>JAWNPN010000079.1:12500-612500 GCA_035047485.1 Drosophila peninsularis | reverse complement strand
GAGGCAACAATGTAACCCCGCACAGGAGCCCGGGCAGGGGCTGTGGGTGGCGACTGGCATTGGCTGTGTTTGTTTGCTTGAGGCTTTTAGAGTTTCTGGCCCCGGTGCAAAAATTCTTCCGTATTTACTTTTGGGCTGATGATGCTGTTGCGGCTGCGGTTGCCTGCCAAGGCTTTGCTTCCTGTGTGCCGAGGGTGTGGGGTGAGGGGGGCATGTCCTGGGCGGACATCCGCCAGCTTCTGCTGCTGCTGCTGCTGCTGCTGCTGTTGCTGGTTGTTGTCGTTGTCGTTGACTTTGGCAATCATAACTGTAACTGCTTGCTGCCAAAATTTATGAAGTGTGCCGCCGTTGACGATGACTTCGCCACGTGTCCTGTCGACCCCTGTGCCGGCGCCGCCGCCGATGACTGCATTTGAGTTCTGGGCGTTTGCCTTCGCTTATTTTTCGTTCATTATTAAAAGTTTGGTTGCGTCTTTGCAAGTGATTTGGTTTGATTTCGACTTGCCGCGTCCTCAGCTGACATTTATCATATTGCGGCAAATGAATTTTAATGAAATATCATTTTCCATTTCCCCCCAACCTTGTTTATAATTTATGTTGGCAGCAACATTTGTCGCATGCCCCGTGACACTTTTCAGCTACAGCTGCTTTTTCTTAGCTTTTTTATTTTGGCAGACGTCTTTAAGTTGTTCGCACCCACATCCGTTTCCGGCTTCTGGGCTGCCTGTGCTGAAATAATGGGGCAGGCCAAAGAGAAAATCCAGCTCTGCTCCCCATTTGCTGTCGTCTCTCTCTTTTGTTGGCAGCCGTCCCTCTCGGACGCCGGCCATTGCGCCAAGTTTCCTTGCTGCGCCAATACGTTTCCGTTTTCCTGTCTGCGCTGACATTTGCAGCATGTTCCTTGTCATTATGTTTTTTCTCCTTGCTAATACCCTCTGCGCAGCAAATCTTTCTGAGAGGCAGCTGGTTGTGCATCAACTTGCTTTGCTTTGAGAATCCGGATTATGCTTGCCATGAAGAGCGTAGAAGATCCACATTAAAATTTATATTATTTCCAGGCATCTCTCAAGGTGATACAGGGTATTTGATAGTCACTCCCTAGTTTTTTCCTTTCAATCGCACTGATTTAATGACAGCGAATGAAAAATTTATTATGCGTAAACTTCAGCAATGCTTAAGGGTCGCAAGTGCTGAAATTGGCAACGATATCATCTTTTGCAATGATTAGCCTGGGCAGCAACCGTGCTCAACCCTCGTTGTAGGTTGGTTCTGTCAGTGTCACAGTCATAACTGTGTGGGCGTTGTCCGTCGTCCTTCGTCCTGATGCTTGTCCCTTTGTCTGGCAGCCCATAATCATGTTGTCATTAGCACATGTTCCACTCTAACAGAGCCCTATGAAGGAGCAAGCAACTTAGCTGCCACTGGAACTGCGGGCCGCTCAAATTACACACACTCACCCACACACACACACACCCACACACTCACACACACATACAGCCTAAGTTGCATTCATATGCAGCTCATACTTGATGCGCCTTCAAAGCGTCCACAAATAATTTGGGCTGTGGCTTAGCTGTTGAGTGTGCAACCTGTCGAGCAGATACTAGTCTATATATGTCTCTATAAGTATGCAATGTCTTATCTTATTAACTCTTTCCTTATTGTACTCTTAGAAAACTTTCTTTCGGGCACTTTCATGCTTATCCTTAGCATTATCTGTGCTCTTAACTAGGTAGCAAAATTAATGATCACTTCGCTGGGCTTAATGAACTTTAGTGCTTTAAGGTCCTCGCCATTATATCCAGCTGCCCGCTTAAGAGGTGTTGTCCACAGCAGGGCCATTAAAATTTCAATAGCTCAGCTTTACACACGACGCTCCCTCTCAGTCCTTCCCAAGGCTCACAGGACCAATCGTCGCGTTCTTGTCTTGTCAATATTGAACAATTCATGCGCGTTGCGTAAACATCCGTTAAAACTTTATTTTATGGCCGCCATTTTACGAACGTTTGGCGTAAATACATTTCCGCCGGGCACTGGACACTGGGCCCCTGCCCAGAAGCCGCGGCCCAGACTCTGGAAGCGGGCAACCATAGTGAAGAGATGGGACTCAGGCACAGGAAGCGAAAAAAATGGCGACTCCGCAGATGACAAAAGAGCATTGGATGCCGCCGAGAAGCGCGAAGAGCTGTGCGCGCTGAACGAGCTGTAGCAGCAGCAGCAGCGGAGACCAGGCATAAATTATGCACTGGAAAAAAAATAAGTAAAAACGACGAGACACACAATGAAAATTGGCAAAAAATTGTGTACGCAATCAGATGCACGAAATGGCAATGGAAAGCGAGAAAGAAATACAGGAGAAACTGAAAATCATAACGAAGATCGAAATGCACTTACCAAAGGTAGAAAGAGAATGAGAGAGAGAGAGAGAGAGGGTGCAGTTAGGGAGAGAATAAGATAAAGTGAAAGGAAAGGGGATAGAAAGGAAAGAAACACAGAAAAAGTGAGTGGAAGAACAGAAAGAGAGAGATTAAGGGAGAGAGAAATTAAGAAAAGCAGAGAGGCGTGATAAATTCAAGAGAGAGAGAGAGAGAGAGAGAGAGAGAATAAAACAGAGAAAGAAGATTAAAACAGATTGAGATAAAGAGAGGATATTAAAAAGAAGAAAAGAGAGAGAGAGAGAGAGAGAGAGAGTGAATAGAGACATTTAGCGAAAGAAAAAGCTGAAGCTCAAGATACAACAAGAACAAGAAAATATAGAGAATGAGATAACATAAGAAATATGACAAACTTTTTGAATGAACAAAAGTATAGAAAATAGATTTTTCTATAAAAGCATCTAAGACAAATATAAAAGTTTAAAAAACTTGTTTTAAAATACAGAAAAAATAAATAAATAAAAAAAAATATTTAAGAACAAATTGTGAAAGTAAAATTATTTTACAACATATTTCTGTCAAAAATTGTTAGTAGACAAATACATTTAAAGATTTTATTTTACTTTAGTCACATATTCGCTGTCAAACAGAAACGCATAGTTAAGATAGGATCATCAATGCCAAGAGTACAAATATCGAGCGAAGTGAAACAAATGACAAAAGTTTTTGCAGCTTGTCGCTGAGCGATAAGAAAGGAAGAAAGTAATTTAAAGAGAGATACGAGCAGCAAATGCAAGAGCGAGAGAGAGAGGGAGAGCAATGGCAGGGGCTAAAAAGAAAAGTTGACAATTTTAATGAAAAGTCTTCAGCGTGTGCCTTTCCAAAGAAAAACACACATAGCAGGGAGCCTATATAAGTAAATATGTAGAGAGAGAGAGAGAAGGAGAGAGACAGAGAGAGTGGCGGCTAGAGGAGTTAGGCAAAACAAGCTCTGACGCGTTTTCCTGACAAGCATATGACCCAATTATGCGCAATCATCAGCAACAACAGCAAGAACGTCTTGCCGGAATCATAACAGCGACACAAACAACTTTTGTATCTTTGTATCTTATGGATGCGCCGCACAAAAGCAAATGCCAGTTACACAAAACACGCGCCGCCAACGTCGCCGTCGCCGTCGCCGTCGCATAGTTTCTATGGTGCCCCCCCGCACAATTCCAATTTCAATTTCAATGCGCCTGACAGCGCCAGTCCAGGACGAAGGACGAAGCTTGGAAGATGCCAGCCAGTCGGCCCAGCTGCCCTGCGTATCTGTGAGATACAAATCAGCGGCGACGACGACGATGATGATGACGACAATCAGCGCCAAACAAATGAGTTAATGTGGCTGGCCAAATTTGTTAGCCATTGTCCGCACCCAGCCAGGCTTTGTCCTAGCAAGTGGCCACAATTGAATAAATGAATGCACTCAAATGCGAGCTGTGCTAGTGTGTGTGTGTGTGTGAGTGTGTGCCTATGTGTAGCTAGGTCAGGTGAATGCGTTCATTATTATGCTGTTTGTTCTATTTGGCCATCTTTTTGTCGCCTGCAATTTGCGCTCTTTGTTAGGCAGACACAACCTCTCTCTCTCTCTCTCTCTCTCTCTCTCTCTCTCTCTCATTCCTTCTTCCCCTTAGAGGCATGCAAATAATTGCTTTATGCGCTTGTTTTGGCCAACATTATAATGGGGCCAGAAACCGACTCTTGACATCTGCAATCAGCACTTAATGAGCTTTCCTTTCACATGGCTGTCGTTAGTGGCATTAACTAATTGAACGATAATTGAGTTGGCAAGCTTTCCATGCTATTTTGGCTTTCCTCTTGGCAAGTTTAAAGAGCAAAGCTTGCATTGATCTAATTTAACTTTTCCTTAAATTTCATTGCGTTTATTGTGGCTCTATCTTTAGGGACAGCTTTGCCACGTTTGCCCTCTATGAACTTGCCATTGAAACTCAATTGAAACAGCCAAACTTATGGCAAATTCTATATATATTTCAGTCTCGACTTCCATTTCAATTTGAAATTCCCGCATTCAAGAAGTACAAAGCCGATAAAGCCATCCGCTAGACAGTTATCTGCTTGAAATGAATATAGGTAAAGCTCCCACGTTCCAGTAAATGTTGGGAACCAAATCAACAATTACACGGCAAATTAAATTGTAAGCAACAGCACTTGACACTCGCCAGCCAGCAGGGCAGGGCAGGGCAAGGCAAGCCAGTTCGAGAATCCCAAATGAAAGGAAAAGAGCACTTGGCCCCTTCTTGGCTCTCTCATTAGGCATTCACGACGCGTAGACGCACAAAGCCAGCGATAAAGGTGACCCGAGCCCTGAAGCCCAAAATAGAAGCGAGACACAGCCCAAACCCAAACACAAACCCAAACTCAAAGTCCAAAGACAGTTTCTAAACAAAACAATTTACGTATAAATTAATTTACTTTCATTAATTAGTTAGGGTATTAGATGATATCATGGGGTGACAGTGTGGAAAATTGGAATGTAAAAGTTGCCAAAGTGAAATTAACATAGAATTCAACTAGCTACAAAGAAACGAGAGAAAATTACTTGTATATATAGAGACTGTATTATTTGCATGGCGAATCAAATTGCCAAGCAAAAGTGAAACTTTTTAATAAAGTTTCCCTTCAAGTGGAAATCGAGCTGCAAGTTATAGTTATAGTGGATGTTATGAAGCAGAAACTGTAGAAATTAAAGGCTTAAATAAAAGTAAGTGAAAATAGAATAGAGAATAGAAATATATCAGATCAGTGATATATCTCAGATATTACGATAGTTAAAGCACTATATTTCATAACTTTAATATTTCCCACATTGAATTTATAAATTCTAAAAAAAAAGTTAGGAATATTATAATAATTTTAAAAAATATCTGAGTATCTTATAAACCTACTCGCCGCATCTTCTAGTCCCTGGACCCTGTTTGAATATTCTAATAATTTGATGTGTAGCCTATAAAGAAAATGTTTGCTTTTGTCAATTTCATAGTCTTCGAAATCTATTGTATTGGAAAATAGGCGATAAAAATTTGTAGCGCATGCGCCACAGCTGAAAAAAGATGATGAAGAAGAAGAAAAAGGTTGTAGAGGAAAACTAGCCTTAAAATGCGCATAAATTAAACACAAAAGAAAACGCCTCGGACTCTTGGAGCGTCCATTGGCAGTAAAAGCCGTAGGTGTTGGCAACGTCGCAGATCGAGGGCACCGAACATGAGTTCTAATGGGCGCTGGCGATGTAAATAACAAGCGTGTCCATAAAAGTCGCTGCAGTAACGATTTCATTTATAATTTCATTAAAATAATTTCCATCCGCTAGAAAATGGCGCCAGCTGCTTTATGCATAAGAAAATCTTTATTACTTCAGCTAAGCTTGAGCTTAAGGAACTCCAACTCTCTGTCTCCCTCTCCCTCTCCCTCTCTCTCTCTCATTCACTTCTTGATTTTGATAAAGGCCATTTTTCGCTGTCGGCCATAAAATAGTGAAATGGCCACTTGTCCTCACATTTGCAAGTGGGCAAATTTGAAATTTAATGTGCCGACGACATTAAGCAGAGAAATTAAGTCTCTGATTGGCTTATAAACATTTATGGGCGCCTAATAGTGTGGGCTATCAAAATATTTTTAATGCTGCTTGGAGATCCCTAAATTAACTCAAAAATCAATTCTCTGTCAGGTGTGAATGAGCCCAGTTGATGCTAGCCAGTTAAGCTTGTTTCCCCACTGCATAGCATCGACAGATTAAAGAGGCAACGCGCCAAAATACACACAAGTTTATCTTTCATTAACGCTACTATTTCATAACTTTAAATTGACCCGGCCATTCCGCAGATACAAAGAAAACAAATTTATAAGCGAGTGAGAGAGAGAGGGAGACTCACACAGAAAATCGTGTAAGAGAAATGAAAAGTTTAAAACCTATAAAATTTTAAATTGATTGTTCAATTAATCTTAAGAAACTTGACAACGCACAGCAACGTGTGCCCCGACCCGAGTTCCCGAAGCGCTGCAAGAATGAGAATGCAATCGCAGTCGAAGTCTTGACTGAAGTCGAAGCTGTGTTTCGGCTGCCTTTTTCTCTTTTTTTCTGTTTTTATTTATTTATGTTTTTTTTCTTTTGCTTGAGTCCCACTGGCTTGCGTAGTGTATGACTCGGAGTCTGCAGTCTAAGCCATGATAGGCATAAGACAAGCGGCACAATGAAGATCAAATTATCAGCTTAGCTGCACTGCATGGCAATGGATATGCGTGCAACAGATATGCATCAGCTATATATAACAGAAATCATTGAGTTATCACATCTCACATTCACTTTTCAGCTTGAGAGATATTCTGATCCTGAACCTCTACAAATTGGATGAGGATATAAAAAGTAGTTTAGTTAGTAGATAAAATAAAGAGCTTGAAGGAAGTTATAAGTAAACTTCCATATATTTCCTTTTAAATAAGTTTCCCTCAAGGAAAATCATACATCTTGATAACTCAACTATTAGAAGTAAATTCTCATGGACTTATTAGCCAATATGCATTACCCAAAGTTTTAATGCCATGAACGTACAACTATAGCTTATATCCATTCCAATTTTCTCGTTAACTAGCAATAGCAATATGATATAATATTAACAGCTATTAATTTTCCAGTTCAACACATTCTTAGCCATATTTTCTTAGCTCTTAGCCCAAGTTTCTTCAACAATACAGCTCTCCTGCAATCCTTTTCCCCACATACTTTGACAGTTTCCAGTTATCAATTCTTAAGTTTATCGCATATATTCGCCTTATAAACACCATATTCAACAGTCTAGACCCAGTCGTAAGCCATAGAGCCTTAACAAAAAGCAGTTGACACAAGCAGCCAGAACAGTCAGAGCTACAAAAAGCAGTTACATAAAACCAGTTAACAAAAGAACCTAAAAACAACAACAACAACAACAGCCGCCGTGAGTTATACCAAAGATGAAAACGCTTTACGCCTCTCAGCCAGACAATGCAATAATATTTTTCATAATTTTGTTTCCATTTTTTTCCCATTCTTTTTTTTTTTTGGATCCAATTAATGTCTCATAATTTTGTGTTTCGTATATGCAGTGGAACGGTACCTAGTCGATTTTGGGGACTGTCATAAGTCTTTTAATTGCTAATGGATATTTTGATAGTCGTGCGTCGGGCGGGCTAATCAACAGACCGAAATCGAAGTCGAAACGATATCAAAATCAAGCCGCCTTTTCGCCAGCGAGAGCGCGTCAAATGAAAACCGATCCGATCCGATCCGATGCGATCCGTCGATCCTGGCTTGGCGTCACCAAAAATTGCCGCTCACGTTTAACGATCGTCAGCTAATTTCCATGTTCCTCTCTATCTCTCTCTCTCTCAGTCACTCTATCTCGCTTTGAGACTTTGGCTTCCATCTGTGCTCATCTGTGGCTAAGATGGGTCTGCTGTGGTTGTTGCTGTTGGTTTAACGGCTGCATCGTCGGCATCATTAACATTTTCAAGATTTAATCATCAAACATGGCGCTGGTTCCTCTGGTGGTAATGATGCCATGTTCTGTGCCTTGTTTAGTCGCATGTCGTACATGCGCTTTTATCGGCATTTAAAATATAAGTATTTCTAGCTGCACAGCAGCCGAGGCTCCTTCAACGTGTAGCTTTCATCAATTTTATTGCCTCACATATAAGATTCAATTATAATATTCAAGAAGAGCTACGGTGGCTTCAAAGCGCGTAATCGGAGATGCGAACCGATGCTGAGATATGCCCTGATCTACCATAACCATAACTGTCATAGCCCCGAGTTTATACCATTTCAATGTGAAAGAGTCATAATCATTAAGTTCGTTATCAAAGGGATCCACTGTGCTTGGCAGTGGGACAGTGGGATTCGATTACAGTCTATTAAAGGAGATCGAATGAAATTCAATCTAGAAAACATTAAATATTATATTATAAATATAGTCATACATAGTCACTAAATCAAGTTGCCCATGTCGAAATGCCCATTAGTAAATTATAATTTTGACTTTCAGTCAATTACTTTATAAGGCTAATGGCCATAACAAAACCAACTCTCTACACTATCTATATATATATATCCCCACAGACTCCATTTCACACACTCAGCTATGCCACACAGAAGTCGAAACTTTCCCATAAACGAAAGCCGAACATAATTCATAATTTAAGCAATTTACAATTGTTTTTGTTTTTACTTCGGTCTGGAACCAGAAAGGGGAGCTCGACATGACGAACCGAAAGGCTTCGTGTTCAACAGTTAATAAAACAAATAATTGCGCCGTGTATGCAATAAAAATCAGGTTAAACGGTGGGCAGGACACACACTGGACAGCTGGGACGTCCGCTGCGGCTGGCGGCCATTGAGAAAGTGCGCCATGCCCCGTCCGTCCGCTGCTCTATATGCCCGATCTGACTAGACAGAGATGGAAACAACAGCGCTGAGCACTAATCATCGCTGGCGAGCGAACGCCAGACAACGGACGGAGCGACAGACAGACAGTCGACTGCGACGCGCCAATTGGAATTGCAAATCTGCCAAAGGAGACACACGGACGGAGGATGGCTACGGCGACGCTGGCTTAGTGCTGTTCCGAGTCGTTCACAATTAAAGGAATCGCATTATAAATCAAAGGAGCTGAACTTGTTCAGCGAACTTTAACTGACTCCGAAATATCGAAAATACTAGAAAATAAATAAAATATTTCAGAAACTTTTGAATATTATTTATTATTAATTAAATTTAATTTAATATATATAATATATACTTTGTAGATTCCTAAATTATAAATTCGTTTCATATCAGAATATATATGATATGATTATATATATAGTCCACGACTTATTCCTTAACTGGAACTAATATAGCCAACTCCAACTGGCCGCGTGCGCGTCTTAGACAAAATGGTGGAGACGACGACGATGACGACGACGACGTCGAAGACACAGGTTCATTCTCCCATAAATACGCGCAGCGGGTGTTAAATATTTTGTACGACTTCTGCAAGTCCTCTGAAGACGATGACTGCAACTGGCCCAGCACACACACACACACATACACGCAGTACCTGAAGCCCAGCGCTCTCTGCCTCTCCCTCCGCTTACCTCAGGCCAGCAGTGTCTCTGCAGAGACATGCTCGTATCTCTCTCGCCTAAGCAAAACTTTGGACCAAACGCCTTTGTTCATCAATTAAGCTGTCCTGTCCGTCTGTTGAGCTAAGCCCCCCAACTTGCCTCTGTCTGCGCACACATACGCACATGGAGAAACGTGGGGGATGGGGCGGGGCGGGTCTGGGCAGATTGGAGACACATGCTATGGCTTGTAAATTGTGCGACGGTCAGAAATTGAAATATGGCGTCGCAACGAAAGCAAATTGAAATCAATGAAAACGACGGCCAACTTGTGTGTGTATGTATGTGTGTGTGTGGCTGGAGCTGCAGACGTCCTTAAAGCGACCCTCCAAATTCCCATGAAATTCAATTTGAAGGCGGAGTCACTTTTAACGAATACAAACCGAACTAACTGTGACAGATTGTGGCAGTTGCTATTGCAAAACTTGGTCAAAGCCATGAGCCATGGTCTAAACCAAAGTAGGCTTATAATAATATAAATTTAAAGTAAAGTTAAAGCTCTTTAGAGAGTGCTATTATTAAGGAAAATTATGTCTGATATAATTATAAATAATATTAATTTTAATTATTAATGAAAATATTAGTTAAGGCCAGTTGGAAGTGCTTTGACTAGTATCTGTATCTTTTCTAGGTCATTTATTTATATATTTAAATTTTCACACATTACTTAATGCCATTTTTCATCAACTTAAAACACATATATTAAAACCGACCCATGAGTAATAGTCGCATGTTTTATTTTAAATAATTAGTTGTAGCTCATTCAGCAGGAAAAACAAATTTTTCACTAACTAAGCTGACACGGAAATTAGCATAAAAGCTGAATGCAAATTTAATTTCGGAGAATTTCATCAGAAAAAGGGTCTACACACACACACACACACCCACCAAATATGTTTACGAGTCGTAAATACCCCGAGATTAATCAGTTAAATAAACATAATAAAAGGCTAAGCGCGCGTTTTGCGACATTTTGATAAATATCAAATCAAAATAATGCGTCAAAACAATTAATCACGATTAAAGAGAAAGAGAAAGAGCAAGGGAAGGCGCAAGGGCAAGGGAGAGAGGCAGAATTAGCGTCAGCACGAAAACACATTACAATCAACTGCAAACGCAAAGTGCCAAAAATAAGAGGGCCAAAGCTGATGATCGATAAATACTAAAAGCAAACATCAACAGGGGGTTGCCGTTGCGCGGGGTTGGAGCAGTGCTAGAACAAGTGTTTGCAATCACACGCCATTTTCCAATTAGTGGCAAAAGCAGCACACACACACAAACACACACACAGTTGTGTCCAATGGTATTTAAGCAAAAGTCATGCACAAGAAAATGAAAATCTGGCAACACTTTGACAACGATCAACGTCACGTAATCGAATGTAAAACGTAATAAATGCGTGCAAATGCGATTTACAGGCGTCAGCAAAAAAAAGACCAAGAGAAGGGAGAACAATTGCCTTATTCTATTTACTCTTCGACTTTTGTGCATAATTTAAATGTGATTTGATGCGTTTCGCAATTTATATTCACATGGGTGTGTGTGTGTGTGGGAACTTTGTCATGTGTGCGGCAGCCTTGTGGGCGTTTACCAATTGGGCAGCTCTTTTAGTTAAATTTGTGCAAACGCAAATCGTTGCGATATTTATATTTGAATGCTTCAATGCGCTCCCCTTGTGGTTTGTCAATGAATGCGCCATTGGCAATATGTCAAGCTATCAACCTGTTGCATAGCACGAAGAGCAACAATAACAATGAGGCAAATGAGACGCTTTGGCGCCTTTCTCACACATACAGACGACTATGTGCAAGAGCTCATATGCAAACACCAACCAAAGCTGAGTGATATGTAACTCATATGGCAGCACTGTTTGAAGTTTCACACACTTAACACTTCCCTTTTAATGTATTATTAGATATTCGCATGTAATTCATTTGGGAAACGTTAACGTGATTTGAAGGGGATACCTTGTTTATATTCAATTTAATCAAAAATCAAGTTTAAGCAACGATCAGCGTTCGCTGCTGCCCCCAAGGGAAGCATTTAGGCGATTTTGTTATTATTGTTGCTGTTAGTGTTTGCACGTGCAACAGGCCGCAAGCCGCACAAAGCGGTCCGCGTGCGGTTGCGGGCGGGTGGGTGTGCCACCGCCACCAGGGCAATGGCGCCTGTCCACAACCCTTAATTGCGCGTGTAATCAGCGAGCAAACGAAACTGTGTGACAGCTATCCACTGGGGGGTGGTGAATTTCTAATGCCTTGTAAATGCAACTAAACAGCTTTTGCTGCGACCTTATAAGTGAATAGCAATGAGTGTTTGAGGGTGACGTTGATAATGTGATTTGACTTGATTAGTTGGCATTATCGCAAGATTGATGGAGCATGTGTCAAATAACATGTTAAGTCAGTGCAAGCCTTAAGCGCTTGGTCAACCCACAACAATTTGTTGTTGTAGTAAATTGATTTTGTTTGCCTACATTTGAAGTTAACCGTAACATGTTTATTGACAGTTTAAATTTGAAAACTGAGCCTGACATAAGCTGGACGCTTTGGTTGGCGTTGCCAGCTGCATGATCAGCGCTACGTGTAATAGTACAAGTCAAATGCTCATTAATTTTGTACCTACTTAGGAAATTTGAATAGAGAATTCGGGAAAAGTACCATCTCACACCAAATGTACCAAGTACCAAATGAAGTCTTTTTAAAAGTGTACATGATAAAAAGGTACACTGGTACATGGTATGTACCAAACTAGAGCTTTATTGTATGCGTCCCACTTTATTTTTAGCCGATACAACAACCATGTCGCAACAGCTGTTTCTCTAAAATCGTTAACAGCCAACGGTCACACTTAAGCGATATGAATGCCAAAAACTTATCGATTTTATTTCGTTGTGCGCCTTTTTGCTTCAACATACATGCGAAATTAATGTGAAAAAAATGCAGCGCGTAAGTTGGATTATTTTAGTGAATTTATTATGGTTGTGGTTATGGTTATAAATTTCACAGGGTATAGACTCGTTCTTCAAACGGGTGCCCAGCAAGAAAACCAGTGACGAAGATGCAACATCGCCGCCTACGCCAGCACCTCGAAAGCGGAAGGCCCTGGTCATATCAAGCGATGAGGACGAGGTACCACCCAGTCCGCAGGTAAGCAAGCATGGCAAGGAGTTAAAGAAGTCGCGGCGTGCAAACGATGTCCCTGACAAGGCCACTAAGAAGCCCTCACTGTCCAAACTCAAAGAGCCGAAGCAGTTGAAGAGGGTGGATCCATCAGAGCTGTTTGGCGGCGAAACTACACGTATAGAGGCGCCCAAGCCGAAAGAGCGCAGTCTCATTGAAATGGAAGACGAGGCCATTGATCGCAGTCTCATGGAGGTGGATGTGGATGATCCAATTCCGAGCCCAGTGGCCAGTCGCAAGAGAAGCAAGGCGAGCAGCCCAAAGCCCAAGGCTGGGGCCAAGACACCCAAGACCGAGGAAAAGACGCCCAAAGCTGAGGCCAAGACGCCCAAGGCCGAGGCCAAGACGCCCAAGGCCGAGGCCAAGACTCTGAAGACAGAGGCCAAGACTCCAAAGGCAAAGACGCCCAAACAGGAAAAGAATGCGGATCTGGAGAGCAGCGTGCTGTCCGATGAGGAGCGGCACGAGCGCAAGCGCATGGCCGCCGCACTCTATCAGAAGTATAAGAATCGGAGCAGCTGCCTAAATCCGGGCAGCAAAGAGATACCTAAAGGATCCCCCGATTGCTTGAAAGGACTAACATTCCTGGTGACTGGCATATTGGAGTCGATGGAGCGTGATGAAGCCGCCTCGGTTATTAAGGGATTTGGTGGGCGTGTTATGACCGTTGTGGGCAAGAAACTCAACTATTTGGTCGTGGGCGAGGAGGCGGGTCCCAAGAAGCTAGCCCAAGCAGAGGAGCACAATGTCACCATACTCAGCGAGGATGGGCTCTTCGATTTGATACGGGAAAAGTCGGGCGAAAGTGCTCAGGCGAAGAGTTCTGAGGTGAAACAGGAAAAGATCAGTCCCAATATTAAGAAAGAGCATGAGAAGAGCAGCTCAAAGATCAAAAAGGAACGGGAGGAGAAGATAAGTCCGAGAATCAAGAAAGAGCATGAGACCATGAGTAGCTCAAAGATCAAAAAGGAACTGGAGGAGCAGGGCAGCAGCAGCATGAAAGTGAAGCAGGAGCATGAAGAGAAGAGCAGCTCAAAGATTAAGAAGGAACTAGATGGCTTCAAGAGCACCAATGGCATCAAGCAGGAGTCAGGCAGTAACGGGTTAAAGATCAAAAGCGAACAAGGTTCCACTTCTCAGATTAAAAAGGAACCACACAGCAGTGCGCATGGGGTTAAGGAAGAGGATGTCAGCATGAACATGGCTTTGGTGGACAAATACAAGCCCACTTCAATCAAGGATATTGTGGGCCAGGCAGGGCCCAACAGTAATGTAAACAAGTGAGTAGAAGTATATATATGATATATATCAACATATATGTATATATATCTACTACTTTCTCTCCTCTCTCTCTGCAGATTGATGAACTGGCTCTCCAAGTGGTATGTGAATAACGATGGCAAGAAGAAACTACAGCGGCCCAACCCGTGGGCCAAAAATGACGATGGCAGCTTTTACAAGGCAGCCCTGCTCTCGGGTCCGCCGGGCATAGGCAAAACAACAACAGCGACGCTTGTGACCAAGGAGCTGGGCTTTGATGCGGTGGAGTTCAATGCGTCGGACACGCGCAGCAAGCGTTTGCTCAAGGAGGAGGTGTCCAGCCTGTTGGGCAACAAGTCGCTTGCCGGCTATGCCAATGGCAAGACCCAGGCGGTGTCCAAGAAGCATGTGCTGATCATGGACGAGGTTGATGGCATGGCAGGCAATGAAGACCGCGGCGGCATGCAGGAGCTGATTGCCCTGATCAAGGACAGCTCGGTGCCCATCATATGCATGTGCAACGATCGCAACCATCCCAAGATACGCTCGCTGGTCAACTATTGCTACGATTTGCGTTTCCAGCGACCGCGCCTGGAGCAGATCAAGGGGCGCCTCATGAGCATATGCTTCAAGGAGAAGATCAAAATGTCGCCTGGCAAGCTGGAGGAGATTATAGGCGCCACCAACAATGATATACGGCAGACCATCAATCACATCGCGCTGCTCAGCGCTGGTGAGCAGCTGCCAGCTAATCAACAGGTTGCCACCAAGGACTTGAAGCTGGGACCTTGGGAGGTGGTGCGCAAGGTCTTCTCTGCCGAGGAGCACAGGCACATGACCATCTATGACAAGTGCGACTTGTTCTTCCACGACTACAGCATGGCGCCGCTCTTTGTGCAGCAAAATTATCTTCAAGTCACGCCGCAGGGCAATCGCAATGAGATTCTCGCTAAGGTGGCAGCGACTGCGGATGCCCTCAGCCTTGGCGATATGGTGGATAAGCGCATTCGCGCCAACTCCGCATGGGGGCTCCTGCCCACGCAGGCTGTCTTCAGCTCCCTGCTGCCCGGCGAATATATGTGCGGCAATTTCACTGGTCAGATCAATTTTCCCGGCTGGCTGGGTAAGAATTCTCGAAGCAACAAACGCTCCCGGCTAGCCCAGGAGCTGCACGATCATACGCGTGTCTGCACCTCCGGCTCCCGGCAGTCGGTGCGTCTGGAGTATGCGCCGCATTTGCTGGCCAATATTGTGCGTCCACTAGCTGAGGATGGACAGGAGGGCGTGCCTGCAGCTCTGCAGGTCATGAAGGATTATCATTTGCTGCGCGAGGATCTGGAATCATTGATCGAGCTGTCCAGTTGGCCTGGTAAGAAGTCGCCCATGGATGCAGTTGACGGACGGGTCAAGGCGGCGCTTACACGTGCCTACAACAAGGAGGTGATGGCATATTCGTATTCGGCGCAATCCACCGTCAAAAAGAAGCGCTCAGAGGCAGCCGTCGATGAGGAGGAGGCGGGTATACTGTACGGCGAGGAGGAAGAAGGTGGCCAGGTAACACACTCGAGCGATGACGAGGAGGACGACAAACTGGAATTGGATGGGTTGATCAAGGCTAAGAAGAAGCCGGCAGCAGCAGCAACTAAAAAGCCAACTGGAACAGCTGCAGCCAAACCCAAAGCCAAACCCAAGGCCAAGAAATAGAGTTCCTTATATTGTTTAGTTAAGTTATGCAGCCATTTAGCGATATTTCTGCATGAATTTGTTTTCATACATTTATTTTTAACGCCCAAAATCATATGTTCAAAAAAATTATATTTAAATAAGCGCGGGCATTAAACTAAAACTATTAAAACTCTATTCTTTTTGTTGTTAGCAGTACACGATAGTATAGTATCGATATCAATATGCTGCAACAATAAATTGGTATTAAATACTCTTCTGAACGTGATTTATCGATGCATAGTTTCCATTAGCTATCGATATTAAATACATATCGCACACCGCTGAGCCTAAACAGCTGTCAGAAGTAAAAATGGCGTTGTCGTGAACGGTTCGTACACATTTCTACGCACCGCGCAAAAAATTCATTAAAAAAAATGCAATTTGCATTTCCAACGGGCAATTGACAAAAACCAACAAAACTGTCAACAAAATGTGCGCGCTGCTCTAACATAACAAATGGACCTGCAGTAATTGGCATGTGCGCGCATTATTTTAAGTATTTAGTTGACAGTTGAATCTGTGTTTTTTAGCTGTTTACTTGGTTAACCGTTTTTGCACCAGTGAAAAATTCTGTGCCCGTGTATGAGTGTCGCGTTTCGTGTGTGTATGTATGTGTAAAGGGCGCAGCAGCAGCGTAAAAGAGAAAAAAACGTAACGGACAAGTGTAAAATTTTCAAATTACCATTTAATTCGATTAGTTTAATAAATAAAAGTTCAAAGCGTCCTCTGTTCATTTTGCGCAACTCACTGGAGCCGCTGAAAATTCAATAAGCACGCAAAATTCCAGAACACACACGCACACAACGAAAGGCGTACAGCATCACGGAAAGGAACGCGCACGCACACGAACGTAAGTGTAGACTTCGACAACAGCTAACTGGGTGGCGCTGCCACACAAACACACACACACATACTCCCAACCCCTCGTTTACTATTGTGTTAGGCACAAGGACGTTGCTTATATGTATACACAATACAGTTCACCCATACATGCGCACCAGCCTACGATAATACAACCGTTAAGGCTGGCTTGAATAGCTGTAAACACTTGTCGCCACCTGCCGCGCCTTGATTTATTTATTTGTGATATTTGCTAGCGCCTCTCAATTATGTATTTTTTACTTACATGTTTACCTTTTCACACACACACACACATTGACACCCGCCCTTTAAATTCAGGTCATTGCATTTGTTGCTCTCTCCCACACACACCCACTGTGCCGCTCTCTGTCTCTCTCTCTCTCTCCCAGAGTCGCTCTCAATGATGTACTGTTGATTTTTTCAATATATATTTTCGCTTTCATTTCGTGCTGCTGAGCTTTTGTCACGCCAAATCAAATAAAGCCTCAGTCACACGGTCTCGGACGGTAAAAGAAGTTCTGTGTTTCTGCAGCTGTTTATTGTTGTTGTTCTTTCCTTTTTATTCTGCACCAATCGCAATTTTGCATTTTGATAATTCACACACAATAATATGAAAACATGTTAGGCCTGATATGAATACACACACACACACACTTACACAATTTGTAATGTTTGCTTAGCGGCTTTTCATGTTCAGCTGCTTCGTTTATTAGCTGAAAGGGAGCTGATAATAAGAACAACACACGTTGAAGTGTAGATAAACGATGAGTATTCCATGTTGTTGCTGTAGTTGTCGTTGTACACACGCAGTTCGTTATCATGTTATGTGTGTGTGTGCGAGTGTGAGTAGGCTAGAGATAAGCGCGACAACTCACTTGGCTAGGCAGGGGCTAGCTAGAAGAAGAAGCTTGTTAAAAATAACAGTTGTTGATACAGCTCTTGAATATTGTTTCTTTTTTCTGTATTTTTTTTTTTGGCAACGCTGCCCTTCCAAGCGCACAAATGCTGACATCATCAGCAGCTTTTTATCTTTTTCTGTGAGTGTGGGTCTCTCCCTGTCTCTCTCTCTCCTTCTCTTACTACGCTTTAGGCTGACTTTAATGAAATTTAATTTGTGCCGAACAGCAATTAATATGGGTATTCACAGACAAAAAGAATATAAATATATATTTTCAATAAAATATTAAATAAGCATTGACAAAGCTAAGATATTTTCAAACTTGTTTTACAATATAATTATGTTACAGAAATACTTTATTCTATCTTATATAATGATTTGAGTATCAGGTTTTTATGAGAATTAGCTAATGTATATAAAGAAGGTATCTCAGAAACTGTGCCTGCTCAGGTTAAATAAATAAATAATAAAAAGCAATCAAAAGGCGAAAATGGAAACTCTATTTTTAATAGATAGTTCCACTAGAAATCCCGATTGGATTATCCGTGAAATTTATATGATTATTTGAAAACTGAAGATCTTTTTATTGATTTTCTATTAATTCTCCCAATTGGCGATTATATGTAGATCCTCATTTATCCATATTTTGCAATCAGCTCCAAGTCCAATAAGAAATTCTGTTTATGGCCTGCGTTACAATTTCGTTTGATTTTTCCCAGACAGACTGAAGTCTAGCCTGGACAAGCAGAAAAGTGGCTTAGCTAGCGGTTCTTTAACCTATTTCACATCCACAATCGATGCCAGGGACCAGTTTTATTTTGGTGATGAGCCAGCGACAAGTTCCTCAAGATTTGTCATTAATGACGGTTATGTGTCGTGCCATACTTGTTTTATGGCCCCCGAGGATTAACTGGTAAGACGGCATTCTGTGTGGGTGCCGTTACAAGCATACTGACTGCCGCAGCAACAAATGCAATTAAAATCGGGCTGAAGAAAATTCTATGCCGACAGACAACTGAATTTGCCACATGTGGCAAGAGCAAGAGTTTTTATGAGCTGAATACACACGGAGATGATCGTAAAGCAGGAGTCTGTCAGAGATGGAAGGGGAACGGGGAACGTGTGCACGATAAACAAAGGCGAGAAATATATATACGTATGTATTTATATATATAGTAGACATGCGTACGTATGTATGTCCATATATAGAAGTATATATAGGAGAGCAACTGTTTTGTTTGCCTGGTTGTTTGGGGAGCCCTTATAAATACTCTGCAAAAGAGTATCATACTTTTGATGATATAAGATATGTCCTGAATAGAGGCTATACTAAGCGAAACTAAGTATAGAAGAAACAGTAAAGATTATACCAAAAGCTCGCATGGGTAACTAAAATGTTAATAATTAACATAATACGTTAACATTAAAATTTTATTGCTAAATAACATTTCTGTGTATAGGAAGTGTATTTAAACTTCGGCCGTGGCGAGCGGTATGCTTTCTTTCTTGTTAAATACATATTTTAATGAACTACACAAAGACGAACAGACTTTGCTGAGGTTTGATTTTGAATGCACTCACAACGTAGCAACAGACAGACCAAAAGAGTGAGACAGAGCCATTGCGAGTGAGAGAGAGAGGTAGATATACAGAGTACATCCTTTTATACATATACGTATACCATATATCGTAATTTGTTTTGCTTTGCATTTTATTTTTAAAACCAACTACGAAGTGAAAAACAAAAAGTGACTCGAGTTGCCATGTGGCAATGGATGCAATGGAATGGAAGTGCTGGAATGGGTTGGGCTTGGGCTGGCAGAAGTCGATGCTACTGCATGGATTTTTAGCTGCCTACGCTAACATCCAAAGGCAATTGCCGTAGTGAGTTGTCGTTTTGTTCCTTCTCAGCTGCTGCTGCTGCTGCTGCTGCTTCGCTGCATTTTGTTTCACAAAAACAAAGACGAATTGAAAGTATTCAAGTGATTCATCATGCATTTGGGTGTCTTCTGTTCATTTTAATTGAGATGCATCTGCAGTCGCCAGCCTAAATTGTATATAACGAGATAAGAGCGAAGTTAAATAGGAAATTAAATCTGAAAGCTGAGCTACAGTTATACTAAATATCTCTTGATGTTATTTCAGTAGAACTATTAATATTTTTGAAAAGATATCACAACGTGGAGCTCTAGCACGCTTACAAACGCTCTAAAAATAAGTTCCTCAAGACCTCAGTCATAGGTCGGGTTGTTAATATGCAGCTCAAACCTCAACGCAAGAAGAAATCGGCAAAGAAAAGGAAAGAAATAACTCAAACTCATAAATACAATGCAAAAGGCAGCGCACTTGAAACGTTCCGTCAACAAACCGCAATTGAAAATACACACACATGTGTATGTATGTGTGTGTGTGTGTGGAAATCAATTAGTATTGTCAAAGCATTTCTGGTGGCAGTGACAGGCAGAGAGACTAAAGTCAACAGTGGAAAGCAAATGCAGATACATAGATACATACTTACAGATACAAATACATGTCGCGGTGCCAAAGCTTCAAAGGGGACATAAAAGAATATCAAGTGGGCGCATTGATTAGATATTACCAGTCAGTTGAGTGCAGCCAAAGGCATTTAATTTATAACAAATCACTGTAATTTGCCACAGATACAAAACAATCTAATATCTCATGAATAAAACAAAAGGAACAAAGCGAGAGCGAGAGCGAGAGATAGATTGAGAGAGAGGGAGAGGGGAGAAGACAATGAAAGAGAAACTCAAGTGCTGTGACAACCTTGTCGCATGCAACTTGACTGACATTTCAAGAAGCACGCTCAAAGGGTTGCAGATATACACACACACACACTCACGCACATACACACACACTAACACCTACACCCATTCCCCACAAGAGACAAGTGCTCAAGTATCTGATGGTCAGGCACACACTTAAGTTGCGCTCAATTTGTATGCAGGCCGAGGGCTCAGCGCAGTTTACTGAATTTATGTTTATTAAAACGGATATGGAAATCGTTTATCGATCGAAAGCCCCCCCAAAAAACGTAGACTTTTAAAAATAAAACCTGTTTGCAAGTCGCGTGCCGATTAAAACTTGTACAACAATTCTCATTTGGCAATGTCTGTAATTAAGCACAGATATATAGAGAAATGAAGACTGAGAAAACATCGGAAAATATTGTAATCAACATAAGTTGAGGTGAAAAATTAATTTTCCTTCAAGAACTTGAAGAAATAATTGAAATTTGAATAGTCTTGATTATTGTTGAATCTTGAATCAATATGTAATTCCGGTCAAACAGGAATTCATATCTGTTTTTTCTCTGAGTGTATTTACATATAAATGTATCTATTATTGAGATGCGCGCTTAGTTTCTGTATTTCCAACGAGCTCATGAGCCAGTTGCTTAATTTGCTTCGCTGCTTTGTTGACCCATTTCAACTGTTCGATTAACTTGTTCTGAGCTACAACGAGTTCTAGCCAACTTCTCAGCGTATCTGTATACATACTATATATATATATTTGTCACCGTTCTATTTTCCGTTCGCTAAATTATTTTGTATCCATACAAGATGCGAAGTCAATTCAAGCAGAGCGAGAGCAACAACAATAAAATCAATTCGAATCTCAATTAAAATTGAGCGGAGACAACGAGATATCCAGCAGAGCTTATATAATATAGCAGACAGACACTGATGTAATGTATACGCTTTGTATTTGATCATTGCTCTGAAAGCTTTTCAGTGTCATTTGAAGCTTATTTTACTTATTATCATAATAGAAATTATTTATATCTGATAAATTATTAACTATATTGAACACAGCTCGTGATTATTTCTGTCGCTTGTGCAAGCTGAGAGATAAAAAGCTCTTCATCTCGGGCCACACACTGAAATGGGTTAAAGTACCGCTATCACAGCGAACTGCCAATAGCCAACTAACCAACTTGCCACGTTTGGATCTGTCAACTGGCTGGCCAACTATGTCAGCGGCAGTCGCCATATCTGGCTGCATATTTTGCGTGCCAGCCCAAGTCAATAGAACGAACTACAGCTCAATTGGCAGTGATGATGCCTGCTGCCACAATATAGTTGGTGCTTTAATCAAAGAGTTGACAACTTTCCTGCAGTGCTTAAAAAGTTTCTGCGCTCACCGTCTTTATCTTTACAATGTCCTTATTTCTTTTGCTTAACCATAAAAGTTTGCACTCATCGTCAAAAGTTTTATTGCTTTTGCAAGCTGTCAGGTGACGTAAATTTACGGTTACTTAATTAAGTTTTATGCGCAGAAATTATCTATGAATAGATTATGAAGGGCAGCTGCATCTGCCTTAGTCTGCATCATCATCAGAGTTTTTACACTTTGCTCAGCAGCTTTTATAGTTATATAATTTAAGTTTAACCCGAAATATTTCTGATATCGTTAGCGCTGAATGTCATAAGTCAAAAGTGGGCGGCTTCATGCCCACCAGTCGAGAAAGTCACACAGTGAGTGTTGACCCAGTGAACAGCAAAATGCTAACATGATAAATAAGCTCGAGAGTGGGCGAGTTGATCGGCTTGTTTTGGTTGTCCATGCTCCCCTCGCTATTGCCACAATTGTGACAGTAAATAATTAAATAGGCATAAAGCTTAAGCGCCCAAACAATGACCCAATAAAAATTGTCTATCACAAACAATTTTCAACATTCAAAAGACAATAAACAAAACCAAACCACACGCAACAACTCAAATGAAAATCGATGTGCACGAGAGAGAAAGAGCCGGAGATAGAAAATGGAGTGAAAATTAGTAAAAACACCTGTGAAATAAATAAGCTTATCGCAGCGACCCAGAAAAAGTAGGAAAACGGCGGCACACAAAGTAAACATGAGAAATGTTCAGCACTTAAAATCAACAAAAGTATTAAAAAGAAGCCGGAACGATAGAGAGAACGAAAGCGAGAAAGAGGGAAGGTATCAAATGGGCAGCCCACGTGAGGCGCCCACGCAAAACCGGAAAGCTAAGCGCTTGAAGCAAAAAATAAGTAAAAAATACCGAAAACTTAAATCGAAACTTAAAGCTGGAGTTGAGGTTATGGCAACGTCATTCTCCGTGGGCAACCTACATGGAGGCAGCTAGAAGACATTTGGCGCCAATTATATTGTGGGCCGCAAATAGATAATGAACGAGCATAAGCCAGCGCAGATACTCAACTAGGAGATACTCTGTGTCAGCCTGTCAGCTCAAGTCTTTGATATATTCGAAGTGTTTTCATTTGATATTCTGCGAAAATCTAATGCAGTAATTACTATTTCGTGTATTTCGTTCCCGTATCTATGAGATAAGTGCTAGAGACCGCTGTGAATTTCAGTCTGTTTGTGACTGCAGCATAGCCGTTTTGTATATATGCCGCTTGGTACAGGGTACAAGAAGAGTAATATATGAAACAAAATTATGATAAAGATGGAGTCGATGCCAGCGTCTCCTACATATATTTATGGGTAGCTCGTAAATTTGAATGCGGACGTGGCCCGCTGTCAATTTGCAGATACAGGATGCCCGGGCCTTACGAATGGGGCGTGAAATGTGTGAATTTACGATGCGATATGATGAGCCAGGCGGCCGCGCGAGCACAGTCAGGTTGATCACTAGAACTCGCTGCCCATCTCTCTCTCTCTCTCTCTCTCTCTCTCTTTGTCCATATATACATATGTCATCGATAACACTTGAACCAACGCTGACAACGTTCAATGACCCAGCACTCATTCGCTCATACACTCACTCACTCACTCATTCACTCACTCATTCACTCACTCATTCATTCACTCAGTACATTTCTCATCAAACTTAGTTGCTCAGATAACGAGTCACCGAGTCAGAACTCAAAGTCGACTCGTCGTACATGTCATACGTCTGGCATAAAAAGAATGAAATAAAATAAAAGTCTAGAAAAGAGCTTGACTGGCTCAGCTGAGCAACTGCGGCGAGCCGCATAAGTCACGTTTTGGCACATACATAACTCGCAAATGATTAGCATTTGCTCATAAAGTTATATAGACTGTGCTACAAATGCGTACTCTGGAGTGCCTCGTCGTATTCTCTCTGTGTTAATTGCACGATGATTGATGCCCATAGAGACCAGAGACAATGATGAAGGGAGCCAAGCTGTCATTTGTTACTGTTGGTCAAGTCTGTGAAATTAAGGGTAATATCTCGAGAAAGGGGGCGACGCACCAATAGAGTAGAGTGAAATATTAGCTGTAGTGCGCAGGGTATTATGAAAGTCATAAGAGGGTGTTCGGTTATATAGTAGATTTTGCTGTTTACAGTAAATGTACGTGCACTGTTTACAGCTATAAACACTTGCATTTATTTAACTTTAAAAGATTCCAAGATAAGCTGAAATCAAATTCTGGAATACTCCTGATAAAATAAATAAATAGCGAAGAAATATAAGCGAAACTATAAACTTTAAAATAGAATAAACAAATAAAATAAATAAATAAATTTTGAAATAGCTAATAATCTATGGAAGTTTTTTATATAATAGTTGAAAATATTCTTGCCTTATTCAAATAAGACAATATTCAGAGCTTTATATAGCTTGCTCTTGGATTAAACCAGCTTAGCTATAAATATATGTAAGACGAGTTCCATTCGCGTGGCTTGAATGGATCCAGAAATATTTGCAATAAAATAGGCGTGTGAGCTCATTTTCGCATAAATTTAACATCAAGTTTCGAGCTCTTAATGGCTGACCATAAAGTCGCATATAATAGCTCAGACATTATCTTTATGAACTCGCAACTGTTTTGAGGCTTAAGTTCATTTGTGACTAAATTATCTATGTTTTTTCTTGCAGCAAAATGAAGCAACCTACATCTGAACGATGAGGAAATCGAGTCCACATGCGCGCTATAAATATTAATGAAGAACCAAAACGAAACGAAACGCAACGAGAATTCAATTGAGAGAGGCAGCAGCAACTGAAGTTATGCCAAACACAAGAATCGAACAGAACAGCAACAAAAGGCACTTGAAAGATATATATTTTAGATGAACTGACTCAAATGTGAAGCAGATGTGTGGCATAAAGTTGTTGCTTCCACTTTAATTCCAATTGTTCGATTCTCTGTTCTGTTCTGTTCTCTGGAAGCGAACGAATCAAATTGTATTGTGCCACAATCCACAGCTTTAAAAGAAAACCAAAAAGAAACAACTCGAATTGAATCTGAAGCGAAAGATATATAAAACGAACCCAGTAGCATTCCAAGTCGTAATATTTAAAAAACTATAAAAGCATATTATAAAAGACAAGATTCGTGCAGTCTTATGCATGGTGTATACAGTTCCGCACAGCTTGGAGTAAGTGCAGCAGAATCAAGGCGAACGACAGCTATTGAAGACGTTTCCGTGGTGCGGAAACCAAAATTCTCGTGTACAGAATGTCACTGGCTGACATGGGCACAGTAACACGCTCCACGGGCGTTGGAGGCGGTGGCGGCGGCGGTGGAGGTGGACGCCATTATGATCTGAGCAATGCGGGCGGCGGGCCGGGTGGTGTGGCCGGCGGTCGCATGACCCATTCGCTGAGCACGCCCAGCGGCGTTGATGGCACGCCCTCAACGCCCAGGCATCGCGGCGGCAAGAAGCTGACCGTGCGCATACAAATGCTGGACGATTCAATTACCATGTTTCAAGTTCAGGTAAGTCAAGTTATATAGAGCATTAGAATACAAATAAACATATATATCTAGCCTGTTCTAAAAGGTATCTAAGAAATATTCGTTTTCTTATATAACATAATAGAATGTTAAAGATAATCAAAGATATAATTATGGACAGTTTCAATTTATATTTTTAAATTTCTAGTTTTCCACATTATTAAAATATCACAAATTATCTTTTGCGTAGAATCCATCGACAACTCAAAGATAATTCTATTAACTTCTAAATATATATATGAACCCATTTCAATTACTTAACCCTGCTTAAGTACGGCCTTATTAATTTAATTTCCATTGATTTATTTCCAACTGTTTGCACGACCTTACATAGATATTTTCAATTACTTTAGGGCCCTGTGATAAATATTACTTACTCAAACGTAGTTAAGGCTTCGTGGCTTGCGTCATATTGCGTCTTGTGCCGCAGCAACTTTTCAATAATTCTATTAAAAAGTTTCGCTATATATATGCATTATCAGCAAAATTGTTGACTTTTCTTTCGCTCTTGACTTCCCCCTAGCCAGATAAGCTCCAAAGAATGTGCTCAGCATTATAAAAAAAGAGCAGCAAAGCCTTTTGTTAGATAAATAAATTGGCGTCAAAGTAAAATGTAAAAGAAAAACGCAAAATTCTGTGTCATGGCAAAAAAATAATAAATGCTGAAAGGTCGGAAAACCAACAGTTAAAACGCTAAAAACTGCAATAAAACAGGAGATTGAAGAGATGCCAGCAATGAAATTATGAAGGCGAAAATTTGAATACCAGCAAAGAAAAAGAGCAGAAAACAAAAAATTGGTTCTAAAGAAATTGCATCGCTTATTCATGTCGTATAAGAGCTGTTAGGTTTTGCAGCAATATCAAAATGTTAGTAATTATTTGAGCTCTCGCATCGATAGTTTTTACATAATTTTGAATTTGTGGCCGAGTTTCAAGTAAACTGTTGTTTAGTAAGCTACGAAGCGACTAAATGTGCGGTTGTCGTTTTACTGACCTGACGTCAGAATGTATGATGCACATCAGTGCAAACCACAGGATATTTGTAAGGCTAACAATACCCTGCAATCATTGAAAACTCCAAGTGTAGGACAGTTGGAGACGATATTTATTATTAAACGGCATACATAAGATATAACTAGCTTAATGAACCCCGGGATTTGATGCAGAGAGGCTTGTGTGCTTAGCAAAAGCTAATTTTCATTTAAAGTCAGGGATATGCATAGGCATAGATGTAGATATATAGGTCATATCAGCTCTCCATGCTGCATGTTGCATAGGAATGTTTGAGTAGGAAAGACTCTGGTATATAGGGTATGTAGCCGTCAGCCGATCAACCTTATTTGCTCTTGACCGCACTGGCGCTTAGTTAACGGCACATAAATTGCTACGACCACAAAGTGATATTGCAAAATACGAGCTGCGGTTGATTGTGGCTGGCAACTGAGTGCAGACTATGCTGTGGGGGTGAATCTATTTATAGAGCTGCAGCCCTCCTCATTCATTCGATTGCACAAGCAGCGTTACGTATACGCAGCGTGAGGGAGATATTACATACAGTATACTTGCGCTTTGCTGGCAAACAAATTTGTTACGTGCTTCAATTTTTAATAAGCCCGCACTGGGTATTATTTAAGCTGAGGTGCAGGGGTGCAGGGGTGCAGGGGTGCAGTTAGCAAAGGGTTTGGGGCCATCGCTGCTATAAAATAGTTTTGGTTGTGTGGCACTTTAAAAAGCGCTCAACATTTCCAGAACCAGCAGCAGCGCCTCAAGTGCAACTGGTTCACAAGGGTTTACTCTTAAACCAAGCCAAACAACCCACTCACAAACACCAACACAGGCACGCATATCCGCACGACAATGCCGACAGCGGCCACAACAACAGCTTAAGTGTGTAGCTTAACTTGCATAGCTGTTCTAGACTATACACTGGCTATATGCCCTATATGAATTATTTGTTCAACAAATACTTTGGCGTCTTTATAATATATTCAAAACTATAAACTTTCGAGATTTACCTGGCTAAATTTTAGCTCTAACATTATCTGACAGCTGTGAATAAGCCTAATCATCAATCATCAATGACTTATATTACTTCACAATAATATATCATATATCATGCCCAGCATACCCAGTATGGCGATAGTAAGGGGTATAACAATGGTGTAACTAACAGGAGCCATTTTGTTGTTGCAACATTTTATCCAGCACACTTTTTGCCACGCCATGTTGAAGTGAGCGAAGCCTTTGAAATGTGTGTCTGCCGTACGTAAGTTTGCCAGGGCAGCAAGAGGGGCTAAGGGGGCCAGCCAGGGCGTGGCCACTTCAACTAAAAACCGAGTAAGCCTTTTGCTTGGCTGGCTGCTGGGCTAATGGAGCCAGGAAGTGGAACAACAAAAGCAACTAGAAAACCCATTAACAAAACCCAACAAGACTGAAAACATATAGAGAAAAAAGGAAAAGGCAACCGAAGAATAATAGCCATAAAAACGAGGAGCAGGACAACGGCTGTGTGTGCATTAATGCGATTTGTGGTCAAATGCAGACAAATAACAACAACTACAACTATAACAATTGGTTACATGTGTGTGTGCTGGTCACAGTTCGTGGACCTCAAATGGACCACAGTGTGGCCTAGGGAAGAAGGAAACAAGCAATAATCAAGTCAAACCAATGAGAGGAGGCTAAGAGTTACTCTATGAAGAACAGAAAATCCAATCTATAGATATGCCAAATTTCATGACAGTGTTATCAATATTCTTAGACCCTTTCAGGCAGAGAGATATCAAGTGGGTAAATACCATATCAATTTAAGCGAGTTCTCTTTGCCATGGTAACATCACACTCCCTTTTCTGTGTATGCGGCGTATAGACAATATGAAGCAGAAAGAAATTTTATTTTTGGAGTTGGCAGCATCCGCAACACCTCCCAAACCAGGTCTGCCTGGGGTTGAACAGCCTGGGAGTGGGGGGACACGGAAAATTTGTTGATTTGTCGGCAGCTTCTGTGTGTTGCCTCAGCTGTTGGCTGGCTGCCTGTTTGCTGTGCTCTTGTTAGGCCGCAACACATTTTGGCTGCCAGCCAAAAAATATGAATGCCCTGCCACGCCCAAGCACAGGTCCCAGTGCCAGCCACAGGCTCCGCTCACAATCCCCTCTCTCTCTCTCTCTCTCTCTCTCTCTCTCTCTCTCTCTCTCTCTCTCTCTCTCACTCTCTGCTGCTCCACTTGTCGCATTAATCTCTTATGCGTGTTCGCAGCCCAGACTTTAGTTTCTGCTCCCTTTTATACAATTATGCATTACTCTACAACTTTTGAGTTATATATATATATATATATATATATATATATATATATAATGAGAAAGAGAGAGCTTGCTGTTATATATTAATGCAATTTCATTTTATGCTCGGCTTCCATTTGGCAGCAGTTTCTGTCTGAAGATTGATGCGATTGCAGGTCACATTTCGTTGGCAGGTGCTTTGAGGCAACTTCTCAACTATAAATAGGATTTATTTTCACGTGCTGGAAAGGGCTTTTCAGTGCACTTGATAGCAAGTAGCTACGGGAAATGTATGCTCTTTGATGCATTAAGGCTATCAAATCGACTTAGGTATTCACGAATAAAATGTTTACGATTGGGTTGTGGAACTGAGACTGGGAAAGTAGAGCAAAGTCTCGAATTTTGTGCAAGTTTATGTTTCTACTATTGTCGAAGACGTGAACTTATACTAAATTGATTTATCATATATCTAAAACTATAAATTTTATAATGTTAAGGACACAGAGAACTTGATTCAGCAAGTTCAAGCCTGAGTTTCATAGCAGGCAGCTTATCATTTGCTTTTAAACATTATGTGACACATCCTCAAGCCCTTGTGCACTTAGTCATATCCGTTGGCAGCTTTCATAAACTTTCTGGCTACAGGCGCCCGCATAAGTGAAAATTTATTGCGCCAACAACTGTGTGTGCCTCTGTCTGTTGGCTGATAAAAGAACAAAAGGCAGAAAGCATTGCAGTTAGATTGCGGGGGTAACAGGACCCAAGAGAAAACACCTGCAGGCTGGTGGGGCGGCTGGCTTTTGCATCTATTTCTGAGCCAGCGACAAATTGTCAACAGATATGTGTGTGTGTGTGTGTGTGTGTGTGTGTCTCTGTCAGTTGTTTGCATTCACCGGGTCTTCCTGTGATTTTAGCCATTTTCCTTTACCGTTTGCCATGGCCGCGCCCAAAGCTAATTGGCTGTTTGTAGCTGCTGAAAGTCCCAAATTGGTTTAGTGAATTCGCCTACCATTCAAGGCTTAGATAAAACGCCACCCATTGCCGCCTGCCTGCAAAATATCAAAGTTCGGGCGTGGTTTTTGGGGCTATTGTTGCCGCTGTCGCCTCCGTCGCCACCGCCAACTGCCACTGCAGTTTCTGGAGCAACTTCTCTCATGGGCAAACCCGTACATTCTTCTTGCAGCAAAAAGTTTCTCTCCCTTGTTATCCATGATTTTTTCAGCCGCTCCTGTTGTTTGCTGAAATTAAATTAACTATGCTTCAGTTATTGTGAAAACTTGTGCAAATTTAACTTTAGTCTGGCAATTAGTTGAAACTGTGTGGCCACAGGCTGGTCCCAGCGGCGCAAGCCGCACTGAAATTAGATTTCCTCAAATGTCATAAATGGTTTTCAGACTGCATTCAGCAGGGAATTCATTGTTAAGTTGTGATAACAAGCGGCAATTAAATTAAGCTTCCGCAGCCCCAAACGAGGTTGCCAAAATGTTGCCAGCAAGTGAGCAGCGCTTGCCAAATCAAATTATTAATTACGAAACGATTGTGGTAGTAGTTTAATAGTAGAGTGAATAAGATTGACTAGTTAAGTGTTGCTGAAGGAGAGATCTTCATGATAAGATCTAAATGCGAACAAATATATAATTATAATTTGCAAAAATGGGAACGAATTCTGAATCGCTAAATTGTACCAGCTTAAACTAACATAAACCAGCTTAGAGTTGTTTACAAGAAATACAATCCATACTTTTCTCAGCAACAATGCAGTCTCAATAGCTGTAGTTTAGCTGGAACTTCTCATATTTCTCCTCACAGCTCAGCTCATAAGTCTCCTTCAGTTACAGCACTCGCTGCATGAAGTTTTCAAACCTTTTACATAATAAATCAGAATTTGTGTCTGCATTTTAAATGCATCGCACTTCCCCACAAAATTCCCAATTGACCTTAAAAACCCAGCAAAAATACAAAATAAATTTACTGCGCAACTTTTCTACTATTTTCATTTTTATTTTCGCCGCTCTCTTTGCTCATAAAAAATGCATCAGCTATCCCTTTGTGTTGGCACATTGTTTGTTATTTCATTGTTTTAGTTGAACTCGTTGTATGCTTTCAGCTCACATTTCAATTAAAAGCAAAAAAGGGGACGCATACTGCTCATATACTATATATATATATCATATACTGCTCAGATATATCATAATTTAATTTCTCACATTTATTACAAATGAATATTTAAACTCAGTCCTGACCACGCCCAAGGTGCCTTCTTATTTTTGTTAGATTGCCAAATCAATCACATGAAATATGCAAAAGAAAAATGGGAAATGGAAAACGGGCGGAAACGGCTGGTGATCTGTAGGCTAGCTAAGATTTTAATTACATTTTGTCACGCCCTATGGCCTGACCACATATCACACTTTGGACTAATCAGCTGCAAATATCGAACTGTTCGCCAAGGCACTCTGCCTGATTGCCTGTTGAGAACAGAACTTGCAGTAGCAGTCTCAATGGTTCCGTGGCATATACTCGTACTCTGACTGAATGTCAATAACATTTCCATTTGCCTAATGGCGCAAAGGTGTAGCAGCTGCTCAGGACATGGAGTGGCACTCAAGGCACTGCGGCTGTTGGCATAGCCCGAAATTATCATATCGTCTGTTTGTGTGTGTGTGTTGCACATGGCTCTAATCTAGACATGTGTTTGCCACTTAGCGTATTAGCAGATTGAAGGACATCCCAAGGACAATAGGTGTTGCCAGTGAGTGGATCATTAATAAGCTCTTGTTGATGAAATCTCCATTTCAGCCGACTTGAGGTAGGACAGCTAAAGAAATGGATATTGTTTGTGTGCCAGAGCTACTTGGAATTTATAACACAGAAGACTTGTGACTTAAGACTTAGTTGGACCTAGCTTGGGTTTAGACTAGACTATTACGTATTTAATATATTATATTTTCTATTATATTATATTTGCTTGCTTTATATTCAAGGTTAGTCAGACCTTTCGCAGAGCGAGTTGAACTGTTGACTTCGTCTGGCTCAGCCAGACTGCACACTTATCTATTCTGAATAAATGAGAACGTTTAAAATTCAATTGCAACGCAGTCAGATTGTATAAATATATTAAAACGTAGCAAGCTAAATTGTTTTGTAATCTATTTACTCTTCTGACTGCAAGCTCAATTTATCATGCTGGCGTTGCCGGAGTGTTGAATATTGTAGAACACAAATGTTTTCCCATCAATTTTACGCACAATTTAGTCTCAGCCTCTAAGCGGTGAGCGGTGGGTAGTTGGGCGTGTTCTGGTTGTGGGCGTAAGGGCGTGACCAATGCAAATGCTGACTAAGCTCGTTACGTTTGCCAAACATTTAATCCGCGTGCATCTGAGCGTTGCCACACGCCGCCAATTGGCTTGTGGGCGACGGCCGTTTGATTGCATTTAAATAAATTTCAATTGAGTTGTCGCCTCGCCCCAACCACGACATCAGCATGGCTGATAACTGGGGCACTTGGCTGCCCAAGCATCTCGTCTCTGGCTGCAATTAAGTTAAGATAAAATGTAGGTCGTTTAGATCTGTGCCCGCTGCCAAATTGAGCGAAAAGCAAACGAGCTGGGGGTCAGTGCAATTCGAGTGCAGTGTAAATTCCGAAAAGAAGAAGCAAATACATATTTATTATTTAACGCTATCTAATGGCATTTTTAATCAACCCTAATGGTGTGTGGCACACAACAGCAAGACAAAGAGCTAGGCCAACGTCGTGGCTGTTGATTTATGTGGCGCTTAGATTTGTGGCACAGTTGCCAAGTTTTCAGAGCGAGTGCTATCATTGCATATTGCATATTTCGCATAACTTTGAGAAGAAATTAGGCTTGTAAAATTAGGAAATTCATGCTATGGGCTATACCTATTTTGTCGAAATTTTATTCTATATTAGTCTTTGCTTTGCAGAAATGTCGTAAATTAATTTGAACTCTCTCTCTTTTTTACAGGCCAAGGCCTTGGGGCGCGTACTCTTTGACCAGGCTTGCAGACAGCTTAATTTGCTGGAAGCGGACTACTTTGGTCTGGAATATCAGGAAATATCCACACATACCAAATATTGGCTGGATCTGGAGAAGCCCATGAATCGTCAAGTGGGCCTATCTCTGATCGATCCTGTGCTGCGATTCTGTATAAAATTCTATACCCCAGATCCGGCACAACTTGAAGAAGAATATACCAGGTAACTGTCAAAAGAACATTCCATAAAATGAAGTTTGCTTAATATTCGTATTCCTTTTAGATACCTGTTTTGCTTGCAAATCAAACGAGATTTGGCCACGGGCAGTCTGCAGTGCAATGATAATACCGCGGCCCTCATGGCCAGCTATATAGTGCAGGCATCGTGTGGCGACTATGTGCCCGAGGACTATCCAGATCACACGTATTTGTCATCTTATCGTTTTGTGCCGCACCAAGATGCGACCATGCAACGCAAGATTATGGAGAATCACAAGAAGCACTTGTAAGCTATTTAGACTGAAAAATATAGAATTTGTTAACCCACTTGACATCTCTTTGTGTAGCGGACAATCGCCAGCAGAGGCTGACCTAAATTTGCTGGAGACAGCGCGTCGCTGTGAACTTTATGGCATGAAAATGCACCCTGCCAAGGATGTGGAGGGTGTGCCGCTAAACCTGGCCGTAGCGCACATGGGCATTACCGTGTTTCAGAATATAACGCGTATTAATACCTTCTCCTGGGCCAAGATACGCAAGATATCATTCAAACGGAAACGTTTTCTGGTCAAGCTGCATCCCGAGGGCTACGTAAGTGTTGGGTATATTATTTGAGTGCTTAATAATTATATTTGATTGTCTTGCAGGGCTACTATAAGGACACCGTCGAGTTCTTCTTCGAAGGTCGCAATGAATGCAAGAATTTCTGGAAGAAATGCGTCGAGAATCATGGATTCTTTCGCTGTACGACAGTGCAGAGCACTCCCAGGCGCAAAACTCGTGTCCTTTCACGCGGCAGCTCTTTTCGGTATGTGTTGGAAATTCAATTTAAGAAAGCCTTTCTCAACTCATCTTAAACTTACAGCTACAGCGGCAAAACGCAGAAGCAAATAATTGAATTTGTGCGAGAGAATTATGTAAAGCGTCAGAACTTCCAAAGGTAGGTGTAAAATCAAGCCAAAAGCTAGGTAATTTAATAACTGAAATATGTCTAATATTTTATATATTTTTTGTTATATACTTTGTCTAATTTTCTGAAAATGCTGTTTTTACCATTCGAAATAATTTATGAAATATGGTAAAAACTGAATTTCAGCATTTTAACAATATTGACTGCCAACAAAATGAATATATATTTACATTTCACTTAACAAATAAGTAAACTTAAATTTTAAAGCTTTGCTTACTTTTATCTTTTTCGAAGAATACAATTTTTAAGCTTATACTTCCCCATATGAATAACCAATTACCCTTCGAAACTAAGCCAACTAATTATGAGTACAATTACCAGATCTCAAACCATTTTTTAAAGAAATTCATGCGTACACATTATAAATCATCAGCGTGCTCACATTATTAACAAACACTTGGTTATTAATTTTTAACTGAATCGCTTATGAATTATCTTCACAATTTTAATTTTCCAAATTCGTTTTAAAAATCCCACAAGTCCTACTCCAGAAATAACACTCAAACATCCCGAAAACTTGGTCAGAATATGGCATCAAGTTGAAGAGAAAAGAGAAGAGGATTAAAAAACCAATTGGTCTTAAAAACAAAGTAAAGCACAAAGATAAAAATATAACAAGAAAACAAAACAAAACTTGTAGCAAATTGTACAGAAGTAAACGACAAAAGAATTTAACTCAAATTTTTCATTTTTTCGGTTTATTTTATTTCTTTTCATTTTTAAAGTGCGTATGACCAAACTATATAATGTAACGTTATTATTTGTATACTAAAATTGGCAACTGGAACCTTTTTTATGAGTACTAATTTTACATGTCATACTTATGTGTTTGAATCCAAACCAAAATCAACTCATTATCAAAGCCCTAGCGTTAACCCACTTCCCTATCATAGACTATACTAAACTACATTCGCATTTTCACAATTCTCTTTCATATCGTGTATTGCATTTATAATATACTAACTACTAGTCTAGTCGTTTGTCCCCATCGATTTGGGAGTTGTGTCTTTAAATTGCTGCTTTTCTTTTTCCACCACCCCTCTGTAAAAACTGTGTGTTTTGTTTAGACTGTACACAACTCACAGCTAATCACGTTTATTTGCCTCCCATAAAGTCCCCTAAATGTGTAGTAATTAGTTGTGTGTGTTCTAACTTACGAACTTACATTTATCTACTTACATAAGTAGTTTAGTCTGTATTATACTAATATAATTCTAATTACCCCAACTACAAACACTGCTAAATATATTATATTCCATATAGACAATGTGTTAAGATATGAAAACTATTGGATGTAGCCTACGGGGCTACCTAATTAGTTTGTAGTACTTCATATAACTCTCCAAACATGAAGAAATGCTAGGCGTAGCCCATAGCTAATCGATGCCCTAAATGTTGTTGTGTGTGTCTATTTTTAAGTTGTATTTTACGATCAAATTATTTAATTGCTATAATTACTATTTTGATTTCTTCTGTACTGTTGTAAATACCTTAAACTGATGCATTTGCTAAAGAAATCAAATTTTCTGAGCCTTTCTGCTCAATAAAAACCAACTGTGCTTAACCCAAACTAAAACCTAATCTAAAATATAAAAAAAAAATATTAAAAAAGTTAAACAGAAAATAAAAGTTGCTTTCTAAAAAACAACTGAGCATGTGAAAATAAAATCGTGGTATCCTCTTGTCTTTTCTTTTGCTGCAGGTCTCAGTCGTTCCGGCAAGGGCCACTGAATGCTAGTAGCCGAAGTCAGTCGCATACGTATGTGAATTCCAGCATTTCAGCCAATCCCCTACTCCCAATTGACACTGGTTTGTATTTATTTTGTTCAATTGTTCGATTATTATATTCATGATTTATCATTTCATTTATCGCTTATCGTTTCATTTTCGTACATATGTAGTTCAAAGAGTGTCGATCACTCTCTATCTCTGTCTCTCGTTTTGCTAGCGGAATGTGTAGCCGAAGGCGATAGATTTCTATTAAACATATTCATTTATATATTATATTCTTATATTTTGTAATTTAATTGCATGCTGCAGCGGCATGGGATTATCGCAATCAATGCAGCGACTCGATGACCCCTTCTCTGACGAAGAAGGTAGCGGATACCTTGGATCGCCGACGCGACAATCCTACAGACCACACGCGTTCTCAAGTGAGTGCACACTTCGTTTTCAAATATAAGATAATGTAATCATATATGTATTATTCGTATTTATTCCTAAAAAGGTCACAGCAGCCCAGGTGGAGATCTATCAGACGAAGAATTATGCAGCGGAATCGCCAACCTCAGCGGAGGAAGCGGCATGCTCGGTGGAGCGTCAACACCACTCGGCAGTGGGTATGGACCAAATGAATTCGAACCGCTCGCTTTCTCCACAGGGTCCGCAATCGTGGACTTCGCCCAGCCACAGCAGCAGCCAGGCACAGCGCGCTCCAGATCTGGGTCGTGCGCATCAAGGCGATCACAATTTAGGTAAGCCAGTTATTTACCAGTTAAGATTACTTATAATATAATTTTGCATAGTTTTTAGTTATACTTAGTTTTATTCTAATCTATGATTTAGATTAAGCTCTATAATTTTACTAAAGGATTGAGAAGGTGCATTCATTTATAATAATTACTTAAGCCTAATTTAGTTTTAGTCCTATTATTTTAACTCATTTCTATTCGCAGTGGTGGCTATTAACTATTGTATCAAATTAATGACAATAGCCAAATGGGGACCCCACTACGAATGCTATCCGAATAGTGTTTATTATGTTTTCAGAGTTTTCAGCATTTTTGTTGTGATCATGCCTTGAGTTCGATTCGTTTTCGGTTTGTTTCGGTTACTCTCTTGTATCCAAGCAGTCCTAATATACGAAAATTCTTTTAATCTCTGCGCGTGTTCAGGTCTGAGCCACTTGTCCCACTTGTACAGCAGCAGCACGCCTCGTCGAGTCTCACTGGCATCCCAAGTGTATGCCCCTGCCTCGCCGCAGCTCATCAGCATCAACACCAACACGCACAACAACACTATCAACAGCAGCAACACGGTGGGTCATTCGGTGGATCTCAGCAGCTCCATGGAATTGGAGGAGCAGGAGGAGCTGCTGGGGCCTGCGGATACGGAGGAGGAGGAGGAGCCTATGGGGGAGGAGGAGGAATTAGTCGAGGAGGAAGCGGATTCGGACTTGACAGCATCTACCATCAATCGGGAGACTATGGCGGCAGTCTCACCGGCCTCAGCCATGGCCATGGCCAATGCCCGTCGTCAGCCGCTTCACTCACAGGAGTCCCAATCTCAAACTGTCACCCCAGTCCATTATAGCAGTACCAGTTATTCGATGTCTAAGCAGTGCATGCTTAATGCTAATGCCAACTCTACTGAAACGGAAACCGACAACATCATCTATACTGACATCAACGATATGGGCCACTATAAATATCCAGACTTTCATAACGCTCAAATGGAACACAAAATATCCAATAGCGAGCATCTCAATCTGAATGATCGCAATGATATTTATGCCACGGTCAACCGCAAAGCTAAGTCCAAGACACGTGAGAAGCATTTCAGCGATGAGTTTATCGATCAATCTATATTACAATACACTCGGGCTAAGCAGCTGGGCATACAGCCTGTGGCCATGCCTTTGCTGCAGCAGCCCAGCACATCGGCCTATGCTGCTGCCCAGGAGCGAAACTATAATAGCTTGAATTATCAATATCATAATGATCTTAATCATCCCTCAGAATCGTCTTCCTCGTCTTACTTTGGCACCGGCTTTGGCACAAAGCGAAATGGTCAAAACGAACGAACAAAACTAGCACAATCCGAAAATTATTTAACACCCTCCATGGACTCTCAGAATTCCAGGCATACACATTCTTTGCCGCGGAACTCCGAGTTGTCTGGCGTAGATTCAGTGGATTCATATGATAGCCATTACATAACTCATCATCCACGTCGAAGCTCCGAGGAAAAACAAGAATATCAAATGGCCACGGGAAGTAATCTTTACTCGACTGCTCAATTTGTTAAGCCCGAACAGGCAGCTGTTCATTATATGGATGATGAGGAGGATCAGGATGATGATGCGGAGGAGGAGAACATTTACGATCAGGTGGAGCGTGAATCCTGGCTGAAGAGTAGCTCCTGCAAAGATCTCTTCGAGCGCTATAGCAGCACTTACTATGCGCGCGAACAACCAAAGCCCATGACAGCTTTTGATAAAGAATTCCTGTCCTCGAATCGCATTGATTCCCCAGTTACACGTTATGATGATTCTAGGCACTCGTTGTACATCACTAAGAACCACTCAATAGATGCGCACCAGGACTTTTCACCTTTGCCTCAGAGCAAGGTGTATTCCTCCAGCTATCCAGGCAGCACTTACAATACTCAAGAGCACAAACGCAACTATGGACATCACCTGGACTATACGGGATCACAGGATGATATATCGCAAGATAGCTATGAGCTTCTAGAGAAATATGACATTGACTTCTTTAGCGGACGTCGTCGTTCCGAGGATCACATGCGTTCCTGTTCGCTAGACTCTGGCAACTACATACCCAGTGATGATGAATCCGTTTCCGAGCAGCCCAAATATCGTTCAGCTATTGATGTTAAATCCAAGTCGGCTGCTGATATAATGAATGAAATTTGGGATGCCGAAGATCCGCGCTATTTACCACGTGAAAAGCTCTCTGTCAAGTCTGACGGAAACTTCTATAAGAAAATTCAGGAAGCCCTTACGCGCACCTCCAGTCAGGAGAGTCAAAGCGAAATGTTTGAAACAAAAGTCTCTCGCAGCTCCGACTCAAGCAAGAAATCCCGTGACAGTCTCTATCATACAGATAGCAAAAAGTCCAGAGAAACCACCAAAAGTAAGACATCGGTGGCTTCCAGTCAAGATTCCAAAGAGTCTCTGGTGGGCGATTGTTTCGGGCGTAATTACGAAATGCCCACAACCACTTGCAAGAAGGTTAAGCAGTTTAATAAAAAAGAGCTCTACGAAAAGTTTGCACAGTCAAGTCAGGAATCAAAAAGTGATTATTACGATGCTGTAGAACCTGTTGCAGAGACCGAAGGTCTCTATATCCGGCCTAAGGTGAAGAGTCATGATTGTTTGCTCTCTGACACGCATAGCTCCACGGCCAATAGCTCATTCTACGACAGCCGTGATACATATTCCACATTCCCAAGCAACAAAACTCACAAAACATCGAAGGTTCACTCGATTAGCTTGCAAAATGTTGAAATTGAGCGCAATGCCAAATCTTTTGGAAACAAATCTCCAGAATCTGTGTCCACGCCTGCCTCTGGTATGCGGTGCCAGGAGAAGGATATACAAACCAGCGACTCGATCGATCAAACGGCGCCCATAAAAAAAGGCAACTCACAGTCCTGCAAAATTTCAGCATTCCGTCGACGATCTGATAGCGAGAACATATTTAGTTTTGATCAGGATCGTATCGAATGTATTCAGAAATATACCAAGCACTGGGAAGGACAGCCAAAGGATGAGAAGTCCAAGCAAAGTCCGGACTATCCGTTGACGCCCGAGCTCATCTCGGAGTTCGAGAAGCAACAGGCACGAGTTGTGCATCAGAAAATAACACGTAAGGAGGAACTCATGGCCAAGACACACTTTGAGGAATATAATCCGATAATGGTCCCACTAAACTATGCCCACGCCACAGTGGAGCGCACAAAGAGCGATCCGAACTCCTTGGCTAATCGGGCCCGTCTGGGCAGTAATTCTCGACGTCATGTGCTGATGCATCAAAAATCGATTGATTTAACGCCTGCTGATTCTAGTGATGAGGATTATATCTACAAGCAAATACCTAGCGCTCCACCTTTATGTAAGGCGCATGGAAACTTTGAGATACCCAAATGCTACGATGGACCACCAGTTCCTCAAGTAGATATACCAAAGACAGGTTTTGAGCTGCCGAAGAGCTTCTTCCGCGAATACGAACGACGATTTACTAAGGTTCTAAAAGAAGATATACCCTACGTTCTGCATAAGCGGCATATTATGAACGGCACTGCACCTTCGCCGAATGAGAAAAAACATAACAAGCCCAAATCGCCCAAATCACCGAAATCTCCAAAGTCACCCAAATCACCAAAGTCGCCGAAATCACCCAAAGTGAGCGCCGTACCGATACCCGGTCCCGCAGACTTTCTGCCAGATATACTGGATAGTCTATTACCTGCAGAGACAAAAGAATTTCTATTTACGCAAAATATTGATCTGTCAAAAGTGGATCCAATAACACTGGAAATTGACAAGACCATACCAATCATACAGCTGTCTTCACCCAAGCGAGACATAACTAAGCAAATGGATGCTTCTACGCTGGAGAAACTAAATAAAAAACTGAGTCAAATTGAAAGCGATTCGGCAACCAGTTCCAGAACCGAAAGCATGCAGCAACAGAAGCTGGAACAAAAGCAAATGGAACTTATTCAAAGTCTGCGCAAGGAACTACAGGCGAATGCGCGCAAGGCCAACAAGCCGAGGGTAATACCCAAAACAAAGCCATCGGGCAAGTCCAAGAAGGGTAAGACACGCATTACATCCTTCTCATCGGATGATGAGAGTTTGGACTCGGACGATGTCTTTGGTTCGGCTGAAGCCATACCGGATCGCCTGGAGTTCTCACCGCCGCAGTCACGTAAAGAAATAGAGCCCATCTTACGCATAGAGCAGAGCCGACTTATCTCTGCCGCCTGGGGTAGAGGTCAGACCATGAGCTCCACGGAAATTGAAGGCTCTCCGCCACAATGTCGTCGTTTGGCTGATCTGGAAAGTCGGTATCATACACAAAAGCTTGATCCACAGTATGCCAATGCTACAGAGCTTCGTCGCATATCGGAGCGCTCCATATCGATACCATCATCGGAGGATGAGCCGCATTTGCCAATGCGGCGCATGGATGAGTGCACCAACGATTATCAGCGTAATGAGAATATACCATCGCCCATCTTCGAGCATGCGGAATTCTTCCGCAGCAACGATGATATCTATGAAACGTGTCATGAGGAGAAGATAAGCGGTTCAGATATTGACTATACTCTGAAAAAGCAAACAGCTAAATCGAAAGTCAAATTGATTGAAGAAATAATTGATTCATCAATAGTCATGCGATCCAAGGGACATGCGCCTATACTATTCGCTCATGCTCGACTCAATTTATCCGAGGGTTCGGTTTCCCTACAACGTCAGCATGCCACCCAACAGTCTCCGACCACAGAGCGCCGTACTAAGAGCCTGGACACGCCAGTTATATCTTTGCATCGGCTGCCGCCCATGAATGCTTTTTCATCCAAGGACGATACCGTGGGTTTCGAGGAGGAGGGTGAGATTTTAGAGGAAAAGTCACTGGAGCGTGTCCATCAGACAGTACAACCGGACGATGATACAGCAGACAGCATTCATTCCTGCGCCGGTTCTATACCGACTCAAAGTTGCTACAATGCCAATCGAAAGGACTCAGTACTGAGTGCTGTGACGATTGATAGCGAGGAGGTACAGCTGCTTAATCAACTGAAATACATTGAAAAGATTGCCTTACAAGGCGTTAAGATCAAAGATAAACGAAAGTCCAAAATGAAGCTGAAGAGCGGAGATCATTTGATACTAAATATACCCAAATATAGATTCACGGATTGGTCCCCGTATAGCTCAGCCAATAGTTCGCGCAAGACTTCGCCAGGTGTATCTAGGGCCAGCAGCATCGAGAGTACTGGCAAAGGGAAACTAAAGACTTCAGAGCCCTACAAGGGCAAGTCCATGTCACGCAGTCGGCCGGAGTCGCGACGCACCAGTGCGGATGATATTAAGGCCGGAAGAGACGGTCGAGGCAGCAAAAAGTCCAGTCCCAAAGAGCGTCCGCGCTCCATAGAAATGCGTCGTTTAAGCAAGGATAAGAGCAAGTCCCAAGAAGAAACAGAGGCAGACATCGCCAAGCGCAAAGAGAGGCAGCAAAAACTGTACGAATCCGCAATGAAGCAGACTATAACCATGCTAAGTCCTGTAAAAGATACGATGCCCGCTTTTCCAGCCCCAGAGGATAAGATACTGGTGAAAACTGATGGCGATAAGATAATCATTGAAACGGAATTCAAGTCTAAAGCGGAGGATCATGTCTTAATTGCCAAAGCGCCACGCAAGTTGGACACATCGCTGGTCAAGTTCAGTCGCAGCTTTGATGAGGGACACACTCCGGACAAACTGGACAAGGCCAATCGCAGTTTCGAGGATCGTAATAAGTCCTTTGAAGACTCAGAGAAATCAGATGTGCCAGAAGATATGATGATTAAATCACCCAAGAAAATAGCAAAAGCACAAGAAATGAAACAGAAAATCGAAGGTAGTGTTGTGCATAAAAAATTCGACGGAAAGTCGAGTAGCTTAGAAAAGCCAGCGGAGCATCACTACCTAGCCACTGACGTTAAGGCACGCAGCTTAGACGATAAGAAACAGGCAACGGCAGAGGCAAAAAAAGTAGAGGACAAACCTACGGCTTCTGTGCGCAGTGCCATTGGAGATCGTCGTATGTTTGCACATCAGTATAATGTTCATGAAGATATAGATATGCAGGCGGTTATTTCTGAACGTCGTTCACTGGAAATTCTCAAGCGCTCGCTGCCCTCGGAAGACACACGCGATAGCGAGTACACACACAGTCGCAAGGCTTCCACAGCTGATAGTTTGGATTCGTTTGTCTCGGTGGACGAAAGTCATTCGCCAGTACCGCCGCCAGAGGTTTACCCACATCGAGTACCCACCATTGAGTGTGAAGAGCCCTCTATTGAAGAAGATGACAACTCATCAGAGCGTCGCCATCTAAAGGTGGATCGACAAGATGTAAACCGTTTGAGCTTAGATCGCAGTCGCAGCGATGAGACAGGCTCATGGATTACCGTAGAATGTGATGAGTTTATTGGTTCAGATACCTCAGACAATGAGCAGCGTACTTTAGAAGCAGATCGGAATGCCTTAGAGACGCAAGCTACATTGGAGGATGCCATTCCGTTAGAGTACTCAAACTGTGCAACTCCAACATCTGATTTGAATATACTGGTTACTCCACCAAATGCCAGCCCAATGATTGAAAAGTCTGTGCTAGAGACGTTTGAAAAGTATACGTCCGAAGGTAAAAAGAAATACAGTCTGGAAAAACAGAGCGATAAATCGAAAAGCTCAGACTCGTGGACAAGTGGCGAGAAAGACAGCAGTCCACAACGTCAGCAGGACTGGAGTTTATCCGTGAAGGAGAAGAGTTCCGTTGAGGAAGAGTCCAGCGTAAGCTGCTCCATAGCTCGTCCGCTGGGCATATCGCAAGATTTTGGCAATGAGGAAGCTAAGAAATGTCTGGAACTAAAGCAGCGTATGCTCAAACTGGATGTGGCGGCCAATGAAGCTGAGGTCACCCCTACAGGCTCGAACGAGCAGACGCCAACCAATGAGCCAAAGATTATCATAAAGAAGCCCACAACGCCCACACTTGAGAAACAGAGTCCCATTGATTTGGGAAACAGCACCGAATCTTACCTTGATCCAATAGAGGAACGCATCGCGAAAATACTTCAAAGAACTGAGGACAGTGAATCCAGCTCAGGTGGTTCCCGAAAACCAGCCCGAATTGAGAAGCCAGCGCGTGCCAATGCAGGCAAAAAACTGTCGGTAACGAAAGCCGATCATGGCAAATCTGGTAGCGATCGCAGCTCGCAAGAATCAAAATCCAGCTTCGATTCGAAAGGCTCGCTGAGCGTCGAGTCCCGTGGCTCCTTTGAAACAGAGAGCAGCTCCGGATCACTTGGTGCGGCACAGCGCCGGGGCGAGTTGGCACAGAAGGAACAGCAAAGTACTTGGAAAGCTTTTCCCATCGAAAGTTCGAACAGCTCTAGTACCGATGATCCCTGGCATCACGTGGAAACCGACGGTGGCTATGAGCGCTACGATGCACAGAATCCATTGCGCGACTCCTCAGATAGTGACGTCAAGGAAGCCTCACCCGACGAGCAAAAAGAAAGTGATACCAGCTATCAGGATGATCTTAATGATTTTCCCACCACATTTGGCTATCCTGCTATGACAAGCACACTGGGTGGAATTGGTGTTAATCCAACAGATATCATAGGCTATAGCACGGGCTTTACATTAGGTCGCACACTCTCGCGTATTTCAGAGCGCAGCACTGCCTCCGAAAAGTCTAGCATGGAGGATGATGTCAGCAAGGCTTCAACGCATTCAGTCAGTATTCGGGATGAGTCTGTGGGCTCCACAGATCATCAGCCCAGTCTAAGCTCTGATTCGCGTAGCAATACTAATCTGGCCTACATATCGGATGCAGATCGCCGCACCTCAGCAGAAATGCCTGAGATACCCTGCGATTCGGCCACTGCGGATCGCCTCAGTAGCATTGGTAGCTTCAATGAGCCGAAGTCACCAACATTAGTCACAGGTCGCTTCTCAGTAACACACGTAGATGAACAGCAAGCAGACGATATGGACCGGCACACTCTTATGTGCCTCTCGAACGCAGGCAGTCAAGACTCGGAGGATTGGCCCCTGCCGGAAATACCCTTTGACCATGTGCCGGTCAAGCCGGCGGAGAGTATGTATGCCATGCCAGACTTGGACAAGCCAGTGCCCAAATCTTTCTGCTGGAAGGCCAGCATGGCATTCCAACAATCGCAAGATTCGGTGGACTGGCCATCGCCACCCTCCAGTACCATTGATGCGCCCATTGTGGTGGAGAGCATTGAAACGTACTACGCCAGTGAGGTTCAAAGTGCCGACAAAGTTGTCTTGGACGAGGAAGCGAACGCTGCGGGTCCGCCCGATGTGGCCAAGGTCTTGCCCTACGAAGACACAGCCTATCTCATGTCTGCAGCTTTCGAAGACAAGGATTTCGGCAGCGAGGATATACAATTGGATACAGTCAGCTGCTTGAGCACCACGCTGAGTGCTGCTTCCTGCTTGTCCTCATCGTTCAACGTCAGCTGCAGTACGTCCTCCACGCAGCCAACGGCCAGAGCAGCTGCTGGGTTACGGAAGGGCTCCAGTCCGGAAGTAATTGTAGCGCAACCAACGCGATCGCCTGCTCCGCGTAGCCCGCTTTCCGAGGATGAACTGTTTTCCAACGATGACGTCTTTATGCCTGGCACGATAAAGGTGCAGATATCACCAGATGCTCAGCTGCGCAAGCTCTCGCGTGGCTCTAATAATTCGGACACCTCAATAGATGACATTTTATCGGGCAGCACCTACCTAGAGGATCAGACAACAGTGCGTCGCAATTATGAGGCACGTTTGAGCAGCGGCGGTGGCAGCTGCAAGAAATGCAGCCATTCCAGTCACTCCGAAGAGGAGACGAGCTCCATTGGCACCGATCTTGATGGCACTGTGCGCATGGGGCTTCAGCAGAAGAAGTGCACCCACAGCTCCCATTCCGAGGACACTTCCATTGGCCTCAGCATTTCCGAGTGGTCCACAGGCACCAATACAGTGCGCCAGTACGCAAACCTCTCGGGATCTGACAGTCTCTCAGCCGTCTCCACGCATTCGTGTGCTAAGAGCGAGAAGTCGAATCAGACTAAGTCTAGCATGAGCTCCATAAACAAATCCGCTGAGAGCCTCAACGAGCAAAGTGGAAGCTATTCGCACAAGTTCAGCGGGGATAACGGGTCATCGGATGGATTGCGCTATGATATGCTGTCCAACTCAGAGACGGATAAGCTGAGTGAGCCCACCTCGGCCACGCGCAGCGATGATACGACTTTAACACTGACTGAGATGGCGCACACCATCAGCGAGTGGTCCACGTCGAGTAGTCGCACACTAGTGGGCGTGGTGCCCGGAGAATATTTGCCGTTGAAACAACCCAGAATGGGTAGTAAGCCCAGTTTGAGTTCTCCCAGCGAAGAGAAGCGTTGCTCGCTGCCCCAGATACATAGACGCAGCGGCAGCAATGGCAATCAAGCGCGTAGCTCCCAAGAGCACGCCGAACAGCAGCCCATTGGATCGGCGGGTCCGGAAACAAGTGCCGCCGCACGCAAGCGGCGCTCGCTGGAGATGATGTCCAAGCTGTATCAGAGCCAAGAGATATGCTCCGAGTCGGAGTCACCTTTTGTAGAGCGTTTGTATGCGCATAGCGAGAAATTGACGGAACGCTATCAGAGCCAGGAGTTTGTGCCGCTCCACACATCGGCACCTACTAGCACTACGCAAATTCAAACCCAACAATCGCAACAGACACGCCAAAAACCACGCGCTCCACAACCGCCTACAAAGCCCAAGCCAGCAGTGACACGGCCCATAATGCAGGCGCTGCTCAACAAGATGAAACAACCTGGTCTGGCGGAGCAGGCGGCGGCCGCGGCTGAAGCAGAAGAGGCAGCAGCGGCAGCAGCTGCCACTGCTAAAAGCAAACCAACGCCCGCCCCCAAGCCGGCACCGCCGCCGATACCCACTGTGCCGCCTATAGTAACGCCCAGCGATTTGCCTGGTCACGTAGGTGTTCCGCCCGCCAAGCCGCTTGCCAAGCATCACAGCTACGATGACAAAACGCTGTCCAAAACGCAGATACGTGACTTTAAAACCACGTCGAAGCAATTCAGACAATCGAGCTCTTTCCACGAGCACATGTTGAGTAAGTCGCAGCAATCCTCACAGGAGTTGCCCATGCGTATTGACGAGGAGCGCGATGCGCACTCCACTTCGTCGGCTACCAATACTACAACCACAACTAACACCCTGAACAGCGAGAGCACGGCGCCAAACTCTCCGCAGATGCCGCAACGTGCCGATAAATTAATCCGTTGCTCGCCCTACTACTCAAGCAGCTTGAGCTCCGAGTCGCCACCAAATCAGTTGATCCAGAAACCGCCGCGAAAGAGCTCGGCCGGTCAGCTGGCAGCAGCTGCTGCCGCCACAGCTGCGAGCGTCATGAAAAGTCCGCCCAGCGGCAATGATACAGACAGCTCGCTGGACGTGCGTGGACACGACGTCAAACAGCAGCTGCGAAGTCGTGGCTATCGCAAAAAGCGTCAGTTGCCCGTGAAACGCATGCGAGCCAATTTGAACGCAGCCGCGCTGCTGGAGCAGGCGGAGAGCAGCGAGTGCTCTGAGGGCTATGTGCCCGAAATGGATTCGGGCAGCTCAGAATATTCGTATCAGCGGGACGACCAGTATATTGAATTTGATGAGGAGCTGGAGCAGGAGCAAACAGACGAGTATGAGGACTATCCGCAATATAGCGGCGCCGCTGGCAAATTTGAGAGTCTGGACATGAGCGACAATGTGGATGAGATGGGATTTCCACGCTATGATCGCTTGGGTCACATAACCAAGCCCATGTATCAGCCACTGGCGGAGAGGCCGGCGCCTGCCAATCATCCCATGCCGCCGGCCAGTGGACAGCCTGTCAAGCCAGCACGCACCAAGAAACGCCAGCTCAAACGCGAAGATTCCCTGGCACCTAGCTGCTCGAATGCTAGCCAACAACAGCCGTATCATGGACGCAACTACTGCAATCCCGAGGAGAGCGAGTACGAATCTCGCGAGGATGTGGCCAACTCGAGTGAAGATAGCGGCGCCGGCACTAGCGGCATGGGCACTATAAGACGTGGCAACAGCCGCGCCCCGCCTCAAGTCGAGCCGCAACGACAACAGTTGCCCTATCCGGACTTTCTCTCGGACTATGAAACCGAGCCCATAGAATACGAGCGTTATGCCTGTGGCTTGGATATACGAGTTGATCCGCCGCCCAAGTTTCATGACTCGGATGATATGAGCGATCATTAAGACAAGTAATAGAAGAAGACGCAGCAGTTGCAGCATTTTCCATTTCTTCAGTTGCCTTGGAAATTTTTAGAACAAATCTATGACAATTTTACACACGATCCAAGTATAACCAACTTATTTATAATTGAGACTGATTTACGACAAAAAAAGAAACAAAATACTACAAGAATACCAACACAACATCGTACAATCCAAGAAAAAAGTTTAATGCTGCTAAAAAATTATCGCAAAGCAAAGTAAAACATTATATTCATGATATAATCTAGAAAAGTTCGAAAAAAAATCAAACTAATTAAAAATTTTAATCAAATATATACATACATAATTACCTTACAAAAATATACAGAAAATACAAAGTCTAACCGAGTTGGTCCCGTCGTCAGTGAAAACATATGGTTAACGTAGCTGGAATATATGGAGTATATAGAGAAATATATATATATATCGAATGTTATAGAACAGCAGCTCCAAGAAGCTAGTCAGAGTTGAGTAAATTTTAATGCACTGTTTAATCATCGAGTAACGAAGAAGAAACCTACAACAAATATTTAATTGTTATTTAGCTAAAACAATGAATGGAAAGGATAGGGGAACGAGTTTTAAGATTCAAGTCGAACAAAAAGATTAGAAGATATTAATTGAAACAAGTATTTGAATTCCGATTCGTACTTATTCAGTATTATTATATTTACCTATGCCATAAGTTCCAGTTACTGTGTCAAAGCTTCAATTTACATATATCTATAATTATAAGTACATTTAACTGAGTTATCAGCAAAACAAAATGTTAATATGTTTAATCATATTCTGAAACAAAATCGATTATATAGTAAGTTATTATACCTGAGGCAACATTCGATCTCTTTGGTATTTACGTATTGTGAAAGCATTTATTTCGTTCGATAAAAGAAGTACTCTTTTTTATCCGACTTATATAAATATATATATACTATATTTATATGTTTAATATACACATATTTCATGTGCTATAAATGTTTTTAATTTGAGGACAAAGTTTTAGCAAGCAATCGTTCAAATCTATTACTATAATTCGAAATTATTCACTGAGAACAAGTTGTAATAGCTCTAGTTCTAGTAAATAAATGTGCCAAATACAGCCCAAAATATAATATTAGATGCCAAAATGGAGGATAGTATATAAAATCAAAAGTCGAAGGAGTTAGAGGATCGAAACCTTGTTAAGTTTACACAGTCAGACATGCAGACGGAGCACAAGGTCTAGCAAAGAGAGCGGTATTAAATTGTTAGAAATATTAAGATGTATTATTAGGATATGTTATGGGTATTCCCAAGGTACAATAATTTCACATATTTATCGGATCAAAAGTATTTAAATCAAAAGGTCAACCATTTCTATTGGCGTTCAAAAGTGTTTAGGCTTAGTCAGGAATCTATGAAAATCTATATAAATCAAATTGTTTGTTGTATCTATGTGCTAGTCAGGTCATAAGAATAAATATTGAGTATAGTTTTTACCTGTTTTTAGTTAGTTAGTTTAGGTAAATGATTTTTGAAAATATCATATAGTTTTTTGTACAATGTTTTTACAATCCAGTTTCTGTTAACCAATGAAGACTTGCGTCGAACTTCCAAGTTAAGAAAAGACTAGTCAATAATTTATCCGACTAAAATCAATTCCTTCAAGTGCAAATGAGTGTTTATTTACAGTTAATTTATATAAAAATAGTGAAAGTTTGAATACAAAAAAAAAAAAAAAAACAATCTTAGCTGAATTTTAGAAAGTAAGAAGTATAAAAGAAAATCTCGTTCCACACTTACTACTTACACTGACACTTTCAAAATGCGTTGATAATACACACCTACACACGCACACACATTTAATTTTGAAATCTTTTAAGAACAATTTAACGAACGAAAAATATAAATTAAACAAAAATTCATACACAATGCAAGCGATTAAAAAATAAATTTATTATATAGAACGAAAAACCAAAGTAAATAAAAAATTCATTAATCAAAAAAGAAAGTGTTTCATTGAATTTATTATATAAATATTTAATTTTAAATTTATTTATATTGTTATTTGTTTTAGTATTTAATAAATTATTTGGTAATTATTAGATTTATTAATAGTTTCTATTATTTATTACATTATTTTGATATTAGCTGCCATTATTTTATTTAAATTAATTTTTTATTTTTGTATCATTCTTTGCGCTTTCCAGATGTGTACCATGGCATCAATGGCAACATGTCGTTGGATAGGCGTGGTGAAATAGCCACTCCACCGAGTCGTTACGATCTCACGCTGGGCTCCGACAAATCTTCATCGCTATCACGTTCTGAGGCGGGCACTTATGACGTCATTCAGGCTGAGATACAGCATGCCAAGCGGCAGGAACTAGCCACAGGCGTGGCTAGCGCCCACAATGGACACAATGGGAACGGACACCTACAAATATCCGTGTCCAATAATAGCCATGATATCGAGGCAGAGGTCAAGAAGCGCAAGTGGCCAACCGAGCCAAGCTATTTCCTAGCCAAGGAGCTGCTTATGACGGAGCGTACCTACAAAAAGGATCTGGATGTGTTGAACAACTCGTTCCGGCAGGTGCTTAGCGTGGAGGATGTGGATCAGCTGCAGCCGCTGTTCGAGCTGCTCGACTCGCTGGCACAGCATCATAATCTATTTCTGCGGGACATCGAGCACCGCATGGTCAATTGGGAGGGTCGTGGCAATCACGATACCCATCGCATTGGCGACGTCATGATGAAGCACATGGGCTCGCTGCCCATCTACGATGAGTATGTGCAAACGCATTTGGATATCTTGCACTGCCTGAACGACATGTATGAGTCGGATCAACGATTCCAGCAGGTCTACAAAGAGTTTGAACAGCAGAAGATCTGCTATCTGCCGATTGGTGAGCTGCTGCTGAAGCCACTGAATCGCCTGCTGCACTATCAGCTGCTGCTGGAACGCCTGTGCGACTATTATGCCGAAGAGCATATCGACTATGCCGATTGCCAGGCAGTCTATCATCTGCTCATCCGCAGCACCAAGCAGATTCGCGCCCAGCTGCCGGACTCGGCCAATTTTGTGGAGCTGTGCGAGCTGCAGCGCGACATTAGCTTTGAGCAGTTGGTGCAGCCCCATCGCCGACTCATTCGTCAGGGCTGCCTACTGAAGCATTCGAAGCGCGGCCTGCAGCAGCGCATGTTCTTCCTCTTCTCTGACATACTGCTCTATGGCAGTAAATCGCCGCTCGATCAAAGTTTCCGCATACTCGGCCATGTACCCGTCCGTTCGCTGCTCACCGAGAATGCCGAACACAATACGTTCTCCATATTTGGCGGCCAGTGCGCCATTACGGTGAGTGCTGGCACCACCGCCGAGAAGACCCTTTGGCTGGCCGAGCTGTCCAAGGCGGCGGCTGACATCAAGAACAGGCCACCAAACATGCAGTTGCAGCTGACCACGCTCAAGAATTGCAGTGAGTATCTCAAATGGTTTACAGTTAGGGTATCACGTGGAAGATCATATTATGTTAGAGTCAACATCACAACTTTCCTTTAATTATTTCGTATGCATTATGAGTTCGTTAGATCATTTCTCAATTTCCGTTCTATTCAGAAGGCATTCTATTTATAGGCTTTCCGTTTGCCTATTGTGTTACTCTTTAACGCTTTGCTTCTTCTTTTCAACGTCTCTATTTTATCTTTCTCTACTCTCATTATGACTGGCAAGAAAAGCACTCTGCAAAGCATCGTAAGGCATCAAGAACCCAATTAATCCTTCTCTACGTATGCATAGGCTCGATTTTAACTTACCTATATCTCTATTGTCTCAGGCTCGTCGGAGGAGGGTCTGGATATGCTGGGACTAACCAACGGCACAAACAGCCTGAACAGCAGTGTAGGCGGCGGGGGCCCCTTAACGCCGCAGCAGCTCCAGATGCAGCAGCAGAACAAGACGCAGCCGTCACGCAGCAATACCGCACTACACGTCTGCTGGCATCGTGGCGCCACCGTTGGTCTGGGCGATCATCTCATTGCGGCAGAGCATCAGCTGTCCGGCTATCTGCTGCGTAAATTTAAGAACAGCTCCGGCTGGCAGAAGCTCTGGGTGGTCTTCACTTCGTTCTGTCTGTATTTCTATAAAAGCTATCAGGACGAGTTTGCGCTAGCCAGTCTGCCACTGCTGGGCTATACGGTGGGTCCGCCCGGGCATCAGGATGCTGTTCAAAAGGAGTTTGTGTTCAAGCTGTCCTTCAAGAATCACGTGTACTTCTTCAGAGCAGAGAGCGCTCATACCTACAACAGGTAAGCTTTCTCTCAGCCGTCATCCATGAGGGATCAATTAATGTTGTCAATTTCATTGCAGGTGGCTAGAAGTGCTGCGTAGCACCACCCAGACGCAAGATTTTAAGAACGTGCACAGCCATACGTCCGGCAATTAACTCCGACTCTAAAACATCCAATAAATTCTTGTGCAATTCCATGGAACAGCCAAGTTGCCTCACAACGAAGCTGAACCCAACATAGAAATGCCCACTAGTATTCTCTATAAAAAATATATATATATTTATATATATAGACAACGTATACACCACAAAACAATTCCCATTTTTGATATACTGTACGGTTGACTATTCTATATAATTGACTTTACACTTTATACACGGCGTACGCATACGCGAAATAATTAAGTTAAGTTCACATTTCCATGTAAATAACGCCTCGTATTTTACTTGTATCTGCATTTTGCTCTATGTGCTGGTCCCTAATTTTACGCGCTATATAGACACTTTGTATTTTTGTGTGGTTATATATTACTTTCTATTGGAAGTATTTTCTAAACTTGTGTGTCAAATTCAACAAACTTTAAAAACAATTTTAAATTGCGTCGCTTTTTAAACATCTTTTATGATTCGAGAACATAAACAAAATCTTGGAAATCTTTAATTAATCACTAAGTTTAAGTCACTAAATTTAATAGATATTAACAAATTAATAAAAATTTGAGCTATAAAGTATAATTAATAATGGTTTTATTTATAAATTGTCGAGGGAAAAGTAATTATTGAAAAGAGTATATATCATCTAAAGTGACAGCCATCATATGATATTCCTCACCCCATGAAATGAAAATTCCATTACTTTTTTAATATATTTTTCATTTATTGATATTTGAAATCTATAAGGTAAATTGTTATCATTTGCTTCAATTTGCTGTTTGTAATTGTTCATTTCTCTTGTGGTTTCTATAAATAGAACTTTAAAAGAATTGCAATATTTTTGAGTACAATTTTAGTATGTATTAAATTAAATTTAAAATAAAAGAAAAACAACATGCTGCTATTTGGGATTATTCATAGACTTATATGATGCTCAGAGCATCATCTTCATCATCATCATCATTATCATTATACGACATAATCATCGTCCAACACACAAAGTGCAAAAGTGGAGGGTCTTAGCAAAAGGAACAGCAATTTGAAAATATATTATATAGAACAATCGATTGTAAATATACGCTTAATACTAAAACTAAACAATGGATAATGCCTCCTGCCAGCCAAGACACTGAGAGTGTATCAAATTGTTACGATTTAGCTTGTTTCAAATGGCAGTTATGAGGTGTTTAGACTCTAATTACTATGCATATAGTGGGTGTGGGTGTGAGTGTGTGTGGGGAGAGATTGTTACTTAAATCAGTTCCCATTAAAATGAGCCTCAATTCGAAGTATACAAACTTAATCGCAATAGATCAACAACACATGGCTTTACAAATAGGTTTTGTTAGGATTGGTATAATTGTTTTTTGGTCACTGGACAGAGGCCGCAGTAATATGCTTAAGAACGTACAGTTTGAAAAACTACTTTGATAGCGCTTACACACAGTTTAGCAGATCGTATCATAGATCTAGATCCGATCTTAAAGAGATTGTTGCATATTATTTTCGTTTATTATTTAATTTGCATGCTAACAACTAACATTTAATTTTAATTGTAATTGTAGTTTAGTACTCGGTAAATTTCACAACGTTTTTTTTTTTTGTTTATTTTTATTTTTTTTGCCAATTAACTTATTAACCAATTTAGGTAGCTTGTGCGAATAATCATCATATTACATATTAGATTAGCATAACGCTCGCTGGCGATAACTTCTTTGATGCACTGTTCAACTAGGCAGCTTGCGAATTTAAGTAGCGGATTATAATGTTACAATGTTACGCGTATCATCTCTTCCTTAAAACAAGGCTTAAAGAGTTTCAATTGAAATACACTTTGTTATTGTTTTGCTTTTAGTTTTTTTGTTTGTTTTGGTATCATAGCATATACACACATCAAATGGATTATATTCTTGAATAAATGTCTGTTAGTTTTACGTTTCGATCTTGGTTTAGGTTAAACTAGAAAATTAAGTAATTTACGCAATTGTTCAACTGTTTTTTTTTTTAAATCAATTTTTATTATTATTATTATTATTAATAACTTTTCTGCTGCTATTTGAATTATAACATTAAATTGTTGATGTTATTATTATTATTGTTAGCTTATGAGAGGCAGAGGAGATATTAAAATATCTATTGTTGACGCCTGAAGTTGTTGCGGCTTACTTAATTTGTTAGTTGCTGCATCAGTGGGTTCTTGCTGTTAATGTTGACGTTTTGTCGTGTGTCTACGATTAAAACATTTTGCCGAAAATATAAACTGCCCTGTTTTTCGGGTCTATACATATATATATTTGTATATATATATATATAAGTATATATACATACATATATATATATATATATATATCAACTGTTTTTCTGTGTGTGTGCCTACGTATGAGTGTGTGACTGCGCGGGTATGCGTGTCTGTCTGTATAGTGTGCCTGTGTGTATGGAAGTGTGTGTGTTGGCTTTAGGCGCTGTTACAATTTCATAGCATTATAACTATTATAAATATATCTGATATTATTTAATGTAAACTTGTTTATATTATTGCATGTTGTTGTTGTTGCTGTTGAAGTTTCTTGCTGCAAGTCGCTGCTGCTCCTGGCTCTGCTGCTGATGATGTTGTTGTTGTTGTTATTGGTGTTAAAGTGGGCGCATGGCTAATCAATAAAACTTTGCTCCACACAGGCTTTCACACGCTTCTCATACTCGCGACGATTCTCTTTATACAGCTGGGCGGCGGTAGAGTTGGCCGGTGAATTGGGATTGGGATCGCTCAGCAGTGACTGTAATATCAGAATGGCATTAGAAATACAGCTAATATAGGTTATTTGGACAGGTGTGATGCGCCTACCTGTATGGATGTTAATATAGCTGACACATCATATGTGGGACTCCAGCGATTCTGCAATATATCCAAACATATGCCACCATCTGCATACACATTTGGATGAAATACTTTCGATACGAATCGAACTGTTGGCGGTTTATTTGGATATTCTTCCGTAAATTCTATGGTTAACTTAAAGGTACCATCTTCGAACGGTGTATCGTGTGGACCAAAAATCACAGCATTCCATATCATAATATTATTATCTGTTGGCGCACCCGAAACACCCGTTGGTGGGTCCTCCTGAAGTCTGTAAGCAATTGGAATATAATATTTAATACGGTATTTGAATAATAGCTGATAAATATATGCTCTAACTTTTCGTTTTTCTGTAGGATCTTGAGCCACTTTACCAAATTTGACTATTCTTGTGATCCGAGTATATTAACTCTGATCTTGTTAATACAGAACTGCAAGGAAATCTTAGCATTTTCAAAGAGTATTTAATATAAACACCTCGAAAATTTGATCAAAGCAAAACAGGCGACAAAGCAATGTGAAACACTAAGCAAGATGCAAATAAATTATTGCGGCATATCGCTGACTAATCATGTGAGGTCTGAGTCTACAGATGTCTATCTATGTGTATACATATATATTCATATATAGTATAAACGTCATGCAAGAAGTGTCGTGTCATGCTCTTAAGATACATATTTCCCCTTGGTCTCTGTTGTTCAGGGAACTGTTTACAATCAACAGCTGCTTCTGTGTGTGGGTTGCAATTTTCATTTAAACGAGTTCAATGAGCGCCAAAAAGTATATGTATTTAGGTGGAAATCAAAATTTGGCTAAATTAAGTAAAGTGCAGATCTTAAGAAACGGAGAAATTGTGCTTATGAAACCAGATCAACAGCCAATTGGCACACTTCGGGTCCCAGTGCTTCCCAGGCGCATTGTAGCAGCAGACACTAGACACGAATTAGGTCAAGCATACACACTAAGAAGAGGTAGACGCATGTACTTGTGTGCAACAGCTACAAGCTATAAGAGAGGAAGCAGCAATGGAAACACCAACAACAGCAACAGAAACAGCGAACCCGATGCCAGCCAACCGCGCCCTTCAATCGACTAAATCAATACAAATGACAAAACCCAAAAATGAAATCATCGATTAAACAACAACAACAACAACGACCACTATTACACATATATGATATCTAAATAAAAAAACAAAGAAGCCAGCAAAAGCAACCGACGATGAATTTGATAAACAAATGGTTATTGCGGTGGGTGGCACTGGGTGGTAGAGATGACACGATTTCTAATGATTCAAAAAAAAAAAAAAGAAATTGTGCACGAACAAAGTGTGAGCTGCTTTGAATAAGTTTTATTCGGATTCCGATCACAGCTTAAATTTCATTGTTTGATTAGGGAGAAGCGTAATGAATTAGAGCTAGTGCGCGTGTCTTAATGAAATTGAAATTGGTAGCGCGGCCATATCTATGGAGGCGTTTTGCACTTTCTGTTGCCTTGACGCAGCCTTGACATTTACAACCCATCCCAACCCATTTTACTCCCCCGCAGACGGAATGTCCTTACTCAATCAAGTACTTTCACAGTTGGGCTGGGAAATTTATAAGAAGTAAAAGAGCTAAGGGAAACAGCAGGAATTGAACCAGGTAATGAAATTGAATGACACAACAGCAACAACAAAAACAACAGTGAATGAAATTCCAATAAGAAGCTACGCTGCGCTGCTTTGCTCAGCTGCAGAGTATGAGTCAACAAGGCTGTGAGTGACGAAATATTCTGTAGCTCAGGAAGAAGATGACTTTCTTTTAGGGGGCAAACGGGAGCAACAATTAGATTATTGTTGCTCTCGTGCTTTCTGCTCTGATTGGCAAATGATGTTGTTGTTGCTGCTGTTGATGTTTTGGCTGCGACGCAATTGCACAAACGAAAAAAGAATTTTTGTACATTTCGCTTTGCATTTGTTGTTTTGTTCTGCTTTGCGCAGATTTAGTTTACATGTGATTTCGTTTTGTGTTATGCTTCAAAGTCAAGTGTCAAAGACGCAAGCAACATAAGCTTGTTGTTCTTGTAGATACTGTTGTTGTAGTCTCACAAAATAAAAAGCAGCGAAAAAAGGCAACGTACAAACACACACACACACTCACTCGTACACACAAAGTCACAACTGGTACGCAGGTCACATACACACATGTACAATTTGTATTTTGGCTGCGCAAACTTTTCCACGGACATATGTACATACATATATACAGATACATGCGTATGTGGGTATGGGTGCACATACATACACACATATGTCGCCCCGTTTCTCCATTTCATACCAGACTTGTCGAAGTGTGTGTACTTTTCTTACCTTTTAAAATCTCTCATAAGACGTCTGCGTGCGGGTGTTGACATGTTTTACAACGTTACTACCACTTGTGTTAAATGTATACTAGAACGTTTAAGCAATGCGATTTTTTATAAACAGAAACAGTGAAATTTTGTAATTTTATTTTTAATTGAGGGCACTGAGCAGCGTAAGAAAATGTATCGATACTTCGCACATACCCAACTATATAATGCTCGATACTCGATATCTTAAAGAGTTGCCAGCTCGTAGCTATCGCGTTACGAAAACACAACACTGTGCATTTAACAGATACACTCCACTAAAAACTCAAGTGCACTCCACACTTAACAGTGGTGCCAGTTCTTTCACTCTGTATGTCCTTGATACATACAATCATGTAGCGAAGCGAAGAGAACCATTTGTCCTTATTGTATACAAATTCACATTAAAATTCGAGAACTTATGAGAACTTTTCATTTCCTGTTAATAACATTTTGTGTTAATAACAGTTCTGCCAATGTAAATCCCATGGACGATGTTAAATCTTCCCGTTTAACATTTCTTTGAAGAAGAAAACAAACAAACACAACCAAAAATTTTGCGGCAAAAATATATAAAGAGAGTTAAATATTATACTTTATAAAATGTGAAAAGAAAACTTGGTTGTAATTTAATATTTTTTGCTGAGTGATAAACGTAAGAACGTCAATCAGACACTGATTTTTTTCAATAATTCCAAACAAATTGTTTGTGTGCTCCATTAAAGTTTATTTATGAATTATATTAACACTAACATTGAGAAATTAACTGTATCACAAGTAATAGCATATAGAACATTAAACATCCAAATATTCATTAAACTGGAAACAGTTCATTGTAGGTGAAATTCTCCACAATTTTGGTGGCAACTGCTCGGAACTTGACCTCCAAGGCACGTGCGATGGGCGCTATCACTTCGTTTGTGAATAGCTCGAAGTTCTCATTGATTGTCTGATTGATCACATCGCCCAACACCTTGTCGCCATTGAAGAGATTCTCCAGACGTAGACGGCCCTTGCCCGTGCGTATCTTCAAGCCAAACTCCTTCAGCTCGAAATAATCGACGTCGTTGACATTTTTAACGTCGTAAGCGATGCGCACGTAGGCCACAAAGTTAGTAAAGTTGCCCACGAAGGGTCCATTGCCCTTGATGGGCAGCGCCAGTATATTGCCATTGATATCATATTGACCCTCTCCTTTCAGCAGCGGCAATACCAGCTCAAAGTCGAATCGCTTGTTCTGTATAGAAGCGCGCATTTTGGTTATCTCAAAGTTCGACGCACCATAGACGTTCAATTTCTTGGCCTTGACTGTAATGCCACTGGGTCCGCCTTCGAGTATGTTCAAGTCGCCGATGTAAAGTGGCTCCAGAGGCGGCACATTTATTTCCTTGATGCCATTGCCCAAATACGGACGCAAATTGTGAACGCTTTGCTTTATGCATTTGGAGAGCTCGGGATCGTGGCGATGGCAGATCTGGATATAATCCGCTAAAAGATTGGACATACAGTAAAAAGGGGTAACTATGTGCACATTATAAGAATACAAATTATACTCACGCATAGTTGTTGCACAGGTGTAACCGATGCAACAGAGGAAGAGAGCGACTGCAATGATTCTGGACTCCATTTTAAGATTTGCCTGCATAGAGTGAGATAATTAGCTTAGACACAGATTCTTCGTAAAATTCTTAATGCTAACACTACTATTAGGCCAATCCGCCTACCAGCTAAACGCTTTCGCTAATGCCCGTTCATTACGGGTTATGCAAACTCATCTGACTATTAGGCTTATTGACGTCACAGCAGCTTTATTAGTTCGACGATTTGATTGACATTAAGCGCATTTACCAACTCTCGCTTAAGTGCAGCACCCAACAATAGAATTCATATAATTATCCATCAGTCTCTGATTATAGACGTTGAGAAAATAGTCATACAAGTCACCAAGTAGAAAGCGATTGAGTGTCGTAGTTCGTTGGACTCGTTTATATTTCTCTTGCATCTAATATGTATTGCCAATGATAATTATTGGCCATAAAATTAAATAGAGCGCACGTTTGCGAGCGTCTGGTCTGAGGAGCTAGTGAGTGGGCTCGGCCCCTGCCTAGCCGGGGCCGCCAGACGACGTCATTGGTTGCGCAGGACGTCATTGGTTACGCAGGACCTCCTACTAGAGGTAAGCTGCGAATATGTTCAACATCCCATAGCATTGACGAGGCGCTTGTTAAAAACATAGTCAAGGCAAGTCGCGTACGCCTGTTCTATGTTGCCTTGCCGGGTAATGCGGATCTCTTCCCCTGTCGACGTGTCTCCTTCTCCGCCACTCGTGGGAACAAAACAAAATGAATTCGAATCAACAAAACCAAAAATGGAATTACGGTTCTCCAAACCAAAGACCGAGAGAAACAACCAGTTTCGCAAGGGGAAGAGGAGCTAAATTAAACAGAGCTAACCGCCCAAAAAAATCTGTGAAATTACAAACACAGGCGAGCACATCCGGCGAAAAGCCAATTGTTATCGCAAGACCTGTAAACTTTTCTAGGTGCGATCCTCCAAAAGCTAAGAGAACTGATAGGTCCAAAGCTTTTCGTATATTAAAACGCAATGCTCAGGCCCCGATCACTCAAGAGCAGGCCTCGTCGAGGGAAGATTATCTTAAAATTCAAGAGGATCTCGCATGGGCAAGAGCTGTACTGCCCAACCTGGAAGCCCGCTCCTTGGGTCCCCATCATTCCGCAGGTGCGGAATCCGTGCTGGAGACATTAATTGTCGAAGTTAAAAATACGGCAAGGATAGATGCAGAAGCAGAAGCTCATATAAGCCCCTCTCCACATCTCGTCGAGGCCTCCGCGGCAAAACACGCCAGATCTGGGGAGACCCCCTTAAGAACATTTACAACAATGGCGAGCGGACGGCAGATAATTGGTGTCATTGACAACAGCCAGCCGGATGGTAAGATTCCGCGCAACCAATGGGGCTGGGTACAGGCATCTATGGCAGCCGTTGCACTGGACGTACTGCGAGATAACCCAGGTCCGCCACCCTCATGCATGGACATTGGCTGGTTTCAAGGGAATACCAAGCTGATTGCCTGCGACAACGATCGATCTATCCTGCTTTACAAAGATGCAATTGCTAAGATTGGCGAAGTGTACCCAGGCGCTCAGTTGGAAGTGATTGATGTTCAGGACATACCAGCGCGTCCTTGGGCTACAGCTTGGCTTCCCGAGACAAGCTCCGACTCCAATGACATTCTCGAATTGGTAACAACCTGCAACCCGAATTTGCTGACCAACGACTGGAAGGTTATCAAAGCAATCAGGTTCAGGGAGGCTGCCATGGAGGTGATATTTCAGATCAATCAAGAGGCCATTCTTTACCTAACCAGGTGTGATGGCCAATTAAGCTATGGCTTCAATGAGATCCACATGAAATATTACGCCACGCCATTCGAAGCGCTCTCAAACCTAGAAGCATTCGCAGCGGCTGTCGATCCACCCAGTGATGACGAAAGGGAAGCCACCGACGGGGCTTTAAACGACGACCTATCCTCTGAGTCTGACTTCGGAGGCAGTCGCCGCAGTCTGTAATAGGTAGTACCTATATCTAATCCTATCTAGACTGCTGGGAAGCCTAGTCCAAGCCGTGATCTTATAAGCCATTCCAGAGAACAAATGAATGTAAGCCCTACCAGACCCTTGAGTTAAATAAAGCCCATGCTATGATAAGCTGAAAACCTAACTGCAGGCTGAACTTTTTTATTCTCGATTATGCAAGGTTCACTGTTTCGAACTGGAAGTATTTGTAGTTTCTTTTTTACAACACACTCGCGAAGTCTTTAGAAATTTAATTAAAACTATTGTGTTTTTTTTAATGTGGTTTAAAATTAACTTTTGTTGAACTTATTTTTGAGGAACATTTTACTAACGTTTTATTTATTTATTTATGTAATTTGTGTTGTGAACTGAAGACCGTTTTATCTAGTCGACTTGAGTTGCTTTTTGTGTGTAACCGTCTACAGATCGTACTGAATGCAAAATTGTTGAGGCGTTCGCGTTTTATAGCAAAGCATTGACGCTTCGATTTACATGAGAGTTGCTGGCGAGCTTAGAACTGGGCAGCGTAGAACCCCAAAACACGTTGACAATGCCCGGGCCCGGGCCCGGGCGGGGGCCAAAGCAAGTGCGGTTGCGGGAACTGGAGGCAGACAAACGCTGGGGGTTAATAGTGAGAACGACATGTTAAGCGGCTGCGGGTTAATCATAATAATAATCTTAATGATCGCATTCACACAAATGTGTTTCTCTGTGTGCGCGTGTGTGGCAATACCCGGCCCACTCGAAAAGCTACAATCAGGCTTTCCAATTAAACTCTAGTTCGGGCTGCCCCTTTTGGTAAGTGATAAAGTATAACCATATATATAAATATACGATTCGTTCGATTACTTTAATTAATATTGTTTTTTTCTTTCAAGGCACTTAAGTTAGAAAATCTTTGAACAGTCGTGTTGACAATTCGCCGAGCTTTGTTTTAGAAATTGCATCGCCTGTCATCGGGGTATTATATAATCTCAGTGGAGCTCGGAAGGCAAGACTGTGACTACGGGTACGGTTGCGACTGACATGGTTCACTGCGACAACTGATGGGCCTCCCATGGAGTCTGTTATGGCTAAAAAATTGTTCAGGCACACGCAAGTGGACGAGTTATTATAATTAGATTATACATATGAAACGTTAAGGAAAAGCTGCTCAGGCGTTCGAGTTGAATAATTCAAGTGCGAGTCGGATTATGAAAGAAACTAAAGCTGTTTCTACGATGACCGAACTGGTCTTAGGAATAGTAAAATTTCTTATATAGTATAAAACGATAATATAATAAAATAAGATATTCCTCTATATATCTTATATATCTTTGGTAACAGCTTCAAGATTTGTTACCAAAAAGAAACAAATTCTCGTTTTGTGCCGAAGAGCTTTCTTAGTCAACATTTACCTACATGCCACATCCTTTTGTTGTCATACTGCCAGATTATTTAACTTTGTTCATTCATATTGTCGAGACCTTCAATTTGCATATCGAGCCTCCCATTACTGTCGACCTAATGACAATAGTGAGCCAACTGTTAACCTGTGATCACATTTATATAATACTAAAGCAGCTTTAAACCATAAGCCACGTTTTATGGCGGAAATTAAATAACCAGCGAATGCATATAATTTTTGACTCAAATAAGGCATACTCGTATTTCAGATATATATTTCGTACAGTTGTTTATTAGATCGTTTGTTTTTGTTTCTTGGGTGAGCTTGTGTGCAATAAATTAGAGCTTATTCATTATATAGTACTCTTGCGACGCTAAATTGAAAAGATTTAACTAATTCAGATTGATCCATTCATCAAGCGGTATTTTAGCGAACAAGCGATCCATGAAGTTGCGTATGACTAGAGTCAGCTTGGTGCGAAGCGCCGGCTTCATTTCCTTGAGCAGCTCCTGGGAGTTCGAGTTGATGAACAGATTGAGAGCGGCCTCTGCAGTAAATAAGAGCGTTGGATCGAGATCTATTGGCAAATGCAGTGGGGTTTACTCACGTATAACTGTATTGCCGTTGGCTATGTTATCCACGCCCATTTGGATCTCCTTCACATTGAAGTCCATTTTGACAGAGTCGGTGGTCAGATAAGTGCGTCCATCGGCGGCCTCATTGGCCACAGCCTTGAAGTAGATCTTCGCCTTGACACCCTCTTTAAGATAGAATCGAATCAAAAGAGTTAGTTTACTGTGGCAGTTGACTACACTGCTCTTTCTTTCACTCACCGTATTCGCCCCAATAGTCACCGGCACCGGAGGCCTTTACCAAGATCAGAACACCTGTGGATCGGTACTGAGCCTTGACGCGTATGCGGGGTATTTCGCATGTCAGCTGGAACTGCAGCGAGTCCAAGTCGGAGCTGCAAATGACGGATGACAATGACAGTGATAATGACACAATGATGATATATGAGTTCAAGCTACGGCTCGATAGACATAAAATTGCATTTTCATTGCTGGATGTGCTAATGTATTGGCATTTTTTGTCGTTGCTGAGCTTCTAAATCTTAATTCAATGTCGCAGTCGTGTGTGGCAGCTAACTCCACCTCGACCTTCGGTTCTGGCACAGCCGACAATTGACAGACTCGCGACGACAAAACTGGTGCAGGCCAGGCTACACTAAAAAAACCTGTATACTCTGAGAAATACGCATTTGCTCGTTCTAGATCGAGCTCAGATAGGAAATATTATTCAATTGAAATTTATAAGTAAAAAAATGAAAATCTACGAATTGGAATTTTCACTGAATACAATAAATATTCTTAGCTTGAGGAATTTCCATATATTTCGCTTAGTGTAAGCTGGCTAGGTGCAACCCCATGCTGAGTCCAAATCCGAATCCAAATGCGAATTGTAAATGAAACCGGCTGTTGGCTACTTGCTTGGCCGATACTACAAGAGACTGCTAAGCAAACGGTTGACATAGAGAATCGCTTTGACCCACATTTGCTTGGCCATCGTCAGCTTTGGCACTCGAAGCTCTTTAGATGCTTCGCTGCTTCGAGCTATGTAAATGATTCTGGGTGCTTTGTTAAGGGTATAACAATTTCATTTTGAATTGTGAGGCACGCAGAAGAAGCTGGGCTATATCTTTCAGACATCCTGAATCATCCATTAAAATATTCGAATTTTATCCATGACAACACCTACAACAATAACTCTTCATTTAATGAAGCCATTAAATTATATCAAACTAGACGTTAAACCACTTCTTGGCCTGCAGAAAGCGGTATCTCTACAGTGAGAGTATCAATACTTCGTCTCACCAAACGCATGATTTCTTGCTTGTGTAACAAGCCGGAATATTGTCGTGTGTGTTTGGAGCAAATTGTTTTGTCTAGTGCTTGCGGCTAGGTCAAGGATTTAATGTTGCATAATCTTTGAGTGGAGGCTGGTTTCGAGCGTCACACATAGATAACGCAAAGAGTATGCATCTGTTTAATGGCTGCCATTTGGGAGTTTGTTTAGGAGTTTAATTCATAGCTCAGATATAAGTGTGCTTGATTCCAATTAATTCTATTCTTACTAATCGTTTACTCACTGCTTAACACATTCATAATCTATAAATATAAATCGGTAATTGCCCCAATCGACAGCTCCACTAATTACCCGCCAACGCTGTTAGATAAGTTCATTAGAACTTACCTCAACTTGAATTTATGATCAATATATATAAATTTCCAATTTGCAGTAAATATTGAGCCAAGTTGGTTAGGCGCAAATCCCATTCTGTATGGCAATTACGTTCCATGAAAAGCCCAGAAAATGCAAATGATTTCTCTCTGCCCGAAGAGAGAAACATTTAAGAGCTGTGGATACTAGAGATATGGACCAAAGAGAGTCTTGGGGCTAACTCATAGCTCTAGCAAACAGCTTTTCAGGCCGCCATAACGAGTAAGACATTGCAATCGGGCGCAACTGACTTCATAACACTCGTTCAAAGGTGGATTTCTGGTGATTATGGTGCAAAATGAACAGATCTCGTTTCTAGTCCTGTGACAGAGGCATATAGTCTTAACGCCTGTCATAACTGTGCCGAAAGGAATATATAAATATATTCAAGTCCGGACAGACGGAAGAACATCAGGGAGGTTATTGTACTGAACCAATATGCTCTCTTTGCTTCGTGAAGGAGCATACAAATTGCATTCATTAAAATAGTTCTTAGCTCCGATCGCGTGCCAGGCAAATGCTAAGACGCATTGCTGGAATGTTTCACCGAGCAAATGAGAAACAAGCTGTACAAACGGTGAAAATATTTTGTGACTTGAAAGAAAATAAAGATTTCCATATGCAACTCATAGATACTCTAACCCAATTATATAATACATAATATTAAAAATGTGAATCTAAGAGGAAAACATGTGATAGAAAAGCGTTTATATTTAGTAAATAATTGAAATTGTGTAGCTCTTCTGAAATAGAGTATCAGAGTGGAAAAAAACTGCTTAAATATCTCATTATTCTGGTCAAAGCAACAGCAACAAGTTTTAATACGCACTGACCATAGTACAAATATGTTAAGAGTGCCCCGCTATGAACCTAACGAGTAACTACCTATCGCTGTGTCGTCCGCCCTGATAAACTGACTCACGGATTGACTGATGACGTTCGCACAGAGCAAACCTTAAGACGTTGAATATATTCCATTCTGGAAAGTGGAAATTAAAGTATTTACACCTACCGCACATTGGTGACAGTTATATTGCTAACGCCAAAGGCTTGAATATTGCGGAAGAGCGCACGATAGCCATCCGGACCGTTGCCCAGCACAATGCCAATCTCATCGATAACCACGGGTTCAATCTAGCAGGAGAGAGAGCAGAGCTAGACATTTAGTTTATTTAAAAAGCAGTCGGAGCTTACCTCGTATATATCCAACTCGGGTATGCCCTTCTGTAGATAATGCACCAATTTGTTGCCGCTGTCACGTAGACACTCATTGATGGCTGCCTCATCGCGTGGGCATTGCTGTAGATAGTAAGCTGCGGAAGAGAGAGAGGGTGAGCATTTAAAATTGAAAGAGAGAGAGAGAGACACACAAATAACTCTCTCAAAGAGTGTGAATAGCACAATGGAGGAAGCAAGTGTGAGCGAGATGGCTATACTAAATGATTAGACAGTGTGACCAGCTGCTACTGTGAAACATTTCCCAGTTCAACGTAGTCTTTACACGCTTGTTTGTTAGGTTATCAACTTTTGTTGATTATCTTTAGTTTTCTTTATTGTTGCTGTTTAATGTTTACCTTTAAGCTGAAACTCAAACATTGTGCATTCGAGCGAAGCGAAGATAATTGCAGCACGGCTCGTAAAGCTTGCGCTTAGTTCAAGTTCGTACAGAGCCGATGCACACCGGCGGATAAGATCAATCCCAGGCATAGGCGTGAGCATGTTCAGCAATCAACTTGTTATTGCCTGGCCACATGCCCGGGACAGACTTGATGTGACAGGTTTATTGGTGGGTTTCATTACGTGGACGGGAACACTGTATAGCCTATCCAGCTGGGGGCATGAACTCAAGTACATGAAGCCGAAGCTACCGAGTATTTAAATTAGGCTGCTCACTGCTTATCCAATACTCTTACCTAACTTTGTTTATTAACATCGAATGATTAAGTGTTTGTAATTGGTTAGATGAAATATTTGCTGGCTTCTACTCTCGATAAAGTTCGAATTTCTTTAAAACCCGATCGAAGAATGCGTCATAAGTGTATTTAACATTCAAAGTTCATTTCGTTAAGTTTGTAAATTGATATGAATGGCACAAATGGGTAATACTTGATAATTGGATAAGAATGGATCACAATAAAGACGAAATCCAAGAGTAATTGAGCTCGGAGAAGCTGTATCTGATAGAGCAATCCTGTTTGTTTTATAGTTATTGCAAAACATTTTATACCTATTTATGTATATAATAATAAAAGCGACGCACGTCTCATTGGATTGTTATTCTAGGAATAGCATTTATATGGCTTTCTTAAAATAACCAACTTTTATAGCTGCGGATTATTAGACGTTCTCAAAAAAATCGTATCTCAACTGTGCTAAATTATATTTGGCAATTTTAATAGGTCTGTCTATGCCCTTTGCTTTTAGAGGGTTTTTACTTGAAGTTGAGTAATTCCTGGAAAAGGCAGCCCCACGTCTGGCGCCAACTTTCGATGTGGCCGGCACGTCTTGTGCGTGTAATTAAAACCGAATTGAGCGCTACTTAAGCCAAGTTATAAGCGACGTGATCGTGCCATATTTTGGGCCCCTCTTTAAGGACTGGAAAGCGCCGATAGAAAGTGGTAGACGCACACCCCAAGCGCTTGCTACCGATTTCTGGCAGTTCCTTAGCTATTGGAATTGGATTTTGGCAGTACTCACGCTGTTGCTGGGCCCAAATGGCGCCCACTGTGGACAGCAGCAAAATTATTCCAAACTTGTGGCACATTGTTGGTTGTTTTGGTCGGTCTGCATGAAAGTACAAGTAAAAATAAATAGTTATGGGCGTTGTTTCACTTTTAGCTTGGTTTCATAATTTATTAGCACGTTTCTTTCATGTCGCATATGCTAATTTACGTCCACAGGTCTTTCGTCTATGAGTAAGAGCGAAAGCGTTTCAGCAGAACTTCGTTTCGGCTGCACACACAGTAACACACACGAAATGGAACATACAGTGTATATGGATTTCACTCTGCCCTCGAAATTCTAGCGGGCACAGCTCGTAAGTGGGTCAAAACGGACCAGTTCGCTGCGCTTCGAGCTGTTTTGTTTGTTCTTTCTCCAGCGAGTTGACGATAAAAACAGAATTAAAACCGAAGTGAATGAATTGCTTTCTTCTAAAGGTTGCTGCTGCTTTGCTGCTTTGCTTTCTTTGCGCTGACTGCCGTCCAACTTTCACGCGACTTGAGCGAGGAATGAGCCAACACTGCATTGGACCAAGCCATTTAACCAAAAAACACAACCAGCCAGCCAGCCAGGCAGCCAGCCAGCCAGCATGGCGGCCAAAAGAAATGAATTGCGTCGAAAGCAGCGCCGAAGGCGTACGCAAAGTGCATTGCAGCAACGAACAAAGGCCACAAAATGGGGCCACACCCACCGGCCAGCACAGCACATGCAGCAGCAACTGGCTATGCAGGGCTTGGGCTTGGGCTTGGGCTGGGGCTCGGGCCCGCTACTTGAAGGTTAAGTTCATGCCGTGAGCTGTTCGGTCTTTGACTTGGGCTGGGTTAGCCTGGCCTGGCCTGGCTTGGCGTTTAAATCACCGTAATGAGCCGTACCGTGAATCATGAGCTTCATTAGCCCAGTGATTAGCTGTGCTTAATCCTGCGTGCCTTCCATTCAGCATAGTCCGTATATCATCTCTGGGGCTGAGAACTATTTTTATGCCTCATGAATAGCAGGCAATTTGTGCCCTTCTGTGGCGAGGCAGGTGTGCCATTAGGCTGTCTCAAAGGGTTCCTTCCGAAAGGTCAAGTGCTGCCATTTGCCATGTGCCACTTGCCACTTAACATATTCCGTTTGCATTGCACACGCTCTAAGCATTTGCATGCGAACAACAACAGCAAAAGGCTCTTTCATTGAATACAGAAAATTATGCTTTGCTTGGAAAGCAATCAATCACACAAATTTATGGCGAATTCCTTTGACACGCCCCCATCTAAAGAATTGCAATTTGAAAGAGCTATAAAGAACTTCAAGAACCTTACACAAACAATGCACGAAGCGTGTGTGGTGCATTTTAATTATACAATTTTATATTAAGGAGTGTGTTCAATGTTTTTCTGTATTAAGTAATACTTATGCACGAAGACATACTGAAAATTACACTGAAGAAAGTAAAAATCGGCATTTGCTCAGGTTCTGCATGAACAACTTGAAAAAGTATTGCATACTTTCGAGCGCGCATCAAAATCACAGCCTCTACAGTGGCGGCACACATATTAGCCCCAGCGCAAATGACAGCTTACAGGTTTTGATGGTTACGGTCAAGGTTATGTTTATTGGTCATTGTGCTCATTGCGCTTTGTTTATACTTTTATTGTTGAAAGTTTTCTGGTCGCAGTCCTTGAAGGCCCATCTGCCAAAATATATACTTAGTTAAGTATATTATATATAGAATAAACTTGTAGTTAGATCTAGTTGAGTCTTGGGAAAACTGACTTGAAATGCGAATGCATATGACCTAGAAACCTGCACTTCCTTGACTGTCTTGTTTATATCATTTTGCAAATATGTGCTGATTTAATTACTAAGAACTGTCCGCTGAGCTGGGAATTTATATATCCTAAAGCTTGAGCATTTGGAAACTAGTTTCTAGCGATAGTGAAACTATAGCTGCTAATTTAATCAGAGCTTAATATTTGACTGCTTTCGTAGTTAGTTGCAGCCCATTAAAATCCAGTCTTCTGGAACTCGATCTCTCTAACTTATGGCCGGCATTAAGAGTTCTACAAAAATGATATAGTGCGTCCGTGGTCTATCTTCATGTGCACTTAAGTCTCACGTAATGACTACAGTGTTTATTCTTGTTATAATTAAGTAGATACTTTTGGTGTTTTGTTGGAAACATCATTTTGGGTGTGCCGGACCCATTGGGCGGCAGAACAAAGCTGTCTAATTATTTAAATGACAATGCGAGTACTTTAGACAATGGTGCGAGAAACGTTTTCCTGTACCATTTGCCATTTATCTGTTTGCTCTGGCTCCTCTTCAAGTATTTCCCACTATTGTCATAAGCCGTATTGGTATGCGCATTGTGTCGAACGAACTCGCATTTATTATGTGCTAGAATCGACTGGGGGCCTTTGTGTGGCTTGGCACTTCCCCACTCTGCACTTGTCAGGGCCATTGTAAACAGTTTAAGATCAGAGACAGTCAAAGATCAGAGAGTGCAAAGTTAAGCCTACTCGAGTCCCACATGGCAGAGGAACCTCAACTGGAACAGCTCCTAAATTTGTATGCCTAGCCACAGCTCTCTAAGAGTATTTAATATAGAACAAAACTAGTTTTGCAGCGTCAGAGAGCAAAGTGTTTTGCTTTCCCATTGCGAACGCCAATTAATTGTATAGTATATTGAGAGAGAATTAATGGTACTTAAATGTGTTATTGAATCTGAGCTTTCATTATACTTGGTTTTATTTAAAAGTTTTATAGGTATGACTTTGGCACACAAATGGCGGAAAGATGTCGAGAGTTTACAAATCATAGAGATCAATTAGTTACTGTGGCTACTTGTGCAGAGGTCAGTTGCTGGTGGGGAAGGCTGTTCTGCTGTGCAGTTCGTCAATTGCTGAATGGCCGTTGATCCGTGACTGAGCACAGATTCGCTATGTAGTATATATACATATGCAGGCAGTTAATTGCAGCGAAGAACACTCTTGGCTCCGTAATGATGTGCATTTTAGCACATTTCCAAAATGAATACAAACAATTTTATATTTTATTCTAAACGAGTTGGGCAAAAATTTACAGCCCATTGCGAAAATTGAAAATCTTTATTACTCTGTGTGCCACTAGACGAATAAACAGGCAAGGCGAACGGAGAGCTTGCTAGGACCCACGATCGGAAGATACCCTGTTACCTCTTGACTTTGCTAAGATCTCATATCTCTCTATACTCCTAGCCAATATACCCCACTCCAGCCATTCACAATGAGCACGATAGCAATATTTTGGGCAGCGCAGACTTGAGCCGAAGAGTGAGGCGGAAAAGAGACCTTTAGACACATTTACTAAACACCAGTTAGCAGTCCGCAGTCAGCAGTCCGCAACTCACCTAGTCATTCAGTCAGTCACTCAGTCAGTCAGTCACTGAGTCGGCGCCGACAGTCAGCTCAGAGCTGGGCTTTGCGCTCAGTCGGCTCCTCTTCGAAGGGGGCTTTAAAATCAAGCCGCAACTTGGCCAACGCTCACAGTCGTCGTTCGCAGCTGCGCGTTGTTGGACGTCCACCTCGAGCCGAGACCCATTAAATACATAATTGTTATAGTTAGAGTGTGTAGCGAGGCGTCGTGTCGTGTGTTCATTGTTTATATCTTCGACTTGATAACAAACTCATCAATATGTTGAGATACTTGTGCATTGTCGCAGCTGCTGCTCAGCTGCTCGCTTTCTCACAGGCCGAAACGCGTAAGTTCGATCTCAACGAAGCTGTGTGTGTCTATAAGGTCTTCTATATACTAGCCTTAGCTGACGACGTATGGAGGACTTGTTCAATGTAAATTGCGCTCCAAATGGAAACAGCTAACTGCCCGATCAACTTGTAATATTATATACTTGAATTTAATTCCTCATATATGCCAGAGGAAGCAGTCATAGCTAGAAGTGTGAATTTCATTTGTATATTTGGCGTCAATTAGCAGCGCTTTGACTTCTAATAGAGCAAGGCTTGGCCGACAGTTGAGAGTTGCGCAGGTCCGAGTCCGAATTCGAGTTAATTGATAGCCATATTTATCAAATACATACCTTTTATTTGTTTTAGAATTTATTTGAGTACAAGTTCTCTACAGAAAGCCCCCAAGGAATACGGCTATGAAATTTACATATTCAAATGCAGTAAGCAATAGTTCATTAGCAAATTTAATTGTTGTCTGGGCTAATTAGTAGCTGTGGCTAAGAGACTGCGCTTGCCGTAGCTGAGCTAACGATTTGTGCAATTAACAGTTACAATTCAATACAAGTGTGTTAGGCTTCGTAAATGTCAAATGTGACGAGAGATAGAAATAGAAAAATAATAATGTTTTGCATGGTTCGCCGATGCCTGTAGTGACACAGTTTGTCAAGTCAAAGCCGATTACTAAGTCGGGCAGGGGTATGAGCCACAAAGACCAAGCTTCCGCATCCATAAAAGACGCATTCAAAATGCAAACTTTGAACCAAATCCATACTCAATGAGCGCAGCTAAAAACTACATTTTATTTGAGTTTCCGTTGAACAGCCTTCAACTTGAATTTAGTGCTGAGCTGCAGTAGCGGCGCTAATGATCGGCAGACCAATATATATACGTATGCTAGCCATATTTAATTATATAGCGACGATCGGTGACGGCCATGCAACAGAATTGTAGGCCTTAATGCCATGTCGCCTCAGACAGGTTCTTGCTCGTTGCATTTGTGGACCTTGTTGCGGGTGGCCTTGCCAGAGATCGCGCTTGCTCGTGGCCAGGCCTGAACTTGAATATGTGTTGACCGACTTTGGCTCGAGTCGTTGAACTTTACAGGAATTGAAAGCGAAATTGATGTTTTTGTTTACACAACTAAGTGATAAATATTTTTGGTTGTTCTTCTCGTTTACCCAATAGCCGCGTACATCAAACAATGCCGTCGCGACGATCCCAAGCTCGGCGATTGTATCAGCGCTGGACTCGAGCACTTGAGGCCCTATTTGGCGACCGGCATACCAGAAATCGAGGTGGGTAGCCCTTTTCACGCTTATTTGCATTGCCAAACGAGTTGCAGTTGCATAAGCCACAAATGCCAAATGCCAAATGGCAAATGCGGCGCTTGCGCAATGCGTCAACGCCGGCTGCATGTGGCAGCTGCGACTCAAATGCGGAAATTGTCTAGCTTGCAACAATCGATTTGGCCCAGCTAAACTCCATCTTCATCTTCTGCAATTGTCTAGCTGCCGTCCGTGGAGCCCTTCAAGATGGACTCGCTCGCTCTGCAGCTGACCGAGGGACCACAAGGCTATAAGATTACGCTCAAGAACATGGAGGCCTTTGGCGCCAGCAACTACCAGGTTAAGTCGCTGAAGCTGGGCGAGAATGGCGGCGAGCCATTCAAGGCGCGCATTTTCATGCCCAATCTGAAGATCGAGGCAAAGTACACCAGCTCCGGCGTGCTCCTGATCATACCCGCCTCAGGCGGCGGCGAATTCCATGCCACATTCGATGGCGTCAATGCCGAGCTGACCGGCAAGACGTCCTTGCGCGGCAAGTACTTGCACGTGGACTCGCTGAGTCTGGTCTTGGACGTGGACAAGGTCAACATGAGCATCTCGCGCGCCTTCAACAACAATCGCATCTTGTGTAAGTACCAAAGCAGCCCCCATCTGCCGCTCAACTAATACTCTTCCGTTTCCTCAGTGGAGGCCACCAACCTCTTCCTGCGCGACAACTCACAAGTTGTGCTGGAGGCCATGCAGGCGCAGCTCCAGAAGAAGTTGGCCAACGAGTTCGGCAAGTTGGCCAATCAGCTGCTCAAGAACGTTCCTCTCGACCAGTTCTACGTGAACTAGTCTGCCTAGAATAAGGACTCTAGCTCTAAGTTGCTTTTTATTTAATTGTAAAATACTCGTTATCGCTATGGACAAAGTATTAAACAATATCCTTGCATACTATGTGGTGTAAGAACGGACAACTGTTGAAGTGTTTCCATTTTAAATTCTCTTTGAAATCTCATTTAAGTTTAACAGCCAGCGGCTACGCTTGCGCGTATGCAACATGCTTTGCCACACCACCCATATTTGCGCCTACAAGTATGCCAATCTTTTGCTCACCTGTGCTCACCTCAAGACAGCCAAACTGTAGAATAAGAAGACTCTTTTGCTTTGTGTTTTTTAATGTTTCTTTTTATTAAATATGTAGAAGTATTTAGTTTTACAATTGTTCATCTTTAGTTATGTTCGTACACCTATGTACATACGAGTGGCTAATTAGGTTTCATGTTTTCCATTTCATTAATTGAATTCGAGTTGTTTTCTTGGGTGTTCCTGTGGCATTAACGGGGCATTCAAAAGGTAACTAAAACAATAACCAATCTTAAGTTGTACAGTTTTAGCATTGGTCGAAAGTGCTCCAAATCTGCATTTGGAGTAAGTGTTAGGACTAATCACTAGCTACAAAAGGCTATACCATACTAAAAATAAATCGAGAAAGCTAAGCAAAACAATGTTAACAAACGTTTGCTTATTTTTAAATTGTTGCTTTACATCTGGGGCAGATCTATGAGATCCTAGCCCGATACAGGATCAAAATCTTTAGACTCATACATTGTTTTTCTTTTTGTAAAATTCGAAATATATAGTTTCTAATTCAATTTGCAATCGTCCCGTTCACTTACTACCAAACCGCAAACGCATGCCTTATACGAGTATTCTGTATATACAGTATTATGTGGGGGATCTTTAACATTGCTGTTGTTGCTCTACAAGTTTGCTGTTCTTGTTGTTGTAATGTTATTGTAACATAGTTTGCGCATGCCTATTACATGGCGAGACTTGCTCGTCCAGAACAATGTTCGAGTAAAAATCTATATAGTTTTACATACATTTCAATTCTACGATGGAAAATTCTACTATTTGAAATTATTTTCTTTTGGGATTATTTGTTGCATTTTATATTTATTTTTGCAATTAGTTTTAAATTTGGTTTTACTTTTGCATTTGCTTTTGTTTTTCATTTTAAATTTAGTATATTAGTGAATTTGGTAATTTTGTTAAAATGTTCGGCCTGGAAAAAGAGCAGCTTGCCAAGGCTTATAAAAAAATATGTCCGTTTACTTACTGGCTCATATAAAAGTTGATCATTCTTGGGTATATATCGATTTATATATATATATGTATATATACACATATGTTTTATAGAGTTATGTTATAGACAGCTAGACTGTTTATATAAAAAATGCGCCGTATAAAATGCCTTCAACTTTGCGCTGTGCTTCGGCTTTCTTTTACTTTATTTAGATTTGGTTTTGATGGAATGGTTAAAGGTATATGTGTATGTATATATATACTATGTATAGTATGCTATCCATTAGTTGTATGCCATATAATATGAATTTTGATTTCAGATTTGTTATCATCGCAGCCTTCTATTGAAGCCAATTGGTTGGAACTTGAGTGGGAATAGAAACCAAGATAAACTGAACAATCGGAATTGTGGTAATAAAAAGTTTCAATTTGTGTTTTTTTTTCTGTTTCATAATAAACGGTGTTTTTTGTTTTTTATTTTTACTCACAATGAAATTAGCATTAAATATAATTTATAGAATAAACATAAGGATTTTGTTTTTTTCTGTTTTTGTTTTTAATTTTTATGCATAATTAAATTAAAGGCTCGAAAGCTCGAATGCTATTCACGAATTATATACTTGTTTCTTTTTGTATATATATATATATATATATATATATATATATATATATATATATATATATAGACTCGTACGTAACTTGTGCCGATTGCGCGCTGTTTACAAAACTAAAGGTTCATCGGTGTGTGTGTGTGATCGTGTGTGTAACTACAAAATATAATTATTTATGCTTTATAAGTATGTACGTGTATGTATAATGTATATTTATATATATTTTATAGTGTTTACTTGACGCCAACTTCATATAGCTTGCCTGTCTATCCGTCCATGCTTACATTCCTGCTATCGTACTATGCTTTTTACAACAAATTACAAATGGTTTTCTGTTCGATCAGTGTATGCCTTAAGCTTAGTTTACAATCTTTTGCTGTCGAAAAATTTTACAAATTTCTGCTGCTCGTATGTATGAATACATATATATATATATTTAGTTTAAATACGGCTTTATAGTATTATTCATTTTCCATTTTTTTTTTAAGTTTATGCACTTGTTCGATTTTGTTTAAATTAATTTGCAAAATAAAATGTACAGTTTGAAAAGTTTTATTTGTATTTATTTTTGTAATTTTTTGCCTGCTTTGGCAGCTTCGAAATTGGTTTTTTCATTTCGTTCGACTCAAAATGTTTCTATAAAAACCAACTCCATGAAGTCTATTTCATAATAATGTTTTAAACTACGGTTTGCTTACATTGTACGCTTTGCTTTATATGCATTGGTTTTTGTATAAGTTAAGTTACAATTGTTTCATTTTACTTTTCAATATTTCGTTTTTTTTTTTTTCAAATTGCAATGTTTTTCTGTCGCTTTAATAGGGTGCCTCACATGCGTGCAAAATACTTTTGCCATTAAAACTAGCAAAAATATTAATATATATATATGAATATACTTTATATTTATAAATATATGTATATTATATTTATATATATATCATTGTATATAGCGCTAGTTGCGTCTTAAATTTCACTGTGCTGCGGTTCGTCTTGTTGTTTTCTTTACACATACAAATACATGCACAGAAGTGTCGTATATCATATATAAGTATTTAAAATCTTTGCTGCTAGGCATAATCGAGTGTAGTATATATAAATATATATTGTGTTCGTTATGGATAAGATCTTGTCTTAGGCTAACTGCGACAGCTTTGCAGCATGTGTGTCTCTGTGTGTATGTGTGCGTGAGTGTGAGAGTGTGAGGCTGTGTGTGTGTGTTCTATGCTGAACTTGAGAATCTAAATACAGTGTTTATTTATGTTTCTTTTATGATTATTTAAATTAAAATTAATCAGTGCATTGCGCTCTGTAGACAGGCAGTTAATAAGTTAATAACTAACAAATTAATAAAATATATATATTTAAAGAAATTCACAAATTTAATACCAAAAATATTGTTGCACCAACGCTTGCAATGCGCTAGGGGCTGTAAGATGTCTGTGTGTGGGTTGAGTCTGAAATTTACACAAAAATAAAATTACATGTGTTCGCTAAATATTTGTTTATATACATTACTCGTGTTTCAAAATAAACACATTCAATTTGTTGCTTGCCTAAAGTGAAAACCCGACAAAAATGTACATATTAAATGAAAAATGAAAAGGCTTGCATAAATTAGGAATTTAAATTCGATTTTATGTTTCGTTTACTTTTACAGTTTTGTTTAAGGCGTCGAGAAACATGCTAAAAGTGTTTATTAAAATATACAAGACTTCCGACTTTTTACAAGGTGTGTGTACATACATACAATACAATCTCTCAATTTACATGTGTGTGTCTTGACACGATTGCATTTCAAGCCGCGCAGCAATTGTGTACATATTAAAAAAAATAAAATACAATTAATATAAAAGCGAGCGTCGACGCGGTTGCTGTGTCCAGTTGCCATACAACTGTAGATGATACAGTGCGCAAGCAGTGCGGCATTGCCCCACTGCTTGCATGTACACTGCTTGGCATACAGCAGCCGAGACAGCTGTGCGCGTGACGAGATTTTACAAAATGAAAATGTTTCGTATAATATTTGTATTTGAGATTTGCATGCATTATAAAGGTGGGCGTCTAACAAATGACTTGCAAGTGGTCTTGAAATATATATAATTGTATTTATGTTTGTAATAAATCGGTTTTACATTCGTGGTTGTGATTGAGTTTCTTGTTAAAATGTAAATATATATATATATATATATATATATATATATATATATATATTTGAAAAATCATAACTAAAAGAAACTTAAAAGTGAAGTCGTAAATCAGTAATCAGTTAGATCTTAAACTAAACAGAAAAGAGTTCGGTTCGACGACGCAAATAAGCGGTTGCTACATATGTATACATATATATATATATATGTATATATATATATATATATATATATATATATATATATATAATAAAAATTTATGTGTGTGTATGTGGGGCGCTTAAAAACAAAACAATTTACAAAATAAAAATATGAATATAATTATTTATATATATATATATATATATGTATATATGAATAGTATGTTTAGTATATATATATATATATATATATATATATATATGTATATGTGTTAGCTGGTATTAGTGAGGATCACACGCTTAAATTATTACAACGCATGTGTGTTTTCATTATATATATATATGTGTGTGTATGTGTGTGGGTGTGTATGTGGTTAAGGGGGGGTTTCTTTAATATTATTTTGTTTTTGTTTACAAGCAATTTACAAACAAGTGATCGAATTAAATTAATGAGAATTTTACAAAACAGTTTTGAATTTTACATGTGAACAACAAATTGACAAAAAAAATATATCTATAAATTTAATAATTATTACATTGTTTTACAGGGTTTTTGTTGTTGTTGTTTGTTTTGTTATGTTTTTTTTTTTGTACAAAATTTTACATAGCGCAAAAGCGACGTGAAAGTGTTGCAAAACGCAACGCTAAAGAGTTCTCGATTGTTGTGTTTGTGTGTGGGTGTTGGTGTGCGTGTGTCTGTGTCTGTGTGTGTGCTGCTGGCTTCTTCTTTTTGTATATAATGAAGTTCTTTACACATATTGAATTTGCTTGCTCTTTAGCCTACATTCTACATTTAAGTTGTTCGTTATATTGTATTGTGTATTTGATAATATTCATATCTTTATATATATAATCATATAATTATTTGAAATGGTTGCAGTTAAATTCTATGCTAATAATCGTGTTCCTTCTTATGTTTGCCTTCTTCAATTCTTCTTCTCTTCATTCCTCTTCATATCTTTTCTGTTTCGCAACTAAATGTCACGCGCTTTTGTTTAAATAATTCAAATTTACAGTCGATTCCTTTACTTAAACATTTACAAATTGTTTTTTTTTTTTTTTTTCTGGAGTTTTTCCTCTTTTTTATACAAAGTGGTTACAACGAAAATGTACGCAGACGTGTTTTTCTTTTGCTCGAGCTCGAATCTTTTCAATCCGACAGCATTTTCTTTATAGTTTTGTTCGCATTCTTTCGGAGATGCGACAAACGAAACAAATAATCTTGAACGCACACATTTATTGCAGTTGCTCAACTCGTCGCGTTTCTTTCAGTGTATGTGTTAGTATTACGCACTTTACAAAAGCGTTTAACGATCGTGTTTAGTTGTAGGTTTTTGTTACAATTGAATATACAATTTATCGATAGCCCCTCTCTTGGGAGCCGAGCTCTTTATAACCCGCTCTCAGGCTGAGAATCTTTGCGTCGGCTTATCTTTCTGCAGCTTTGTTCTTCTGCGTTGTATTTATAAATAGATTACATTACATTTCTTTGTATTATAATTATTATATTATGTATATATATATATGTATTTGTTTTTAAATATTTATAGTATGCATTCGCTTTGCTTTCTATGCTATCTTCTCCATCTTCTTCTTCATCCAGAGACTAAAAACTAAAATTCGTTAACGCGCTGCATTTCGTCAGTTTACAACACTCCGTTGGCTGTTGTTGGTGGCCCAATGGGACCGAGACCGGAGTTGACTGCCACACTGCCGGACGACTCTGAGGTTGCTGGCGATGTGGGCTCGGCCATCGAGATGCTGCCATTCTCCTGCACGGCACAGATGCTCGGCGACCCGATGCTGCTGGTGGTTGTGGTCACCGCGCTGCCGGCCACCATCGATGCTGAGGAGGACGTGTCTCCGGCACCTGTTACACTGCTGTTGCTGTTGCTGACAGCGGCAACTGTTGTGGTTGCTGATGTGCTCGCTAGGCTGGCAACACCGACGCTGGCCGTAGCCGCGGGTATGGGATTTGTTATCTTCATGTAGTACTTCTCTAGCTTGGCATTGATGTGCTTGCCGTAGGTGTACTTGCGCAAGGCGGTCATGTGCGGTCGTATCTTGGTCATCAGCTTCTTCAGCTGCGTCGGTTCCGACACGTCAATCATCTTCTGCACCACATAGTTGGCATACTGATCCTTCATCATGACGTGCAAGGCGCTGCGGAACAATAACGCAAGAGTGGGCCATTCATGAGCAACATCATTTACTTACGGATTATATATGCATGTATGTTCAGGTACTTACTTGTCATTGAATGTGCACACCTCGTCGATGAGGCCCGTGCGCTCGCCGCGTGTGGCATGTGTCACACACTTCTCCACCACGTTCGAGGCAAACTTGTGCTGCGAGAGCACAAGCACCTTGCCACGCACGCTGTTAATCAGTATCGATTTGTCCTCCTGCTTGCCATGCTCTGAAATAATTACAGGAATATATATTAATATGAGGAACGTTACGCTCAAACGCAGCCCGCAGGATAATGCGTGTTCAGAGTCCACTTCCCCCTAAGACCGGGCCGTGAAGGAGGTCAATTTTGATCCACCCGCAGGGATAGCTCAAGTTCTATTCGATTCATTATGTGTTGTATAGACCGACACCATTGCTAAGCTAAGCAACTTACCTAGAACGTGCTGAATGACATAGTTGCCATATTGGTCCTGGATCAAGTTCTCTGTATGCTCGTGCAATTCATCCAAAATGGGCGTGGTCTGCTCGGCAGTGCAATGCTCGAGAATGCGTTGAATGACCCGGCAGCCATAGGGATGGGTGCTCAGCGAATACACCTGGCCCTTGAACGCATTTATGACAAACTGCAGTGCGGCAGGATCGACGCACTCAATGCATTTCTGTACGACATGGTTGCCGTTTTGATCTTTGACACACTTGAGGACATGCCCGTCCAGCTCGTGAACGATCTCTTGCTGTTGCTCAGGAGAAATGCTCTCCAGCGCCTTCTGGATCACGCGACAGCCGTACATCTGGAGCGCCAACTGCAGCACATGACCTTTGACCTGCATGCCAAGCGTGTTCTTCTGCTCGGGGGTGCCGAACTCGAAGAACTTCTGTATAACATAGTTGCCAAACACGTCAGTCATTAGGCTGTAGGCGGCGCCCAGTATTTCATTGAAGACCATTTGCTTCTCGGCGGCTGTGGCCCGTTCCAGTTTCTGCTGGATAAAGCGTGAGCCGTGCTGATCTTGCGAGAACTCTACAATGTGATTGTTAAGATCGCGCAACTGCAAGTTTGGATAGCGTTGATTCCTGAAGTCCTCCAGCAACCGCGACCTGCCTGGCTGTGGTGCACTGGTTGCACCGACTGCAGCAGCTGCCACCGCAGCGGCAGCGGCCACCTGCCTCGAATTCGCCACGGCAGCGGCCACGGCGGCGGGTGTTGTGCCCGGTAGAGTCAAGTGATTCGAGAAGAGCGAACTGTTCGACCCAAACATATTGTTCGCTGCGGCAGCAACTGCTGCTTGGGCCGCTGCTGCTGTGGCCGGCAGACCGACCGCCAGCTGCTGGCGCTGGCGCGACTCTGCGCCCGGCGCCCGATTGCCGCCCATCAGACAGGACTGACCCGACGGTGGTGGTGTCAGCGGTGCGCCCAACGGACTGGCCGAAGCGTTTACTCCTGCAGCGCCCAGTGCCCCGTAAGCACTGGCATTCGACATGGCGCCGGGCCACTTGGCTCGTGCTGCAGCCGCAGCAGCTGCTGCGGCTTGGGCCACGCTGCTGTTGACTGCATTTGCAGCGGCCACGCTGCTCGTGGTGTAATCCATGGCCGAGGGGCTGAATGCAGATGTTGTGCGATCAAACGAGTCGCGACGCCCGGTCAACGAGTTTGTGTTCAATGCAAGGCCTGTGCGGAAGAGAGAAGTGGAAGATGAGATTTTAGCATTAGAACTACAAGAGAAACTATTCAAGATTGATTCTGTTAAATGCTTAACAAAAAATTATTTTCTATATAAGAATAGAACATGATTGATCTATATGATGGCATATATCTTTTTGTAATTAATATATAAAGCTAGTCATAAAACTATTATTATTTTATATACAATAAAAGCTATTTGAAATTGATTTTGCACGAAAATTAATTAAGTTAATAGTTTATTTAAATTACACTATATATGTGCACACATTCCAGTGTTATAGAGCGCCTAGACAAGATGATTGCTTCCACTTAAACTAGAATACTATCTAACCATTAAAAAGAGCTGTCATGCATTGGCATAGCTGAGCCATATCCGCAGCTGCTCAACTACATCCAGTGTCCATTTGAAGTCACAATTTACTAGTCGAGCAATCTAGGGTTTGCTCGACTAGTAAAGTAAGGGCATAAGAAAGCGACAGAGAACTAGACAGGGAGAGAGAGAGGTCGCAGGCTATGCGCTATTTTGTAATTAATCGAGTTACAGCGCTGAGTTAAAGGCCTAGTGTAGGACGCTCGTAAACTTAATTGCCTACTTTTAAGGCGCAGCTGTGGCGCGCCGTTAGTTTCAGTGTGATGTGGCTCAGTTGGCAGAGGAGAGAGAGAGAGAGAGCGAGAGGGCCGCCCACTTACATATTTAACTGGCAGCCTGTGAGTGTGGTACTCGTAATGTCACCCATTAAGGAGCACACATGCGCTCCAAGAGTCACACAGCAAAGCTCTGGGGATATGTAAAAGAATGCATGGAGAGAGATAGAGAGGGAGAAAGAGAGGCAGAGTGGCTGGGGAACTCTAAAGATACCCAATGGGGGCAACGCTGTAAGCACAAATAAAAACAGCAGCGAGATAGAAGGAGCGAGAGAGGTGGGTCGCTGCCAAGTTGATGGATGCTGTAATATGTCACTGGCATTGATTTGCACAGAGGAGCCGAGCGGAGGAGGGAGTGCAGAATTTACTGCCTGACAGGACATGTTTTAAGCAGCTAAAAAAAAAGAGTGAAAGTTTTGCGCCTGCGAGAATGCAATGCCATTTACAACCGACAACTTACATTTTGAGCCACGGCGCAGGCAACTTTACGCCCTAATGAATTCATTGCCTTCAGCCGGCTGTTGCATGTGCCCCACCACACCCGATAGAAGAATGCATGCGGCAAGCCTTGCCCACGCGAGTCCCCCGCGCGGAGGGCGAGGGTGGAACCAGCTACTGCGCAAATTAATTGCATAAATTTCTTTATAAATTTCGTCCTCAACTGTGCCATAAATACCAAGCGATTGCCGTCTCCTAATGAGGGGCGTGGTTCATGTGTGTGTTATATATTTAGCTGCAAAGTTCCACAATCTGAATGCGGCGCTAAAGAATTGCAAAGATTTGATCTGAAATGGCGTGAAGAGCTTAAAGGAAAGGAAAGTGGCATTAGAAGACGAGTGTTGGATAAACCCCACATTAGTTGAATACAGTGTTGTAAAAGGCCAACTTAAATTAGGCAATGTGTTGAGAATTTCTTATTAATAGTGCTGTTAAATGTCGCTAGAAACTAAACTCCAGTTCAAATAACACAGTCCTCAGCTGGTCTCTGCTGCGATTGGTCGTCGGTGCTGCTTCACATTTCAATGCGACACTTAATTGCAACACGCAGAAGCGAGGAGTGGGAAATGTAAATTTTTGTGGGATTGCCAACAGCCAGTGTTGTAAAATACAATGCTAAATAAATGACAACAACAATTACTGCCAGCTCGCCGACGCGTCTGGGAAAAACTTTTAATTTTTGCATTTAAATTGCAACTAATTTGGCGCACTTCAGAGTCGCGACTGCTAAATTCCATTTCAAATGCAGGCAATGAACACGCCCAGGGGCGACTGAGGGCGGAATGGAATGGATTATGTAGTACAAACAATTTGCGTCAATGAAAGTGTCGAGTGGGTGGCCTGCAACAGACTGTGCACGAGGCAGGACTGGGACTGGGACTGGGACTGGGACTGGGGCAAAGCAGGACTCTTCTGGTTTGGATGTTTGCCAGTTTGTTTATTTTATTGGGTGCCACAGCATCCCCCACGACCTCTGCCTCCGCCGAGCGTTTAATGTGCCGCGTGGTAGTTGCAACAATTTAAAAGGGAATTATTCATGCAATTTGTGTGTGGCACAGAAGGAGAGTGCGATGCAGAGGGGCGGTATCCAAGTATCGGTAGTCGAAAACAGTCGTAATAATTAAGAGCGGGAGCTACCTATCTTTTACAGGCGTCCCACTTTGCTACACCCTGTCCATTTCTCTAGTGCTGCAAGCTACGTCTGACAGGACTCGCTGCCACACACGCTCCGTTCTGTGTCTGTGGCTGTTTGCCTCTCTCTCTCGCTGGTGTGTGTGTGTGTGTGTTGACTTAGCAAGGACACTTTGCCAAATGAAACTGCAGCATGCCTCACATGGCTGCGTGTGTCTGCGTGAGTGTGGGGCATTAAAAAGGCGCCCCGGTTATAGCAGGCGACATTTTGTGGTTTATGCACACGTTCCACATATGAGCAGAAGCAGATGGCATCTCATAGACAAGCCCCGCCACTCCCCGGTGCCTGCTCAGCCTAATGTAATCATTTTATGAATTATAAATGCACACACGTGCGCATTATGCACACACACACACACACACACACACATATATATATATACATTCCCACGATGGGAGGCAGTAAAAAAGAAAACGCATTAAATAAAATGTTTCGAGTTATTTAAATGCCCGGAAACTATTGCAAGTAAGAAGGACTAAAGAGCTGCGCAAGTTTGTAAAAGCCGTTAAGTGGGCTATCAAATAAACAGTGTTGAGAGCGCTCTACACAAAAATGTAATTAGTGTTGGAAAAGGCGGCATAAAAAGTAAGCTCTCAAAGCGAGCTGCCCCACATGAAGCCGTAACTCAAGACAGCCATTTAAGTGCCACTCGTGAGATGTCTTTGTATCTCCAAGATGCATCGCAGCTCGCGCGCTGCCTAATGGACAGAGGAGAGTCACACTTTATAAGTACATAAATGAGAATGTATGCAGTTTCTATACATGAATATATATACATATATCCCAAGTCAATATATCTGCATCCAGTTTCCATGTCATTTAGTTAACATAAACGTATTTATGAGATTAGGCTGCATTTCATTTGCATTTGCATTTGGATTTGGTATCCTTAGCTAAGCGGAACTAGGTTAAGTATGTCACACTTGCGACACATGCCCACTCTAAGTGCCGCCCCTCCCCCACTCTTCGGCGCCTGACAATCAGTCAAAAATCAATTAAGTGCATTTGTCATTACGTTCTTCTTGACATGGTCTGGGCCTGCAATTCAATACGGTCCCATTCAATTCAAACCGAAGCCTGCTGATTGCGAATTGTATCTCGGCGTGTGTCTCGAGTACTGTGCACAACCACTGGCACACACACCCACACAGATAGCTCAATTGCAATTAGCACTAAGGCAAGTCAGTCTCTTCTCAATTGTGCGGCCTCCCCCCGCAGCATGCGCTGCTCTTGCCAAATGGCAGGTTCGCTTACCACCCTCCCACTCATTACTGTAGTGCTGCAATCGATGCGCCAAGACAACAATTGCCGTAACCGAGCCACGAGTCACATGCACAGGCGCAGGCACAGGCCCATCCACTGTCACAGTCACAGTGCCAACCCGCTGCACAGCCTCATCCACCCACAGGCCTCCCTCGAGCCCGGGCTCCTTCGGGCCTGCGTGCAATGTCAAAAAGCTTTTTAATGGAGATTATATTGTTTTAAGTGGCTGCACATCTCTCTCTCTCCCTCAAGCAGCGTACACTCCACAGCCGCCCTTTGGGTCTGTGCGCAGACAAGCTGCAATTACAAACGTTAATGCGCGCACACACACACAGGGGTTTATGTGTGTGTGTGTCTGTGTATGTGTTGCTGTAACGCACACTAACTTGACTTTGCAACCGCCTAAGCATTTGGTTGGCCTTTGCAACATTGCGAACGAGGAGTAACCACCCCGGCGCCCCAGAGCAGAAGCAGAGCAGATCAGACGGAACGCTTCCTTAGGCACCCTTTCGATTTGGCTCTGCCTTGCATCCTTGCCATGCCCACAAATTATTATGTACACCTTTCACATGTTGCCAACATGTGACTGTATTTGGGGAAAGTGAAAGCCACCAGCAACAACAAAAGACAAAGCCAATGCCAAAACCATTTTACATGACTCTAGCTATCGCTGCTCCTTTCCCACATCTCGCGCACTGCGTCTGGCCTGTTGTTGTTGATATTGTTATCCTTGTTGTTCGGTGCAACCGCCTGCTGCTGGCTTTTGTGCAAATGAATTCGTTTATTTTGTAAAATGTCAATTGCTGCTGGGCCACAGACGAGCTGCAGCAGCTGCCGCAAGTGCGTGGGGCAGGGGGCTTTGTGGCACGAAGGCGGCAGCAGCACTGGCAGCTTGTGAATGATTTTGTGCCACATGCAGCAGCAGTGGCAGCGACTTGTTTGACACTTGCCGCAAAGGAGAGCCAGCTACTGTGTGTGCGGCGGAGGTGAGTGACAAAGAGCGACATAGGCAGAGAGAGGGAGAGAGAGAGAGAGAGAGAGAGTGGGACTAGGCAGCTGCTGCACTTTGCGCTTAATGAAATTCCCAATGACGTGCACAACATGGCGTATGCGTAACGTTGTTATGTAAGCGACACGCTCGAAACACAACTGATTAGACGTTCCCATTAGTTCAACTGAATGTGCCTTAGAGCACAATCGTACCAGGGTAAGAGAGTGCGATTGCAGTAGTCAGCACGCCGGGAATATAATTAATAATTAAATACTTTTAGCCCCTTGAATTACGCTTTATTGCCATTCGGAATATGAATATAGCCATATTCCCAATTAGTCAAAGGTATCAGCTTCACTACCCACTTCACAGCTCTCACATTTTGCAGGGTATACCGCAGGCAAATTATATGAAATTGGCAGTCATATGTCAAGGGAGATGCGTCAGCAAAATACGTGGAAAAAGAACATTTCGGGAAAAAAATGACGAAAAATCCTCATTAAACGGCCTGCATGCATGAAGGGAAATTAATTAACGAAATAATGTGAAAGTTGAGCCATTAACGTGTTAAGAGAGTTAACGGTTGGAAAATGTCGAAAATGTGCTTGTGGCAACGGGGAATCGAGAAATTCGTATTGGGAAATGAGAAATGCAAATGGCGTTTTTTACTTTTGCTCCATTAAGTGGGATTCCGTGTGGTCAAATTGATTTTTCCCTGGCGCTCGCGTTGGGGTGAATAATTCAATAAGCGCTTAAACGTTGCGCCTCTCAAGCTCTTCGAACGCAAATATTGCAGCTGAATTTGCGGGCGCCAAAATGGCGGGCAGCATTTTCCGGCAGGGAAAAGCTGAACAACTATTTTACAGCTAGAAAATTATAACTTTTCATTGCCTCCCAGCATTTCAGAAGCAGCTTTCGGATAATAGAAAATGCCAACAGCGGAGTTGAGGGCCCGCCAGACAGTCATCAGCGAAGGGGCGAGGAGGCGGGTGGGAGGTGCCGGTGCTGGTGGCGGTGGCCCATGTACAAAGCGTTATGCAAGTAAACTCCGACGAAAGTGTAAACTTTCATTGCCTGACTGCCGTTATTAATTATAATTTGAAATTCTATAAATTTACAACAATTGCTAGCAGCAGCAGCAGCAGCAGCAACAACAACGCAAATACAAATATAGCTTTTTGCAACAACCGTCAACATTTCGCCCACCCAAGTTGCCAAGCTTCTGGTTACTATGCCACACCCAACCACTCAACCACCCAACACGCCCTTCGCCAACCTACCAGACCCTATTCCTTTGGCTCATATTGCAAAATGTTATTTTTGAGCACAAAAACTAAACAGAAAATACACTCAGCACTCGCACACATTTTAGAGTGTTGCGCGTGTTGGGTTTATGCGTTGCCGAAACCGCTCGAAACGAAAGCATTATTAAAGCTATTTTCACAAAACTTGGCCGTCCGCTGTGCAGAGCGACTTTAGGGAACAAACTCTGCCAGATTTAGATAAGAAGAACTTTATAAGATATACATATTTATAAAATATACATAGCTAAGCGTTGATCACTCAGATCTTTATCTCGACTAGTCCACTCATATCTATATGTGCTTAGGTGCTAATCACGACTATCTACTCAATCAGTAAATTGTATGAAAGAGGTTCTACCATTTGACAATTCGGCATGCTTTATAAATGCTTATCGATGACAAACTCAATCAACTTATACACGATCTATGTACGCATAAACGTAAGTTCATTCTGCTTTAGCTCTGAGCTTTGCAACCAAGTCGAGCACTTACATGCCCACATTCACACTCGCACAGAGAAACTCATATTGCATGATTCGCCGACGGCTGACAGAATTAGTATTGCATGGCAAGGATAACACACAAAATGTTGCAGCACCAACCAGTTGTTGTTGCAGCATTCGGGCAATAATAACATTTTGCGTGCTTGCATGCAATTGCTTTCAGTCTGTTTTTCCACTGCTTCTTTTTTTAGTTATTGCATTTTCTTTCCTCCTTTCTCTGTGCATTAGATATTTATGAAAAGCAAGAAAATTTACTGACAACAACAATTGGCGCTCCACTGATTTGCCCAGTGTTCGTCATGCCCTACAGGGCAGACGTTACACTGCTAATAACTGTTATAATCACTATGAATATTATGCGAGCTTTTGTGCAGAGAATTTTACTATATTATCAAGTATTTGTCTATTCTACAATAATCTCCAGAGTGAAGCTAAATCAATTTCTACTATGGCTTGCTCACAGCGCATCAACTAATATGCCTTACGAAAGCACATGTAGCGCACACGCAAGCACGCAAAATAATAGAAATGAAATTGGAAATTAGAAATTGCATTACATTGTTATAGCATGAATAATATGCTGTCAAATGATGGGATGGAAGGGGACTCGAAGTGCCCCAAGATGGAAATACGTCAAGTAAAAGTCTAGCTTAGCATTATAAATGCTATACACATATTATCAATATGTAATGTATATATGTATATGAACGGTGTCTTGTTATTGTTGTGAGTTTAAACTTGAGTTTGTTGTTGTTTGCTGGATGCAGGTTATGGTTAGGAGCGATGGCCGTACCAGTGTGAGAATATGCTAACATATAATATATATAATATACAGATTATATATCTATACACACTGTGATAACACGAAGTATCTGAATATCTAAATATCTATATATATAATATGTTACAAGAGACTTTCGTTCGACTTAAGTCGGGCAGAGCTTTTGGCATGGATTGCTTTACTTACCTCCGACACTGGAACCGTTTTGCTGTGAGTAGAGATTCTGTTGGGCCGTCTGTGGCTGTGGTGGATACAGTTGTGGGCCTTGAGGCGGCGGCGGACCGGCACGGGTTGCGCCCGGTGGCACCGCCAACACGGGGGCGGGGCTAACCAGACGCATGGGTGTACCGGTGCGGGGTCCCATCACGAGCGAGCCACTCTGATCGAAGTAGGCCGGAATGACCTTGAGCAGTTATCGATTGGAGTGGCGATTCGATATTTTATACAAGTTTTTACAGGGTTAGCATTTGATATTGGTATTCGATTTGTATTTTGAGGTTATGAAGCATTTGTTTTTTTTTTTTTTATGTAGAAAAAGAAAAGAAGAGAAAAATACAACGTTTTAGGTCAAGTTGTAGGTTAACTATACAAGTATATATATATATAGATATATGGCATGTATATATATGCATATCACATGTGCTGAATATTTAACGTTAAATGCGTTCAATGTGTACAAACAATTTACACAGAATTTTACAGAATGCGGCTCTTGATATGGTCTATATACAAAATGGTTGCATCCTCGCTTTACCCTGCCCCAAACGGTGCTCACCTGATAGGGCTGATTCTCGGCACCCTGCTGCGAGGGTGTCAGTGGCCGGCGCGGCTGTGTGCTCTGCTGCGGTATCAGATTGCCCGGATACATGCCCCATGGTGCGACGTTGTAATACGGCGGCATTTGAGCCGCGGCAATCATGCCCAGATATGGCGTCGCCTCCTGCCCGGGATTGATGACATACGGGGCCGCTTGCTGTGCGGCATACGCCGCATTCTGTTGGGCCAAAAACTGTTGTGAAGCGGCCGCCATTTGCATTTGCTGCTGCTGCTGCGATGCCTGCATTGTGCCATTAGGTGCGCCAGGTGGTGCAGCGCCGGCTGCAGCCGCTGCACTTGCCGCCGAAGTTGCTGCAGCGGCCGCAGCCGCCAAGCCCGGATTCTGTGAGCGAAAGAGTTGCTGCAAGCGAAAGAGAGAACGAGACATTAGTTTAACTAGTCAGCATTTAAAATATAAGAGGTTAATCCAGAGCGCGTAGTTGTAAGTACTGTTTGCTTGACTTGCCTAAGATTGACTGTCCCTGGAACAGCACAATCCCATGAATACATCCAGGTTACCCATAATAAGAATAATCACAATGTTAGCTCTCTCCTTACTTCTTGTGAAATTCTATCCTGAATTTTATTTATAGAACTCAATTAGTCTAGGATTTCGCTTTTCTTCGAACGCTTGAGCTTTTTACATCTAAAATGTGGTTTGCTTTCCCCCGAAGCTTTTTTCAATTTACAAACTCGTGGACTATTTTCCTACTCACGCTCTTTGGCTTAGTGCTGCGAGCCATGTAAAGCATTTGCCCGGGCTCCCCCATGTCAATGTTTTCCTGTCTCCTTGCTGGCAATCCGTGCCGCATAAAAAGGCGCAACAGTCGCATCATGTTACACTGACATCCAGCCCTAGCGAACAGTTTTTGGCTGTGATAAGCGAGTCGGTGCGAAGGCAGCTGCTGCTGTTCGTGTTGTTCTAGCAGTGGAAACATGATCAAGTGTTTTCAATTGGAAAATTAAATCAAATCCAATCAAATCAGCATGTGTTATCCACTTGAAAAATACACACTCACTGGTTACAGGATACCTTTGCATAACGAGCCAGCGGGAAGAGCTAGGCTGGGCGAGAGAACGGACAAAAACAACACGGCAACGCATGACTGACATTCTGCTCTCTTCTTCGCTTTTCATTTTCAGTGTTGTCATATCATTGCCCAGAACGGAACACCCACTCGTGGCTTAAAGAGCCACAGAAATTGTTGTGCGTAAAAGGTGGAAAAAAGCTGCAGTGGTTGGCAGTGGCCATCATTGGAGCAGCGCCGCTGCGAGTGCCACTTGACAAGTTGGCATGCCCAATTGCCGACTGTACTTCAAATCGAGGAAAACGACCAGTGTTGGTAAAGCACAGACTGTACTTCGCACAACAGCTATGCTACAACAAGTGAAGAGCCGCTTGAACTGTGGCATTCACAGAGCTCGAGCAAATATCATTTGTTTTAAATATTCATAAGATCAATTTCAACGGTTGGCATTACGATTGACTACCTTCAGATGCTCGGCCATAAGCTCGCACTCGCAAAGTGGCACTCTTAGCATTTTCTTGCACTGGGGAGTCCTGTCAATTGTTTGCAGGCGAGCATTTTGCGAATTGAGGTGAAACAGCGCGCAAAGCACATACAACAATTTGTTTCAAGCAGCAGAAGGCGCAGCGGGGAGCAGCAGCTGCAAACAACAGCAAAGCGAGCAGCCAAAAGTAGCAGAAAAATGAAATCAATGTGAATTATTGATGAATGGCGCAGCGGCAGACGCAGAATAAAAACGAATGCCGGAGCAAGAACGACACGAAAGTTGGCCAAAGACTACCAAAGCTGAAATAATAATACACACACACACACACACACACACACGCACACTGGAGCACGCAGCGATAAAAATCAAATATCATGCTGCATACTTTGAGGCGCGTGACGCGAAACTCTCTTCCGTGGCATAAAATAATAATCAGAATCCAAATAAACGCTGAAATCTTAGCTCCGCACCACCGCGGCGGCCCCCTTCTACAACAATCTCTCCTCACTTCGACGGCATTATTAAAAAAAGAAAAGAGAAAAGGCCAAGGGAAAGTCAAGTAAAAATATTATGTAATTTCATGCGCTTCGCTTTTGATTCCAGGGTTGCCAAGTGACGTAAATTGGCAGCACTCTGGCAACGCCTCACTCTCAGTTCACAGTTTGCTATTGTTGCGCATAACAACTGCTGTCAGCCGCACAGTGTGACCAGCCACATAATGGTTGATTATGTGAAGCTGTACCCCTCGCCTTGCCCCACTCCACCACTAATGTCGCCCACATATTACCACTATTGTGTGTGCTCCACTCTCTCTACCTCAATCTCGTGATTTATGCAAATGGTCGTCCAGTGCGTAATTTACAATGCACAAGCACATCACGAAACGCATCACATTTATCGGGCAGCGAGAGCATTGTGTGGTCTAAATATGTTAGCAGCTCTACAGTGGCGTCCATATAAGTGCATACACGTTTCCTTAAAGCTCCAACCTTGGCTTGATTAACTAAGACTGTCTTCTTAAAACTATTATTTCATTTAATAACTATAATTTACCATTTTCCATTTTGAGGTGCACTTCACGTAGCACAGATATTTGCCTGACTAGCTTAATTAGGTAAGCCAACTACACCTAGAGTACTATCAACAAGTTTGTTTGTTTTTTTTATTTATTCGCGTGGTTGGCCTCGAATGCCCTTGAAAATTATTAACCGCCCTGGCCACCCTAGCTGGATACTTTTTATTTCATTTCATTTGCGCATTACATTACATTTGCCCAGTTGCGAGCGGGTCTCGACTTAATAAGCTCCCAGGTGTACAATTTTCAGCAGGTCGCTCGACTCGTAATGGAAATTATAGCTGATGTCATACACAGGGGAACTCTGACTGCCCCGCCCACTGCAACCCTTAACATTTCCTACCCAGTTTTACTTGTTGCAAGTGGGTCGCATAACAACAGCAACAAAACTTTCGAGTCTCTTCATGTTGTTGTTGTTTTCTTCTACTATTTGCCTGAGTGGATTAGTTGCCGCTGCCGCTGCCACTGCCGCAGGCGCAGCAGGTGGAGTGGGCGACAGCTAGTTGATTTATAATTATGGCACAGAGACGACGACAAAGACGGCTACAGCGAAACCAACTCCAATTCCGGCTTCGGCTGGCAACACAGCTACAACAACAGCAGTTTCCATTTCCATTTCCATAGCCATTTCCCTCTCAAAGTTTCAAGTGTGCCACAAAAAGTTCTTTCAGCCGCATTTTATTGCTTTCCTCTTGCCTAATTGACACAATTTTCTTTGCGTATTTCAATTACAGATGCGGCTATGTATTGATTTACTGATCAGGTTGGGGTAATACCTCGTGCGTGGGACTAATTTTAACCACTTATCATATAGGGTATGCAAGCAAAGTTAAATATTGTTTCCATGTTAAACCACAACTAATTGAAACATTTTGGGCAACATTTTGATTCGCCAGGTGAGTCACGTTCCAAACGCAGTACAAAAAAATGTGCTTTACACATTGCGTGATTTTTTGGTTGCCCATATGTCAGTCACTCCAAATGTGGGCGTGGCATTTAATTGAATTTCTGGCGCAAAGTTAATTCAATCGGCTGCGCCAGACGCTGCCTGGATTGCTCCTGCTCCTACTCACTCTGTTCTCTTTTCAGTAAAGCCATTTATGTTGCAGTTCTAGCAACTGAAGAGAGAGGGAGATGGAGATAGAGAGAGAGAGAGCATGTGTATGTGTGTTACACAGCGAAGGGAATGGGCAGAGAGAGCCCAACTAATTGACTTTCTAATAGTTGCACAAATAGTTTGCTGCGAGAATTTGCTGAGCATCATGTCGAGACAATCGTAAGTTTTTTTTGGCCAGCGCACACAAATCTTAACGCACAAGTTTCTCGTGACTCTCCCCAACATTTTTTGGGCGCAACTTTTGGCATCCGCATTCGAATACGCCAACCCAGGCCTCTCAGCCCCCGCTGACACTTGGCATCTTGTTTGTTACGGCAAATAGTTTTAATGGGCAGCGGTTTTTAACGCCAACTTTTCCGGAATCGGCGTGAAGACGATTTCTGACACCCACAGAGAGCCTCAATTTGCAGCAATTTATTATGAAATGCGTGAGAGAAAGTAGGCAGAAGGATGGGTGAGAGAGAGGAGAAGAGTGGGTCAGTTCCTCCATCTTTGACTTGGGTGTGGCAACTCCGCCTTGGCAATTTGCAGGCCAATTAAATTTGACTGCCTTTTCTCTCGCTATATTTGTAACAGAACAGAAGCAACTGCATAAATAAACACATTGAGCTGTGCCACGCCCCAACCAAGTACCCCGCCTCCGTCTATAGCCCACCTCCAGCCGCTACTTTGTAATTTCGTGATTGCGCATTTATGGCTTCATTTAGAGCATTTTTATGTGTGCCTCCCGCTCCCACAAGCGTCTTTCTTTCTTTTGTGGGAAACTTCAGGGGTGGGGCGAAGATGGGGGAAAGCAGCATCTTTTTCGGGTAATTTGCAGCGTCCTTTGAACCCGTGCTTATCGCACTCTCGGCTACCCACAGCGTCGGCCATATTTTACTTAAATGTCCTGTTCATGTAAATGATGCGGCTGCAGCCGCACCCCACCCCACCTGCCGCTACCAATTCCTATAGTCCATATATCAAATGGGTATTTACAACCACATCCACAGAGAGAGAGAGAGAGAGAGGGAGAGAGAGAGAGAGAATGAGTGAGCGAAATTAAGGTCACATTTACTTAACACTCTCGCAATTCCTGCGTCCCTCTGTCGCAGCACTCATTAAATAAGTCAACAAACGCAACGGGCAAATAATGAGGAAAATGAGTGAAAACGTGAAAAACTGCGTAATTTCATTAATAAAATACAGTCGAATGAAATGAGGAAAGCAGACGTAATACGAAAATTGGTACTCGCTGAAAAGTTCTCTCGAGTGTAACTGCTGAAACGCTTCGCCAGTTAAAATCAATTATAGAACGCGGACTCCTCGAATGGTTCATTAAGTTTTCGAGTGCTCGCAAAGAGGTCTTATTTGCAGATGAACTGAAAGACTCTACTCGATAGTTGCAGAAATTAGCTACAGGAGCTGAAAGCAACACAGCTTATTGTTGTCAATATAGGAGTTGCCTCGAAACTAATAAAAGTAACTCGAATTAATTTCCCTTATTCAATGTTGCCTTGCGGTATCTCAGAGATTGCTCGCACTGAACATGAAACTGAGCTAGAAACTTTAGAAAATAGTTCGTTTGAGCTGTTACTAAATAACTAACTGCACTAACTGCATATGGGGTGTATTGCCCTAGCTTTTGTTTTTTCTTCAAGTAAATTTTAGGTTTTATTTCATTTGTGCTGCTGCGCAATAGAAACTCATTCAACTCAGCTATCGCTTGGGGCCCTTGGCCAAGTTTGGAGTGGCCCTCTCGTCGGTGACTCGGCAACTGCTTGAGCTGCGCTTTAATTAAATATCAATTACGCAGTCAGCTAAACGCTCCGCTGCCAGCTGAAAAGCAATCAATTAAGTATGCTTAGTTGTGTCCACTCAGCAGTCCCTCCTCCGTGCCCATCACTATTTGTCTGCTGTCTATCAAGTCGAATAAAAAGGCGAGAGTGCAGTGCAAATATTTATTGTCGACGCCAAGGCGCAGGCAAATTGAATATGGCACAGCCCAGCCTAACAGCCCCCATCGAAGCACCAATACCACTCAGGCAATCCGTTAATGAACGACACATGGCGACAGCAAACAGTGGACAGTGGGACAAGTGGTGGGTGGGAGAGTTGGCGCTAGGGCGGCGGCTGCAGAAACGACTTGTAAACAAAATTAATGCCACAAAACAACCAGCATTAGCGCACTTTTGCTGCCGCATTGCGTGGCTCATTAGCCATGGCGCCAGCGGCCAACAGAATACAGGAACCGAACTCCCAACCAGCGAGCCACCGAACCACTCAACACTCGGCTTTCGGCAATGGCCGTTGGTTGAGCATTAAAGCGAATTACTTAATGACCACACGCGTGTGCTGTAGATGCCTACTTTTAGGCGCTGCCACACCCACCCACACACACGTACACACACACACCTCCTATCGGGTCAGCTTTCTTTAATTCGAGTTTGGGCTTTTACTTGGCCTGCTTTATGGCGCTGTGCGTGATTGCTGTTTGTATATTGCTTTTTAATTTTGCTCGTTACTTCGACTCAGACTAAAGCTTGTGACTCACGCGAGAGAGAAAGAGTAAGAGCAGTGGGAGCCAGAGCGAGGAAGACAGCCGGCTGTGACTTCAGTTATAACTCGTGCATTTGCAGCCCGCAATTTCTCTATTTACCGCTCAGCTTTGGCGCATATTTCATAACGTGGGCGCCATTTGGTGCTTCACACTCGAAACTTTTAACAACTTTCCGACAAAGTCATTTTTTTACAGTCTTTCGCATTTTACTGCACCTGACTCGTAAACTTAATGCAGTCCACAAATTTATATTCACCTGCAGAGGTAAACACGCGTTTCTCACACACTTTGTGCTCAGATATTGGGTCAACAACATGTTATTCATTTATAAGCAATCAGCTAATATTTTTAGCATCTTTTTTTTGAAAATACAGACACAATTTATAGTTAATCAAATTCACTTTAAATATATGTGCATGTTGCTGCCACACATAATTAGTTAACCAAATGGTGCGCCTCAGCAATGGTTAACCAGCTGCAGCAGCTGCTGCAATTAGTCGACAACTCGACTCTATGAAGGCCAATTCAAAACACTAAATGGCGAGGGCGACCGAGCATAAACCACACAGTTAAAGTCATTATTTGGGGCAGGCAGGCGGGCGGACCGGCGGACAGGCGGACAGGCGGACATATGCGGCGTATAAGTTTGCGGACTTAATTTCATTTAAAAATTTGTGTGTTGCTTTTATATTTTAATATGGCATAGCATGCTGCCAAGGCCCGCAGTAAATGGCAAGAGACGGGAGACGGTGTGGCGCACAGACAAAATGCCGGCAAATGGCGCACGCGAGTTGCACCCACTGTTGCCACTTCTCTATGCCACTTATTATGTAGTAGACGCACACACACACACAATCTAAAGAGCCATGCATTAAAAATGTATGTGCGGCGAGGCTGGCACAAAATTGTTGCCTACTTTTGCGGGCATACGCAGGCCACACACACACACACACGCGCTGGCCAAGAGGGGGCGCAGGCAAAACGTTGACAACTAAAGGAAACGTGTCGGCTGCGCCTGTCGCTCGGTGTTGTTGTTGTTGTTGTTGTTATGGGCCTTTGTTTGTCGCTGAAGAAATCAGGTTATCGATTTTTGCCGCTTTGCGCATTTGCTGCTGTTTGTTTAGCACTAAACACACACACACACACACGCATACAGGCGCTTACCGGAGGGGCACATAACAAAAAATACACATAAAATGTTGTAGGCAGCTGCCATGTCCTTGGCACAAGGACCTTCTTAAAGCCGAGAGCTCAGCGAACGGTTGGCTAAATTGAAAACTGTCAACGTCCTCGGCATCGTCCTTATATGTAAATCGTGCCTCTAACAATCGCCCGCACCCGCCTGTCATTCACATTGTGACAGACTGTCTTAGCCCATCTAAGGCACGGTCCGAGTATTTAATTTCCTTAGAGTAACTAATTTACAAGCAATTAGTGTGCACACTTAAAAGTACAGTCAAGCGACGTCCCAAACAACAATAAGGGAGAGCGAACCCGAGAGAGGGAGAAAGGCAATCAAGGGGCCGCAGCTGATGTGCAGCAACCGGGCTTGTCACGAATAATTTCAATTGATTTGAAAACTTAATTAACCCAGCAATTGAAATTAATATGTACGTGGCACGTAGCTAAATCAAACAGCCTGTCAATTATGTACGCATCTAGCGGGGGAGCAAGGTTGAGTAAAGCGGTCAATTGGAAGGCAATCAAAATGGCAAAACCACTTGATTGTGGGAGAGAGCCAGCCAATAGGAGCCGAGATATTGGGGACTGAGAACTGCTCAAGAGAAACAATTTAATTGGAAGCAGCGAAAATTGAACTGGAAAATACGATATACTCTATGTATATGATATTGAATATATATATGATTTATCAGAAATAAGAACTGGTTCTGGTTAGCTTCTACTCAGCTATTCAATTCAGTTTGTCAAAAATTTCATAGCTTCTACTTTTTTCTCGTTTAACGAACTTGAATTTCAAGGCTAATAGGAACTTTCCTAAGAAGTTCCACAAATTTTTCTTTGACTGCACTGTTTGCTTCCCAATTACCTGTGCCCCGCCCCAACTCTCCTCGCCTCTCCACACCCGGGGCAATCAAATCAAACAAATTGTTGACTAAATTCCAGAGAAATAAATAAATAAAAAGCAGCCCAGACCATTAAATCAAGCACACGCACAGTTGGCTGCGGACATCCCAGCCCCTGCCCCAACTGCTCCACCTCCTCGCCATTACCCAACCTTTTGGCATTACCATAACTAAATGCAAAACAGGGTCTGTGTGTATGGAGGGGGCGTGGCAGAAGCGACACTGACTAAATAGTGGCCATAAAAAATATATATATATGAATGAAAATATGTATGCGAAAAAGCCGACATATATATTTATAGAAAACTCGCTTAGTTGTTAAATAAATAAATTCTTAATATAGGCAACAACAAAAACAAAAATAATAACAACAATTGCTACCTGCAAGTGAGTGTGTTGAAATTTGGCCATAAATCAGAATTCTAGCGGGCAAAGTAAAAGTTTCGCGTGACAAAAATCAACTAATGTGGTTAATAAAATGCCCACCAACGCCACCCCACCACCCCAGCACCTCTCACAAAAAATAGCGAAAAACCTGCAAAGTGCGAACGTTCAGCTGCCGCTGCTGCCACCGTGGGTGGTTGGGCGAAGTTGCGCGTTGGGGCGTGTTGCAAGTTTATGAAAAGTTAAACAGAACTTAAGCAACAAACGAGCCAGCCGAGAGGGGCAGAGAGGAAGGCTGGGGCGGGGCGCGAGGGGCAACTGTTTTGTGGTGTTGATGTAAATCACTTTCAGCGCTTGCCGCTCAACTTTTAGCCCAGCACCCCCCACTGCCCCTCCCATCCCTGCTGCGCGCTGCCGCTTCGAAATTTATGCAAATGTGTTGGTTGTTCTCATTGTTAGCTACCAGTCCCTAGCTGGCTGTGGCTGTTGCTGTTGATGTTGCAGCGCCACCTGGCGTTGGCAATTGTCGTTGACATTTTCACCTGCTTTTTGGCACTATTTAGCTCACTTTTCACTTCTCGCAGGCAACTTTTGGAGCTGGTTAAATTGTTTTTAATATATTTCCGCAACGGCGCAAGGGTTAGGGGTCAGGGGTGATTGCTGAATGGGTCGAAGGGCTGCTAGGCTTTCCGATTGGCAGTAGACTGTTTAGTGTTTAGTTAGTTCAGTGCAAGTTCTGTGTGTTGATTTATGTAGCGTCGCCTTTGATAAGTTTCTGACATTTATAGCCGCCTGGGGAAGGCGTTGGGGCCCTGAAGTCAGTGTGGGAGACAGCGGCGCACTGAACACGTTTGCGCTGATATCGTGACAGCTAATCGATGAATATTGAAATGCTTCCTAGTTAGTTTTATGATTTCCAGCTGACAGGCAGCAATGAGGGTGGCTGAGGGGCAGGCGTGGGGCTTGAGCTTTGATGTGATTGTGTCGTAAAGGTTGCGCCTACAGATATGATGACGTTTGTGGTGTGCACGCAATAAAAAAAGCAGCCAGAATTAATTTACTTGGCTGAAGTTGTTTGCTTTACGAAGAAAAATGTGAACTTCGAGGATAGGCCAACTGCTAAGCGTATTATAATATTATAAATATAGAATACTCAAGAGCATATTTTAAAAGAATTTATAGCACACAAATTGCCGATATATAGTTGAGCTTTAAACGATTTTTTTTTGTTATATTTGTGGGGTATTAATATGCATATGAATTTTATCTCTTCAATCTACTTTTTTTCTACATTTGATATCATTTCATTTGATGGTTTCCTCGAAATTTGTTGGGTATACCACGCATTATGGCGGGCGGGTGACTGCGAACTACCACTTAAAAATCCCCTGCCATAAACCAGTCATATATAGTTATACGAGTCTGTGTGATATATACCATTTTTGTCGGCGCATTGTAATCTGGCGGATGGCGCAAAATGTTGCTGGAAATTATAGCGAGTGAATGTCATAAACTTTGATTTCCTGCCGCGTCGGAATAGAACGACACGTAAAATGGCGGCCACAGCAGTTACAGTTGCAGTTATAACGGCTAAGCCCGGTTCTAGCCACAACTTTTATGTCTGGCTAACACGCACGATCCGCATGAACACGAGCCGCGGGCCCGGCCGGGGGAAGGTCGGCCAAATGGCCGTCTAAATCGACTGCGACTACTATTTAATTTATAAAATGCCCACACACAAAACACATTTCACGTTCACAAGAGTGAAAAACAAAAATGGAAAAGGAAATCTATTTTTTATGGCTCGCGTCGGTTAGAGCTTGAAAAATGTTGCAAAATGCGACGAATAAAATGTCGACTGCAATAACTAAAAAAAAAAAAACAAATAAAAATGGGAGGCATAAAAATATCTATTAAATGCCGGCTGGTGGCATATGATGGAATTTTCATGTTTTCCGAATAGTCCGTTGTTCGACAAAACAGGGCAAAAGCTCGTATCTACCAAAGGTCTCCCAAAACATCACACTGCCCGCTCCGTACTCTACCTCCCACGTATTTTTTATATGTGGGTGTATTTTTTCCAATAGAATTACCATGGATACCCGTGTGGTTTCACAGCCCAGAGGCTGCAAAGCTTGTTACATTTTTAATTTACCAACAATATGCGTTGCATAGCGGAATTCCAGACTACAGTTATGCAAATAAATCCATTTAACAGTACTTACAACTTGAATATTTGCGTTATTTTAGGTGAATCGGGGAGTGGACTTACCTAGAATGAGAAAGACAAACAAAAATTTAATTAACACAGAGTGCAAGAGAATTTTTATAAATGAAAAGATAATACTAGCGAAATTTTACATACTTTACTGAGCGGAATCCTCAGTTCTAGGAATATAAATTGGGTTCCTGGGAAATCTGCTTGCGAGCTCATTTTGTACATCAACTAACTATTTGACAATCGCTTTTCTCCAATTCTATATTTGAGACGCGTGGAAAGGACTACTAGACAGGAAGTACATCTCACAGCTAATATATTTCGATCTTTCAGGAAATAAACCAAGTAGCGGCCACAAACTGCATCAAAGTGTCTGGAGCCACAGACATGCAACACATTTGTGGCACAAAGACAACAGATTTTCGGATGTGTTGAGCGCAATAGAAGTTGCCAACAAGAAGGGGAGGAATAGGAACAGAGATCAAACTTGTTGCTGCTGATTGTTGCAATATGAATTTGACTCCTTTCAGCACCTTTCATCACCTTTCCTTGTCATATTTACACATACCAAATTCAGACACGCCCACACTAACACACACATACGCTCACTTACTCGGGTTTCAACTGTTCAGCCAGGCTTGAAATTGCGCATACGCCGCGTGCGCCGCAACGCATTGCAATTAATACACGTCGCTTGTTAGTTGAGTTGAGTTTATAATTTGCCATGTTTGCTTTTGTTTAATATTTAATAATTGTAATTTCACGTTTATTTTTATTGTTTTTGCAGTCATCGAACCGCAGTAACCGTTGTGAAAGTAGGAAACTTGATACTTGATAACTTTTTCATATATAATTATATAAATGATTGCAATGATTACTCATTTAATGTGATCCATTGCTAAATCAGCCAGCCACGCCCATGATCAGCCGGCCCTGTGCATAGGCAATAATCATATGCACCGCCTGGCTTAGGTGGCCCAAATGTAATCAAAACTAATACATGCACAGGCCACACACAGACGAAACTTTAGCCTAATATATGTGTATGTGAGTGCGTGTGTGTGTGTGGCACAGGCCGCAGCGTAATCAAAACTTATGTCTTTGGTCAACTAGGTTCGGCCTCGGTCAACTCGTTCAATTTTAATGGCCAACAATATACGTTCTGGCAGCAGCCAAAGGACATGGCCCTCGCTCTCATTCTCTCCCTTCCTGGTTGGCTGCTGTGTTGATAATAGTGTTAATTATGCGCCTGTCAATATGCCAAACGTTGCACAGCCTAAAATATGTTGCACGCTACAGCAGAGCGACTGAGACAGAGACGAAAACAGACACTGTTGCAGGCGCAAGCAGACAGTTCCCAAGCAGCTCGTCCTGGCCAATGCTCAACAGCTGCACACACTAATTGCAGTTTGGATCCAAACATTTCCGTATCAAATCAGAAGACCTGCATCACAAGTTCCCTCCTCCTGCTCCATAATTTTGAAAATTTTTGCAGCTGTTTGGCCGTAGGCCACAAAACTCAACTCAAGAGCAGCAAAAGGCAAATAAACAAAGGACGAAAGAGCAGCTCGATGTGAATCAGTTTTTAATCAAAGCTCAAACCTAAGCAATTAATCTACAGTGGGGGTGAATCGAAGACAGAGACGCGCCCACTCGCTCAGCTAAGAGCATCATAATTTGCATAACATTGCAGCTGCATTGCCTTGCAGGCTTTCTTTCCTGTCCAGCCAATCGCATGCGGGCAGAACTTGATTTCGATATCAAATTAAACGAAATGCAAAACAAATTAATTGCCCAAGGGCAGTTCTTGAGCTGGCTATAATCAAAGCAAACGGAAAGAGCTGAAATCTAAACATGGCCAGAGCAGGAAGTAGGCAATGAATACATTGACAACACGCCGAAAGACACTGACAAAAATATTAAAGCTCAAATTCTGTTAATTATACTTGAATAAGTCTAAAACATGAGCGTTAAGTGAAATTGTTTTTATTTGGAATTAGCTTGAGACATAATCATAAATACTTTAGAGCTTTGTTCGTTCAATTTATGTATATATATATAATATAATATATGTATAATTATGTAAAGATTTTTGCTGATATTTTGAATGCTGAAGCCAAAATTTTGGAGATATTTTCAAATGATTTTTCTGTATTGCTGAATATTTTACTGTTTTGTTGTGCTTGGCCAACTGTTTAATTTATTTAATGCAATTTCAAAAATATACAGGCACACACACACACTCACACATACATCCATGTGAATGGACAATGAGTATATTAGGGCCAGAGTCTGCTGCTGTTGCTGCTGGTGCAGCATATAACCAAAACAGTCGCCATTTTGTTTTGTTTTCGATTATAAAATGCAATTTATGGCAGAGATGAGTTTATACACAGATATGTAAATGAACTCTGTGTGCGTCTGTGTGTGTGTACTGTATGTTTGGATTACTGTAAAATAAATTCCAAATTTGTTTGAGCTTTGGCATTTGGCAGCTGACACATGCGCCCAGATATAATGTAGACGATGCAGACATACGGCAGGCTTTGCACAATTTTCCAGAGCTCAGACATACACGTATTGCTCACACAGTGTGACAAAAGCTCATTAAAAACAACAACAACTCGCTGAGGGTAACACAATTTGTTGCGGGCACTGACAAATGCAATCAAATTCGTTTATGCTAATTAAATATCAATGAAAACGTTCGCAAATTGCACGCTAATGTAAAATGTAATTTAATTGCAATTTAAAAGCAGAAAAACGCTCTGAATGGCAGGCGACATTGAGGGGCTGTGGCTGTTGCCCATAAAATATTCAAATGCAAATGCAGCGTCAGCTGGGGTCAAACGGCGATAAGCGCCAATTGTTGCGGTTGCTGCTAATTGCATTCGACAACAAATTGAGCCCGAACGATAAGATTTTCCTATTGTTGATAACGTTTGTAAAATCCTTTCATAATGAACAAAACTAGACAAAAACTTTGTGTGTTAAATATTTACACTAGACTGTGTGCACTGTGGGCACGCTCTGTTGCTTTCATTTATTTATTTTAGAATTTATTTCCCATGCTGCAGTTTGCCCAACTAGAATATCTGAATATATGCATGCAAAGTATAAGAAATACTCGATTGAGGCTTTAATAATCTGTTTCTGTCCATTCCAGCCCAACTATTTATACGAATCTCAGTGCATTACACATCATTAACATTTGTGGCACGCACATGCACCCACACATGCAGCTCAGGCTGAGCTTTGTTCTGGCCGCCGCTTAATTTACATGCAGCGGGCAATGGCAAAATATTTATGCACAATTAAAGCAAGTAAAAGGGAAGGAATAAATTTGCAGCACACACACATATACTAAGCAGCTGCCCATTTAGCTGTGCTATAAAAAAATGCAAATGACATTTAAACCAAAATGCGAAACGAGCCAGAAAAAAAAATAGAAGAAAAACTGCACATGTGACTGTGACTTTTCCTCTAGCCCCTAAAGCCCCTGCTCACACACACACACACACACACTTTTCCTGATTCTGCCTTATTTCTTGCAGTCTGCAACGCAGTTGACCCACATTTGCTCTCTCTTTCGCTCGCACTACCCGCAAATATGTGTGCCCGAGTTTGCCTCTTCTTCTTCTTTTGCGGCGATTTCGCGTTTAATCCCTGGTCTTAATGTGCATTAAACCCATGCGCTCTGTGCTATTGTTGTTATTATGCCCATGTTGTTGTTGTTGTTGTTGTCGTTGCATTGCGCTAATTAAGTGGTCTTACGTTTACCCTGAAGTCCTTCGGCTCGCAGTTCTCCACTTTCAGGCTTCACTCATTTGCTCTTGTTTCTATTATCGTTATGGAATTTTTCTAGTTGTTAGGGTTTGCTCTAAACATTTCATAATTTCTTTTGGAATTTATCCTGCCAGTTAATTGGATTGACGTAAGACTGAAGGACTTGTTCTTTTTTTTTCTATTTTTTTTTTTACATAATTCTAATCGTTGCTTAGATAGTTAGTTGAAGTTTAATCTTTGTTTTTAGATCATTCTTGAATAAGGTACATATTATAAATTCAATGAAGGAATATTCATTTGAAGCACAAAAAATAATATATAAATTAAATATGAGATACTTTTTTCCTTTATTAATCGCAGCGCTGTAATGTATGCTACAAATAAATTAGATTAAAAACCTTTGCTATCTGTCAAAGCGAGCGAATGCTTCATTCAAGTTCGCTGCTTTTTTGGGCACACAAATTAAATGCGCTGACAAATTGCGCAAATTAGTCGTAAAAATAGGAGAAGACACAGACATACACACACACACACACACAGACGCACACGGCGGGTTTCTAAGGCTGCAGCCAAAACAGCAACAAATTTGCGAAATGTATTTTAATTGCAAATTTCATGGCTGCTGCTGCTGCTGTTGTTGCTGTTTTATAGCCAGCATTAGCATGCCCATTGCCAACAAATTAAAATAGCCCAAGCCAAAAATGAAATCGCATCTAATGACAATGCACACACACACACACACACCTTTTATGAAATGTGCAAATTATAGGACTATTGCTAGCTTGTTGGGCGGACTAACAATGAGTGACAGAGCAGCCTACGCTAGCCCCCATTGATTGGCTTACAAATGAGCCACCAAAATGCGTTCAATTTTCGACGCATCGCAAAACTAACGAGCAACATTGTTTAATGATGACAATCATTAGATGCGATAATGCAAATGAAGGCAGCTGGATGCGCCAGACATAAGCCATAGGTAAAAACAGAGAGAGAGAGAGCGACAAAGCTGCTAGCGTTAGATAGATAGAGAGAGAGAGAAAGGCAGTGAGGCAGCCCTGGCGTCCTGTGTTGACTGTTATTCTACCACAAGAAAAGTGAAGGAAAATACTGCAAAAAATTTGCATGCCAATGATACATGGGCATCTAACAACAACAACGTGGCTAAAACAAACGCCTGACGGCTACAGCTGCAATTTTTCAAAGCAGCCCTTTGGGCACACTGGTTCAATATCTATTTACCGCCATGCAAATATTTCACTATTGAGTATAGTATATATTTTTTATACATATATATATATATAAAATTAATTATAGGCAATATATTACTTAAATATTTTTATAAACAGTGTCTGAAAAATATATGTTCATATTTTCTTTTTGCTTGTTAGATATATCTTCACAATTTATAATTAATTATTGTTATATTATATTATTAAATTAATTAATTTATAGCCAAAAAATTTAATTTATTTTAATAATAATTTATTTTGCTGCAAGCCCTTAGTTTACTTTGAACTTCATTTGAGCTCTTGCCTCACTGTGCAGCCAGTGTCTATCGCTTTAGGAATATGCATGTTTATAATGCATGCGTTGGGCTGCCTGGGCGTGTCAAATGTGGGCGTTGACAGCAGCAGCAACAGCAACAGCAGCAATGACGACAACGCTGATGACGTGCGGTTGTCATTAGGGCTGCTGGCGAGTCGGACTCGAGCCCGGTCTGTTGATGACGTTGTTGTGGCGTCACGTTGGCCCCAGCCAGGCCAAGCCTCCCTCCCCACAAAAGCGGGCCTAACGCCCCTTGCGCAACCCCTGTTGCAGCACTGACCGCTGTTCTTCCTGTTGTTTTGCATGGGTTGTCGCTGTCGGTTGTAGCCGTTGTTGGTTCGTGTCGTCATCATTGTAGCTGCGATTCGTTACTGCGGCTGGGCAAAATGGAGACCGCACAACGACCGAAATGCATACAACATGACAAATGCACAAAACTGTAAGCCATGTTGTTGCGGATGGGCGACAACCCTGGTCAAGCTGGTGTCCGACCTTTTATTAGGCGTTGATTTCATGTACGCGTCGTTCCGACAGCTTTAATTGAAGGTTGCAACATTGAAATTATGCACAGGCTGTTGCATATTGTGGCGAAATGAGTTTATTCCAGTTCGACCATGTAATAGAGATGTGGCCTATACGAAGGGTTGCCCAGGACTATCAGGCAATGCGTGCGCATAATTGCCTTTTGGCGGGCATTGCAGGAAGCCATTAACATTACAAATTCCCTTTGAATTTGATTAATTTCCACTCTGAGAAACTTTGGGCCTGCAGCAGATTCATATTTTCTTTGATGACGTAACTCGTATTTCATCAGTCTGCCATCCTTCTGCTCTAATGATTTACATGCTTTAAGCCGGCCCAACAAGCTGCCTTTCATTTTATGCAAATCCCAATACGAAACTTTTTGTGCACTTTAGGCATCTATTGGCCACTCTGCTCTCCCCACTTGGTAATGGCATTTTGATGACATTTTTTGCATGCAGAAAATGCTGCCAATGTTGCAAATATTACATTGACGGCAGACAACATTGCCAGCTGGACGACGCCCAACTGCGAGCGCTTAGCCCTCAATTATCCTGGCAACTAACCTGACCATGTAAATAGATTTGGGTAATTTGATGGGAGAGAGTGACCATTCGCTTGTCATTTAATAGCGAGATATTCACAGTCGAAAACAGTGACAGGGTTGCCACAACTCCTAAAGTGAGTTATCATGCAAGCACTTTTCTAATTACGGATTTTCAGCGGGCTCAGTTTGTGTGCAGACTCCGCCAGACAGGATGGACCAGAGCCAGGACAACATTAGCTCGGACAGATTTCCCTGCAGGCCAAAAGGCTGAGTTCTGTTGTTGTTGTTGTTGTTGTTCTTGCTGTTTGCTGTTGCTTCTGTTATGGATGCAACTTTAAATTGCTTTACCAGTGAGTTTTTCTAACAGCACTCTCACAGCGCCTTCTCTCTCTCTCTCTCTTTCTCTTTCTCTACCCATCTCTTTCGGTGCCTGGCGCAGGAAGCTGACAATGCAGATGAGCCCCGGACTGGTCTCTTCTATGCGCTCTTTTCTCGCCCCTGTGGGAATCGCATCAGTGCTCTGATTGCGCATCGCTTCAAAATTTCACAGAGGCAAGCCCCAAAATGCCTGAGTGCGTAATGCGTTTTCCGGCAGTAGCCCCAGGAGGGGGTGTAGATGCGCCCAGCTCTGACTGGGACGCTGATGCCACATCTGACGATATAGTGATAAAGTGCAGACATTTGACAAATTAACTGCTTTGCGCCGGAAAGGCTGTTGCAACATTCGACAGGAGCAGCAGTGGCAACAGTAACACAACAACAATAATTCAATGCCCCCAACCTGTCTCCCTCCCCGCTTCAGCACTCCAACTCAAACAGAAGCCAAACGCGATGCACGCTCTGATTGATTTATGAAGCCAGACAACGCTGTGAGCGCTAAGCCCCAAAGGTGTTAGACCATTGATATACGAGCATCAACAAAACCAAAAAGCTTCACAAAAGTAATAATAACAAAATCAAACTTAAAGTCAAATGAAAATAAAAAGTATCTTACTTGATTCTGACTTAAAGCAAGCGAAAGTACGTCGTCACTTACCTAAAACAGAGAGAGAAAAACTTAATTAACAAAAGAATTAACAGATATTAAATAAATATAATTAAAACTAAGCGAAGATGCGAACTGATGTAGAGAAAAGTAGCTTCATCTGTACAGTCAAAGTTATTAAGAACTTATAGCTAGCTATCGATTCCTTTAATGCCGCAACAACAGCTTGAGTTGCAATATCAAGCAAGGAGCCAAAGGAAACAGCGCAGACTGAGAGCCTAATGAAATGTGTGGCGGGAATAAGAAATTGTTGCCCAGCAGCAGGTGCTCCATATGTGCATACATATGTATTAAGTCGTAAAATGCACGCTTAACAAAGCACACGCACACACACAGAGGGAGAGCCACAGTGGGACATAAAACTATTGAAATTGGTTTATAAACAGCTGGCCGGAAGTGGGGGACGCCGCACTAAGCGCTATAATTTCGAGACTAATGCCACAGCCGCAAAAGCTGTTGCCAGCGACCTTGGAGCGAGCGTTACAGTCGCCCGAAGTTTGACACATGTCAAACAGGGCAACGGAGAGCAGCGCGAAAAGCCAGACAAAAGCTCTTAGATGTCACGCACACCTGAGAGATGTACAAAAGGGAAAGGTAGTCAATAGAAGATCCTGCTGGCTACTGTCGCGGCACGACCTAACATAAAAATCAACAGTTTATGGCCAACGCATGTCCTTGAGTCACAGGAGTGGCAGCGTAGCAGCAGGGCTGCTGAGGTTAACTCTAGGCTCTGCCACATACACACGCACACTCACACTCACACACACACACATATCGTTCTATTCTCGCCGTGAATCAGTCCCGCAGGACATGGCAAAAGTTGTCGTCTGGTTTGCATCGCAGGTCCTTGCCAAATGTCTTGCCATCTATTTGCATTTTCTATTTATTTCTTTATCCCTTTGGCAAGCCGAATCGACGGCACTTGAGTTTGGCAGCCATTAGTGGCACGTCCTTGTCCTTGTCTCTGGGTCCGTCCTTCTGCTGCCAGCCCCTCTCTCCCAGTGTCCGCCACGTTGTTTGTTGCCGCTGCTGTCCCCGAGTCCTGCTCCTGGTCCTGGCCTGTTTGTATCTTCCACTTTGGCACTCATATTTTATTAAGTAGCAAAGTTGACAGGGGATTTGATGCCTGCCCTCCACCCGCTCACGTTCTCAAGTAGATCCAAGTGGAACTGTCATTTTGTAAAGTAAATATTGGTAATTTTTATTGAGGACTTTGCCTGATGCTCCCCAATGCGCCCTTCGGGCTTATCTCGAACCAAACAAAATCATGGCAAATTACAAATATTTAGTTGGCAGACGAAAAAACCTGAACTAGAACCCAAATCATGCCAGAGAACATTAACCAATAGGCGAAAGTGATTGCAGCCTGGGCATTCATATTTTCTATCCCACTCTGTGCCCTGGGCCTCCCTTCGCAAACTTTGTTACGCAACGCATCGTTGGGCTCAAAAATTGCGTGTGTGTGTGTGTTAGAGATGCAGCAGACCGTAAGAGACAACATAAGCGATAACAAGTATTTTTGGGCAGTTGCTAAGCAGCCAACCCTCGCATGGAGGACGGCGCAGGCCTTTGAGAGAGCTGGCTTAAGCTCAGTCTGGCTAGAACAGGTGTTGCAAGGCTAAAAAATGTGTTGCATACTCTGAGGCGCTGTTCTGTTAAAAGTCTGCGTTCTATTTAGACGTTAAAACAAATCCCTGAGCATATATTGATAGGAGTTTCGACTTAATTGAGATTCTTATAAATTGCGCACCTTAAATTGTCAATAAAGCGCTATAAATCAAACTGTAGCACAATGGAAATTCGTCTCTTTTAATATACACACACTTTTTAGCATGCTTTCGTATTCATAAAGGTTGCACGGGCTTATGGCACACATCATTTAACTCGGGCGGTGCCCAAACTCTGCCAACAAGCTCTTCAAACAGCTGCCTTTCAATTTCAATCAGCACACAATTCAACGCTAATAGCTTTTCGCCAGTTAGGAAAAGCTGGAAATTTGCAAGACGTCTGTGGGGTTTGAGCTTTTGCTATTTACTTTTCGCACAAATTGTTATAAAATATTTAAAAATCATGCTTGAAGGCGCTCTGGAGCCGCAACGAACCTTGAAAGTGAGCCTCCACAACTCTGGGTTATACGTTGAAGGAAAATCCAAAAAATGTAAACATTTTCAGGTACGCAGCGGCATTTCAATGGCGGGCCTATTACATATGCACACATACGTGTATGTGTGTGTGCCCCAGGAGACTTTAGGCTCATAACTATGTACATGTGTATACAAGGCTCAATATATATTCCGACACCGCCTTGCGCATGAATATTTCAAGTGCAGTGAAAATAAATTGCACAAAATATTCATTTCAATTTCAGTTATTGTTATCTCGCTTTCTATGCCGATATCAGCTATGCAGCTTTAGCTAAATATAGCCGAAATATATTTAATCACTCTATCATGCCCTGTCCACTACAAGTGTTCAAATGTCAAGCTTTTGTCCTACTTCATTCTCCCAGAACACACGGAATTAACTGGGCTTGTTTACATGCAGCCACTTGATCAGTAAATGTGTCACGTTTTATTTGCATCGTTCCGCATTTTGAAATGGGACAAATTAAACTTAATCAGCCATCGACGAGGCTGCCCCACACACACATTGGGCTCAAGTTATTCAGGACATTTCGGGTGTAAATTTCCATTGTTCTCGCTGTCACATTTTTGACGCATTCGAGTCGAAACAATAAAATATATTTTATTTGCTCGTGTGGTAGGCTGAAGGGTCTGCCGCACGTCCCAGTCATTTCCATGCGATTAGTAGGCCAACAAATTGGCATTAAACTTTATAAATGGCCTGACAATCTTTATTTATTTATTTTTTTTATGTTTTCATTTGCGCGGCAAACGATTTCAATTCAACGTAAAATGGCGAGCGGCCAAAGTAACGGAAGACAACAAGCACAAAAAATATGAACAAAGTCGCCGTCAGACGCAGCCGTTTTTCGTTTTCACTTCTTTTTTTTCCTTTTTGACAAGTGGAAAATCAGCTTCCGGCGCCTTTTTATGCTGCGCCCTGGCAAGTTAAAAGCGCAGCAAACCTGAGCAAAGTCTGCAGTTGAAACAAATTTAATTTTCTACTTTTTGGCGGCTGCCAGACAAATAGAAACAAGCCGCAAAAGCCGCCAAGAGACGCCTGCGGCTGACGCAGAGCGAGCGAGCGGCTGCGGCAGCCGTTGCTCCTGGATTTTTTTGTTTTTAATATTCTTTAGCCGATTTCCAGCTGCCTTGTGATATTTTTATTTTATTTATATTTTTTTTAGTAGTAAAAACTTTTGGATAATTACATTTGGTGGCGGCTGTTGCTTTGGCAGTTAAGTCAGAAATATATAACAACAAAATATGAAAACACCAAAGATGCAATACGCTTGCTTGGTGAAGAAAGCCTTTGGTATAGCCAAAATTATTACACTTGTGTAAGCTAGTTATCTGACTTAAGCAAACAGAAAGAAGCTTCCTTTCCGCATAAGAAATTTCATGTACAAAGTAAAAATCACATTTCAAGAATCAATCTCCTGCTGTCGATGGAGATGTGACGTGTGCGCTTTATTCTGGCACTGACTGTAAGTAAGCTGAATATTTTCAGAAGCATTTTAATCGCATATATCGTGAGAGGGGGTAAGACCGGCGCCACAATTATGTGTGGCTGAGTGTACAATCAATCGAGCGGCCATTTTGTAATATCCGGCTTAAAATGTAATATGCGAAAAGTTGATGGAAATGCCAAGAAATGAGAAATAAAGAAAAAACTTCGCCCACCCACATACATATGTGCATAGTTTAATTGCTTTTTGCGACCAGAAGTGTGTGTCCACAATGTGGGTCTATAACAATTCTTATATGCAGTATATATAATTGCCTTCTGCTGGTTGACAAAAGGCACAAGGATGTGGGCGTGGTGGTGGGAACGATGACAGCTGCCAGTGACAGCTATAGAAATATAAGTGATAAGAAAGAGAATAGATAGTTATGGGATGATAAATAGAAGTGGAACAAGAGGAATACCACCTGGAGCGGAACGGGATAAGCGGAAGCTAAGCAAATGTGTGGGAGACAATTGAACTTTTAAGAGAGCGAGAGAGCGAGAGAGAGAGAGAGAGATAGACAAAGTAAGGAGACGTTTTTAAAATGTATGTAAATGAAAATAAAGATGAGAGCCTAGAGTTGATAACCAGTTGCCAGTTGCCAGTTGCTGACACATGCCACAAACTGTGCGACACACAGAGAACTCCAAAAGCAGCCAACACAAAAGCGACAACAATAGAACAGAGAGTGAAAGAGAATGGGTTGAGGAGTTGCGGACTATTACCATTGTTGGCAGGAGCAGCCGCAACAGTTCACATGGCTCATTTTCAACGGTCAAAGGAAGCAGGATATTCAGGATATATACAACAGCAACAGCAGGATATGCCAGACCACTTTTTATGCTTTGCGTCTTTCGGGCCAGGCCAACTGCGTTTGTCGCTTGCCCCAGACTCACGCACAGCACATGTATAAATCTGCTGCATGAATGAAATATGGCAAATGTCATTTAACATGACAACTTGATGATAATAACAACAATAACAACAGCTGGAGTGCAGGAGGAGCTCAGGGGATACCAAACATCTTACGGAGAACGTCGCACAGCCAGCCCCATTGTTCGCATAAAAAGTCGGAAAGGAGGCATGTGACAGGGAGCAAACAGAAAAGGTGAATGGACAATAGACTGAAGCCAAAGAAAAGAAAAGGTGCCCAGAGATTGAAAGCCCATGATAAAGAAATAAGGACCACGAAAAAGCATAGATAAGCACTAAAAGACCAGAGATTAGATGGATATTTCGCTTATGTGCAGGAAAGATTGCGCTGTGAATGAGTGAAGTAGACTGGGAACCTAGTGTGGTATCAGGCACAGAAATTCATTAAAAACTACTATTGAAAGTATTGTCAATAATAGGAAGCAAGAGAGTGCACACTTCGGAGAAAATATCCCAAATAAGCGCCACAGATTCTCAGCATTAAACTGTTCACTATCTCATCAAACACACAAGTCAGCATTGAGTCCTCAGTTATTAGTTTTATGGCCATTGATATTAAGTTTCGTTAGAAACGCATGTGCAAACGGTTAACGGATACGTCTGTTTACAGCCAATTCCCCCTTAGCCCGCTCTCTGTTGCTTCAAAGCCACAGGAGCACATTGAGTGTAAACCGAGTTGACCGCAAAGCAATTGAAATGGATGCAGCTGATGGCCAGAGGGAAAGCGAGATACAAAGGGAAATAGCAAACGAGAGGATGCCTCATGAGGGGCGACATGGATATGCACACGCACCTACACACGCTTCCGCCGAATTTGACCCTTCGGGCAGAGCACATAAAACTGTGCCCAACAGACTTTAGGCCGGCAAGCAAGTGCAGCCTACGGATCGATTTAGCTCCATTCATGGACCTGACTACACATCAGCAAGTTGGGACTCGAGCAGCGATCACACTGTTCTAGCAGCAGATGTAGAAATTGTGCCAGGAATATCAGAGCCAAATCTGCGCCAGGCCGGACGTTAAAGCTCTCTAAAATTCCTTCTAAAATTCTGGCTAATAAAAACCGAAAAAAAACCCTCACACACACTCACATAAACTTCAATCGCAGGCACAGCTAATGCTGCCGGAAATGTGGTTACATTTGTCCGCCATGCCACATTGAGCAGGGGAGATGGCAGTGCGGGCGAGTGCAGCCGAAAGCCATATACGCAGGCAATCAAAAACTGTTGCCTACTTCTTGGCACATTATTAATTTTGATCCGTTGCGAAATGTGACGGAATTTGCATGCCGCAGTTTCATGGCTAATGGAAAATGAACATCGCGCATCGATACGGTCCCAATTTTGCAAATTTCGTTATGAATATTTATTAGAGTGCACCGCTCAATGGAAATCTCCGGAAATATTTCACCAGAAATAAGATCAAACTGAAAACTGGAAACTGAAACCGAAAAACCAGGCAAAACTTTTAAAAACAAAAGCATTTAAAAGTTGGGAATATACTTGGGATAGCGGGGGGCGTTTGGCTAGCTAGTTCGTAAGGTACTGCTACTGAAGGGACTCGAACAAGGAGCCCAACAATTCAACATCCGTTGCAAAAAAAAAAAATAAATAAAACCGCAATGAAATTTCCGGAAGTTGTGCATAAAATGGGCTATGCATACGGAAATCATCAACTCAATGGCTGAACAGGAATCATGTCAGGGGGAGCGAAGGGCGCAGAGACGGACTGCAGCAGGGCAACGAGAGGACAAGGGGCGGGGTTTTACTGACCAGGACAGCAACAATGGAATGACGCCAAATGAAATGCCAAAAACAATGCAAACGGCTGCCAACTTCCGGCGAACAGAGGCTGCAATGATGAAGCCAAAGAGAGACAGGGAGAGGGAGAGGAACAGAGAGAAGGGAGATGAGCAATAAAGGCGACTGCTGCTGCTGCTGTTGCTGCTGCTGATGATGATGATGACCTTCACTACGCTGCTACTGCGGCCTGCTGCCCAGTTGACCAGAAAGGAGCTGTGAGAGTCCTGGTCAGGGTCGCAGCCGCATTTGCTGTGGGCGGCAGCGCTTTTTCTCTCTTTTTTTTTTAATTTTAGCTTTTATTGTTTCATATTTCAGTGAAATTTAGACGCGTGGCTGAACGTGGCTCATGAGTCATTTGATTTCAATGGCTGAAACTGTTCATTTGGCAACGAAGTATTCCACAATCGAACAATGCAGTCAAGCGCCTAACACACGCAGAATAAACCAACAATTTAGCGATAAATGTGCTTCAACAGTAGGAAAACCTGCTGTCGCTGCAGAGCAAATCTCTTTCAATAGAGCTGGCTAACTGGCTGATAAATGAGTCAACTTAATTCATAACTTGCGTTATATGTCGGCATTATTGTTTCGGCCCACTGTGCCCAACTGTTTACAAACTAATCATAATAGTTATAAATATGCACGTCGAGGGTCATTTCCAACTTGGCAGCTGGCGGCTGGCAGAGAGCAAACAGCAAATCCCGCAGGCGGCGTCCAATGATGAGCTTTCAGTTTTAAGCGCTTTACCAGTTGGTTGCGCTGCATTCCGCAAATGTAATGCGCTTTATGCCAAGGGACGCCGGCCAGGAAAGGGACCCTGGAGCGGAAGTTTTATACAACTGAGCAGCTGACCATGTGATTTTAGAGCAGAGTTCGCTATCGCAACTAGACAGAGGAGAGATAGAGGCAGAGACGCAGGCAAGTAGTTGCTGGGGATTAGTACGGAACCATTGTTGGACAGGACGGATCCAGGAACGGTGGGGCAGACGAACAGTCGACCACATGACATGCTACATAAATGTTTAATAACTGAAGTAGAAAATTAATTTTTGTGTAAAACATTTTGTAAAATACAAAGGGCGAGCGAGGACGACTTAAGCCCCCCGCAAACATATTTTACATAATTCTACTCAAAAAGTTCAAACTTAATAAACAATTCTATTTGAAGCAGATGCTTAACAGCAGCTACAACAGCAACAGCAAAACAATAAACAAGCGGCAACAGCTACAACAAAGTGTAATAAAAGGAATTTCGCTTTCATGTTGCGCACCGCTGGGGACGCAGCCTCGTTTTTCTTGCTTTGCGCCTTCAATGCTTAAACTTTGCTGCCACTTTACACACACACACATCCACGCCTACATCGACACACACACACACACATGTAGAGAATCTACATAAACAATAGCCAACAAAGGTGCGTTGTCGTCCAACCTGAAGCCAATGCACTGTGCGGCAAAGAATTCCATGATTTTTCCACATACCCTACACAATCCAAATGGGCATTTCAGCTGCAAAGTGCTTCGACTTCATTAGTTATCAAAATTATTTTCTTTTAGATTCATGATTAGAACAGATTTTACATTGAAACTAACTTTACTTCAGCTATATCTCAGCCTATGATTGTATTTTGGTTGATATAAATAAGTCGCGTATCCTCATTTTCTCTATACTCTACATTTCTTTATTGTCTTTATTTGCCCTGGGTAAGTTTGGCTTCACCTTTGCCAGGACAATGTTTAGAGGCGTTTAGCAGCGAGTTTCTTCCTGCTGCTGCTCGTGGCAGCAACGATGCAGCTTTTGTTTAAATTTCAATCAAAAACAAATTTTCAAAGCTGCTTATGAGCAGCACTACGGCGTAGTAGAGGCGAGGGCAGACAAAGCTGTGGCAAGTTGCATGCCGCAGGGCGAAAAGGCGGTACGAGCACACGCTCTAAACGCATAAAGTTGCCGAGCAGACTGCAACAAGTTAGCATTACAGGGGGCTGAACTTGGCTATAAAAGGAAAAGAAGTGAAAGGGGCGGTATAGAGAGAGAGAGGGTATGGAAGGAGTGGGCAAATGCACATCACTGAATTGCCGCTGGTGAGTTAACAGCAACAACTACATGAAGACAAACACAGACACTCCCGCTTCTTTTCACTTTCCCTCAGCAAAGGCAAAAGGCTAAAGGCCATGGACAGGGGCACACACGGGGGCTGCTACGAGAAAGAGTCACCGAGTCTTATGTTTAACTACAATTTGCCGTCGGGGCATAGACAGGCAAAGGCACACACTTACCGGAGCGCAAGGTGAGTTGAGTGCGAGCCTGGAACATGATGCAAAGTTTTTACATAATTAGAAATATGAAACCGTAGGAGCCGAGCCTTATATGCGCTATAGGGGCAGCCCAGCCAGTTAGGAGCTGGGAACGAGTCCTTAATAATGATTTGTTTTTAAGGTTCATTTGCCTGGGCCCCGGCGAAGTTGTGCTCAGCTGTAGCTGAAGCTGAGGCACGAAGTGCAGTGTAAATGTCTTGACTTCTTGTGTTTGTTGAGCCCTTAAGCGTGCTACAATCGAGGCTGCTACATACAGAGAGCGAGTGAGAGAGGGAGAGAGAAAGGGAGAGAGTGGGTGTGTATGCCAGAGTCTAGTTACGCTTTTGTGGTCGCATCGTTCTGGGCCCCTAATGAAATGTTCGCTCGACTCAGTGTTGTTTATGGACAAATTTTATATTTTTGACCCCAAATGTTACACACTCCTCACACACACACACACACACACACTCACATGCACAACAAACTTTGCTACACACAGGTACACGGCTACAAAGTGCTCTCTATTTTTAATTAATTAAGAGTGTTGCCCCATGAGCCTGCAACTAAATGTGCAAAATTCATGCCATGACTACAGTGAAAATAGCCTATGGGCAACGCTCATCAAAATAACTTAAAAAGTAAAAAGAAAACTAAACAATTTGTTTAAATAACAATTTTCCCTTAGAAAACTTACTTAGTTTTGTATTTTAATAAATATTTTAACCATTGATATAGTCTTAAAGGCCACTTTGACCAGCTATTAAGGGTCCACATTGGGTTATTTTACTGTGAATCAAATTGCGAAGAGGTTTGGGTAGCGCACACTTAAGCCGCATCCTCACGCACAAAAAGGACCCTCAAACACATAATAACTGAGGCGCACGCAAAAATAAATTAGCTATAAAATCCGAGCAGTTAAAAGCCTACCTCAGGGCTCACTTTCGAGAAGCTCTCGCTCCGTGCACCCCCAGCGCACGCCGCCCGCAGAAAACTTTTACTAATTGCGTAATAATCTCATTACATTTAAAAATACATTTACAACAGCATTTATTCCAGCCCCAAGGCCAGAGAAAGTTACAGAAGCGGGAGTAAAAGGAGCAGACAGAGCAGAAGCGATAACAACAAACAGAAGATCCAATTGAAGGAGAGGAGACAGCAGTCAGTCAAGAGGAACAAAACACGGGAAAAACTCTGCCGCCCGGAAGCGTTGATAAATGATAGCCCCACCAACTGAAAACTCCAACCGAATGCCCACGACGGCATGCAAATAAATCTAAACAATGTAAGAACAAGAAGCTGTCGAGACGACTTCAGACAATGACAAAAAGGCACTAAAAACTGTCAAAATTGCGTCCGCTTATGAATATGAAATGCTCCAACGGCAAATTAAAGCATGACACAAGTTGCTCAAGCCCGAACAAGGCATCCCCAGGAAAGCATCCCGAACATAAGCCCCTCCTTGCTGCTTGTTAACCACGCCACCACTGAGACCTGAAAGCGAAACGCATATCGTCTGATCCAGCTTTGGCTTTCATAATGAGTAAAATGTCACAAGTTGACGCAAGTAAATATTTAAATGTCAGATTTCTATATGACAGAACAGCATCCACTAGCGCTGCCTGCTCAGCCGCCCGCCCTCACTCAGCACCCAGTTCAGTTCTGCTTGCCCTCACTCAAAACCCCAAGCAAGACCAAAATATGTCTCATAATTTTGGCTGCCGTAGAAAATTCATTCTAAAACTGACGAAATTCCTGCTGAATGCCTGTCATTTCTCTTGATTTAGCTTGCCATCCCTCTATCCCTCTCTCTCTCTTTCTCTCTGTCTCTTTCGATATCTCTGTCTCTCTCAAAAATATATGCGGGCCTCAAGTCTGAGCACCGACTCTGCTTGTGGCTCTAGGTACAGGAAAGGAAGTAAGTTCTCCTTCTCTCCTTGGATATAACCTCAGTTCCCTTCCACTTATTAGAAGTTGAGTATTTTCTCTGTTTGTCTCTGATGCCCACACTACGTCTCTCTCTCTCTCTCTCTCTCTTTCCCGTCTCGGTTTCATGCATGCAAAATATGCTCGACCGCCGTTTGACATTTACAAATGACAAACATTTGACAAACAAAACGTCCTTTTGCCGGCGCGTCCTGCAAGTGGAATAGGAGCATTCTCATAAGCGTTTAATGTGGGCGCTACAAGTGTGCTGGAGGCGTGGCATCTGTGACGTGGGACCCACAGCAGCAACTTGCTGCAAGTTTGCGTGTTATTACCTCAAGCTCAAGTTGAACTGAGGACAGAGAACAATTAAAAGACAAGAAAATCGAGGAAATGGTCGGATGAATGCGAATGAGACGGCCACAAACAGAGCGGGGCAAACACAAATCCCTGGCAATTAAGTGCATTTAATTAATGAGAAAGATTAACATCAAAAGGCTTGCGTAAGCAAATTGGTAAACAAGCAACATAAAAAACGGTTTGAAAATGTATTTCAATTGCGCTTTAATTGCCTTTTCATAATCTCGGTGAACTAGTTATCAAGCAAGCAAAAATAAATGAGAGAGAGAGGAATATAAGGCGCAGCAGATTAAGGATTTAATTTAATAAATTAATTAAATTCACAAAAAGTCATGAACTTGCTCAAACTAATATTCATATTAGTAATATAATTATTTTACTAATATTACTCAAACTAAAATTCATTCAAAATACTTCTACATGCATGCAACATCTGATTCTAGACTAGTTGCTCTCTATGTGCGTGCACGTTAAGGGGAATTTACTGTAGTTAGTTCTCGTAGCTGCCTCAGCAGCGTTTCTGACACCTGCCCGCCGCTAACAAGCAGTGGGTCATTACTTTTAATAGAGTCTAGGCCTCGGCCACTGTGCCGTGTACGCTTGTGTTCTATGTGTCCTGTGCGCGCGTGTCCTGGGTGTGGCCAGCACGCACCTACGCAGGCAGCCCGGGGTCGGGCCATTGTCTCTAGCTATGTTTGCAGACGGGCCCAAAAGTGGTTGCACTCTCAACGGACTGTCGTCCCTTTATTTATTTATTTTTTGTTTTTTGTTGGCCGGCCCGAGGTCCGTGTAAATATTTGGCTTTAATAGAATTAAATGATGAAGAAGCGTTAACGGGACGGGGGCAAAGGAAAATTATTTGCCACCCTTGCTAACAAGCGCCAGGAGTGGGGGCCTACACTTAAATTAATAAAGTAAATAATAAGTATTTCGTGAGGAGCTGGCAGGACACGGCGAGGTGGACAGGATGCGGCCGCGTTGAAAGTGAATTTAACGTCATTTATGAGGCTTAAAAACTGCGCGGCAAAAAAATGGTTTTTGGCTGTTCATTCCAGCAGGGAATCTATTAAGTTCTCGTCTTTTCTTACTCGCAGGAGTTTTGTTGATTAATTTATGCTCCTGGCCGAGGGATCAGCAACTGGGGAACCAATATTTAGCGGCTCGCTGCTCCGAGCACATTGCAGCAGTTAGCGCCTAATCCAGCTCAATGAGGCTCAGCTGGCAAGGCAACCGAAGGACGTACGCCGTTGCCGCGACTGCTCGGACTAAGCGCATTTGCGGCCGGGCTTAAAGGCTCTCAGACTGAATTGGAAAATGACTTTGATGCTGAAAATGAAAATAATTATGCGGCGGCTGCTGTCAAGTGGCCGGCACTCTATTCTAATGCGCTCCCTAGATTAGCCGATTACACAACTAATTCGCTATTGTGGGTCGAACTTAAAGCTGACTTACGCAATCTCTGGTCAAAATATTGGCAGGAATTGAACTTACCTAAAAAGAGAAGAGGAAAATACAAATTAAATTTAAATTTAAATTAATTTCAACAACAATAACATGAATTTGCAAATAGAGAAAAGTGACAGGATAAGCCTGCGGAGAGGAGAGGGAAGAGATAGACGACATTGTTGTCCTGTCAAAATCTTCGAAATAAATTGCCTTTTCTTTGCCTAATTTTAAAGGCCCTACTTAAAAGTCCATTAAAAATTTCCATGAATCCATAAAAAGGGACAGCAAATGAGCAACAAATAACGAAAGAGTTGCGCAACGACTACGGGATACTCTACAAATTGGATTGCTGTATGTGCGCACTAGAGAGGAGTAAGGGCGAGTAAAGAATATTATAATATTTAAAGAAATTTATGATCCTTTATTTGTCCATTACTGGAAGTCATTTATATTGGAAGCTGTTCATATACAGCTCTTACGCCACTCGTCGAAAACTTGCTGAAAGTGTAGACATAAATTCGGATTTTTATTTTGTTTTGCCATCTTGGGCGACTCATGAGATTGACAAGAAGCTGTCATTAATTTGCATCAAATCAATTTCTCTTCGACAGATGCCCTGCTCCACTCTGTTGTGATGCCTTGGCCTAGGCGCAGGCGACATAAAAATGCAAATTTTGTTGCTGTTGGCTCCGAAAGGGACATTGACGGAGGCTTGGAGCAGAGGCGAAGCCGGGCAGCAAAAGGAACTCGAATGCTTGACGTGAAGAGGAGAGATGTTCGCATATGTGACATGGCAACAAAAATTGCTAAAATATTATTACAAGTAATAGGCACAAGGAGCAACAACATTTTGTGGGCCACACTGCGGGACAGAAGGACAAAAAAGGGTGTTGAAATTGATGCCAGCGGCAGACAGCAGGCAGGCAGGCAGCTGGCTGCTGATGATGGGGATGATGCCTGGCTATATCAATAGGCATATCAATACAGCCGACACACACACACACACACACCCCACACACACACTTCTCACCCCCAGTTGGCCGTAGCCTGCGGTTACACGTGCTCGAAATACATTAAAAGTTAGACAGCAAGCAGGGAGAGCGACAGACGAGCGGAGTGGAGGGACGGTGCACACTTCGGGGCATTTTCTATACAAACAAATTGCTGCGTACGCGACTTGAAAGCCAAAAATTGATTGATGTTACTTTGCGTAGTCTTGGCGTAGTCTGCTTTTAGGCCAAGTTAGATGGAAAGAGTGGTAGAAAGTTGGCTCTAATGCGATTTTGAGTGCTCATTGTTGGCCATTACACGAGTCGGAGAAAAGCCAAGTTTTAGATGCGCCGTTTGACTGTTTTCTCCGTGTTATGTGCTATGGCCCAACGCCTTGAGAAATGCGCATTTAATTGAGTGAGCACAGCCGAATGGCTGCGGCGGGCAGTGGCAGGGGCTGGCGCTTGCGGGGATAATTGAATAACTGTCAGCACTTTAATTAGAGCGTAAAAAATTGCAATTGCAATGACATAATTGCAATTGCGCAGCAGCAGCAGCAGCAGCAGCAGCAGCAGCAGCAGCAGCTGCAAGCGGCAGCATTTGTTGGCAACGCATTTATCTCGACCTTATTTAAGACAGACCAAGAGAATTAGAGAGAGAGCAGACTGGCAGAGCCAGACGTATATTTATGATATTTATTGAAATCCGCATCTGCATCTGCATCTGCTCGTTATGTGTTCCCTACGTTAGCCACAATTTCTATCCAATTAAAGCGCAGCGAATGGCCTAACCTTTTGTGTAATATTTTCACATTTACACAGCCGGAGAGAGCGAGAGGGAGTGCAACTGACAGGCAAAAACAAGAATTAAATCCAATTAAATACCAAAAACAACACTTGCAGACAAACTTTTGCATTTAAATTCACTTTACAGAAATTCAGCAACAACTGTTTGCAAAAATTACAGATGAGTTTGTTTTGCTTTAGTGCCGCGATTTCGGAAATAGTTAACGACAGCTCCTTAATTAGTGAGCCATGCTATAGTTAAATTTTTAATTTGCATCCAATTACCGCTTGCGCTAGACGCATATACAATTTCATTTGAACTGCCAGCGATGAGATTTAATTTGACAAACGTATAACTGTATTAGAAGTAGTTATAGAAGTTGATGGAGTTACAGTAGCAAAGGTAGTAGCAGGAGGAGAAGCAGAAGACAAATGACTGGTAGAAAGACTTGTAGGCGAGAGGAGGCGAGAGTAATAGAAGGAATGCCAGATATTAGTTGTAACGAAATGTTTTAAACTCAAGTTGGCAAAAGATAAAATTCCAAAACAAATGCCTGAACAAATGACGAGAAATATAAAAATAATAGCTAATGAATATACTAAAAAATTAAAATAAATTTAATTAATATATTAAAAATAAATAATAAAAATCAAATAGCACAACTAGAATATTCTTAAGTTAATATACAATATATAAAAATTATCAAAAATTATTAATAATATTCCATTAAGATAAAAATACTCCCAATCAACCAAAAATTTGATTGAAATACCTACATATAAATACATATCTTAACTGTTTATTTAACGTAGCGAACTCAAAGGGAATCAGTTTGTTTGTTGTTTGCTGTACTTGAACAACACACAATCCGTTACATAAACAGTGGCATATTTGGCCAAGAGCGCGCGGCATGTTAAATGAAGTCACCAAGCTGCCATTCTTGACGCCATTCCGCATAACGAAAACACATGTTCAAGATAAAGATACACATTTATGTGCATTTATATAGGTAATATCCGCAGCAATCAGGCAAAGAGGCGTGTCGCTCGCCCGCCATCGCATTTCGGGCCATAAAAACGCTCCGCCCCCCGAAAAATCGCATTTTCCTCGTTGCGCCCGCAAAGTATGCAACATTTATTTTTAATGCCAGAATAAAAAAACGAAGGCAAAACAGGAGCGGTATTTCCTGCCCTTTTTTTTGGGGGGTTTTTATGCATATTCGGCATATATAAATTTTAACGCGCTTAGAATATCAATTTGGTAGATGCGATTTGGCCATAAATGCGGCACGAGAAACAACAAATGCATAAATTCATGGCATATTTGCCGTCTATACCCCTTCCCTCTCTGTCTCCTGCAATGGCTCGCTATGTTTGTCAGCTGGTTGTTTTTTTTTTTTTTTTTTTTGACTGCACTGTTTGCTGTAGCATTTAAAAATTCATTTCGTTGTTTGTTGATTTTGCGCGTTGTTGTTTTTTCGTCGCGTTTGTGACATGTTTTCCTGCGGTTTGCAAGCGTTTTTTAATGCGCAAGCTTTTTAGTTTTTGTTTTTTTTTTTTTTGTTTTTCTGAATGTAAGTTGGACATGTTGCGGTTTTTGTTTGTTAAATTAAATTATGCGGTTTCACAGAGACACACACACACACACACACACACACACACACACACACACACACACACACAGCTTAAACTAACTGTAAACTAATGTAAAGCGTTTGCAATTACATTGTTTACAATTCTGACCACCAGATGTCGCTGCAATTGCCTCTTTCCGCAACTAAACAATGCGCTATTTTTAATGCAAATAATTTGTTGCGTTTTTCTTTAATTAAAATTAGACAAGAAACTAGCTTTTTACTTATGCACTTTGACAACTCGCATTTTGGCAAATTACGTCCGCCCGCGCTTATATTGCTTTGTTTTTGTGGCGCTTTTTGTGGTCCCTGCGAACATAAAGACCTAAAGCCCTTTGCGACAATTTTGCAGTCGGCTCTGTATATCCCTCTCTCTCTCTCTCTCTCTCTCTCTCTTGCGCTTTGTGCTAGGCGTTGGGGCAAAAGTTTTTTGCGTGGCACTTAAAAAATTTATAAAGTGCTTTGAGCAGACGCCAGCCTCCGTTCTGCGACCTCCACTCTGGCAATGAAGTGCAAATTGCAGTGAAAAGTGTTGGCCATGCTGCCTCCTTGTTCACTTGCCACGCCTACACCGTTTCGTTTCTCGACTTTTGCTGCTTTGTCCAAGAGTACAAAAAAGAATGAAGCAGAAGCGAGTCACTTGCAGTTACAGTTGCCAGTCCTTTCTCGCCCTCTCTCCCCTTTAGTCTCCTGCTTTTTGTGTTTTTGGCTTGCATATTTTTTTTTTTTCGCCTGCACGCCCCGCCACTTGACTAAGTTGCCCCGCCTCACTCCGTCGCCCTGGCAATCCACCTACGTCTCGCACTTTTAATTGTTTCGAGTTTGTCTTCCTCTTTTTATACACTTTTGCCTGCTTCTTGAACTTTTTTTCGCGCACTTTTGTAGTGCAATTTGTTTCCGGCGTCGCCATCAAGTTTGCAATGCATTTTTATTTACCGTCTAGCCGTCTCCCTCTCCCTCTCTCTCTCTCTAACGTGTGTTAAAGGAGTGTAAAAAGATTTGTATTCAATATGCATTGTTAAGCCTGTAATATCCAGGAGTAAGCTAATTAGGCTCAAAAGCCTTTCAATCGTCTTTTTTAAACTCTACAAAATTCAGATAATCTGGACATATAAATTGACTATATAACCGTCAATATGGCATGTCTTTTTATAGAGATAACGTCCATTAAGTTTTTATGTTGCATTTGTTTGCCTGCCAATCGTTCGGCTAGGTTCTGATTGGCAAAATCTACTCCGATCATTTATTTGTAGGAAACTCAATTGTTTTTGCGTGGAATTTTTATCTGGCCATGCCCTGACTGCGGCGGTTGCGTTAAATAATTTTTAAATAATGCTGAACATAAATATCACTCTGTATAAATATATATATATTTTTATATATCAATATATTGTATTTATACAATATGAATGGATAATATGGCAGCTGACATGAGCCGCTGTTGACATAAGGGCGCAGAGGCAATTAATTGCGATGCGATATTTGTGTAGATAAATGTGTATTCAATGTCTATAAATTCACTTTATGATCTGTGGCCCGTTGCTGCGCACTGTGCCTTATCTGCGACAGTCGAAACGGAACAAAACAACACAAAGGCCTTCGTGCAGGACTTTAAAATTTAATAAAGAGCAGCCTGGCAGCCCCCGGCATTTATTATAAGGAAAAGTGTGCATGAAATAACGCAAGATATGAAAAAACTTTGCTTAGGACTGCGCGTACGGCGAGAAGCTGTGAGGCTTTCATTATTTTGTTAGCGGAAATTTGCTGAAAAAGGTTAAGTTGTAATATTTCGTCACCTTTTGCACAGGCAGAGCAGGAGAGCTAGTGGGAGGGCGTAAGGGCGAGGAGTCCAGGCAGAAGCTGTGCATAACTTAACGCATGCAGCTGCTAGACAGTAGGATGCCTGAACCCTACGAGTGCCCCGTAATGTATGCTATACGCAAACAGAGCTCACACACACACACACACACACACACTTTATGGTAATAGCGCATTTTTGGTGTGCGTCTGTGTGTGCCGTGAGGGCACCGGAAGTCACTTTAACGATGCGCGAGTAAGTAATAACAACAGAAAAAATATACACACACATGCACACGCACACACACGCCAAGAAGTAACAGGAAGAGCCAACAAAATGGCGCACATTTGTCTTGCCTTCACACACACACACACACATATAGATCTGCATGTGTGCAGATTGTTAATGCGCGCAATGAGACAAGCTAGACTCACAAATGCAAATATACAAAAACAGCAGCAGCAACAGCAACAAGAGACACAAGCACAAGTCCACAAAGAATACCTGTTCACCAACTTTACGAGCTACCTGCACTGCCTCTCTACGTCTCCGGGGCCTATCGCTGCGCAGAGCCAAATCCATGCGGCGAAAGCAAAGTCTCTGGCCATAAGCAAAGCTGAGATTGCCGCCCAGCAACAATGGCAACAATAAAGGCAATTCATCTATGTGTGTGTGTGTGTGTCTGTGAGTTAGTATCTGTGTGTATGTGCAGATGTAGGCGAAATGGCTTGCATAAGCTGAGCATACGGCAAAGTTTATATATGAAATATAAAATAATTGATAAATTCATTAGGAAACGGTTACTGAACTAACTAAGCATTGTCACTGAATGTGCTACTGATATCATATAAGTGCAGTTGGAGTTAGTTAATGAGAAAATAAATCCCTAGAATCTCAATCTGAGTGTGCTAAGGTACTGTGAATTGATCCATTGAAGAGGAATCAAAGTGCAAAACTTGAGATTGAGCTGTGGGCCAAGATCTCAGAAACCTTAATAAGCAGTTGTCAGCCATACAGCTGGTAAGGAAATCAGCGCATACACTGATCTACATAATCTCCTATTTGATTTCGGCTGCTGGACACTGTTTGCATTGGCACCAGAGCCTTGCTGCTGCTGCTGCTGACCAGCGCAGTCGTCGTTTGCCGCCTGTTTTCACAGCGGAAGCGAGTGGAAAACGAAAACAGAGGAACAGCAAAGCTAGGAACAACACCTGGGCAAAGGAAACGCAATTGGATCCGATTGGCCCAACTGCTGTTTGCAGTCATATGAGACTCGACGTCACAGCCTCGCAGCGCACGGGCGCTGTTTGTACAGGCTGCACGCCAGGGTTAGGGCTTGGACTCTGCAAACGCTTATCGTAAAGAACTGTGGTACAAAATTCGCTGACTGGCTGGCATTTAGGGTCCACAAGTGAAATTATGAGCCATGGCGTAGACAACAGCGATGACGATGAGGAAAGCGAGGGCAGTCAACGAGGGGGGGCATGTTCATGTGAGGCGGTGAGACGGTGCGACTAGGCAGCAATTGCCAGAGGTATATGTGCAAGAGATGAGAAAATATGACAGCCAGACATGCAGAAAACTGTAACAAATGTAGCCCAGGGAAAGCGGCGGAGGAGAGGGGGCAGAGTGAAGAGAGGGAACGCGTGCAGGTGGATAAATTGCATACATAGACGCTGCCGAGGGAGTTGCTGTTGCTGCTGCAGATGAAGAGAAATGTGCAGCTTATGAAATGGAGCAAGTGCAACACATGCGAAATGCGAATTGAGAAATGTGCGGCACAGCAGCAGGAGCAAATTTTCATTGGCTTTTAGTCCTGAGACAAACGTGCCGCAGCAGAGGCCTTGAGAAAAACGAGGCACACATGCAGCCGAGCCACAGCAAATAATGCCCTGCCAGCCCACTGTGGTTGCTACCGTCTGTCTTCCCGTCTAGGCAGGACGGACTGGCATGGCCCCCTTCGTAGCGGAAATTGCTGTTTTGCTTTTTATTCCAATATGCTTTTCTTTTCACGAAACGAACGCCACGGAAATGAAATCAAAATGCAAAAATGGCGCATTTATCAGCAGCTGCTTCCGCAAATATTTAATGTGACAGAGGCACAGACAAAGCAAGGACTCCGACTTTGACGGAAAGTTGCAAATGCAAATTAAGATCAACAATTTATGTGTACTAGATATACTATCCCAAGGTTAGAGCCAAAATGGAAAGCTTTTCTATAACTTCAATTCGGCGTAATAAAGTTATCAACTTTTCCTAACAAGCCACTTAACGCCCAATGCGAGCAGCTTTTGCTGGTCACATTAGCTGAGCAAAAAGCAGCCAAGGACCAATCTCTGGGTAAGTTAGATACCCGCCACCCCCACCCACGTCCACGCCCTGAAAATGAATCGTTTTTGGCGGCTTTTCATGTGGCTACTCCAGCGAAATTGTCGTGGCTGCAGGGCGGGATGTGTGTGTCTAGGCCTGGCGCTCGCTTCGGTTACAGAATTTGTTTGCGGTTTATTCTGCAGTTGGCAGCGAAAGGCAAGCAGAAACCTTTGTGCCGTTGCAAATGTTTGCGGTTATTTTTGGGGTCTTTTTTTTTTGGTCTAGACACTGCCATTTCCGCTTAACGTGACTACTGTCCGAGTTGCCTTTCGAAAGAAATTTGTGAACCGCCCGCGCGGCGGGTGCTAGCCTCATCATCAGCATTGTCATCAAGCAGACTCTCGCATTTGCATATTGGCGACGGCAAAAAAATAAAAGAGAACAGAATTAAGGCTCCGAAAATAACAAAGGGAAACCCGGCCGTGCTCTGGTCTCCTGTTAATGATGCCATTCGGATGCGGATATGTACGCAAATACTCCAGAAGTTATTTTTGATATTTTCCCGCCCTTCTCCTACTCTTGCTGCTATTAAGTTGGCTTATGCCAGCCGCAAGCTGTTGTGCGCTTAATTAATTTCAGTTAATGTGGATAATTTGCAACTTTTCTCTCTCTCTGCATGTGCTTTTGTTTTTGCAGTTGCACTTTTAAGGCTGCAGCTGAATTGTTGACACTAAAATCCAATTTACAGAGCGGCAGTTGCAATAAATGTAGCGGAGCCAGAACCATTTGACTAGCAAATACCCTGTAAACAACAGTCGGAGAAGTTTAAGAAGAACTGAAACTTATTTCATATTATACTTTATATATTATATATATTTTGATCTGTTTGTCGACCTTTAGCTCTCATCTCTCATTGGTATGACCCATTTCACACCATTTATTTCACATCGATTTCATGTTTATAGGGTATCAATTAGTACTGCCTAAACTGAGCTCATACTGTTCGAAATACAATTTAACGCATTGGCGTGCGCCTTGTTTTTGACACAAACTTTCGTTCTTTTGAAATGGAAGTGAAGTTTTCTAAGCGCGCAGTCATTGCATGGCCATGGGCAGGCAGCAATCGAGCAGCAATGGGCTGTGGTCCACGCATGGCCATATTATTGCCAATTTTGCAACGTTTACAATTGGCAATGTCTGTCAAAGAACGAGACATCGAGCGCAAATAAGCAAAATAGAAAGGGAGATAGAGAACAGGCTGAGTGAGAACAAATTCGATTTCAAATTGAATTTTTATTGAATGTTAGCGGCAGGCGGGACCAAAAACCGAAAAGGATCCCAACTTGTCGACAGCAACTGCTGCGGCTTGTTGTGCATTTGTTTTGCAATTTCATTTCAGTATATCGTATATCTACAATTCGCTTTGACACATTTTTTCCACAGAGAATGCAAAAGCCCGACGCCAACTGGAATTAGAATCGACACAACGGCGCATATTACATGGTATATGGATAGTTTTTTATCGCACAGGAAATGTTGTAGAAACTGCTCTTATCACCGAGGCAACTAATACTACTGTTGCCGAGGCCGCCGGCCGACTCTATATATCTCTATAACTAAGACTGACTACTCGGGCTATGATATATGCAGTTGTGATATGGCACTGATAGGAAAAGTTAAACGGAAGCTGAATGGCAACTTAGCTGCATTGCGAGTGAGGCCTCGCCCAGGCTCAGGCTCAGGCATGCATCATTTCAACTTACCTGCAAAGAGAAAAGGGAAAACAACAACAATTAAAATATGCCTAATAAGGGGAATATTTGGGTTTGTTCACAACGCATTATAACTACTTAAGATTTTATGGGAATTGTTGCACTCTAGTAAATCCGCTTAGCGTAAAGAGTCTTAAATTAAGCTCTTTATGAAATATAAAATATAAAGTACACAATTTCTCAGTACCTATCACGGCTTAATGCAGTTTTCCTTAAGCCCTCGAAACTTATTTCCTTTACGTAAACTAGTAAAAATTGAGTTCAGTTTGAGAGAAATTTGAAATCTAATTTATTTATTAGATTTATGAACGATTTAGTTTTTAGTAATGTGTCTTAATATTTTCCTATTACAGTGACCGAGAGTGAAAGTCACGTTAAGATGCTCAGATCTGCGCAGCCCAGCTCCGCGAACCCCGAGGCGTGGCTTAATTTGTAATTGCGTTTGGGCGACAGTGCAGACGGGCGTCTAGATGAAAAATAATTAAAAGCAATGACAACTTGGTTTTACTTTCTCACAGTGTGTCCGTGGGGGAAAGCATACACACACACACACACACCGCCGCACACACACATAGGTATATAAAAAACAAATCCCCAAACACGTCGCTCACATTTCAATTTACGCATGAAAATGTCATTTCCGACAAGGCACGAACGCAGGCGGGTTGGAAATTTGCATGCAGGAATGTTAAGGGAAATACAAGCGAAATAATAATAATAGAAGAGGGAAAAAAATGCGAAGAGAGAAGCTGCCTAGCCTGGCCTATGCCCAACAACTACGCCAAGTACCCCAGATCTCTTTGCTCGCTGTCTTTCTATTTGTCTCTTGCCACGTTACGCACGCCAAAAGTGTAATAAAATTAAGAATTCCAAAGCTGCCGTGACAAATTCCTCTTCTTCTGCTCTTGCCTATGTACATTTCGCTCTTCTTCTGCTTCTTTTTCATGCGCAATGAATGGCGAATGGACAGGCTGAGCTGTGAGAGCGGGGGCGTGGCAGGCAGCGAATGAGTGAAGCATTACTGACAGCTCACGACAGCGACGAGGACGCTGAGTGCCAATTTTGTGCCAACGAAACTCTCATAGTTTCTAGCTGGGAGAGGAGTGACTGGGACTGGGGCTGTGTGCGTAAGAACTGGAAGTACCCGAAGTATATTAAGCCATAAAATTAGTGCGGCCGCGTGCAGCATAAAGGCGGAGGTGGGGGCGCGGCCGAGCCGTACGTGAGCGGCATTAGCTAAACGAGCAGCTCGAGATGAAATTTGTTTATTTGTGATATATGTATAAATCGCATAATTAGGGAGCCAGCACAACCCGAGCGAGCATCAGAAGATTAAAGAGCATCTGCCATAATGTTTGGACAATTAGAACGGGCCGGGCCCTCAATGCATGACTTGAACCCTCCCTGCTTTGATATGCTTAAGAACTCAACATATCTAAGGATCTGTTGAGCTCCATCTGGAGCTGGGAAATCAGATATGCAGCTTTGTCAAGCTGCTGCACGGCGGAGCACCAATCACGCCCCACATCTACCTACACGAGGTCTTTTGATTCGGAATGCTGCAAATTGGGAGACAAGCTCATTAGACGGTCATCTAGGGATTAAATCTGATGTAAACGTGCGGCTCAGCGTATCTTGCAAAAGCTGCTTAAGATGCCATAACCAGCCAGAAGCGGCGCAGAAATCAGTCAGACGGACAAATTAGTATGCAAGAGGCCAGAAGACAGACAGATGTTTTTTCTGTAAAGTTATGAGCTGGTGATTGACGGGCTGGCTGAGTGAGTGGGTGACGGACTAACACGAGCTGACAAATAAATAAGTTTGTTATCATAATCACAGAGTGATGACTGCTCTGCTTATGAATAACATTAGGAGCGCGCGAGCTGCTGGCTACAGCAGAGAAAATAATGTTAATCAGGTCATCTCTGATTTTTGATTCGGAAATTATGCAATCCATGGCACGTAGAAGAGCACGCTGCTGCTGCTGATGATGATGATGATGATGATGATGATGATGATGTTGTTGTAAGGTCTTGATATTTGCAGCCCACACAACATTTGTCAATTTAAATGAGCCATAAGCACATTTCGCCAATTTTTATGATTAATTAAGTGTCTACATTAATTGCAGTCGAACATGAAGCAACAGCCCCCAGTCGAACAACATCTAAGCAACAAGCTGCCCGGCCGACGCTCCGCTCCGCCTCGCCCCCACTGCCCTCGCAGCTTCTCCTCGTCAGCTCTCTAGTCACAATGTTGCCCCAGCAATTTGCTGCCAGGTTGCACGCATTGGCCAGAACAAATTGCAAAGCAATCGGCAAAGAGTACACAAAAAAAAAAACCTAAGACTAGAGAAGCCTATTTGCAGATTACTGAGGATACGAGTATCTCTGCTGGTGAAGTCATTTGTGTTCATGTGCCTGCAGCACAGCAAATGCACTGAAAGAAAATGGGCATAGAATCATAAAAGCTGTCTGTTTTGCTGCATCTGTTTTCTATAATAAAAAATGATTATTTTGAAAAATATTTCATTAAATTTATATTTATATATAATATTATATATTATATTTATTTTATTTATAATATATTAAAAATATTTAAAAAATTATATTTAATATTTTCAGTCATTTTTCTCTCAGTGTACGGCTCATACTACTTATCCTTTGCTAAACGCTCGACGACGATTTTTAAGTTGAGTTGATATTGGCAACTTTTAAAGCCAAAAACTCAGTGGACTGTTGCTAACGTTAGCCAGGTTAGCACACACAACAAACACGCACACACACACACACACACAGCACATAGCACACACTCATATCGCTTGCACAGTTTGCCGAGTGGCAGAAACTTTATTTTTGGTTACGTTTTATCAGGCAGTTGTGGCCTTTGACTCTTAACCCTCTCCCTCTCCCTCTCTCTCCCTCTCTCTCTCTCGGATGGTCTGCACATGCAGTTTATTTTTCTGGCCAAGCATTTTGGGGCTTAGCCAAACGTTGTTAGCTTCATTAAATTGACGATGGCTTTAAGGCAGCGTCTTGACTGGGCTGAGCTTAATTAAGTGCAACGCAATAAATCAAGAAATTTATGCGGCCACGTTCAAAGCTTATTAATAGGCCCAGCGCGAGTGCTGCGACCCAATGAGGCATTTGTTATGGCGAAAACATACAAATAAACTGAGTCCGGCGAAAAACATGCGCAACAGCCAGCAGCACAATAAATAAACATGACAGATGAAACACAAGACAGGCGGCAGTAGCCGAAAAGAAACAATATTTTATTTACTCGCAATTTCATCATCATAATCAACATTGTAAAATATCATTAACAGAGCTAATTATGAGCAGCGCACGTAGCGAGCCGCAGATAAATAACAGAAGCTGTAAAAATCATTTCACATTTGAGCTTTTTTCTTTAGTTTCTTTTGCAAATAACTCAGGATTTCTTCAGAAAGTACTCGTATCTTATACAGTTTAGCTCTAAATATTTTTGGCTCGCAGACAGCTGCATGAGCATATCAATGCGAAATTCCTTCTGGCGTAATTAATATGAATGCAATTTGTAAAGGGTTTCAGCAGCAGCGTAAATAATAATAAATTGTTTAGCATTGACAAAGCAATCTCAAAGACAAAATGCACAAATGGCAGCTGCCGAGAGAGCGTCTGAAAATTGGGTGAGGAATGTGTGTTGGAATGAAATTGAGAGATGGCCATGGGTGGGTGGGGAACATCTGAATCAAGCGACCAGCCAAAAACATGCTCAAAGCTCATATGAATTATGACAATCATGACGGGAGAGAGACAGACAAGGAGGCGAGGAAGAGCCCCAAGTCGAGTCATACGGAACGTTTGTCTCTTATAATTAGCTACGAAATTTCACATGACTGCAATAAATGTTTCAATTATTTATAATCCCAACTAACCGTGTGTATATATATGTATATATTGTGGTTAGGCAATCCCCGCAGCACTTGCGAGTGTCCCCTCCGCCTGCTGCAACTCTGCGGTTATTGCGCATTAATTACACTCAACTACAAATTACTAATTACAAAATGAAAGTTGCACAAAGTGTTTTGCAAATACAAACAACTTACATTTAAATGGCGCATAAATCATTTCAATTAATCTTTATATCCGAGCAAGAGAGACATATTAATGCGGGCTCGTCGCTGCGGCTGCCTCTTCTAAGGTCACTTCACAGAGCTTTTCGTGTGCCGAGCTAATTAAACAGCCTTTAAAACTTTTAATGAGCACCCATTTATTAGCTGCCTTCCCCGGCCGGCCGGCCCTAAGAGCACCGAATGAGAAGTCTTCAAGTTGTCCAAAATAAAAGCACCAAACACCCAGATCTCCATCAGCCCAGGCTCAGACTCCTCCCACCCCGGCTATATCGATCCATTAGCGCCAAACCATAAATAAATTGTGCATAATTTATCTTTCAACGGCATTTGTTTAACATAAATAACAAAAAATAAGACAAATTACAGACTCGCGATTACCCTGTAAATAGGTCTAATCCCAATATGCATGGGAGGTATATCAAATTGAAGTCTACATCCAATTAGTAAATAGATATAAATAGATAATGTTTCAGAACTCCCCTTCCCTCCCCTGCCTATGGCTAAAAATATGCACAAATATATCCATATATTACATAGGTAATAGAGACACGAGACAGATATCATTGCTACAGGGTATTGAAAAACATTAAAAGCCAAATTCAACGAGCAGTTCAGATGAATTCTCTGTTCGGCTCTAATGAGGAGCAGTGTATAGACAGACAGAATCAGTTAGATAGATAAATAGCTGGATATGGAAAAGGCCAAGAGAGGTAGGTGGGTAGGTGGGTAGGTGGGTAATGGTAATGAGCTGTGCGTTGATTTGATGTACCGCAACAGAAAACAAAGCAAATATTTGTTTATTGTTAGTTTTTTATGACTCTGCTATCTCTGGCCATGCTGCTGCCGCTACTCTGTTGATTTACGCACAAATTACGCAAAAATTAAATTGCAATTAACTAGAAATTATATCAGTAATTATGCATATGAAAGCCATAAGCAAATAAGCAACAATAATTGGCAGTTGGCAAACAAAGTAGACAAAATTGTTTAAATACCTCTGACGGCGCTCAATTTATGCAGTTTGCGCATTTCCATGAACTGGTTCAATTGAACGGGATTAATAATACAAAAATATGGCCTAAATAAGCATAAATTATTAATTTCCAACTGGAAATAATAACTGCAATTCTCTCATTAAGCCAGAGCCCTTTCAGAACAATCGAACAACTGTTTCTGAAGCTCAAATTTCTAAGCTAAATATTTTTAATTTTTTCACTCGCCATCTTTCATAGTTCAATGATATCACTAACCATAACCAGCGGGTGGTGATATCGTTGATAAAATTTTGTTATTTTTAGCCTTTTACTTTAATTACTTATTAGTGACTCTCGCTTTGTCAACTATATAATAAATAAATAAATAAATAATAATAAAACAAAAACAAGTTGATCGAACCCCTTCAATAAGTAATTCATGAACACAACTGGCAAAGACAAATAGTGAAAGGAACCAAAACAGGATGAACACTAAATGTGAACATTCACATTTCATTTCTTCAGCTGTTCTGCCGACTGCATCAAGCATATATTTTTCATTTACAATATAAATGAGAACAGATTGCACTGACAACGTGCAGAATATATTGTGTACATGCATATGTTAGCACACAACCAGTAAACAAGCAGGAAAAACAAGAAAAAAAGCCATGGGCTGCGAAATGTGTGGGAAAAGTTCGTTTTCTTTTTGGCAGTTGCACTAAGCACTTACAGCTGAGGCGCAACGAAAATGCTAATTAATGCGATTATGCTGCCATTTAAATTGTTAAACAATTGTTTAGCGATTAGTCAGGCGTCAAAAAGCGCAGACACATGTTTATCTAGGGTCGGCGAGGCGCAGAGGGTCGGCGCGTTGCCCCACCACGGTGATTAATTGTTGTAAAAGTGCAGCAAGTGCGGCGCCAATTTGATGCCAAAAGTTTTGCCATCAAGCGAGTAGCTAAAATTACACATACGCCGCGTGTGGAAGGCAGACTGGCAGCCAGTCAGGCAAGCAGCTGACGCTGCCGCCGACGCCGCCGCTGAAGTAGCAAAGTTTAAAGCTTTTGACAAGCGTCGAGCTGCTGTTGAAAGCATGTGCCACAAGCTACGCACACCTACACACACACACACGCACACATTTCCACCTGGCGAACCCGTTAAACTGCCGCAGAATGTGCTTTTTCTCTCCTTTTTTTTGGCGCTGCTCGCTCTGCTGATAAGCGTAGACAAGCGCCACGCCCATTTGCCCACACAGGAAGCCACCTAGTTGCCTGGCTAAACTGACAGCTATAGAGACATTAATGTGACGAGGGTTTATGGAGTTGGAGGGGACCTGTGCCGAGGGTTACGGCGCGGGCTTTGCTCTCAACACGAAAAAGTTGCAGAAAATTACATCACGACTTGAGCAGGGCAAAAAAAAAACGCAAAAAAAAACCATGTTGCCTGCAGAGCCGAAGACTTAATACTCTTCAAGATAGTACAGAAGTTTTCTGAAGTAAAATATATATAGAGGATTTTAGATATTTATAGAGAGGGAAATAATTCTGCAAAGTCTGAGCAGTTTCTTCAAATTAAATATCGTGAATATACATATATATATCCAAGCAGAAACATATTTGGAATATATATCTATAATATTTCATTAGAAAAGAGCTCAAAAGCAATTTGAACATATATAAATTAATCAAAACGTGAGTTAACTTCTCAAGCGTTACATAGCTTCATATTAAATTAAATTACACTCCCATAGGGTATAGAAACAAAATCAGTTCATGTCTGTGGCTGTCGAAAAAAACTGGAAAAAGGTGCTGAAATCTGTGCAGGCTCACAGACACACGCACACACACACACACACTGCCACACCCCTTGGCAGAGCAAAAAATCTAACCCCTGTGGAGCTGTTTGCGCGTCGCGTATCGCTTGATGCGAGTTGAACGTGTGGCCAAAGGGGCAAGTGAGACAAAAAAGAAGAGTTGCTGAGCTTTAGCCACTTTAAGTTGCACATCATATGCTCAAGATATATACAGCCCTACGTGTTCGCCTGGTACTAATAAGAGCTGTACTAAAATAGTTAGCTGGCGTAACTAGCGGAGAAATGCTTTCCGATAAGCGACAACCGCATTGTTTGCTAGACACACAGATTAAAAATATTATGAAGAAACCTTGGAAAGATAGTCGTGAGACTCAGCTGATTTATATCTGGCTTAACAGTGGCAATTATTATAAACCGAGCGAATGTACTTGAGCATTGAGTAAGGGCAAAAGTGGAGATTCCCAATGAATATAGTGACTGAAAAGTTAGACCCCATCCCGATTTTCGATAGAAGCAACTATATAATATGATCCAGATTCAAGCTTCAATTAACAAAATTCTAAAATCTAACGGTAATTATCATTTGATCTAAAAACAATAGAATTTGGTATATCGGCAACATAAAAGTTGTTCAGTTTTTGCTTTCGCCTCTCTATAAATAGAAAATTGGTGTAGAGTCAATATTGACGGCACAATTAACTGCGACATTGCCGCAAAGATAAAGATAAAGTCGAACTATACACTCACAAATTGAGGAGAGCACTTGGAGGGCTGATAAGAGTGCTTGTTATTTGAACGGGGGAAACTTTTCCCACTGCCCCCGACACTTGTTCAATGAACAAGGCAATGAAATTAACTTTTGGTGTTCGAGTCGAGATTTCCTTAACAACAATATTTGTTGACTTTTTCTATGACGCCGACGGTTCAATTATTGATTTCGTTTCATGTAGTGCTCGTGTAGAAAGGTAAATAGAAAATAGAACACCTCGATGTCAATGCAATGAGTAGTCTATAATTGATTTGTAGCCGGAAGAGCTCGCAGCAACAACCGAACTGACAATGGCAATCAATTTCCATTATTGTGAGGTTGGCTAATTGAAAGTTGTTGAGTCGAGTCCGGACTGCACCTGAGGGTGCGCTATCACAGATAGTAGACGCTTGATTTTGCAGCAAGTGCCCTGACTGACTGTTGATCTGCCTATTCGTCTGGCTGTCCTGTCTATCTGCGTTCCCATTTCCTGTAGTTATCGTACCCATATCAAATGCTTTTCCTCAGCATTTTTTTCGTTTCATTTTCGTTTTTTGTAATGAAAAACTTTGCCCCGACGCTCCATCATAAATAATTCAATTTTACAGCATACTTTTCGGTGGAAGCCAGAATTACAAGAACAGGAAGGGGACTCCAAAAGCGAAAAACAAAAAGCAACACGACATGAAAGGGAACGAGAAAGAAAACAAGCCACAAAATGCGAGATGGCAAACGTAACAAACGCTAAAGTTCACACAGTTGCGCTTCACTACACAAATATATTAAATTTCGATTTGGGCGAACCGAACTCTGACTCCAGCTCCAGCTCCAGCTCCGACTGCGACTGCGACTTCGAATCCGAGTTCAGCTCGAACCCAAATCCGATACTGAATCCATGGGCACGTGCGTTAACCTTTGACATATGAGCTGGCTGGCAACCATCAAACATATTTTATGTATTAAGGATATGCGCGAGAGAGAGCCAAAGGACCCTTTTGCACACAGCCAGGCAGGACACAAAACGCCCACGCTTACATGCATATACAAAAAATAAAAAAATACATAAAAAATACGGCGAGGCAAGGGATGCGAAGGAGAGGGGAGGAAGAGGGGCTGTGGCAACAAGAAATCACGTTACACCACTGTTAAGCGACACCACACGAACAACACATATCACAGAGAGGGAGGGAGAGGACGAGGCGGACTGTAAGCGCCACACGTCTCTGCATCTCTTCCCTCTCTCACTCTCTCTCTCTTTCTCTTGCACTCACATCCGCTCTCTGGGGAAATCAAAACAGATCAAAATGTCATCTTTAAGAGCTTAAATTTGTATAAAATTGCCGCTAATAAAACCCAAAAGCTGAGCTAAGCAGCAGCTGCCGCACAAAGGTGTCTCACTGTCTGGCAACTCCTGCTCGCTCAGCTCTATCAACGGTCTGGCAAGGTGTCATAGCTTATAATAACAATATAAACACATGGTTTAGTATTCTCTCTCCTCACCTCTGTTCAGTGGATTGCATTGTAAATGCTCTGCGGGCATCATAAAACTCAAAGAGTTGACACTTTGTTTCCCCTTTCCCAACATCTATGACGTGAAAGTGTCAGAAATATGCTTTAACCTCGAGACTGTCAATAAGCCATAACGCTGTCAATGCATATTTTAGAGAGTGAAAGGCCCAAGCAGAGATTAGGCTGCTTTGTTAAGCTTGATTGAATTGAAGCTCAACAAATTAACATAGTTACAAAAATTGATAAACAAACAGAGATAGCTCCATGATTCGAAATAAGAATTATATTCTATATCAATCTCTTCTGCTCAGTTAAGTTAACAATTTTAAAAAGTTCATAAATGGTTTTCCTTCAGAAATACCTTTTTTTACCTCTCTGAATCTGTTTCCAATCAATTTTGTCACTGCACTTTGGCGACGTGTAGCCAGCGGACGAGACCACAAAACAGAACTTGATTTGGCTAATACGTAGCGTCAGCTCTTGAAAAAAGCAAGAGGAATAAAACTATGTCTGCGCCATGTCGCAGCAGCAGAACACAAAGCAAACACAGCAGGAACAAAAAACTACTCGAATCGATATCGAATCAAACTTTATAGAAAAACCTTTTAAAAGCCATAAAAAACAGTTCAACGTCTCATTCAATTGAGCTTGACTACAAAACAGAGAGAGAGAGAGAGAACGAGAGAGGGTCAAGAAGACAATTTGATTTGGAAGCTGGAGAAATTTAAGACTAGACTCAATAAACACAACGTTGAATGGAAACATGCGAATGTGAGTTGCATGAGTGAAATTTTAGAGCGTCCCTGCGTTGCCCACCCACAGGCAGTAAATCCATTTAGCATATGAACACGAGCACAAAGATGGAAGCTGCATCTGGTCTCAAGCATAATAAGTCCAAAGCAAACGCTTTGATTTTCAACAAGAGACGACTGCAAATTGAAGGTTTTTCATTTCAGTTGGAGTCTGGGCCGGACGCACGACTACTGCCCGAGTGTGAGGGTGACAAAACCTAATAAAATTTAATTAAACTCAATCAAAATCCATTTAAGGCGCACAAAAAGCAAGCGACGAATCAACCGACAGACCCGGCCATTCATATATGCCCAAAGCCAGTGGGTGTGATGCGAGCGAGAGCTGGAGCTGGAGCTGAAGAGAGGGTATGGAGGGTATTATGACTGGGGCTCTTGTGGGTGCATTTGCAAGTGGACCGCTTTAATTGAATTTTCAGTGCGATCTTTTAACATCATCAACTGCGCAGAAACGGAAATGAAAATGATGTCATTTGTTTGTTTGACGGAATTTTTCCTTTTTGACTTGACATTTTCATAAGCAAACCGAGGGAAAAAAGAGGAAAAGAGCCGAAATTAATTGAAATACCTGCAAGCTGCACCTGTTGACGGACAAAAGCTGATTAGCTTGCCGCCGCCGAGCAGAATTCAATTAACGTTTGCAACAATTTCAATAAACGAAACGATTGCGCAGCCAATGCAAACGTTTTTTTATATATATATACAGCGAATACACAGAGCCAAAAGTGGGTACAGAAGGGAAACAATATTTAATCTGGCAGGCAAAACAAATAAATAGTTTAATATATGACTGAAGTGGAGAGTAGTTTTGCTCAAGTTGAGCCAATTACTCGCTGCACTCATTATGAATATCAACGGAAAACTAATCTACTACTTTACCCACATTTTCTCTGAGTGTATCCACTATATATGTATTCATAAATGGACGATTTCCACTGTCATGTAGTACAATAAGCTGCCCTCTGTCTGTGGATCTGTTTGTTTGCTTAATTTAATTTACCGAACACACAATGTTGAGGGATGTTGATGACGCTGAGAAGAGAGCGAGGGATGGCCGACGAGGGCAGTGTGACGGGGAGGGGCTGGGACTGCTGGGAGAGGTCAATTTACTTGTTACTCGCACAAATCAAAACGTTGTGAATGCAAATGTGGGTAAAGCGATTATGGACCAAGTTATACATGCATAGAGATATCTATATGTATGACGCGAGTCGGAACATCCCTCACAAGTGGCCGTTTGAATTATGACTATGTAGTGCCCAGGAGGAGGAAGAGGCTGTTATTTCTATTGACGGGCACTTGTGCCTGATGCTCTATTCTAGTTTTAAGTAGCTGTCAAATTGGGCTACGCCGGCTACTACAATATTTTGTAAAATAATAAACAGGAGGGCGAAACAGACGCACACAAGCCCCATATATGCAGGCTATCTATCTCTTTCTATATCTATATCTACATATATATACCTATATATTCGTGTGTATAAGAAATACCTCGATATATATGTAGCCATATAGTAGCTAGTCTCGCGTCTAGTCATTTCCAACAATGTGTAAATTGCTTTCCATGCACATTTTCATTTTTCGTTCTCCCTCTCCCTGATGTCTGTTTTTCAAAATTTTATTTTTTCTCGTTAAAAACTAAAGATTTGGCGCAGCTCGCTGCTGGCGTAGGAAAAATCATTTTTCCAAATTATAAAAATACATTTTTACCTCAGCGCAGCGGCAGCAACGCTGGCAGCGCTGTCAGTGTGCAGGTGTGCGCCAATATATTTTTAGTCAGCGTCTCTGTCGGCGTCGCAGTCGACGTCACAGTCGGTATGCTGCGCACCACTCGCCTCTTATTTATTTATTTTTTTGCTATCGAAATTTCAGCTACAGAAATACATATTTTTCGACTGTTTAGTGAGTAATTAACAAGCAAAGCAAGGCAAGGCAAGGCAAAGCGAGAAAAAGGCTAAAAACAGCCAGAAAACGTATTGCAGCCAGCAAAGCTGAGAGAAGAGGGCTGTGCTGGGAGGGCTGGGCCTTTAGGTTGCGATTTCTTCTAGAGAGCTGCGTGCAGAACGAAACGCCATTTCTCTTAACTAGACTTTAATTATATGATTCAAGCCGAAGCCGAACTACCAAAAAACGAAAGCAACAACAATACAAATTAATAACAATAATTATAAATATTGTACACACATGATATTGCAGCACATTTTGTTAACTAAATTTAGCTCAAGGCAAGTGTTTTGCCGGCATGATTTACCTGAACTTATTTATTTACTCTTTTCAGTTCATTGTTTTTTGCTTCTTTACTTTATTGAATTGCGATACACCTGAAGAAAAGGTGGCACAATGGATGTGTCTATATGTCTATGATATCTTTACTCGCATAAGTGTATATTACGATAATAACTCTTTGATATTTTATAAAGATTTTCACTGTGTTTACGAAATAAACGAATAAGTGCAGTTCAATTTAGGTAAATGCATAATATGCCATATTAAGAGGTCAATTAACTTGGCTTGGACTGCTAAAAGCTTTACGAAAAGATGTCGAAAGCACTTTAAACTGGGTTTCAATGGATTATAAGCTGAACACACAAATTAGCTGCCAAAGAACTATATACAAAATCTCAAAACAATAAAAAGTGAATAAAATAATGCATAAAACTGAAAGCCTAAGTAAAATGTTTATGAAAACTGGTTTCGTCATAAAATGTGTTTTCTTTTTGCGGCTAATGGAACTAGTTCCACCAACAATTGAGGTAAAAATACTTGTGCCTTAGTTTCTTGTGGGGAGTTGTGAAAAACTTTCAGGTCGCGGTTCGTGCATGGAAACTTACCTGTAAAACAGAAATAGAGAGAAAAGAAAAACTCGCATTAGATATTAAAAATTTACGTTCAAACAAAAAAAAAAAAAAAAGAACAGAACAATATTTCGTAAGTTCAAAAATGTAATAAAAACAAGAAATTTATGAAGAATTTAGTAAGATTTAAGCAGAGCAGGGGAGTGGCAACAACAACGGGCAGATAGACAAGTGGTACAAGAATTTATGGCTATAAAAATGTTTATTGCTTGCGCTGCACACGGGAGGGGCGAGAAGCCCACTACAATTTGTGGCAGTAGCAGCAAGCGCTATGGGTCTAGCTCTCCCTTTCACTTCCCGTGTCTTACTCTCCCTCTCTCTCTCTCTCTCTCTCTCTCTCTTCTTTTTCAAGTTCTTTTCTTTTTTGATTTGGGCAACGTTTGACAGGTAGTCCGAGGGGAGCTGCCGCCACTTTGCTGTCACTTTGAATAATGCGTCCCCTCATAAATTGGTTTTGCGTGTGAAATATACAGTCCCCGCCCCTTAATTTCGCCCCTTTTTTTATCACACATTTCTAATTAGCTGCCAGCTGTAAGGGCCGAAATTTTCAACACTTTTCATGAAAATCAAGCCGCCATTTCATAAAAGTATCCGCACAAAATAAGCTCACGATCCACGCAGAAAAAAGTGCGGAAAATGCGAGAGGGAAAAAACAGCGCGCAACAGGGTTTAATCCTTCAAACGTTGACGACAACTGCTTCAGCGTGCAGCGTGAAGGCGCGACTGCTGGCGACAGCAAAGGGATTTTATCATATACATAAAATAATGCCATGAAAAAAGTCAGCAGATCAAAGACGAGAGAAAAGTAAAATGACCGATTCAGCCAAAATAATCAAATGTAATGAAATGGCAAACAGAAAGCGAGGCTGAAGCTGAGACAGCAAAGCCGGCCTCGTACTCACTCGCTTAGCTGATATGCCTCCACTCGGTGAGGGCATTATAAAGGCAAAAACAACACGGCACATACATATATATATTTTTAATCAAAATTCTCTTAAATAATTAAAATGCAAATTGTGCGAGCAGAAAAAAAAATAACAAAAAATAAGAACAAACAAATGGCAGACGCTGGCGACAGGCGATGACACGCTAGGACGACAAAGCAACAAAGGACAACAGCCACAAGCCGTATGATATGACAACAGAGAACAACAACACAACATCAACAGCTTCATATAATAATAATCATGTTGCTGCTACTGCTGCTGCTGCTGCTGCTGCTGCTGCTGCTGCTGCTGATAATGATATTTCCAGTTGAGAACGACGACTTTGACAGTTCTTTGTGGTCTTTCGCTCAGCTCTGGTGGGCAGGACAGGCAGCAAGGCGGCCGATAAGAAGGGAGAACGAAAACAACGAACACAGCAACAGTTGCCTTAAAGTGTTAACTATTACGATGCTGCTGATAATGAAGTCGGAGATGATGATGATGCGCCGACGATGATTTCACGCTGTCAGCTGCAACAAGCTGTGACAAGTCAAAGGAAGCAAGGGTAATCGAAAAACGAAGGATTAAATACAGACATGTAGAAAATATTATATTATTATTATTTTTTATACAATATTTATTTCTTTGCATTCAGATATCATTCATCTTATAACTAACTATAGGAAAATACTACTAGCCAAATAAAATGATGCCTTAAATAAATATATTCACATTGCTGCTTTGTCAGCCTGCCTTATAGTCCATACAGCCCCAACTGCTGTGCCTGGCAATGAAGTTTGTCCCCACACAAACACACACACACACACACACGGTCATGCCACAAGCTTTGCATGCACAAAAAGGGTTGCTGCTGCCAGGCCAACCCCTTTTGGTACACAACCCAAGTGCGAACGGCACGTGCTCCTCAATGAGGCTAAACTCCTTCCACCTCTCGCTACCTCTGCTTACCCAGTCGATAAGGTCTGTGAATGTTGTGTTCATTAAGCTGCTTATTATGTTTGCACTTAAAAATTCATATGTGACTCTGGCAACAAATTGTGTGTGTTCTGCAAATTTTTAGTTGCTGTTGCTGTCTCATTCACTATCTCTCTCTCTCTCTCTCTCGGCGGGTTTCAAGAATTTGAAAATGTAATTAGGACAGTGGGACACATGCCACATTTTTATAGTTATTCTGTGTTGTAATAAGGGTTTTAATGCTCTCGTTGTTTTTGGCATTCCTCCCACCGGTTTCACTTATTTTAGGCTCAAAATGCAATTAAGTATACGACATGTGGTGCCCGCCAGCTCGCACATCATTTCATTATATTATAAGCCTTACTTTTTATATAAATATTAAATTATGCCCATGAAATTTACATTCTCACATTTATCAGGTCACCGGGGTAAGGGTTGCGAGTGGTTGGGAGTGGCTTCTGCACTGAAATGTTTGCGGTTAGCTGTAAAAGATGTTGTCTAACGCAAATGGTAAAGCTGTCGACCGCAAAACATTTCATTAGTCTTATCAAGTGGCTAAGCTAACAGACAGTGGCTCATGCGTCACGTTAATAAGTTGAGGGGAGAAACTCTTTGGCCAAGTGAAACCTTTAGTTGAATTGAATTCTTTACATTTATGCTGATGCTGCTTGGCTTTCTAGCAATGCAGCCATAGAAGGAGCTTATTGTTATCGATAACTTGACAGTTTGCGCGGAAATAGAGCGTAACAAGAAGCTAACTGAAGCCACACAGGCTGTTACCCAGCGAACTGGGTTGCTGCAGACTCTGGAAACTGCAGAGTTGATAACATCAGTTCATAGTTCCCTTAGTCACTTAACAGCCCAGTAACAGCCACTTAACAGCAGTAGGTAATTTTAACATTCCCATTTATTACTTAACAGTAATTTAAATACTGTAGTAAGTTTACCCTAAATTAAAAGAGGAGACTGCAGAGTTAACATCAGTTCATAGTTTAGTCCCTTAACAGCCCACAAACAGCCACTTAACAGGACATTTTAACATTCCCATTTATTACTTAACAGTAATTAATATACTCTCTCACCTTCTTACACCTCTTCTCACCCATAAATCACCGGCAATTTTCCAGAGCACAGCTGACTGAGCCTCGACCCGCCTGCATACCTGATGAAGTGGCCGCATCAATGGAGCGCCGGCAATTTAACAAGAAAGAGAAAAACACGAACAAGAAAGAAAAGCAAAATATGCGAGGTCGCAAAAATTATGAGCATAATAATGTTAATGCTCACAACAGCGGAATGCCGGAATGGAAAAAATGGCAACCATTGAGTGGAATGTGAATTTAAAGTCTGGAAAGCACAAAGGACACGAGAGGAGCAACAGGAGCAGCTGCAGAGGATTGTCTGATAGACACCAAAATACAGACAACAACAGAGGGGCAGAGAGAGAGTGGAAAGTCGAAAATAGAGAGCATAAAAGACTAGACTCGACTAGGAAGGTAGGGCAAAGTTTATTTAAACGAAAATGTAATTTTATGCTTTTTAATTGAGCGAATATGCGTGCGCGTAACATGTGCAGGGCGCAAGGTCCTGGCGACACTGTGGTGGACTGAAGGGGCCCAATTCCAAGCGAGTTAAGAGTGTTTGTTTATGCCGGGCTACTGGGGGGCGTGGCGCCGTGGCCGGGCGTCAAGTTGATGAGTTTGCGATGCATTCAAGCGTCAACATGAATACAAAGTAAGCAGCACAGGACTCCGGGACAGAGCTGATGCCAACCTGCTGATGGTGCAGCTGATGCTGCACATTAACTGGCCAACGATAAAGAACACTGTGCGGGCCAGACGGGGTTGGAAGGGTTGGGTGCTAATGTATTTAAGCAACTAAAAGTAGCTGAGACAGCAGCTGGGAGTACGGGGCAAGGGGTGGCAGCTGGACGCTGGCTGATGAAAAGCAATAAAAATGCAACATTATTAATCATCATCAATCAATGTCATCCATCAAAAATGCGGCAAGTCGAGGCGACGCATCGTTTATGAAGCTCCCTTTGTTCCGCTTCAGTGCTGCCTCTCTCCTGCTGCTGCTGCTCCTCTTATTCATGTCCATTCTTCTTCCTCTGCTCTGTTCCATTATCATCAGCAAAGGCTTTTTCTACATCTAGTTCCGCCCTTAGGCAACTCTGCCAGACGGACTGGAGACAAAGCAGAGTGAGCGTCAGCAGAGAGGCAGAGAGGCAGAGAGGGGCGTGACAGTGAAGGGCGTGTGACACTTTAATAGTGCTTAAAACACTGAGCAAGAAACGTGTAAATTAAAATACGGAAAAAGTGCAAGGTAAGGCCTTAAACGTCTGTGTAACATTATCATTAACATTGCCTCTTGTTAGCAGAGCAGAGCAAACTGCTCAGCTTAACAGAGTTCTCGCTTAACATTTGTTGATCGCATTTCAAACGAGTTTTCATTGCCGATCTGTTCCGTAGCATGTACATCCGTTTTATTCCAAACTTTATTGACACACATTAGGCAGCCCATTAAACTCGAATTAATCAACGACGAACCACTCGATAAAATAAATCTATTCACAAACACGAATTCCTTGTTGTCATGATAATATATCAAACGAAACACTTTTGCACGTTCAAGACAAAAGTTTAACTTAATAAAGCGACGAACCAGACCACGTTTTGCCGCGCTGAACTTGACCCTAGCCATAAACATTTCGGATCATCAAGAGGTCTTAGATTTAAAATTATTTTGCGTCTTAGCTTCGCTGCTTTTATTTCACTAATCAAGTTCCAATTCCAAATCGGATTCATCCATATGGATGGAATTACGCCGTCGCCTGCTTCCACAAAGATTGATGAAACATTTGGCTATATAATATGCAGACACTATACACATATATATATCCCGAGTGTTCCAATAACTATTAAAAAGTCACAGAAGGTGGCGCTGGCTGTGCCAAAGTTTGTAACAAGTTTTGTTACCGAAACGAAAACCGAAAAAGAGTAAACAGAACTGAAAATGCAGTAACTGTAAATTTGTAGCCAAGAAAAACAGAAAACAAAAGAAGCATCGAACGAAACAGGTAAAGAACAAGGCACGACACGAATCGAGCAACTGAAAAGTGCTAAGAGCAGACTCCATAGGGGGCAGGGCAGCTGGCTAAAGTAGGTAGCTGACTGAGAGACGAGTACTTCAAGCATTTTGTATGTCAATTGCTATTCAAAGAGTCACGACACGAAAAAGAAGCAAACCAAGAAGAAGCCCAGCTAAAAGATGGATAGATAGCAGACAGTAGTGGGTGCAGGTGAGAGAAGGAGAGGCAGAGAGCGAGAGAGAGAGAGGAACTCCAAGTGGGGAACAAAATGCCACAAAGTTTATAAGCAGTTTTTTATTTTTATTTTATTTTTTTTTTTTTTGGGAAGTCAAAAACTTTTCAAAGCAGATGTTGGCGTTGGTGCTTGGAAGGGGGAAGCACAGGCAACTGTAACTCAGTTTGTTAATTAAATTCACGTTGGCGTTGAACAAAAACAACAAAATATTTATATATATATATATATATCATTTATATATAAATATGCAAGTAACGCAAACGGTGTCATGATGTAACAAAATCTACGCCGAGCGTGCGCCAAGTTCGAAAAGGTGAGACAATTACATGCAGACGGTCTCTGATCTTACACTTCTGCTCGATGGGGTGGTCAGGTAAGCATTTTGAGCGGCTCATGTGGTAATTAACACGATTATTATGCGCTTCGCTCTTGCTGGCTTGCTCAAGTTTACATTGTATTTTCTTTTGCGCTTTGTTCTTTGAGCCTTTCTTTCGCTTGGACATTGACTTTCTTGGCCAAGTTCATTGACTTTGCGTTCTGTTTTTGGACTTTATGTTTCTTTCGCTCGCTGTTGTTGCATTTCGACTTTCATTTAGTGGCTGCTTTTTGCTCACATTTATTGATTGCCTTCAAAATTTCTATATGTTGGAAAACCTTTCTAAAGTGACAGGCAGCTCATACGATTGCCAAAAGACTTTTGGGGCGTTTGAACTATTGACATTAGTATGGTATTGCCAAAAAGTGAATGAGTGACCTTATATGGAGATTGTAAAAGGCTTTTAAATACACCGGAAATGCTGCACCAGCTTGCCATAGAAAATCGTTTCGTTTCAGCTCAAATTTGAATACAAACACTATCTTTTCATTTCATATTCGCTTCAAGCTTAATTCTTAATTTTAGACTTAACTTCCTCAAGATCACCTCCAGATTACTATAAGTTTTGTAAACTTTTCTTTTACTTTGACTCGCGTAGTTTCCACCATGTTCCCACGACGTTTTCACAATCAAATCTAGGCTAGTCCGCACACACGTACTTTCCTCGTCGTGTCAACAGGCTTCTTGAAAAAACCTCTTTGTTCATTAGTTCGCATAGTTCTCATCATTCATTAGCCGCACGTTTCTAAAGAGCAAAATAAAAACCTGACTCACATTTTGCGCTTACCCAGCCCAAAGCTCACGAAGAAAGCAACAAAGCGCAAACATCGAAAACCCAAACAAAAGGGCGAAGAAACCGCAACACAACAAAATAAATAACAAGAGAAACATAAACAAACGTTAACCCAGTTTTAATTAATGTCACGTCGAATGAAATTTATTTAAAGCCATGCGAGACTCAAATTCTATTTTAATTATGAAAAATAGTTTCTTAAATTCAAGTAATATGTTTCAGAATTTATTTTCATATTTTATTTTAGCAGCACTTGTTCAACAATCTGTCAAAAAATAGCCACGCTGATTGATTGTCTCGGCAGATCCCGCGCAACTCACCTCAGAAGGCGGCTCGCATTGGTAAAAACCAAGAACAAGTTGCCAAAGACGCCCACCAGCTGACCGCATTCGTGAGACAGACATATAGATAAAGATAGAGAGAGAGAGAGACAGAGAGAGGGAGCGCGAGTGGGCTTCATAATGGGTCACATCGCTACCTGGTGAAAATTCCAAAAGCCAGCGCAAAATATTGTCTGCTAAATGAGCGACACTTATTTATGTAGCTTTTCATTTATCTTTTTCAACTTTTCTTGTTTTCCTTTTCATTTTGCCGTCGCGCTGCTTTTCACACTCGCCTGTTGACACTTGGTTGATAAATTTGTTTTTGGCTGCTTCGTCGGGGAAGCTGAGGGCTTAGACGGCTGCAGAGGAGGCCGATACTTGCCCATATGTCAAATGGATTTGCTGCCCATTCCTGGGCAAGCGTGTGACTAATAATGAGATGAAAGAAACTAGCAACAAAAACCCAAATCTAATAATCCACAGAATAATATAAGCTTTAAAAATACTACTTAATCAGATATAGCCATTGATTTGCTGAGATATTTTAGACTGTAATTCAGAAATTTCTCATCTTTAGCCTCTTTATTTCCATGCCTATTTTCAGTTTATAGTTCGTTTGCTCCACTGTCAGCCTAGTCTTGATTGGAATGAATTTTCAGTTGCGTGCGCCGCCGTTTTGACTGACATTTTCAATTTGCACTAACTTCAACGTCAGGTCAAAATGAGGCAAAGCAATGCCAGCGAGCATAGAGGCAGAATGGGAGTCGGAAAGGGTTAACAGGAGCAAAACAATTTATATAAAACGCTGCGGCCACAGCAAAAAAGAGGCAGACAAAAAAAGCCCGAGTGACGCCTTTCTTAAGGTATTAAGGTCAAACGCGTTAAACCAAAACTAAAACCAAAACAACAAACGACAATACAGGTAATATAAACAGGCAGCCAGCAGCAGCAGCAGCAGCGGCAGCAGCATCAGCGGCAACCGCAAAAAGTACAAATCCATGAAAAAGAGCTGAAAAAAAAATATAAAAACCTCAAACCGAGCCGAGAACGTTGGCAAGTAACGGTAAAAAAAGAGAGTCCAAGAATTAGGTCAGGCACTACGAAATGTGCAACGCAAATAATTGGCCAAGAGAGAGAGAGAGAGAGAGAGATAGAGGAAATGAGAGAACCTGGCTTGTATGAAAAGAAAGTTAAGAACACACAGCGTCAGCACAACGCCAACTCTTTGGCTCGGCTTACCGTTATGTTGACCGCCACAGTTAACGGTGTTGCTGTAGAACGTTCACCCCTTGCCCATCTCCTCCCACTTATCATGTGCCATCGCAACCGGTTACGATACTCTTCAGCATTGACACGCATTTCGCAACAACAAAAAATTATATCTTTGAAGTTTCCATCGGGTTCTGACGGAGCTCTACAGAAGAAAACTGGTTCTGAGGCCGAAGCACAGTTCTGAGGCTTTCTAAATGAAAGAGTCTCAACAAGCAAACAGCTCGAATCAGCGCCCACATTAGTCAAACAAATCAATTTATGCAATAATTTTATCAATTGGAATTCGAAATGGAACGTTTGGCTCAATGGCCTGTCAAGCCTTCAGTCATTAGCCAATATTAACGCTCGGTAAATTTATTATTCAGCCGCATGTTTGCTGCAATGCAAACCGTAGCAAAACAGGAAATTGCTCAAGCAAAAAAACTTTACAAAAATAAAGAAATCAAATTAAATGCGAAATCAAAATAAAATAAAACCAAAAACCAAACTTGAACGCTTCCGTTTGATTGCCTAAAACAAGTGTTTTAAATATTTCGTTGCAGTTTGTTCAGTTGCGCTTCTTCTTCTTCTTCTCGGCTGGTATTTCAGTTTTGGTTTTTGTTTTGATCGCAACTTTAATTCAATCGTTTGATTAGCGCACGAGCAACAAATTTAGAAGAAATAAAATCACTGCGATACTAATTAAAATTTCAAATAAAGTCTGCGAGGTGGGCAACAAAAGTTGAGAGAAGTCAAAGCCAGGAATTACTTAACGCATTTCGCAACACCTAAGCCATCAGCTTCAATTATATGCCAAAAGCCTTTTTAATTGTTATTCAATTGATTTCTTTTATCAACTTCAATCACAATTTCTATCTACCTCTATTTGTATGTCTATTTCTTCAATCAATTCATTTCGATTCAATTATGACCACTTTCTTTCCATAATGAATACTTTGCAAACACTTTCAAAATTATGAATTAATATACTGATTGACCACTTAAAGGCTTATGCTTTTCAGCTGCTTTTCAATTCAAATGAATGAGCTGCAAGCGATTTCTTTTTTTCCTTTTCCATTATCCGTATCGAGTTCACTTTCAATTTGGGTTCTCAATTTTTCAGTTTTTTTGCGCAAATTATGTTTCATTCATTCACCCAAAGATTCCAATTCAATTAAACTCAATTCATTCGTATTTTACTTCAATTGAATATACGCACAACTTCTTGAGCACACCTCTTTGCAAATCTTCCAAATTGACTTTTATCAATTTCTTTTATTTGTGCTGTTTTGGTTTTAGTTTATGATCTTGACATTTTCCTTACTGGTAGAACTTGCTATGCAGACAGACGCAAAGATCGAAATAGAGATTTCGAACTGGAATAGGGGCTAGACCCAACCCGACTAGACCAGTCTCTGGCTAATTAATTTGTTTTATGACTTTTCATGTTGCCTTTTTGTGTGATTTTTTTAAACTCTTACAAAGCCAGAGCAAAACGCTGGAATGCAGCGCATAATCGCTGTTCAAATCATTTGACATTTTAATTTAATTATTCGATGCTGTCAGAATGGCGTTTATATATTATTTTATTTTGATATGTTTCGCCGTTGGCGTGCTTCAATTCACTTTTTGTTTCAATATATATTATGTGATTATTTTGGCAACAAAAATTCTTAGACAAAAGCTGTCAGACCTGTTTCAAAAATAACACAAAATTGTGAATATAATATAATTAAATTAGCAGATTGGTTTATTGCCCTAAAATCATTCATTCCAGAGCTGTTGGCAAGCATTTTAAGGCCAGTTATTATGCAAATTTATGTAAGGGTTAGCTGAACCAGGTATTACTTTATACTATCTAACGCAGTCGATATATATCTGTATATATATATGTTATGTTAGTCACAGCTAAAACGTAATCGCTGCCTAATCTAATAAATTCTTCAGTTTACTAGCTCTCTCAAAAATAAACGCAATCCAAAATAGCCAGCAAAAAATGATGACTAACTGAGATAAATTAAAATAGAATAGTCTACATATTAATAAATACCACCTAATATATATATACATATATATATAGACTTGATTTGTTGATTTCGGTAATCAAGGCGAGTGACTAATTAATGCCCCAGTCAATTTATGATACAACTCTGCTCCGCTACCTCAGATCGGCTGCTTCACCTGCCTGCCAGCTACTTGGCCCACATTCTGCTGTTTCCTTGTTTTCTTTGAGTGTTTTTAATGGACTGCCAGCTGAAATAAAGTGTTATCCAAGCAAAATGGTTTTCTAATTGCTTATCTGAATGGGGCCCCCACTTTGACCTAATGACGCAAACGGATGACCATCTAGAGATTTGCTTAGCGCTCGCAATACCACAAAACGATTTTCATTATTATATAACACAGAATGTGTGGGGTTAGTAAATAAAGCGTGGAGCCATGTGCGAAAATTCATGCACTCGATTTACCAACAACAAACACCTCCATTAACCGCCTGTGTTTGGATTAAAAGAGCGTGGAGGAATCCAAATACACAAATGAATGTAAACAAATATCTTTTGCTTTCGTTTGCGAGCTTCTCAAATAGTTTACGTACATTGTCACCTACCTGCAAAGAGAGAAGCAGATGGAGAGCAGAGGATTAGAAATATGAATATTTCAGATATTATCAATAAGAATATATAATAGGTTTTTAGAGTACTAAAGTTGTAATTAAAATAAGAAATATATTTTAAAAATTTCTTTAAACCCAATTCTAATTGTAATCGAACTAACTATAATATTAATTTATATAGTATCAAGCTCTTTTAGTTATATATTATATAGACAGTTTATCATCAGCTTTAGCAACCCTTTGCCAAGATGTTTGTTTAAAGCTGGCTTTTGCAGCGCAGTCTTATTAAATTGGAAGCCATTGTCGACAGTTTGGCGTTGATAGACAGTCGCTCCGTGGCAAACAAAGGCAATGTGGCTATGGCTTTGGCTTTCGGCGAGAGCCTGGCAAACTAGTTAAGCCACAGGGGAGGACCGAAAAATCCGCATCAAAAGCGCTGTTCATAAATCACGAGGCCTCTTTTCAAAAACAAAGGCCAACTGCGACACAGAAACCAAAAGAGGCCATCCAGCGAGGAGGGGCGGGCCTAGGGGGCCTCGGGGGTCAAGGGGGCGTTATATCATGCAGCGGGTCAACTGCTGTGCGCGTCGCGTAGTCTCATAAATATTGACGCGATTCGTGCGCCGAAAATTGTCACTCGCGGTTTTTTGCCGCTGTTGGGTTATTAAAAAATTCATGGCTTGTAAAATGCAGAAAATCCAGGAATATCAAATATTTAAAATGTCTATAAAAGACAAGAAGGAGAGACAAAGCCAGCCAATTGGCTGACAGGCGAGGCAAAGCGGCTTAAACACACACAGATACAGATTTCAGGCCCCTGGCCTTTTGACCACAAAGTGCGACTAGGGTGATAGGATTTGGGGGGTTTTAAGGGTTTTTTTTTCTGGTCATCGGGCGGCTGGCTGTTCCGTTTTCATTGCCTGCCTTTGACTGGCGGCCACTCGGAAAATATCATTTGCATATACTGGGCACAGCCTTGGCGCCACTGCGGCCACGCCCCTCCCCTGTCAGCTTCAAACGTAGAAGAGACGATTTTCATAAAGGGCACACTTTTCCCAGATCAACTCGGTCGCTCTCCACTTTTTTTCGTGTGTCGCATTTTGTGAGCATTGTTGATTTTTTATTTATTTATGCCTCAACTGCTGCTGCTGCTGTTGTTGACGCTGACCATGCGATGCCCCGAGCGCTCGCCACGCCCACTGCCACTCACTCGCTCGCTCCACTGCGACCCTTTGAACCCTTTGATTTCTGGCATTTCGCTTTTGCCGAATTAAACGCGTAAATTAAATTCAATTTCATTTTCATACTGCAACCGTTCGCTGGCATCCATCGCAAGCTGTGCGTATTTATATTTCATTTACTTTAACTCGCAACAATTTATATGAAAATTTTCTCAATATTTTGTTATTCGCGCTTTTCCAATTTTTCCCATTTTTTTTTTTTTAACTTCAAAGTGCAGTTTTCACATGTTTTTAAAGGGATTTTCGATTTGTAATTTGTGTTTATTTTGGCCCAGCCGCTGCCCAAATATATACTAACCAAACCGAAAGCAACAACTCTCTATAGAACATCTGCGAATGTTTTTTCTCTTTTTCTGCTTTGGGTTTTGTTTATGTTTTAATTACGTTTATGTGGTTGATTTATGTTGATGCAAAGGCAGCCAGCAGAAGGGAGCAGCTTCTGGCTGGCCATAAGTTGCCAGCTGTGGGCATTAGCGTGTGGGCGGACGTATCTTAGCTAATGGCCAGGGCTAAGCACTTGGCCTTGAACAGCGCAACAAGCAGCACGGCTAATTGAAATGGAAAATGTGCACGTAAAAGCAGGGTTGATTGGAATTCAACTGGGGCTTAAGGGATGCTTATAGATTATGGAACTATGGCAGTCGACAGCACATCCAGCTGCATGCAAAGCAAATCAATACGAAAGCTCATTGGAGAGGTATTTAAAATTAAGCTATACCCCAACACTGTTAGCTTCTATTAAGATCTTACCGTATTGCATGGCACACCTAGAAACTGTAATCACAGTAAAGCTCATTGGAATATATTTACGCAGCTATGCAATGGACAGAGATCTAATCTGGATTTTCTATACAATTTTCTTCTCTCATTTAACTTTCATTAATTTCTTTGCATTATGCAGGCCATTTGAGTACCTTCAGTTAGTTCTCACATTTGACGCTTTGCAGTATTTTCCACTCTTTACCTTTGGCCCGCATCATGAATATTTATTTGCTGTCTCTCTTCAAACATGAGCCTTACGCCCGTTGGCATGATAAATGACTGGCATACATTCTATATGACCGAAGGCAAGTATCTAACCCCAGAATCTATCTAACCATCTATCTATCTAACTTTAGCTCTGCTCGCCTTTTGTATATATATATATATATATATATATATATATTGTTTTGGTGGCAACAATATGGCAAATATGGCAACAGAGTCTATTCAATACATAGTCACTCTCTCTCTCTCTCTCTCTCTCTCTCTCTCTCAGTTTCTCTATCTAGCCCTGCCTTTGTCCCTGTCCAGTTGGGAGCTTCTATCTAATATGACCATCGAAAACTTGTTGTTGTTGTTGCTGTTGCTATTGCAACTTGTCAGTTTCGGCGCAAAGACCATCAATTTACTTAGCTTTATTATGTGCACACGCAGCGGGAAGTATTCCCCATGAATTTGGGGAGGCGTGGGGCAAGGGCTGACTCCATTCTCTATTCGGCGATTTGGCCCTTTTGTTTACGCTTTGCACGCAATGCATAAAAGCGAAAAAAAAGCCAAAGAGCGACAGAACGCTGAATATACAGTGGCTCACAGCTTATTTCGTGCAGGGGTGCAAAAAAACTTCAACAGCGTGTACCTCTTAAACTATTGAAGATATCAAAAAAATTTAAATGTAGTTTTATTTAGTGGTCATTTATAATATATTTAGGCACTTCATTGTCTTTCTTACCTTTAAAATAACTATTATAACTAAAAAAAGGAACATCAGTGTCTTTTTCTATGTCACAGCTTATTTCGTGCACTGCACTTAACTCTAAAAATAATTCTAAACAAATTAAACTAGTATTTGGTGTGACCTCCCTTTTGTTTAATCACCTCTTTCATGCGTGTTTCCATCGAGGAAACCAATTTTTTGGTGACTTCAGTAGAACCTTTTCCCCATTCTTCCAGTAGTGCATTTTTAAGGTAATTTTTATTGGAAATTTACCTTTTCCGGATGGCCATGTCCAATATTGCCCACAAGTTTTTTATCACGTTAAGGTTAGGAGACTGGGCAGGAGAATTGACCACATGTGGGCAATTCCAGATCAACCAGGACGGGACAATGCCGGATTTGTGTTTTGGGTCATTGTCTTGATAAAAACGGAATTGACCCTCTAGACCCAATTTCTCAGCACTTTGAAGCAAATTCTCCTTGAAAACTGATAGATACATATGTCTGTCCATTGTTCCTTCGATGAAAACCAGGTTTCCAACTCCAGAAGCCGCCATGCATGCCCAAACCATGACACTGCCACCGCCATGCTTCATAGTGGGCTTTAAGTTCTTATTATGAAGCTCGATATGTGGTTGGCGCCCAACATATTGCATCCCATCCGACCCAAAGATATTGAATTTGGATTCATCAGCATATATTATCTCGTTCCAGAAAGAAATTGGGCGGGAAACATGATCCTTGGCAAAGTTAAGTCGACACTTCTGGTTTTTCGCATTTATGAATGGCTTTTTTCGAGCAACCTGGCCATTAAATTCCTGATCCCGTAACACACGACGAACTTTCTCTGCCGAACATTGTTTTCCCAGTTCTTTCTCAACATCCGATGCCAATTTTGGTGCCGATAATTTTGGATTGGCTTTTATTTTTCTCATAATAAGTCTCTCCTCGGCGTCAGTGAAAATTTTGTTCGGTGCTTTTCGTCCTTTATCTGCCACCCGATTTTCTCGAACAAAGCGCTGGATGATATATTTCACTGTACTGGGATTCAACTTAATTATTTCGGCAATATTTCGCTGGGATTTGCCATTTTTGAAATGAGATAGGACTAATTCCCGCATCTCAACAGGTGTACGTTGACTCATTTTTGTAATTCCCAATAAAACAATGTACCCAAGTGTCACCAGATCCATTATATCGAAAAAGCTTTGAATAAGCATGTAGTTAATGGATAGAACTTAAAACCGTGACAAAATCACAGAAATTTTGGCAATAAAGTCATTGAAAGTGCAGTGCACGAAATAAGCTGTGACATAGAAAAAGACACTGATGTTCCTTTTTTTTAGTTATAATAGTTATTTTAAAGGTAAGAAAGACAATGAAGTGCCTAAATATATTATAAATGACCACTAAATAAAACTACATTTAAATTTTTTTGATATCTTCAATAGTTTAAGAAGTACACGCTGTTGAACTTTTTTTGCACCCCTGCACGAAATAAGCTGTGAGCCACTGTATATCAGAAAATCGTTTCCCTATGCAAGTGGCATGCAGCTACATACCCTTTCTTTCCCCTTTCAGCAAAAAAACAATGGCTAGGCAGCAGCAGCAGCAGCAGCAGCAACAACTGAAGAAGCAGCGACAACAAAATGTATCTTGACACTTCATCGTTAGCCAAAAAGTAGCGCAGCGTAGCTAAACAAAAGACAAGGCGTGGCAGGCACAACGTGACACGGGGCGGGTAGGGTCTCGAGGGGGGGCCAAAGGGAGGCAAGTGCCTGCATTTTCGCGCTTGGCGTTAAATTCCCCTGACAGCTATAAAATTGCATTTTAGAGTAGCGCACAAAAAAACGGCCACAAAATAAAAGACAGCTCTGAAAAAATACAAATAAAACACATACAGCTACACTGTAGCTATGTGTATCTAATAAATAGTTATTGCCAATACAACAACAACAACAACAACAGCGAATACACACACAAAATTGATATTCCCCAATGTGTGGCACAGCAAAAGTGCGACATCATTATATAAATTGTGTGTGCGCTCGAAGGAAACGTGGAACGCAGCATCATATGTTTTGTATCTAACAGATACGTGTGCAGAGTGGTGTTGGCTTGAAGTGATTTCACACACATGTTTTTGTGCCACACACACACACACACACACACATACACCCCTCTGGATTGGGTGTGCGTGAACGCAAACATGACCACAGGAAATGTTTCACAGCTGTGCAGCCAAACGCCGAAAGCAAAGGCGCAAAAGTATCTCAGCGCTCCACTATTTGTCAAAGTTTAAGGCACTGCGGAGGGGCTGCGCTTAGGGTTGTCCAGGCATTTAAGCAAACAAACAGAAAGTGGCACGTGACAAATGCCAGATAGTTGCATATGTATATGTGCGAGTGTGTCTCTGGGCTAGCTGGAAGTAGGAGAGTAGTTTCTGCTCGAAGCTCAGGCAAAAGTAATTTCCTGAACACCATGCGCTCCCACTCTCTCCCGCTCTCTCTCGCTCTCCTCTCTCTCTCTCTCTCGTTCCCTCTTCCTTTGTTGATGACATGCGGCGTCTGTCACACATGTTGACAGGCAACGCCCCGCAGTTTCGAGGCTCGCCTGTGCGCCAGCTGATAGCAAGCGCGGCACGTGTTGCAGCCACGTGAATGACTAGAGGGCAACCCTCGCCACACACACTTTTTTCATTTTGCCTCTTTTTTCACTTATGTGAGAGATTACACGCTTGTCAGGCCCAGCCAGAAGCCGCTCATTTGCCATGCATATCAAGTTGATGGGCGAAGGGGTTGCCGCTAGCGGCAGGAAGAGTATTTGAGTTAGGCCATAACAATATCTCCCGCAATTATTCCTAAACAGAGATTTAAATGGAAACTTTCGGAGTTCATAAATTCGAGTTTTAAGTAGCTTGTGACAGTTGCCTGTCACAAAAGTATCTCACAGCGCAGAGATAAGTTGACAAAGACACGCAGAGATATCTCACAGAAAGAAAAGTGTGTCAGTCAGGTGAAATTGTCATAATTATTATATGAGCCGAGTTAGCTGGCTCGCAGTGCCATGAAATTCAAATGCTCATTGCATTAGCCATGGCCAACTTTCACCCACATTCATTGTAATGTTTTGGTAATGCGTGTCGCCTCTCTCCCCCCCATGCACATCTCTGGGCAATGCATTTCGTATTACATATGTATATCTCTAGAGAGTTAGCCATGCCCGTGCCCAGTCTTCATTATTAATTGTATTATTAACATATCATTGGACTTTTAACCCAGTTGCAGTTCTAAGCTCACATTCTCCCCCTCTGCAAGCAGGCAATTAACATTTTCAATTGCAATTGCTCGTGCGAAACTGTTAAATTGCACAGCGCATTTCCGCCGCATACAAAACAATTGCATTTCCAGGCCAGAAAACGAAGTGAAACAAAAACAAAACGAAGCCGAAATCGACTAAAGACTACCCTGTGAAAAGTATTCCCACTTGGCAACGAACTTCCATAAGTGGATATTGTTTTAAACAAGTTTTATCTGCAACTCCTCCAGTCTAAGCCTTACAGTTTCTATGGCTACAATCTAGACTACTTTACGGTCTCTTTCAGAAACCTCTCACTGTTGCAGGGTAATCTACAGTGGGAAGTCCTCCAGAGCGCTTTGTACTTGCGAATTATTTAAGCAAATTATGCGCACAGCTACTTCATCATTCAAGTAATAAGAGAGCTGAGCTAGAGTCCGACACTGGCGAGCGCCCTAAGCCAAGCCCCGACTCGCTGCCACCCTGCTCCACCCCCCGCTGGCACCTAATGGCTGCTAAATTTTCATTCGCATTCATAATCCCCAAAGAGCAAAGGCGCAAAATGAGCAAAAAACTTTGCATATCAGTGTGAGGGAGCAGAAGGCGCAGTTTGGCAATTTGCTGAAAATTTGTTTGGCATAAATTGTAATCCAAGTTGAGCTAGTTGCACTTGAACACTCTTTGGGCACTAAACTGAAAACTCGGAATGTAATTAATATTATAAGGTGGCAAGTTTGGAAGTGGGCGTGGCTGGACTCCATGCAATTGTCGCTAAAGGCTGTTAATTCATTAAGAATGTAATATGATTCATGGAGGGTCTGTTATTAAAAGTTACGAACTAAATTTGATATTTTTAGGATTTCTTGAAGAACGCATCTAGAGTAACTCTAAGAATTTACTTAAGCATACGCGACTAAGACTACGTGGAAGGCACTTGCTTCTTTTGTCTGTGCTTGGCTAAGCCACAGTCCCTATATGATGCCAGGCCCATGTAGCTGTCAATCGTGGTGCTCACCACCCAGGGACTGCACCACTGGCATTTGCATACGCTGCCAGCTGGCAAGAACAACAACAACTAGCTGCAATTAACTTGAGCAGCGCAATCTATAGACAACACAGACACATCTGCCAGATACATTGATATATATGCATAAAAGAACCACAATCGAATCACACAAATGCTAAACTCACTTTAGGTGGCTGTCGTTATCAGTTTAGTTGGCCTTTTGCTGCAGAGCACCACCCAGCACCAGCAGGCACCACATTGCAACACACATCGGCATCATTCAAATGGCTAACAAATTGCGCTGTCGAATGCAATATTTTTGCTTTTAGCCATAATACCTTTTACATATGCTACGACAGCAGCCGCCAGGGCAAAGCATTTTAAGCAGCCTCCTGCATCGGTTACCCCTATCTCTCCCCCTCTCTATCTCTCGCCAGCATCACTCTCGCTCTCCTGTTCTCGGCTGGCAAGGTAAGTAAGTTGCCTGCATTGCATGCAGCCAGCTCATGGGCCAGCTTGTTAGCATGAAATGTGTCTGCCTCAGCCTTAGTCCCGGTCTCGCTCTCGCTCACGCTCTGGGTCTCTATCTGTGTCCTCTACACTCCGCCGCGCTCTTGGCTCGCCATAGATACCAAAGATGCCAGAGTGATAAATCCTTGCGGCTTTTTATTTCCACAGCGGCGCCGTCCTACTCGTGTGGGTGTGACATGCTCTCAAGCCACGCCTCTAGCCGCCTCTGTCTGAGCATTGCATTACAAGCATAATAATTCTTACTGACAGCTCACGACGAGCTGTTACTGGTCTCTCTATGTCTCTCTCACTCTCACACTCTCTCTCTGGATACGGGCTCTTTTTTAAAGGCGTTCATCTAACAGAACCCACAACATTTGTATATACCCTAACCGTTGGGCATATTAGTTTCCTAACCAATGCCAATCTTAACCAATACAAATCATCTCTTACTACACTATTATATAAACATAATAATATCTTAGTTATTCAGTAAAACATATATAATCTATATATTCCTTATACTTAACATATTAGATAGAGCATTTGAGAGTCATCTGCTCGCTATTTAACCCATTTTTTATTTTTTTTTATTCTGTTTCGCCTTTCTTTGCACTTAGCGCCCAATTAAAGCAAAAGTTTCATTTCATTTTTATTTCGTATCCTTTTTATTCGGGCGTGGGTCTAAGCCCAGTGAAATTTACGCCTCGTTAATTTCAATTTAAGAGCAGACAATTTCAAAATAAAAATCAAGTATATTTTACACACATATATACACACATATATATGTGCATAAATATTTCTTTTTTATATATTTGCAAATATTGTGGGTTTTTAGGCACGCAGATCGCGGTGTTTTCAACTCTAAAGCCCAAATTAACAGCTTCGTTTCGTACGCCCCTTAGCTACCAGTCCACCCACTTATGGTGCATATATATATATATATAGTATATACATACATATATACATTTGCGCACACACTTACATTGGCTTTGGCATAAAAATGTATTTTATCGTTGGCCAGGAAACAGTTTTGCGGCAGCCGGAAATGTTTCCACTTCCACTTTATTGCGGCTCATTCTTATTCCTCTTTTGTATTTGCTGCTCTCTCTCCCCCACACACACACTCTCTCTCTCTATCTCCCTCTCTCTATGGGATAAAGAGTTTTCAGCAATCCACACCGCATTGTACAAAGTGCATTACATATTTCACTAATTAAAATAATGGAAAATACAATATTTGTAATTATTTACATTTTTTTTTCATGCGCTGCTTTTTTGCCCATCTCTTTTTGCCTTGGGGTTATCTGGGGGATTATGGCATGACCCAATGCTTTACTGAGTAATTTGGGCAAATAGCTAAGAGGGGGCGGCGCTGGAGAGTCGGCGACTGCAGTTGACAGTCGTCTCATCATTTAGCATAATGAGGTCGAGTGCTGATTAAATTTGGATCTGGCTTAAAAAAGAGACACAGAGAGAGAGAGAGGAAGAGAGAGAGAGAGGTGGCTGCTGCCTTTGTATTTTTGACTTAAGTGAAATAAATTGTCAAACATGTTAAAAGTTTTCGTTGTTCGCTGAAATAAATTTGGGTTTATTTCAAATTTCAAAATTGTTTCATTCATATTTCATCTTTAATCTGATCGCTCGTCCATTTAGATCTTACTTTATTCAGGTACTCGTTTTGCCTCGTGTTTACCTTCTTATTAAGAGCCGAATTTCATTTAGGCACAACAACCATAAATATTTCACGCTTAATTGCACTCGCGACCTCAGCGATCAGTGCGAATTATCTTATTTTAAGTGCAATCAACTTTTAATGAAACCCACTTAAATATTTGACCCCGTACGTAGGAAAAGCAGCTAAGAAAGGGAATCTAAAACCAGTTATAAATTTGTCAAAGGAGAGAGAGAGCGGGAGAGACAGACAGAGACAGTGAGTGAAAAAAAAAAAACAAGTTTAAAATGTATTTCAAGTGTTGACAATTGACTTAGTGACTCTTCGCCACAGGCACTTTGAAAAGTATGCGGACAACTCGTAATCTTCACACATGAAGGCACACAAAAATATATTATGCAGACATAAGGTTAAGAGGGCGTTGCAAGACAGAGACAGAAAGAGACTGAGGAATATTCAAATGATATGAGCCAAAGAACTTTAAGCCAACAGCTGCTGGCTGCTCTTGCAGCCGCCACCTCCTGCCAGCGCCAACGCCTGTGGCCTGACTTCATTCAGTTGTCTTGGCCACATATTTTTTTGTTTTTTTTTTTAAGCCCATGTCAGCACACATTGCCTTGGGTCATTGACATGCGGGCTACCACACACGAAATGCTTATAAATAAGTTATAAAGTGAGCGCAAAATTGTTATTTGAGATGACAAAAAAAATCGATTAAAAAATAAATCAAATGATTGGAGCACAGCATCGGAAACAGAAGTGAACTGTGACAAACATTTTCTCACTCTTTTCCCCTTCGAGGTATGCCTATTTATCCCATAATTTGTTTATTAATTTTCCTTCATTCTGTTTGATGATATGCGCGCCAAGTCAAAAGAAATTCGTTTTACACTTGACTGAGAGAAACACTTAATGGCTTTTCGATTCGCTACGGAAGTATTCATATATATACATACTTATATATTTATAGCTGAATGAATCATAAAGCAGCAGCAAATGTGTCAATTTATATTATAATGATATCATGCTAATTTTTGTCAGCTTTTCTGATGGGTTTAACTAATAAATAATTGCCATTACATCATTTATACACTTATATAAAATATTGAAATACTGTTTATAATTTTCAGAAATTTCTCAAAAATTTATAATAGTTTAACTATAATCTTTTGTAATAAATTATTTAAGGAATTCCCAATAAATTCTTTCTCCAATCTTTACATTTCCAAAGTTCTGTTTATAGTTCACATGTTGTCTCCCCTCCAAACCCAACTCAACTTTGAACTTTAGCATATGGCAAAATACCCAAAACGAACGAATAACATAAAACAGGGTGTACGAGACATATGGAAAAAAAAAAAAAATATATATATATATGTATATATATATATATAATAAATATGCCCAGCATCAACGTAATTTTCTGCACATTTGAGCAGAAAATTATCGATTTTATATGCAGCAGGGCGCCGAATGCAACACAGCAACTGGCAAATAGAGCGCCGCAGGCCAGAACGGAAGGCAGAGACAGGGCTAGCGCGCGGGGCCAGCGACATGAGCAAGGGGCAGTCAGACAGTTTTTGGATTGGAACTGAAATTCAAGTGAAGTGATGCCCAGTATTTGATGAAAGCGGCAAAAAATAGTCTACGGCAAAATGGGGTTTCGAATGTTTATGCCAAGCGAAACATGCAGAGGAGATTCCCAGCGAATGCGAGAGTGAGACGGGTAGAGATATTTGGACAGAGGCGCAGCTAAGGCTCAAAGGGGAAGGAAGGTGTCGGTGGTGGCTGCTACTTTGCTTACTTTTCATTCAAATATTTTGATGTGTGTACTTAGCGCTGCGAGACTTGTGCGGGCGATAGGGTTATCAATGGAGGGTGGGGGGTTGATGTGTTGAATTGATATTTGCTGGGGTTTTCACTGTACTCGACACACCCCCCAGCCCCCTCTCTCTCTCTCTGCCTGTCTGTCCCCTCCTCTGTCTAACAGCTGTCTCTCTGTGGTTCAATAAACTTGCGCGTGAATTTTCTATTTTACTAGATTCTTTTCCCACTTCTCCTCCTTCTATTTGTTTTTTTATCACCGTTTCGTTTAATGTTCAACATGTTTTACAATATGCCAGAGACAGCAGCCGCAGCAGCAGCAACAACAACAACAACACCAAAAGGGACTGGGCCCAAATGTGCGATTGACATGGGGGCAAGCGGCAATAAGGGGCAGGCATGCTGCACAGGGGCGTGGCGCTGCGTTTTATGTGTCAAACATTCTATAAACTGAAGTGGGCGCTAAGAGCAGGAGGCAAATGAGGTGCGCAGAAGAGGCGGGGCAAAGTGGTATGGGGGGAGGAGTGGCAGCGCAACGAGGCGCATAAAACAGCCGGTCTGTTTCCCAGCGGAATTTTTGCGTTTTTGTTTTGAAGTGCTCTGGCAAGCAAGTAAATACGTGAGAGCCGGCGGACGGACGGCCGGACGGACGGGCAGCGAGAGTTTTTGTGTGTTTTAGGTGAGTAGCTGATAGATTGCACATAGCAAGAGCCCTGGGGCTTGGCTCCGGACTACAACGAATTTATCTAGAATTATGGTGTCAACTGTGAACTTAGAAATTAGCCGAAAAGTCGGCGATTATAAATTGTGCTTAGTGGTCCACTAGATAATGGTCTAGTATATAGTACGTACCATCTGATATTTACTATCTAAAATTCAGTATCTAGTATCTAGTATCTACAATCTAATATTTAGTAACTAGTACCTAGTACCTAGTATCTACAATCTAGTATTTAGTACCTTGTACCTAGTATTTAGTACCTAGTACCTAGTATCTAGTATCTACAATCTAGTATTTAGTAACTAGTACCTAGTATCTACAATCTAGTATTTAGTACCTTGTACCTAGTATTTAGTACCTAGTACCTAGTATCTAGTATCTACAATCTAGTATTTAGTAACTAGTACCTAGTATCTACAATCTAGTATTTAGTACCTAGTACCTAGTACCTAGTAGCTAGTACCTAGTATCTACAATCTAGTATTTAGTACCTAGTACCTAGTATCTAGTGTCTACAATCTAGTATTTAGTACCTAGTACCTAGTACCTAGTAGCTAGTACCTAGTATCTACAATCTAGTATTTAGTACCTAGTACCTAGTATCTAGTGTCTACAATCTAGTATTTAGTACCTAGTACCTAGTACCTAGTAGCTAGTACCTAGTATCTACAATCTAGTATTTAGTACCTAGTACCTAGTATCTAGTGTCTACAATCTAGTATTTAGTACCTAGTACCTAGTACCTAGTATCTACAATCTAGTATTTAGTACCTAGTACTTAGTACCTAGGACCTAGTATCTACAATCTAGTATTTAGTAACTAGTACCTAGTATTTAGTACCTAGTACCTAGTACCTAGTAGCTAGTACCTAGTATCTACAATCTAGTATTTAGTACCTAGTACCTAGTACCTAGTATCTACAATCTAGTATTTAGTACCTAGTACTTAGTACCTAGGACCTAGTATCTACAATCTAGTATTTAGTAACTAGTACCTAGTATCTAGTATCTACAATCTAGTATCTAGTACCTAGTAGCTAGTACCTAGTATCTACAATCTAGTATTTAGTAACTAGTACCTAGTATCTAGTATCTACAATCTAGTATTTAGTACCTAGTACCTAGTACCTAGTACCTAGTAACTAGTAACTAGTACCTAGTATTCCAGTATCCAGTATCTAGAACATTCTAAATTACTTCAACATAAGCTACAGATCCTATTTCATATTTTTCCTTAACTATGTGCATCACTGACGTCCGCATTAATGACCCAGCATATTTCAGCGTCATCTTTTCTCAGAAATTTCCCTTCTTTATAGCACTGACGGCAGGCTTTCGTCTCTCAAATCCGCCATCTCTTTGACCTTCTCTTGGCTGCTAATTTGCTGTCATTTTGCTATGTGCACCCACTTCGGGCTTGGCATTTATCCGCGTTCGCTCGCCCGCCGGCCCCCCTCTCCCACCATCCATGCATTATATATCGATCAAAATTCAATTTGTGCCGCTTTTTTAACAACGTTTAAAGCAGGAAATGCGCTCGACAAAAAAGCGAGACGCAGCAACAACAAGAACAAAAATTAACTTTAATTGAAAAAGTTTGCGACGCACTTTTCGTTGTCGTTTTTTTTCGTTTTTTTTTTAATTCAGTTTCCTTTGCTTTTTATATTTTGTTTGCCAATTTTCCTTCTTTTTTTTTGGCTCGGCTGAAGGTGGCAAAAAGAGATTCCAAGTGTGACTTACGTGAGAGCCGGGGACCGAGTGAAGAGGGAGTTGGTGAGGGTCCTCGAGCGGTTTTTAATTAACCTAATTTGCAGCTGAGCTCCCAACTTTTGCCTCATTATTTATTCTAAAGTTTCCGCTCACACTCTGCCTCTCTCTCCCTCTCCCTCTCCCTCTCTCTCTCTCTCGTTTAGGGTAAGTGTTTGGTTGTCACTGTATATCATTCACGTGTCACCTTGTACAACTCTTCAGCTGGAACAGAAGCCAACTGACTTGACAGTTTGTTTTCAGGGTCACATTAAATCGAGGTGTCAGATGAAGTAGTAACAAGAGATGAGACTCTTGTTTAACAGTAATATTTAAGAATTCTATAAATTGATTATAAGCTAATGCTACTTTCATTCTCTTTCTTTAAAAAAGATTCTCTAGGGAATTCCATTTGGCTTTTAGTAACTTGCGAGCTGCTCCGCTGGTTCCTCTTTTCGGTTGACTTCTGTTTGCGCCACTTAGCGTCAACCTAACTTCAATCCAACTCCATTCCAATCCATTCCATTCTATTCCGTTCCGTTCCGTTCCATGCCAAATATCTTATGCTCTTTGAGGCACACTCAACACTGCCCATCAATAATACGACGCCTCCTTTGCCACTCGCCCTCCTCAGACTCCAGTTGAGATTTTAGTTTTTCTTGAACACACAAATTGGGTTTGAGTTCCAAAAGGCAGCAAGAGAAGAAGTTTTGTTGTCTTTTTTTTGTAAGTGAGAGCAGAAGATAATCAAGTTGCAAGTTGCGAGTTGCGCGTTGCACGTTGCCAGTTTCATAGCCAGCTTAAAGGGCCATAAACTCAGACTGCTGTGCCCCACAGCTGAACTTCCGCCCACCCAGGCACTCCATCCATTCGTTCTGGACATTTTGCTGGCTGCAACACATGTTGTTAATAACTCTGGCATTTGCTACCCTTTAACCCGCTTTCAGGCAATTACAGCACGTGCCACGCCCCTAAGCAAGTCATAACTAAGGCAAAAAGTTTGGAATTTCGCCAACGTTGACAGAAAATTAATTGAAAAAGTGAAAATTGCGACTGCGGATTGGAATTACGATTGCGATTGCGATTGAGTTAAGTTCATTAAAGTTGGCCCGAGCCAACTAGCCAAGGTCCAGCCACCAGACTCCCAAGATTTACAAATAATTACAAGCCAGGTGTGTTTGGGCGTGTGTGCGAACCTAAAAACTTTCTTTGTCTGCTGCAAACTGCATTTGGCAAGTGCATTTAATTGGATTTAACCAACTTTGCTAAAACTTTATGGCCCTAAGAATAGTCAACTGGGCAAGCTGCATATATATATAAATATATATATGTATATATATATAGAATGGGTATTTAAAATAAATAATAAAATGAGTCTTATATTTCGCTAGATGGAATATCTTTATGCCAATCAATTTGAGTCATGATAATTGCAAGAAAAAATATATATTCCTTATATATATATATATATATAGACAATGCTTAAACTCGCTCAAAATCAATGCAAACATTTCAAAGATTTCTTCATTTGCATTTTATTGATAATTTCTGTAATTGTTCAACTGAACTTGACAAGCTTTCAGCTGGATTTCCTTCATTTCATGATCATCTCCTGCTCCACTTTTCACCTGAACAAACACTAAACTCAAGATAACTAACTGTAAAAAAAAATGTTTTGAGTAATTCGCTCTAACTCCGGCATTCTTTCGCCAATCCCATGCCAAACATAGCTGCACATGCAACTAAGCATGAACTCGTTAAAGCAACAAGGAAAGAAATCACATTTCTCACACACACACACACACACACAGGCTGGCGAGCATGTTGTGCTACCTAATTTGGAACAATTTTCACCGCAGCAAAAGCAGAAAAAAAGATACTCTCTGCACCCCATATTAAAAATGAATAAAAATGCAGAGGTGAGCAATAAACGAGCCCCCCTTTCGCTCTACCTCTCTCACTCTCTGGCTGGCTTGGTTAGCGAAATTCTGCAATTTTGCACGCAGCGCGCTGCGCGGCGAACATAAAAATAAATATTAAAAATAAATTAGAGCTACCTGCGGCTTTTATTAACTTTTAATTTATGAAAAACGCAGGAAAAACTCACAGCTGCGCGAAAGAAAATCCCACACGAATGCGAGTGCATAGGGGCAAAGAATCAGAAAGAAATCAGCAAAAGAAAGAAGCAAGGAAAAAAGTGCAACGCAAGCGGAAAACCCGACAGCGTAGCGAAAAGCTCAAGCAGCAGCAAAGCCAAAGTTGTGAAGTGCATGGCTAGAGACACATAGATACATTCTGCGATAAAGATACAAACACCTGCGCGTATCGCTCTACACTTGAGTCTAATGAAATTTGGTTTGAACACGCTCGAAAATATGGAAAAATAAAATAATAATAAAACAAATATAATAAATAAAATAAAATTAAGAGTTAAGAAGAGAGAATAGAACTTCAAGTGACACAGCAAACAGATTTATTTCTCAACAGGTGAGAGTATGAAAGGTGAAGCGTTAATTAGAAGATTTCAGCAGAAACAGATCACTTAGCGGCTCCCGCTGGCCAAGGTTAAGACACACTTAGGAAGGTGAACAGCAGAGAAGTTCACACGAAGCAGCGCTGAGCTTGTCATTGGCCTCGATTGCAGTTGAACCCATGAGCATGAGTTGCGCTAATTTCATAGAAAGTTGCGTGGTTTAATTGCTGGTAAACAGACGCAGGCTCAGGCACAGCATATCTAGACAGAGAAGTAAACAATGCGCTTGCAGCGATGCATGGCACAAAGTGGGAGTCAAGAGTTGGCTAAATCAAAGGCCCAAAGCAGAGGAAGAGCAACCGTAGCAACACCCTACATGCTGCAGTTGCAGTTGCATAAAGCATATCCGCCCAAGCAAGCGGCGCCGTAGAGGAGACACTCGAGTTGCGTCAGTGGAGCAGAAACACGTAGCCGAACGGCAGCAGGCGGGGGAAACTCAAGAAAGGCCCTACGGCGCCCATGAGACGAGATTTAAATGGGAGCTCGGCTTAAGGTAGAGGGCACGTCAAGGACTTTGTAGGCAAAAAAAATTAAAAAAAGAGCAATTGCGGGGACCACACAAATTGAGGTAGCCAAGGAGAGAAGTTCTAACGAGACAGAGACACAGTCAACAGCAACAACAAATTGTCTCAACGACATTTAGAAAATGGCAAAAACTAGCAGCAGAGCAGGAGGAGCCCAGCCCAATGCATCTTAAGCACAAATCGTGGCTGGTTTTAGTCAGATTTTTCATTTTCCTTCGTGTTTTTGTTTTTTTTTTTTGCATACATTTTTTATTATTATATTGAAAAGCCTCTCGCAAGTCGCCTCAAGCGCTTTTCAGTGTTTAACTTGTGTAAAGTTTTCAAGTTTGCAAGTTGTACAACTGGTTGGGCAGCCAGACAATCATGCAGTCTGTCAGCCAGTCAGCCAGTCAGTCAGTCAGACAGTTAGACAAGTCATTCAAAGATGTCCACTTGGCAAGTTGCTGGCTTTGCGGGCCAATGTCTAGCGACAGCTGTCTCTCAGCATTTTGTGGTTGTTTACAGCTTTAAAAAACAGGTCAACTAGATAGCAACAGAGAGAAGGGGCAGAGAGGGGGGTAGACTTAGAGAGAGAAACTACTAGTAAACACTAAAAATGGCTTGAGCAATGGCAAATGCTATTTACAGCTTCTGAAGTTTAAGGCAATAATCAACTGAGAAAGTGGACCAACTTTAAAATGGTCAAAAGAGCAGCGAGATGGGCAGTCTAAGAGGGGGAAGCAGCGGATACTTATGGTAACGATTGCGAATACCAGCAACAAATGTGCTTTGCTTGTGAAGAAACTATAATTGCTGATTGTTCAGATATAGAACTGTGATTGGGCACAAATAATTATGGACTTTCCTTAGTAATTGTAAACCATCTTCAGTTTAATCTAATCATTATAAGACTTGAGCATAATAAATATTATAAAGTATATAATAATATATGATATATTTATATATATATTACTTTTTTATTTCATTTAATTTGCTTTTACTTTGCCCATTTCCCTTTGCCGTTTTCAATTTAATATATTTCTAAATAGACTTAGTTCGTTTGCCTCTTCACGTGGCCATCTCGCATCTAGACTTATTCAACAGATATCAACTGCTCGCAGCAGCAACAATGACAGTAACATGTAAAGCGATACCTCGATTTGACAATGGCATTTGCCGCAGCATCGAGTCGCATCGATGTCAGGTCGCAATATTCCAACTCTGACAATTCCCACTGAGTGTGCGGGGCACTAGGTGTGTGTGTGTGTGTCTGAGTGTGTGTGCATATATATAAACTGAGTGTGAGTGAGTAACCTGAGCAGCCGTCGGCGCACATATTGCGTATACGTAATGCAGCTGCAATCGTTGAATCGTTGCTACACTGAGCGAAAAACTGATAGCCGAATGAACTAGACAAGATTAAAACTCAACGATTTCTAGAAGTCATTTCAATAGAAACTTGCCTAAGTTGATTATAGAAACTCCCACCTGATTCGCTGAGTGTATTTCGATGTTGATATTTGTTAGTTCAGGTTACAGTTACATACACACACACACACACAGAGCTAGCTTTAACAAATTGTAAATATTTATTTGAGAAATTTAAGGCGCGAGCTACTCGAATCACGCGCGTATCCTTGTTGAACATGAAGCTGTCCTGAAATATCAAACGCACTACTTGTCTCACTCACACACTTATTACCCGTTTCTCTCTCTCTCCCTCTCTTTCACACATACACTCAATGCAGGCTCCATTAAGGCTTTGGTTGCAGCTTAATGAGCTGTGTGTGTCTCTTCGCTCTCCCTCTCTCTCTCTCTCCCTCTCTCGTTCTATCTCCTTCTATTAGCTGTTGCTTTATGCTCCGCCAGTTGCAGCCGCATTTTACATGCATTTTTCAAGCGCATAAATCACTCAATTGGAAACTGAACACGTACACACACCTGCACACACACAGGCGCGCGCGTACACGCACTCATGCACCTCTCCACCCCCCTTGAAGACATAATTCATAAGCTGCTTAAGCCTCTGGTCATAAATTTACTGCACACACATTAATTAGGCCGCCGCCACATCCCCAAAGATACTCCTACCTACCTTTATCTGTCTCGATTTGACCCTCCTCCCTACGCCCATGCTCCCCCCTTTTCGGCTGGCAAAAACGCAACTCTTCTAATAGAACAGCCGCTGGGCAGGCTTCAGCTACAGGTCTGGGCTCCGATTCTGTATTTCTGGTTGCATCCCGGCCAGATGAGTAATGGATGCTCATTAGTCTTGGCCAGAGATTGTGGGGGAACCTACTCGTAAATATACCACGCGAAATGCTCCAGCCAAATCAGCCAACAGCCGGCCAGCGAGCCAACTAGTTGGCTAGTTGCGAAAAGCGCTTTCAATTTGAAAGCGAGCTGAATTCTTTTTTCGATTCGTAAAACTAGACAACAATTATAGCTTAGTGCGACCTGAAAGTGGAGTGTACATACATATTCCGATAAATAAAGGGGATTTTGGCATATAATCAATCAAATTGCCAATCAATCAATGCGAACCAACAACAAGAGAGCGAGAGACACAAACAAAGGCACACGCAATCAATGTGAAAATGTTTGAAAACGAAATTGAAATGGACAACAAAATTGTGTGGAAAAGTAGAGGTGGGCGGAGCAGGAGGAGGAGAAGGAGGAGGACGGGAGATGAACAAGGCTATATATGGCCAATAGCAGAGTGTGACAAGTAGACAAAAACAATGAACGGAAATAATTAGAAACTTATACGAATGCAGAAAACAAAACGAATTACTGACGTCTAATGGAAATCGAGAAAAATCGTTCAGCACTCAATGAAAAACTAAATGAAAGCAAAAGCAAAAAGCAAATAAACTCAATTATGAATATTCAATTTCAAGATAACGAAAGTCTATATATTATCTATACATATCTATATATATATTTGAAACAGATTGAGTTTTTCATATAAAAATTCATTAAAAAGAAAAAAAAATTATGAAAATAAAATTATTATAATATTAAAATATATATATAAATAGTAACTTTTTTAAAATATATATATAATAAAATTTAAAAAAAAAATTAAATTTAAATTAAAATAATTAATTACTTTGAAAATTAATTAATTAAATATAAATCTAATTTTTAAGTTGCTTTAATTTAAGAACTCCCGAATTCTTAATTTTTAATATTGAAAATAATAAGCTTGCCATAAAAAATATAAAATTTAAGTTCCAGAAAATCATAAATCTCATGAGTTATTCAAGAAATATTTGATTTGCTCGGAAATTCAATAGAATCTTAAAAAGGGAATTCGACTCACCAGCAGCTGAGGCAGAAAGCTTATCGCAAACTTTTTTTTAGCCTCTGCTGAGTCAAAAATATTATGAAATGAAACACATTCAGAAAATAAGGGGAACTATGCTGGTGCAATAGTACAGTAGTTACCCTCTTTCAATGCCCGGGGATCATATGGATCGAATTTAAGATTTGCTGAGTATAGAGCGCTCTTTGAATTTAGGTTAAGGAACACTTACAATATGCTCCTTTAGCTCTTTGCGCATTGGTCCCAGCCATTGATGTAATCCAATGTAACGTTTCTGCACCATTTTCAGGGCGGGGGCGCCCTGGGCGTACGGCCCGCCCAGCAGGGCGCTGGCGGTTTCTAAAACCACCATTTTGTTGAAATCGCTTGCGGTGGCGATTATTTTAGTTTTTGTTGTTCCTCTCGTTGATATTTTTACACACTCACACGCACGCACACAAGCGCACACACTCTTCCGTTGTAATTTATCCGGGCTGTTGATAAGCACGAAAGCCCCTATATTATATTATATATTCCGATATAATTTTTAAATATTTATTTTTATTTCAAAACAACAACGATTTACAAAAAAAAATCAGCTTTGTTATCAACTTTGCGCTGGGTTTATGGAACTTTGGTTTCTGATTTCTGTACGGCGTATTTATTGTAGTGAACTTAACGTTATTTTATGCTTAAAAACTGTTGATTCAGTTTTTTTCTTATCTTTTATTTTGTTTTTCTCCTTAGGTTGACGAAATGAAAATTTTGTATATTTTTTCTTTTTTGTCGGGCTTTTGGGTCGCGTTTCAATTAAATTTTAAGCCGCATTCGTGAGACGTGCCTCGCAGGCCGCAAGAGCGATATATGAGATGCTCGCCGTAGAGTGATATATCTGTATATATGTATAGATATGTATCTGTATCTACATGCAACAATAATCCTCACACATTGATGCTCACGACGCTGTTCGAATCCTTGAAATCAATTAAATGACACAACAACAATTGTTGATGAGTGAAAATCTTTCTTTCCTTTTCTCTTTTCTTATTTTTTTATTGAGATATTCAAGATATTTTCTGCATTTTTTTAAACAATATTATTGGATAGGCACAATATTGCAACAATCTTTTTGCTATTATTTCAATTGCACATAGAGAATTTGGAAAATTTTTACTGCACACTCCTCAATAATAATAATTTATAATAATAATAAGAATATTAATAATTTAATAATTAGAATAGTAACACGAAAATATTTGTTTGTTTTCTGTTGTTTGTCACGACAAATCGGTTACGTTTAACGGATATGCGTTGGGAAGTACGAAACGGAAACACGGTAGAACGAACCGCTGTGTTCAAAGTTCCATCGCGAACTGATTTTCCTGTCTGCGATACGATTCGTGCCGAGCCAAAAAAAAAACGACGGCACTAAACGTACGAGCGAATGAGCGAAGAGGAGAGTTCGCTCGCCGCACGAATGCAGCGTAAACGAAGCGGTCAATTCGGCACAGTGGGCGCAAAGAGCGCAAAGTGCAAGCTAATCAAATATATACAACATATTTCATGTGCAGTGACAACAATGAAATGCAACATCATGAATTCCAACTTTTTATATATAAAAATCAGAGTAAATTAAGCCCAAATACAACAGTTAAACTCAAAAATCGTCTCGACTTCACACAATAAAATAAACTCTCATACGTTGGCTCTACTGTGCTGCTGTGTAGAAGAGCGAGCGAGCGAGCGAGCCAGTAGTGAGCGCAATGAAATCGTGTAGAGTGTAGAGTTTGCTCAGCGTATACGACAAACACTTGTTGTTGACGTTTCTATGCGGCGGCAAGCGAGCACACCCCAAAAATGTAGATATTGAGAGAGCGAGAGAAAACTGTTGCGCTCTATTTGACTCTTATACTGGTCAGGCCGGACGGCATTGCCAGTTGAGTGTAAAGAAAAGCGCAGTTATCTTTTGTAGAATATCTCAGCAGTTTTTGGGCATGCAATGTGCATACATGTGCTTGTGTCTGTGTGTGTGTGCGTTTCTATTTGTTATGCTGCAAACTGTTCGTTTGCGGCCGCTTCCGCCATATGTTGCTGAAAGTTAACAGGTTGCCCAAACATGTATATGTAGCTGGGGTATAGGCAATAGCAACATGAAGACTAAATAGCGAGGACATAGCTGAAACCCAGCTGGAAACTAAGTGCTGATATTCTTTATGATTTAATTAGTTATAAATGGAAAGGCAAACCTTTGCAGTTAAATAGTATTTAAGTAATTCAATTGAATAACCGAACTTATATGTTTAGTATTTCTTCATTTATCATTATTTCTTACACCTGATTGTTATTTGGAAAACTCATTAATTATACGAAACTAGACGACAAGTCTAAGCACGCCCTGCATGAACTTTAATGACGATAATAAATGAAATAAGACTAAAAACCTCACAGCTGTCTGTCTCCCGGGGGATAGTATGATTATTATTAGGTAACGTTGAACCCATGTGGAGTTTGTTGACTTCTGGCAACAAAGTGTGACTAAACAAATTAAGCCGAGAACTAGGCGGGCAAAGAAATACAGAAAAAAATCAGAGCTGAAACTAAAACGAGAGCGCGAAACGTAAGCTAGGCAAGACAAAAACCTTATAAGGCACCAAAAAAGAAACAACAGCAACAACAACAACACGAACAACATAGCGTTAAATTACATATTAGGCCTGGACTCCACCTGGGCTACGTACATATAGCTCTGAGAGGAGTGTCAAAAGAAGGCAGATAATAAAAGCAACAACAACAACAACATCGATTTCATGCACGAGAACATGAAATTGAAGTGGACTCTTGCGATCTCATAAGCTGGAAAATTGTCTGTGTGCGCAGCCAACAAAATGATGGAAAATAATCATCCATAACAAGAACAACAACATCATCATCATCATCAGGAATGCATTACCAAGAGCAAAAGAGAAAGAGTTCACTAACTTCTAACGGTAGTAAGGCAGCGCAACAGCCGCGCGCGCTGCTCAACAAGTTGCCATAAACATGTTGCAGCAACATTGCAGCAGTAATTAATGCTGCCGCTCACGTGTTGCTATGGGCGTGCGACTCTCTGTATGTGTGCCTCTGTGCTTTGTTTTTAGCGCACAAGTTCAATGCACGCCAATCACATGAGAAATTAGCACAAAAGCAACAGCCAACAAGGAACAACAACACAACTAGCTGAAGCTTATGCAAACTAAGACAGCGCTAAGCATAAGAAAAAGAGAACGACGCTGCTCGCTCTCTCAGCTCGGCTCTGCCGCCGCGGCAATGACATTCAAAAAAGCTGCAAGTCAAGCTTAGAGAGGAGCGGTGGATAGTGAGTGCTAAGCGCAGTCCGTCTCGCTCTCACCCGTTGCCGTTGGTTAGGCCATGCGAATTGTGTTCCCGTCAAACAGCTTTGAGTTCGTTCACCGCACGCGACGAGCAGCGGGCTGTTCGCGAGTATGAATTTGTGTGCGTGTGTGTGTGTGAGTGTGTGCTTGGCCTAAAATTTTTCACTGCCGGCCACGACCTGCCTAACTGCACAACAAGTTTAGCTCAGCGCGACAGAGAGAGAGCAAGACAGACTCACAGAGAGAAAGAGAGACTTGTAACGATCAAGCCAAGATGTTAATCTCGCTGCCGCTCGTTAGCTGCGCTCGTTACATGCAACGACAGCTCATGCCCCGCTCACTCCCTCCCCCCTCTCACTCTATTTACACTCTACGTAATTAGTCAGAGAGCTGCTCGAATTAATTAAAATTAGCTCAAGTCTTTGTCAATTTGTCGCCATCTCATTTATATTGCACCACGGTGCCATTAATTTTGTTCTCATTTCTTTTGTCTTTTTATTGTACAGTCAACATTGAAGTTTTTTATCGATAACGATAAGTGCAGCATGCGGTATTCATGCAATTTATCTGCATTTTTTCCTCCGCCAATTTTATTTTGCTTTTCGTTTTTGCAAAAACAGCTGTGTGAAGTGTCCAACCAGACATGAGGCAATAAAGTTTCAAGTGTGTGTCAGCGTGTGTGTGTGTGTGTGCTTGTAGATGTGGCGCAGGGTTGTCAGACACTTGAATGATGCTGTCGTACATATTGCATCAAACTATTTTTTAACCATTTATATACAAGCAAATATGTAAAACATTTATTGGATTACGGAAATTGAGTTGCGCTCAAAGAGGCCCGGCCTTTAGGGTTTTTGGTCTCTACTCTACTGGAACATGAGATATTATTTTAAAAAATTAAATAAATAGGTTTTTTTTTTAAATATTTCTTGGTTTACTAAAATTAAATTTGCACAATTTATATATATTTATAATTTCTTTTATTATTTATATTTCTTTTAAATATATTTTTTAATTATTTTATTATAATCCCAAAATATATATATTTTTTAAATTTTATATTAATAATAAAAATTAAATTTTTAATAGCAACAATAACAATATATAAAGTTTAATTTTTTTATTTTATTTATTTGATCTGTATTATTTTAAAAAGAAATAATATTTTTTATTTTTCTTATTTATTTATTATATTTCCTCGCATTTCCCAGGATTTCCCTTTTAAATTTTCCCATATTCCATTCCAGTTAATTTAATTTATTAAACACAAATGCAATTGATTTCTCTAATCGATGCATTTTCAACAGCCTTAGTGTTATTTATATCAATTCTCCATTTTATTTTGCACACTGCAACAACCCCTGCCCCTCACCAGGGTTGTCAACCCTGCCGCCCCACAACTGTACCACAGACTAACACAATGCTCATGTTGTCGCCTTCCACTTCTATTTTGTTCGCCTTTCTCGTATATTCATCACGTATCTAAATTGAATTTATAATAGTTGACAGCACAACCCTCTACAGCCACCCACCCACACACACATACATTGAAAGTCAATTGGATTCGTAGCATCGCTGAGAGCGAGAGGCCAACAGCAATTGGCAGCAATTTTCATTCATTTCAAAGGGCACAAAAATGTGACGAAAATTAATTAAAAATCAATTTGAATTTGATTGTTGACCGCTTCCCGAACCTCTACAGATCTTTTATATAGTGTATATACATATATATATATATATATATATATATATAAATTGTCGTTCAAAGTTAATTGACATTTGCACAATGTTTATCGCCTTTTTTTCCCCAGCTGTTTAAATTGAAACCCGCCAAACCGAATCGAATGCAATTCGTTATTTCTTTTTCCATTATATATATATATATATTTATTATACAGATATATATATATATATTTATGATTTTTCAATTGCAGTTGATTTCATCTGTTGTCAGCTGCTCGCTGGCAAAAAAGAAAAAGGTAATTCCATAATTGAATAATGCGCGAAATAAATAAATTCACTTCTGAATATCGAATTGAATATTTATTTATTTACTTTGAAAGCAAATTGAATTCAATTGGCCTTTCTTCATTTTGTACACCAAAATTAGCTGCTGGAATATATAACAAGCTCTGCTGCAACTCTGGTCGCGGCCCATAGGGTTGCCATAAAACACTTTGCCAACTGGAAGGCAGCCAACAGATCAGTGTCAACTATGCAAATGAATGAATTGAATGACAAGGCGAAAACATATAGCAAAAAATATATATACATATAGATATATATGTATACGTATGTCTGTAAAGGCGACAAGATGACAATGAAAAGTCGCAGCGCAATGAAATGAAAAACCTTATTTCTTTTTTGTTTACAGCTGACACACAAAGAATTGTGTCAACAATTTCAACGCGATGAGAATATTAAAAATATTTTAACGCAACAAAAAACGCTGAAAAAATGATAATAGCGTTGCCACACCTGGAAGATTTTCGAGTAGAAAACAATTCAGGCAACTAGAAATAAGTTTTCATAATTTTCTTTTGTTTAAAGTAGAGAGAAAGAAAATCTGTTAACTTTTGTAGGGCTGTCATTCGACTTTCTGTGAAACAAAAATACCTTTTTGTTTATGAATCACGAATTATTTCAAATTACGTAAGGTTTCTCTTTGTCACAACACAGCTGCTGTAAGCAGTTTAAAAGTACAGTCACGCTTAGTTGTGCTAAGTAGACTAGAGTGAGTAAACATGAAAGAACTTGGAAAAGGAAATGAAGGAATAACTATTTAAAGTTTGATGAAATATTTAGTATATATATATTTGTACTTCTTAGGGGTATTCCCAAATACATACCCCCTTAGCAATTGTCTTTGTGAACTATATTTCGAACATACCTGGAAAGATAAAAATAAAAAATTAATATTACTTATATTTTATATTATATTATTAATAATAAAATTAATAAGTTTTATATTATATTATATATACAAAATAAATAAAAATTACTTTTCTAAATATCTAATTATAATATTTAAAAAATCGGTTTCACAGCTGACAGAGCTTATCCAGAGCTAACAGCAATAACAGCCAAAATGCACACAAGAGCAGCTACTGGGTTCTCGCTTATTATCTGTCTCATTATATTACACATTTTTTCGCTTGCTTCTTTTCTTGCTCTTCTTGTTAGCTGTACTTTAAGTTCATTAAAAATTACAACGCACTTAAAAAATTTGCTCACTTATGCCTCATTTAACCAAATTAAAAGTAAACACGGGGCGAAATTACCAACGTAACGCGACGAGAATGCTCAGAGAAAAGCGCAGAGAACAAAGAAAAACTCTCTGACTGTATGTGTGTCTGGCTCTGCCTCAACCTCTACATCTGTGCCTGTGTATGTGTGTGTGTGTGTGTAAGTGTGAGCAGATTTAATCAGCGTAGCAAGGCAGCACGAAAAAATTGCACAGCCGCAAAAAGTATGCAATGGCAAATTATGAAAACGAGTAAACAAAACGCAATGCTAAAAGTGAAAGTGACACGCAACAATATAACGGTTATGCTGCTTGAAATTGAGGTTGACATGAAGATGGATGACTGAGACTGATATGAAAGACACAAAAACAGTTCAATAGTAAAATAGAGAAAGAGAAATGACAACTAGGCAATGAAATGCAATCGAAGAAAGAAGAAGAGAAAACTGTAAATAAATCTATTTAGTCTAGCTTAAATGCGGAAATTCAATCGGAAATAGGCCTACAGTTCCAAAAAATCATTTAATTAAGCAGAAAACTCAGCTACTCATATAGTTGCTCATATCCGAACTATCCCAACTTTACTCATTTCAAGTCTTAACTTATATTCACATATCATTTTTAATTGGTTTTATCATTATTTTTGCAACTACGCTCGACCGAGTGTCAACACACTTTAAATTTTTGATTTATATCGATTAGTATACCCTAATCAGCATCCATTTAAATTTATCGGAAGTACGTGTTTTATTAGAATCTGATTAGCTGCAAACAATCTCAAGCGACCTGCTGATGTCATGCAAGTCCGGCCTCCCTTCAAATGAACCTTCACAAAGCATTGGCCCACACACAGACCTACAAAGAGGCCCCAAAACTGTGCAAAATCTCTCACATATTCCGCTGACTCAAGCAATCAAGTAGGGCACACACAGGAAAGGAAATGCTACAAATATGACGACTATAAATACTCTGCTTTTAAATATTACCTAATATAATGTTTAGATATATAGATAGATATATTCAAATGATATTAATAAGAGAGAACTGTTCATTAACTATCAAATACCCATACTAAAGGGTATGCATAAGGGTATTCACTCGCCTTCATGCCAAATATCAAACTTCCGTCAGGCCTTTTCCAAATGTTATCTCTGTGGGAATGGGAGTCAAGTCGGATGGCTTTCGACTTTAATAACTTTAAGCAGCTACGGTCAATTTAATTTTCATGGCAGATGCACAGCATAGAGGCGGCACAGGACAGAGCAGGACAGGTCAGGACAGCCGGGACAGTCAGCAGTAAGTAAACGGCAAAAGGAGTAAAATATAAACACTCACACTCACTCACACTCGCATTCCCAACGAGTCACATATTCTGCCGGCTAGGCGACAATTTGTGCGAGCATATGGACCAGCCAGAACCCAGAGAGAGAGGGATATTTGGGAAAATAGGAAAAGGAAACTTGAAAGGAAAACTTGATTATAAAGCGATGACTTCACACATTGCCGAACGGACTGGACAAACCGAAGGACGCAGAACCTATAATTTTCATGCTGCGACGCAAAAAAGAAGACAAAAAAGCACTGAGAGCATCTAGGAATAGAAAAAGGATAGCCGCAGGACACACAGAGAGCCAGTGCCGGTCGCTGCAAGGACATTGTGCAGAGGCGTGTATTCTGCATGGGCGTTGTAATTTAATACTTTTCTAATATGTAGTTGTGCTTTGCTGCCCTCTCTCTATCTCTGTCTCTGACTGTTGCTGTCTCTTTCTGCTTGCGTGTGACTTTTGAGAAGAATTTTAATAGAATTGGTAAACTGAGCTGTCCTAGCGCATCGCCTGCTGCGTGATTAGATGCCTGGAAGTAGGCTGTGGACTCCTCCGTTTTTTTTTTTGAGAAAAACAGACTATTTGGTTTTTCCTTTAGCTAGGATAGGCTGCTGGTGGTGGTGGTGCGGACACTGAAGTGTGTCAGAGTGGTTGAGAGTAGGTTTTTATGAATGGTTAAACAAGTGCCGGCAGCCAAAGGAACAGCACTTAAGTCAACAAGCCACAAAAAGTTTCTATGCTTCAGTTAAGTGTGCTCTGAAGCAGAGTCAATAAAGGATCTGAGATAATTTAGCATATGGACTCGATGTGCTGGAGATGTTCAAAGACAAAAAAACTTGTAAACATGCCATAAAGTTCCATTACTTTTTAGAGGCAGTAAAAGCAACAGCTGCCCAAACGTTTACGAACACGATACAAAGCGAAGATGAGAAAATGTAATGTTACGAGTGTGTGGGATGGAGAAAAGAAAGATTAAAGAAAACATGATCAATGGAAATGCACAGATCTTATAGTTGACAAACAGTTGAACGTTTACGAAAGAGAGCTAAAAACAAAGCATACAAATCATATTTGATAAACAATTACAATAAGATCATAGAAATCGTGAGTGGAATATCAAAAGTAATTATTTTTGTTCATTAACTAATTAATTATTAAATAATTTCATAACATTTTCATATCCAACTATTTAATTCTGTAATCTCTCTTTTTGCTCTACAACCGAAACTAATATCTGAACTGCATACAGAGCAATTAGCCAAATATTTCTACAACATTTGTAATAACTGCGACCAACTTTCGACCCGAACTGTGCTGAAGCAATAATTAATTTTAACAACATATTACGCAGATATAAAATGCCAGCGACCCTCAACCCCCATGCTGGCGATACGAGTAATAGAAAAAAGTGCAGAAAGCTTGCGAAAATTGTAGTCGGGGGAGGCGTCTGCCTGCGCAAAGCTTTTAGCATACATATTAGAATAGAGTTTACACGTAAACGTACTTCATTATTAACCCGGCGAGTGTGTCGCATGCACAAACATGACAAACTTCCCCAGAGAGAGAGCGAGAGGGCGAAAGATTGAGTGTGCTCCTAGCCCACAGATACAGATAGATAGAGGGAGCGAGAGACAGATAGACAGGGGGCCATGGAGAGAAAAAATAAATACATTAAAATGCCAGCGGGTAAAATGAAGATACAAACAAACGCATTAATACGTGACGCTGAAACATTATTAGAAAATGTGTCTCGACGTTGGTTACTTGCCACGGAGGGCACTCAGCGAAAGGGGGCGGGGCCCGGCAGCCTGTTGTACGTGCGTCTATGTTGCACGGGAGAGCGAGAGAGGAAGAGTGTGTGCGAGATTGGGGCTGCCGCCCGTGCAATATATTTTAGAATTTTTGCACTTGCAGGCGGGCGGCTTCGAGTTTGGGGAGTTTTTGGGTTTTGGTGTTTCACAGTTTTTGGTTTCGCTATTCGGTTTTGTAGCTACCATTTGGCTGGCTTTTGCCGCTGTCATGTCTGCGCGTAGTTTTAATATGAATTTAGTCCTTTAAGTCCTGCCTGTCTGCCTGCCTGGCTGCTTGGCTGGCTGGCTAGCCTGTCCGCCGCTCGAGAGTTTCACTCGTTTTCTCCATTCTTCTCGGGCAGCTTTGTTGCACTTGGCGCGGTTTTGGCGCACGTTTGTTCAATATGTCAATATTACATGGCGTTGGCCAACCCTGAGTGGCATTACTTTCGCTCCGAGTCTTTGGTTCGCAAAGGATCCAGCTAGCTTGTAAGTGACTTAATCAAATAACTTTGCATTGCCAACCAAGCTCCTTCTCAGAACTCTTTCTCTCTCTCTCTCTCTCTGTCTCCCTCTCTGCTTGCACTTTGCCGTTTTCATTACGACGTGTTTTGTGCGCCATTAAACATCGACTTTATTTTTGGCTTTTCTACTTTGCTTTTCCCTAGTTTTACTTGGCTTGCATACTTTTTCCTTGGCAAATTGTCGCCCTGTGCTGGCAAATGGCACGTAGCAACCGACATTCACAGGGATTCGGCATCGTAAGTGTTAGTCGAAGATGGTGCTTTGCCAGTGACAATGAAACCATTAGCAGCTACTATGCAATAGAGATTGAAGAAACACTCGTTTATATTGGTGGCATAAAAACGTTTACGAATACGATGAAAAAGAAATGGAGTAAAGAGTAGATACGATGGAGGTGCAAATGGTGGGGGAACTAATGAGAGAGAAAGGGAAAGTTGAAACTAAGAGAGAAGAAATAAATAGACTGATGAGTGTGAGAGAGAGAGAGAGAGAGAGAGAGAGAGATAGAGAGAGAGAGAGAGAGATAGAGAGAGAGAGAGAGATGCAGACAATAGATGAGTTAGAGAATAGAGACTCAAAGATTCAGAAAAGCAACTGAAACAAAATATAAGTTACAATTCCTTCAATAAGTTCGTCTAACGAAATAAGCTCTCGTTTCGCCAAAAACCTCCCTGCTGAAAGTACTTCAATCCCCGTAATACCATTTACCACAAATTACTTAAACAATTACAAGTGCTAACAGCATTTGAGAGCCACATTTAAATGCCAGGATCAGCAGCTTTCACAGGGTCCACTCAAAGGCTTTTCGCGTGTGCTCGTCTAAAAAGTGTTGCACATTAATTTACTTTGTGCTGGGTGAAATTCACTTTACAGCACACTATGTGAATTACCTGCCACACTGGCTGCAACAACAGCAACAGCAACAGCAGCAACAACGACAACATCTAAACTGTACAACGTGGAAAAATTCATCAAGCGCAAAATAACATTGCATACTTTATGGCGCATTATGAAAGCACACGCCGCTAGCAAGGGGGTGCTGTGTGGGGGTAGAAAGGGGTAGAAATTTAAAGGGCGAAGGGGGGTTCCGGTTAGTTGAAAGAAATGCGCAGAGGAATTTGCGCCACATTTGCACAAAAACGTTTTAGAAAATGTACGCAACGTGACAAGCCACAGCCGGCTGCCAGAAGCGTCCCCACCTATCCCCCCCAACACCCTCTCACACACAACCCATTAAAAACATGCAAAATATGAGCTGGCAGTTAACCCGGCAGTCAGTGAAACCTAACATTTATGCAGATAACGCCAACAGTGATAATGATGCTGACAATGAAGACAATAATGACGATTATAATGATAATAATAGGGTTAAGAATGACGCAGCTGATGACGGGCATACCTCCTATACAGGGATGCTAAGCGAATCATAGTCCAGCACTTAAAAAAAATCTTTGAATAAGAAGTTAAAGAACTATTTCCTCTAGTTTGCCTTGTAAAAGAACTCAATTATATTGGAGTTTCACACATAATTGCTCCATTTTCAATATAAATTTTGAAATAAATAGTTTCGGGTCCACACTATTTTGTCAAGTGTATTTCGGTTGAAGGACTCTCATACAACGCAACAATTTTGGCGCCTGTCTGACGAGGCTGACGTCAAACTCTGCCCTCCACCTACCGCCTTTCCCACTGCTTATATACAGCCTCCAGCTGAATATTCCGCCATATGGCTGCATAATGATAATAAACTCCAAAAGATAAACTCGTGTACAGCAGCACACCACAGAGAGGGGGAGGGACTGGGCAGAGCAGCAGCAACAGGCAGGCGTGGTTATGGGGTCGAGATAGGGCCACAAGTGTCGTCACTTTGTCGGCATCGGAGGCGACGTCAGACGCTGTCATTTTGTCTTATCTGCACAACAGGGCCAGAACGCAGCATAAGGCGGCACGAAGGTGAAATAGCCCCCCTCCCTTCCGAGCAATAGAGCCAGTTATTTTCTTTCAATTTGCAGTTGGCTGCAGCCGAATGGTTGAAGATGCAGGCGAAGCGGAGGCAACGCAAGGCCAGACGCTGCAGAAGGTGTCACATGGTATGCGTTGCAAGCAACAACGTCATGTGACGCTCGGCTGGAGCTGCTTACATTTTTATACTAACATTTTATATGAGATTAAAACCTCATTGTTTAAGCTTTAATATAGCTTTCTATGAGAACTTACTGCAGAAGTACATATAGTGCTTGGTTGGGGCTAGCTCTAAAGGCATAAAGCACTTCCATTAGTTTGCTTTGCTCTGAAGCTAATATATTCTTGCAGTTATTTTACAGTATTTATGATAGGAATTGAAGTTAACCTAATAACGTCTATTTCTTAACGCCTTTGATTCGTAATAAATTTCTCCTACTATTCATTTGAGCTCTCTGTTACCAAACTCTGACAACTTTGTCGCCCTGCCAAGAGCCGTAAATGAAATTAAAAATGTTTCGCACAATCTCATTGAGATTTTCAAGCCGAATTATCCCAGCTGCCCGTTGGGGGTCACAGCGACACACACAACGCCCCATTCCAGTGCCTTATTGCCACTGCCTGCGCTTATTTGTTGGCCAAATCCAATGGCCAAGCTTCGATAGCCTGGCGGCAAATTAAACGCAAGGCTAACGTTGACGTCCTGCGCTCCTGCTGCTCCATTGCATACCCCCAGGCGCTACATGTAATTGCATTTTTTAGTTTTAATGGAGCGAACAGAGCTCGGCAACGCCGCTGCGCGAGCACAGCTCACTGCGAATGTAATTAATTTGTAACGTCTGATGACCAGCTTAATGGAAAAATATACAGCAGAAGGGGTAGGGGCGGCAGTCACTGAGAGGGCGGCATAAGTTTTGAGCAAAATCTTTTGCCTGCTGCGCACTTCGTGCTGCTGACAGCGTAGCAAAGTGACTCACTGACTGACTGACTGAGTGGCGAGGCGACTGAGATTTGCTTTTAATAGTTTTATAATTGTATTTGATGTGATTTAGCAGAAAAACATTATATAATATAGAACATAATCCTCTGTGGAAGAGGTCGGATCGACTGAAAATTGTGTTCATTTGCGAAAGTCAAGTAAAGGGTCAAGGAACAAGTTGGCAGCTAGACAGACTCTATTCCTCAACAGAATTATTATATACATAGTAATATAATATATAATATAATAATGTATATATATATAACTATATTTATTCCCTTCATTCCCTAGTTGAATTTGTATTTTAATTTTGTCTCCATTTTATGTCAATTGATACAACTTTAGCTTCTACTTAAATATGAGTAAGTATTAAAAATATAAAATAATTGAACTCGCCTCATTCTCCCAGCCCCGCATCCATTTCCAACTCCAGCTAATGCGCTAATCTGAGGCAGTGCCAGACCAACAGTTGCTTCCAGTTTGATTACAAAACTCGTCAGTAATCTAGTTGGAAAGCCAAACTGAAACCAACTGAACAACAAAAGGAGAGCATTAAGACTAAGGTCAACATCAAAGGGGCACCCAAAAGGACAGAGAGAACAAAATGTTCCTGAATGCCATTGTGACAGTGGCTCTGGCTGTAGCTGTGGCCGATGGAGAGACATAGAACCGGCTGCTGTCTGACCAAGTCGCTCGCTTCCTTTCTGCTGTCTGCATTGGCCAACACACACACACACCGAGTGAGAGAGAGAGAGAGAGGGGCTCACATATGTCTAACAATTTGTAAAAACAACACTCGACTTGAACTTTAAGTAAACAAGTAGCGAAAACTACATAAATGAGTTTGCTAAAAACTCGCAAAGCACACACGACACGAAAGTAGAGGAAAAAAAGTAAACTAAACTGAGAGCAGGAGAAAAAAGTCGAAAAAGCCGCCGCCACAGTGTGAATGACACAGCCGAGTGACTGGCAGAGGGGGCGGCGGCTTGCTAGAGCGAATCTCTGGCGTTCCTCGCATAGGAGCGTTTACTGTAGGTTCCATGTCCAGACACATTCACGTTCTCACACTCAAGTGCTGGACTCGATGATGAGCGAAGGGCAGCACACTGGATTCTACTTTTATACGGTGACACTTGTGGACCCCAGACAAACTCTGCCCCAACACCGCCCTCTGCCTCTCTACCTGCCTGGCCAACAGCCAGGCCGAAGCCCCGCTCATGATATCAAAAAACTTTGCCGACAAACGGCACAAGCAAAATAATAAAGAAAATAAAAAACATATAGCAAGTACATAGAAAAAAGAGAGCAATGATGAGGTGTGAAAAATGGCATGAGTGTGTGCACCCAATGTGTGTGTGTGTGTGTGTGTGTGTGTGTAAAGTGACAAATCAAGTGCTGATGAGAATTGACATGGGAGAAACTGGTTTTTCTAGCTCTCCAAGTTCCAATTACTTGCGAGCATTTTCACGCCATAATTTGATTGATGCGCTGAATAATTACAAATACCTGCCTATAAAATTGTATAATTTTACATCACCTTTTCACCAGCCTCAGTGGCACTTCTTATCATCAAAGATCTGAAGCGGCCTCATGCGCAGTCATTAAAGCATCGGCGATTTATCATTGAGAGACTAGCGAGCGAGAGCGAAGCAGAGAACTTCTTCTAGTTGATTTTAAATACTCTTCAGACTTTAGTTATTAATGACTTGGGTATATATAGTTAATAGTAGAATTTTTAATTTAAGTTTAAGAACTAAACATTTTAGACATTTGCTCTTAACTTTGTCTTTAGAATATGACTGATATGATGTTATTCTTTGATAAGAAGTAGATCTTGAATTTGTATTAAAAAAATATATATATTTAATTCTTAAAATTTTTTTAATAATATATATATATTTTTTTAAATAATAAAACTAAATAATACATATATTTAATTTTTAAAATTAATATTTAATATTTTCTAAATTTATTATTTAGTTTTTATTTTAATTTTATTATTAATACAGACATTCTGTACGTTCTCATTCAATTTCAGATAAAAATTTAATATTTTCTCACCAAAGTATTATTTCTTTTCCCTCCTTCGACTTCGCTGCACTTTTAGCTCTCAGTGTATTAAAAAGAAAAATATCTCGCCCCATTATGAACTGATCTAATGTGACTCTTGTCCACGCCGAACGACGCAGCCGCGTGGAAAATGTGCGACGACGTTGACAGCTCTCATGGGCGTCAAATTTGATCACTGCGAGCGACAGCCCAGGGGGCTCTAATGGGTTAACATTTACACTCGGCAAATGGCTGCTTGCTGAGTTCATTGAATGCAAATGTTGCACGTGTTCGCTGGAAATGCTTCGGAAATAATGTCGACGACTATTAGGAACAGGCCGCGTTAATGGGCCAATCAGTGCATGGAAGTTGCCAACAGGAATGCAAATGTGAGGCAATCAGGGCAGAGATTGAAGACCAAAGAAGCGAGACAAAGAGCTGAGATAACATCATCAGGTGAATGAAGTGATAAATATATGAATGAGTTAAGAACGCAGTGCAGGGGAAAAACTCTGAAATAATCTAATATATAAAACTCATATAGTTTATGATCAAATCAAACATTATAGCATAATATTAAATAGTTCAATTCAGCTCTTCCATAAACTAATATCTGAAGAACATAAATTATCCACACACAAATATATAACGAGAGAAGGGCTGACGTAACCGGCTTTATGTGTCCGCACAACATACGCATTTCTCCAGCCGAAACCGTGTTCTATTCTTCTCTATGATGAGGTCATGACAATATCTATGAGAGTATGTCAACAGTTTAGCACTCGGGTAAACATTTGGCTGGCGGCGCTGGCCAAATGAATAATACTCTTTCGCCCTCGCCGCTCTTTGTTTGGGCTGAACGATTAGTATAATTTCTATCCCAATGCCTGATAGATATTCATAAATTTGTATATTATTAATTAAATTAATCAAATTCACATTAGCGGCACGCACGCACGTCCAGCGGACCCGGGGTTCTCGCTGGGTCACTTGAATCGAAGCGAATCGAATCAACTTTGGGAAGTCATTAGAGTGCGGCCAGGGCAGAGAGTGTGCCTGGGGAATAGACGCGATGGAGCGCCAATGCGTAGAAGCGTCATCTATTAAGTGCCCAATGATTTCTTCATTCGTTCAATGAACTTGCCACAATAAATGGCAAAAGGCAAATCACAGCGATATTCTTAATAATCGCCAATCAAAATGCTAATCGTATTAATGGCCGATTTCGGATTAGAGAGTGTGGAATGAGCGGAATGGAACAGCGAAACACACGCTGGTCACTGACTCAAAAAGGAAAATATCTTGGCTATGGAAAAACCAGAATTTCGCGACTCAAACCAGAAAAACAAAAACAAAGCTCCCATCTCAGCTGACATCATTTAAACGAACTCAAGTCTATAAAGAACAACCAGTCGCTGAGCTATACGAGCATTTGAATGTATTTATGGAGATCATGTCTGGGCTATGCCTGTTTGGCATTGCAAATCTCAGCGGAGCTGCCGAACCAGGAAGCGAAGAAGAAAAAAACAGCAAAACAAACAAAAATTACAAAACCAAATTGTGGCAGTTGCAACTCCAGTTGCAGAGTTTCGCCAGACGAACGTGCCACAAGTGTGCAAAGGAGGTGAAAGTGCCACTCGGAACCTACGAGAGAATGGCTTAGAACTATAAAAGATAGTAGATGGATATTAAAACTAGTTAAGAACAGGTTAAGATAGACTTTAAGTATCTATTTTTGTATAGATCTATTGAGTACACTGCTTATCCAGTTATCTCATCCATATTCTATTCCACTCTAAATATAGAATTATTTTAAGAACTTTTCCACCAAAGGCAAAACTTTTGCAAAAAACCTAAATCAATGTGGTCAACTAAAGCCGCAATATTTATTGCTTTGAATTCTAATTACTCAAGAGGCAAAGTTCAGTTCTTGACTGCTTTTTCCTCTTTCAATTCGAAAGTTTTTCACTCCAGTTTTTCATCTTTCTCTTTGCTGATGCAAATTGTTTTCAATAAGAAGATAGGAAAACCAGAGGAAGGAAACGAATAACAGGAATTCCGACAAGAGCAAAAAAACTGCGCTAGAGCAGCCGCTTACTGTTAAATGATTGTGTGTAACGGTATTCTTTTAATGATGGCTAATAACTCGCCAATGACACAGGCAACAACAAACATAAAGAGCTCGAAGAATTTCTGTAGGCATTTTACCAATGGCCTGTAGAAAATAATTGGTCAACAGCAACAAGCACAAGAGAGTGGGCAACAAACTTTGGCCGCCGGACATGGCAGCAACAAATGTAATACAAAAGAACAACAACAGCAACAACAACCGCAACATGTAGAAGAACAATAGCAACAAGTTGGTAAAGACAGGAAGCCATAGGAAACATTGTCAGCTACACCCAACGTGACATCATCAAAATAATACAAATAAAAAAGTTAAACGAACAGACATGACTATGCGATACCCTGCATAGAAAAAATAAATCAAGATATAAATACATATATTTAAATATTATAAATAAATCATCTCTATATAGAGAGAACAGCCTATGCACGACCTTAAGAAACTCTATATTTAACACACTTTATATTGCATTGCTTACAGGGTATCGGCCACAGTCTGCTGGTAATCCGACGACTGCGCGCTTGCCTTTCACGTTCGCAATTAAAGGGCGTATGAGAGAAGAGAGAGATAGCTAGCGAGAGGGAAAGGGCAGACGACTTAAGTAAGCAGCCAACTGACCGGCAGATGCCATTGACCCAGGGGCGTAACTGATGATGACCATTACCAACAACATTAACATTAACATTTAACATTAAACATTACGATGATGATGAGGCGCAATAAAGGCGTTTAAAATAATGGTAAAAAGCCAAACGCTAAAATAAACAACAATTAAAAACTGAACGCAAATGCGTAACGAAACAACAACAGAGCGAGGCGGTGCGACATCGAGCAGTGAGCTTGCTGAATAAAAATAAAAGAAAGAAGACAACATAAAAACAACAACAAACTCATGCTTTACATGAGCGTAGATTTACACACACACACTGAGACACGGCACAAGACAATGACCCAGAGCAAGAGAGCGGCAACTTCAACAGCTACATTTGAAGAAGAGTCATTAACATGAGCTTGAACTAGTTGCCCAGGCAACATGTTGACAGAGCGAGCGGAAGAGAGCGCATGATCAACTGCTTGCTTGCTGGCTGCCTAGGCCAAGGTCAGCTTGGCAACATGTTGACAGCATGCACTTGTGCGTATAGCGTGAGATGTTGCAATTGCTCATGTTGCCAACCGCAAATGTTGCGTGTCGTTTGCTGCTAACCGCTTGGTTGTGTGAGAAACAAGCTGCTAGCAACAAACTTGCATTTGCTGTGCGGGTCAAATGTTGTGCACGCAACATGCATACATACATGCTGACGTGACCAGGGAGACATGTTGCCTGGAAAACCACTTCAAATTAAAGGTCAGCCTGAGGTAGGCAGCCAATCAACGGCTCGCTCGTAACTTTATAATCATTTTCAACACATTCTGCTCCAGCTCCAGCATTTATACTCTTTTTTCTTTCTTTTACCTCGGCTGCTTCCTCCTGCTCGACAACATCAGCTCTAATAATCATGACTTGTTAATCTTTACGCTTCTGCCTTCACACTCGCTACCATCTGGCCGAAGCACATTTTCTCAACTTCTTTTTCCACGACTCCCGCTGCCCCTTTTTTATCTGCTTCGTGTCACGTCTGGCAAGCTGCTTGCACCAAGAAAAAGGTAAGCATAAGAAGCAACAAGCTGGCATTTAACGGTGTATATGTTCTGCTTCTTCCTCTTCGTGCTGTTGGAAGCATATTTTTCACGCATTATTATTACCATTATCATAATTATTTTTATTATTATAGCTCTAGCAACAGCCACATCATCCTCATCATCATCATCATCGCGATATAAGTGGAAAAAGCCATTGGAACGTTTAGTTTTCAGTTCGCTTTTTTCCACCTCTTACTAAACAATTTCTTAAGCAGTTCCATTTGCGGGAAAACCCTTTTCCACTCCATTGCAATGCCGACGCCTTAAAGTTTTCTTAAGCATTTCTTGTGTTTATCCTTGGCCGCAGGAAAACACTTTCATTCGTCGCATTACTTTTTGTTACCGTTTTCTTTTTTCGGGGAAATCACCAAAGTAAAGAGCAACCTTGAACAGACGCTTCCTTATCGTGGGTGTTGCCAGGAGTGCGTTGCACGTTGCCCCCCACCACCCCTTTCGACCCCTTCGCCTCTGCTGATTTGCCCGCTTACATTTTGCTGCTTAGTGACTTGGAAAAGCGCATGAAAATTCGTTTTTCTTCTATTTCTCTTCTCTGGCTGTTTTCAAGCTATTTTTTGGCACTTAACCAAGGCTAAGTAAGCCGGAAAAAGCTGTTTATATGCTGTCTGCACGAGGGGGGCTCACGAGGTGTCCTATGCCAATTGAAAATCTAAGAAAATTTTGTATATCGAGTATAATTGTGAATGAGTTTGGGAGTGGTGGAAAAATAATACTTTAATAAACATTGTCGTCTCTCATCAATTAAATATTCTGCATTCCGAGCGCCTTTTTTACGTCCTCACACTCCCTTTGGTACCTCGCTCGCTTGTCAATCAAAATTACCTGCAAAGGCATTCTAAAGCTTCTCTTACAATTTCTTTTACTCCATTGTTGACCTTTGGCATCTTGTCAACCATTTTCCTGCTTTCCTCGCCGCCTGCCAGTTGGAGTTATTGTCAAGGTCTTTGGTTTGGACTTGTCTTTGGGTTTCATTTGGGTTTATTCACTTTTATGGCATCCACGGACGCGACAGCTGAGCTCCAATCGAAACGCAAGACTTGAGCGGAGAGAAAAACTAGCGAAGAAAAGCGCAGCAGAGGAAAATGAAATTGAAAACGTTACGCATGCGTTTTCAATGGCGCCAACGGGGCTGCAGGCGAACGGGGAACTTTCCTCGATGCTATCGAATGACACAAAGCATAAGGAAAAATAGTTGATGCCGCGCAGAGACAAACGCACTCAAGTAAAATGGAAAATTGCATTCACAAAAGTGCAGCAGCTGGAAACGTGAGGTGAGCAGACGCCGCCTCCATCCTCTTGGACACGGACCTACCTCTGCCGCCCCGTTACGCCCACCCCACTGACGAAATGTGATCTGTGCCCCGTTTGCTTTGCCCAGCTCTTTCGCATTTTGTATTTGTCGCTCGCGAAAGCCAATAAAAGTGCGCGACTACGCAGCGGCCTTTGTCAGAAGTTGTGCAGCTTTAAGCGCGTCCAAACGCCAGGATTAAGTAGCAGCAGAAGCGAGCCAGGACCCTGAAGCGAGAGAGGACTTCGGTCATGTCCGCGCGCATATCGTTGGCCCTGTTGTGGCTCATTGCGGCCAGGCTGGAAGGCAACGCAGCGGCAGGCAACAGCGGCGAGAGGTAAGCACACAACAGGAACCCAAAAGCGCAGTTGATAAAGATGAAAGGTTAAACGGTTGTAACAAACTGCGCCATACTCTGTCAAGGCAGACTTTGATCTATAGTTGACCTGCAGTCTGTTAACAAGACTGAGAAGCAGTGGTCTTCCCACACAACATTCCATTCCCTCACGAATATACCCCACAATCGGCACACAAACAGTGTATTTCAAGTAAATATTTAATCTGTATGTACAGGGTACACATACGTCTGCACATGCCGGAAGTTGTGCGCCAGCACACGCACTTCCACAAGGTCTACAAGCATTTCCCGCTGCCGGTGGCGCCGCCGCAGCAGCTGATGCCCATTGCTGCGCCGCCTGTGGGCAAGCCGCATGTCTCGCTGCTGGGCTACACGACAACGGCGAGCGGCAGCGGCGGCATGGCGCCCAGCGTCAAGCAGCTAATGGCCACGGCAGACACGCCCATGGCCATGTCGATGGCCACATTGAAGCCGAACTACGGACCCGCGCTATTCGACAGCTACAACCAGCAGCAGGCGACAGAGTTGAAGGCAGCCTTGCCAGCAACGACACCAGCTACAGTGAAGCTTGGCAGCAGCGTCAGCAGCAGCAGCAATAGCGCAGGCTCAGCGCTACAGCAGCAGCAACTGCTGCAGCAGCTGTTGACATCCATTACGGCTGCACGGCAGCAGCGCCTGCAGCAGCAGATGGAACTGGAGGCGGAGCCAGAGACTGAAACGGAACCGGAACTGGAGAACAATGAGCTGCTCAATGGCAACTTTATGGCCGCCCTGCAGCGGGAGTATTTGTCCAAGTTCGCGGGCAGACAAACCAAACGCAAGAAGGTCAATTACCCGAGCAAGCCGCGCAGCAGACCCAAGCAGAAGCCGCAGCAGCTGCTGTCGAACAGCGATGAGCAGTTCGACGATTACCAGGACGAGGCGGACACGCGCTACGCCGAGCCGGACGAACCCAACGAGCAGTATTTGGATGCAGCCAAGTCCTGGGCGGAACTAAGCGAAAGCGACGACGACAGCGCTGCGGCCTTCAGTGGACAGAATAACGCGCTCAGCTCGATGCCCAGCGTCGATGACTTCCTCAACGAGGTCAGCGGCAACTCCTATGCGCCCTACTATGGCGGCATGCACCACAGCGAATATGGCAACGCTGGCCACGTGGACAGCAGGTACAGCGAGTATGGCAACACTGGCAGCATGTACAACGACTATGACAACATAGACAACTCTGCCTGGCAGGCCACGCCCAGCGCTGCATACAATAGCTATTCGCGACCCACTAAAGCAACGCCCATGCGACCGCGACCACGTCAGCGGGCACGACCCAGCGCTCCGGGTTCGAGCTTGAGCAGCCCAAGCGGAAATGGCGGAAAAGGGAGGTACATTAAGCTGACCACACGCAAGAAACGCAAGAATCGCATCAAAGCGAAAAGATATCGCTTTTAGAGCTTAAGCCCTGTAGATACTTCCCAAGCGGTTAGCATACTTTTTCGAGCCACTCTGCAGTTAGATCGGGTTCCAGATCGAGATCTAAACTCAAACTTAGTATTACAAATATAAATATTGTTATGTTTTGATGTTTTGTAGTAAAGATTTAAAAAGAATTTCAACTAATCTTTCTTCCTAAAATCACTTTTAGAGCGGAGCAAGTGTGCAGGACGTTGCTCAACACTGTAAAACGCAGAGTTTGATGCGCAGAGTTGTCAACTATTTTAAGCTAAGCTAGGGTTATGTCAGTGAATCTGCAAGACGAGTCATTTCTCTAAGCCAGAGTTGCCACCTATTACGGAGAAATTTATTTGTTAATTCGCCAAATATTTCTTTTTCGTGATTATAAAACCTTGCCAATCGGTTTTTAAAAGCTCAAGTACCATTTTTGTAGCAGAGTTGTCACCTCTTAAAGTAAATACTAATATATAAATATTTCTTAACGACTTCTAACTCAAAACAGAGCCAGGCCATATCTATATAACCCTAATAGACTAAGTAGCAACTTCCTGGCAGGGTTGCCACCTACGCTCGAGCCTAATTGAGGCTGCAAACATATTTAAGGAACAAAAAGTGACATAAATATATAGTTCACCTAAATATGTTGTAGTAATCTCGTCAAATCTATGAGCACATTTCTCACCCAAACATTTAGAGCTATTTCATGCTTGGTTTGCCTTAGCAACTTCAATCACTCACCTGCAAAGAGATAAAAGAGATAAGAGAAAAGTTAGTCAAATGAAATTTGGAAATATTTCGGGGCGCAGCACTTAAATAACCATAGTAATTACTAAATACAATTCCATGATGCCTACTTCATCTAGTGTCTAGCCCACACGAAATTGCTCATCCAAAACAAATAGCATATTCTATTAGCAGACAAAGGGCCAGAGGACCTCTCAGCTCCCCCAACGAAGAGCAACGCAAACCCCAGAAAATAGCTAAGAAAATAAAGTATACGATTAAATGCGCATAGCGAGAGGCGAAGCAAGGGAGAGCGAGAGCAAATAATAAGTACAAATGCTAATAAAATTCAATTAAAGGCCACAAAATTACAATAAAAGTGGCTGGGAAACTAACTCAGCAAAGGGTCGGCCAGGAGCCACGGTCGGTCGCCATGCCATTGTGCCCTCGGCGAGCGAGGGTGGGTGGCGGGTGTCACATGAAAAGTCAAAATTAACGACTCATTTGGGCAAATTGAAGCCATAAACTACAAAGCAGAAAAAGCCAGAGCGAACCAGACCCTCCCACAGAATCTGGAGCTGGCACTGGAAGGACGACCGATGCCAACCCTCGGTCCGAACCCCAAAGGCTGACGTCACTAAGCACAGCAGCCAAAATATAAATTACGCAAAAATTCCAAGTGAGTGACGAGCATGTAGCACAGCACTGAAGTGGGAGGCGGCCAGGGGCTGGCTATCAGGGGATATCAGGCTAGCTGGCGCTTTGTTTATGTGCTCTGCCTCATCCTTTATTTTCGTTTTTGGCAATAATTTTTATTTCATTTTGCTTTCGCTCATAAAAATGTGACACACAAAACGCCCACCCATTCGCCCGGCTCTCCTCCTCTCAAGCGAAACATTTGCTGCATACTTCCAGGCGAAATTAAAAGCGTGCAAGATTTTCATTTGTATGGCTGTGTGTGTGTGTGAGGGAGAGAGACGTCGAGGGACGGGCAACGAAACTTCTGCCTCTGAAGGCTGTACGCCACGGCATGGGCGTGGCATCTGGCATATGGCAAGGCGACACATAAAGTGTTGATGTGTCAGCCATATGACATTTATTGTTTTAGCGGAGTGAGCGGTGACGGAAATTTTCTCATGCTCCATGCAAACGTTTATTATCGCCGCCAGATGGCGCCAGCGTGCCGCAACAAGTGGCAACGCCGCGTATGCCGAGAGTGAGCAGAGAGCAGCTCCGGATGCGGCAGAGCTGGCTGACCTGCTTGTTTGGCGGCCATGTTGGCCATGCTGTGGTCTACTTTTTCAATAAATTTGATAAAAATATATATATATATATGTGTATATACATTTCCTTTTGATCTATGGGTTTTTTATATGGTTGCGATATAAATGGTTATTGCGCATGAAGTACGCGCCTTTTAAATTGCATTTGTGGCCACTAGTTGTAGCTGGTTATTAAAAAATGCATTAATTTTATGTTTTATTTAATTTCACATGGAGAATTCGCAACTGAACTAATTTAAATGCCTAAGCTTGCCAATGTACTCAAGTTGACAGCACTATTTCTTATCAAGTTGGCAGCACTTGCCTCCAAATATCAGTTTGGGATTAATGAACTAGTAGAAGTTGCCACCAAATATATTTCCAATGATGCCACAACGATGTATATAACTTATATTATATAGATATATATATAAATATATGAATTATTTATACATACATATAGACACATATATCTGCACAATTTTTCTCCTTAAGTGAAACGTTTTCCATTAAAATTTTCCTTTTGTTTAATGAGCGCGTCATAAAACTGGCATTATTACGGACGAGCAATGGAGCGAGCCATCAATTGAAAACTTAAACACACAATTTCCTCTTTTTATAACCCCAACAACTTTATAAGCATCATAAAAGACAGTGAGAGTCTAACGTATATATATAAATTATAGTATTAATATCTTCTCTTGCATTTAATTTCATGTTTTCGCAATATCGAATTAATTCGCCAGCTGTGCTTCCTGTATTGTCTTAGGCCGCCCGCTTGGGCGGACGACAATAAATGAGAGGAATAAATAAATATTACATTATCACTGCAATTTCGCCTCAAAGCGTTTCATTTGTCATTCAACAGGGGCGGGGGCAGCAGTACGCCACGGTATGCCGCAGTTCTAGCCTGAAGCCTAGTTCTGTGTTAGCCAATCCCAGCGGGCAGCGGCTGGCATAAAAATGCAATGGCAAACAATTCATTAATTTAATTAATTTGTGGCAATTAAATAGAACGGGAGGGAGCGAGACAGAGAGAGAGAGAGAGTAAGAGAAATAAATGGAGAGTGAGTAGCGTGGGTGTTGCTGCCGTTGCCACATGGGGCAGCTAGAAAAGACGCACAGTCATCATCAAGTCTACGCTCGAGTCATTATTTATACGCATGTATTTAGATGTGGTCCCTCTCTTAATCTCTCTCTCTCCCTCTCGCTCTCTCCCTCTCTCACGCTCTCTGTTTTATTTTCGACCTGGTCAACATCTGGGGTCCCATCAATTCCACAGGACACGCCCTCACATTCTGTTGCTGCCACAAAAATGGGTTAAGTGTGTGCCATGTCCGCTCCGAAACGCAAATAACAACAAGCTGGACACCTTTGTTCAAGGTGTTGAAATGTGGCACTTAACTGTGACGCAGATCCAGCATAGGAGAAAAAAAACATCATTTACCACGTGTCTAACAAATGGGCAGGTGTTGCGGCACTCAAAGCGAACAAGCCGCAAACGAAGCAGAAGCAGAGGAACGACAACTATACAACACACTTCAAATACTCTTAATTGCTTGTCATCGCGTCGAGACCGGCCAAACGCAGTGATTCAGCTCGAGATACGCTTAAAGAGCGCTGCGTACTTGAGAGAAATACATTATAATTGAAGGTATCAGAAACAGGTAAAAGGTGTTAGCTCTTGTGCGTTTAAAGAACCTACAAAAGGTTCCTTTATATAACAATTAAACAACTTCATTGAAAGAAAGAAGCAAATGATGATGTGTGCACAGAATAGAGATATAAAAATCTTATAATACTCGGTCAATACATAAAATATAATATATAAAATTATTATATATTATTTATATTTATATATATTATATATTATATTATATTATTATATTTTATATTATTATATAATAATATAAAATTTATATGTAATTTCTCTAACTTGCCTTGCCAGCAGAAGGCGTGCATATAAATATAGTAAGCAGAACATTGCAGAAACTAATATACTCTTTTCACTTCATACTGTCAACCTTAAACTACAGCTAAATGAACCAAGAAGTTGGTCCGAAAGACTCAGCCCAGGCTAAGTGCTAGAGAATCAGAAATATGATCTTAATCAGAAACTTAAGTCTAAGACTAAAGAGCAAAGACTCATACCAAGCCTGACATAAACCACGATTAAATCAAAATTTATTTTTAATGACAACTTAAATTTGAATATGCGATTGGAGCCAGTGTTGAAAAAGTTTCAAATAGCTAATGCTTGGCAAAATTAGCTCAAAATTTCTATTTCCCTTTCGTATTTACCTGAAACTACCGCAAATTGCAACCACAGTTTGTTTCTATCGAACATATTCTGATATATATATGTATATATACGGTTTGTTCAACCTTTTCAAATTATCTCGCTAGTCTTTATGCCAACCATTTAGCATATGCATTGGGGGTTGTATTCCCATGACCCCAAACGATTAGTCCGGATCGCATTTGCATAAAATAAAACCCCAAGCGGAGACCACACCAGAATTTAAGTGCTCAGCGGCATTTGTCATGCAGTCATCAGCCCGACCGCTGGACAGTCGAGCAATTTAATTAAAATGAAAAGTACAACTGCAACAACAACAACAACAACGACGACGACGACAACGACAACAAGTCAGAATACTCGCGGGTATTACGAATGTATTACAAAATGCTAATTAAATGCTATGAAATTGGGCCAAGCCTCGCAAATGTGAGCCACTAATCACGCCCACGCCGCTGGGCAGCGCTCCGGGGCGTGCCAGGGGGAGAACTGCTGTTGTTGTTGTTGTTCTTGTGCCTCTTGTTGGAATTTTTTCCTTATGCAGCTCAAGTCTCAAGTGCATTGTGCGCAGGAAAAAAAAATTACAAGTTTTTGCGTCTATTTGCGGCAATTAAATAAAATTACTTTTGTGTGTCACATGCGTCTGACTATGAGGATGATGAGGATGATAACGCGTATCGCTGTCATCGCCAACGGAATGTGCTTAACTTAAGCAGACACAGACACACTTTGATGGACAGCTATTACACTAGTTTAGCGCACTTTTTCGTAATACAAATATATTTAGCATGTGAGCAGCAGTTAAAGGTTGAAATGCTGCAGGAACTTCAAATGTTGTGAAAATTGTAAAACAGTGTTGTGAAACAGTGTTGTAAAACAGTGTTGTAAAACAGTGTTGTGAAACAGTGTTGTAAAACAGTGTTGTAAAACAGTGTTGCAAAACAGTGTTGTAAAACAGTGTTGTAAAACAGTGTTGTAAAACAGTGTTGCAAAACAGTGTTGAAAAACAGTGTTGTAAAACAGTGTTGTAAAACAGTGTTGTAAAACCGTGTTGTGAAAATGTGTTGTGAAACCGTGTTGTGAAACCGTGTTGTGAAACAGTGTTGTAAAACCGTGTTGTTAAAATGTGTTGTGAAACCGTGTTGTGAAACCGTGTTGTGAAACCGTGTTGTGAAAACGGGTAGTGAAAACGTGCTGTGAAACCGTGATGTGAAACCGTGATGTGAAACAGTGTTGTGAAACAGTGTTGTGAAACAGTGTTGTAAAACAGTGTTGTGAAACAGTGTTGTAAAACAGTGTTATAAAACTGTGTTGTAAAGCAGTATTGTAAAACAGTGTTGTGAAACCGTGATGTGAACCCGTGTTGTGAACCCGTGTTGTGAAGCAGTGTTGTGAAACCGTGTTGCGAAACCGTGTTGTGAAAGTGTGCTGTGAAACAGTGTTGTGAAACAGTGTTGTGAAAGAGTGTTGTAAAACCGTGTCGTGAAACAGTGTTGTAAAACAGTGTTGTAAAAATGCTGTAAAACACTTTAAAGAAAGAAATTTATGATTCTACTCAGTGATATTTAACTCGGTAAAAGAAACACATATTAACTTTTACATATTAACAATTTACTTAATTTCTTTCAAATATTTCATAAGTTAAAGTGAGTTCTATGAAAAAGAAAAGCTGCCGCTGATAGCTGAAACGCTATTAACAGGCAAACAGAAAACACATTTTGTCAATTAAAATTACTTTAATTTGCAGTGACAAATTCATGCTGAAAAGTTTAGCATTATAAATTGCCTTACTCATGTCCAACTAACAACAATCTATTTTGTTTTTGTTGCCCAGTGTATAATGAGATAATGTCTGCTGCAACTGCTATCATCTGTTATGGTTGAGTAATTTGCACTACTTACACTTCGATCTAAATTTCAGTTGACATTTTAAACAATTAAAACAAATGAATCCTGCCACAAAATGGCACCAACTGCAGAGAAGCTGGCAAAACTGACGTCCGAGCGGCAAAAACCTCAAACTGACATTGATGTGATTTCACCCTACGAATGATGACGACGATCATGATGATGATGATGATGATGATGATGGCGATGACAAAGTCTGGAATGACGGGCAACGTCTGTTAGCCCGGAAAGCATGAAATAAAATGCGTAGCACTGGATGATGCAGTGCGTCGCCAGCTCGGTTGTCATCTCTGCGGTTGTTGTTCGTCATCATTCGTTTTGCTTGGCTCTGGCAGTTTTCTGATTATCCCAACAGACGTCATTGCCAGCAATGGAGTATGTGTGAGTGTGAGTGTGTGCGTGCGTGTGCTTGTATGTGTTCCGGAGGGGGCTTTCGGTTCGTCGGATCGGACAGCTGTGATTACAACTTTTCTGTTTATGTTTTGTAATTGTGTGCCATGGGTTTTGTCGGTTTTTGACAGTTATGATGAAGAAAAATGTGGGTGCCACACATATGTACATACATGCATGCGTGTGTACGTGTGTGTGGATGATGCATTAGACAGCAGTCAACGCCATGTGGCAAGCCATTCTTTTAGATACACTCAACTTATTGTTGCATACTGCATCGCCCGGCACAGGGCAAAGCACTTTAAATATGACAAGTTCGCCACACTATTTACCAAATTGGAATGCATCCGTGGCAAAGCAGGCATATATGCGAAGGCATTCAGAAATTAGGTGATAATAAATAAAGAAAATAAAATAAAGTAATATATGGATCAGGATTTGAATTTGAAAACCAATTAAAATTCTTTAATGACTAGAAACAGGTTGCATTGTTTGCCCAGGGCTAACTGTGTCTGCTTAAGAAATGTTTACATTGTATTTCATTGAATGCAAGAAATGAAATAAAATCTGAGGTAAATAACTCCTCAATGTGCAACGAGCATTTCCATATATTTCCACTTATTACTAAGAAACAAAATGTGTCAAAAGAATCGAGCTGTCAACAACTTTATTACTGTCCGTCCGACCCGCTTGTGGTTCATGCCCCATCTTATATTCACTGTCAATGCATATCACAAACGCTGACGCTTGACCTATTGGTTGGGCCATTGGTTTGCAACCCGCTCGCACAGACCGCATACAAAACGAAGCCTTGAAGTATTGTTTACGTAAATTGCGAACAGAGAAAAATGTGGGTGGTGCGGCGGGCCATAGGGAACTTGTGTAAAATCCACTGGCAAACAAATAGAAACAAGAAATATAGTAAATAAAGGAAATTCATTTTATACTCGAATATTGCATACACTTTGACAATAGGTAGGCAAAAGTGCCCGACCATCCAGCCGGCTTCTGTGTGTGGCGCGTAGGTTCCTTCTCGAGTGCCCATTGACCATATATCATAATAAAACACACACACATTCAGTGTAAGAGCGAGACAGACATAAAGGTTGCTACTTGGACGCCGAGAACACTTGTCCTTGGTGTGGAAAACTTTTGTCATAGAGCGAGAGAAATTGAAAATATGCAAGCACTGAAAAGTTTCTCCTGTTAGTGCACGAGTATGAGTGTGAGTGTGTGAGTGTGTGTGTGTGTGTGTGTGTGTGTGTGTGTGTGTGTGTGTGTGTGTGTGTTTGTTGTTTCATATAGTTTATAGAGCACAGACCCTACAACTCTTACGGATCTAGGGAGGTGGGCGTAACTATGTCAAGTGCAGACTACAAAATTTTAGCTGTGGCGCCATCCGCTCTTCACAGCTTAAATATTTCAACAATTTTTGACTAAATATGACCACAGAGCCAATATAGTGAGCAATGTGAATTAGCTAGTTAATGAGGTAAACCTTTACACCTGCAAAATATACTTTATAGATTAGAAAAACAACTTTAGTGATGGTAAACTCAATGAAAAAATTAATATTTATTAATAATATTTTCTAAGACTCCTATTATTATTACTTAATGATATATATTTACTCAATTCTACCTGCCTGCACACCTGTCTGTTTTCCTAACTAGCTGGTGACGCCCAAAACTGTTCACACTTGACAAATAGCCGACAGAACAGCCCAAAATCAGTTCACAATAATAAAAAAAAACTTCTACGCAGCGAGCGCCGAATGAAGCTCATTTAGCACACTTTTTTCAACTCAAGGTTTTTTTTTTCGAGGTTTATCAACACTTCCGCACGATGGTGCGCATACAAAAGCAGCTACATTCACGCCGCACCACTGCCTCATACCCTGCAGAGAGACATATGCACATCCTGCTATTTTGCAGGACATTGTTTGCACTTTGATAACACACACACACACACAGAGAGACACAGTCACAGCCACTCACACACATATATATAGTTGCCTTCATTACGGCTATGAAAATTGCGCATGCCTTCGCATTGTGTTTGACTATGAAACCCAATGGAGGGAGGGGGCGCCGCCCAATAGGGGGCAGAGCGGCTGCAAGCGCAGCAGGCGGCAAAGTTTGCGTGGAATGCTGGCAGGCATCGCTTTGCTGACAACGCATACGCCATCAGCCGGCTATCCCCACTATCGTTTTCACCCTCTCGCTGCCTCTGGCTGGCACAGCAGTCAAAACTATTTTTCGCTTGGCATTTCAAGCATTTTATGGTTTTATTTCAACAAAAATTTCGCCTTTAAACACGCAGATAGTTGCATGCCACAGCTGGCTTCATTCCGGCTATCACATAGCACCACAGCCAGTAACCCCCTAGCCTCCCCTACGTCCCGCTGCTCACATTGGCCGTCTGTTAATTCATTGCCATGTGCTTTTCATTACGCATACGCATCGAGTGCCGGCTCCAAGGAAGTGTCCCTGGGCTCCAGCTGCTTCTGCTGCTGCTCATACAACAGCGCCGGATATATATTGAAATATTTTGCGAACAACAAAAGGATTTCGACGTGCAAATACCTTAAGGCATTAATTAAAAAATATTAATTTTAAATGCGAGTATTACGCAACTATTAAGTGGAATGGACTCTTAATACTCTCCCAATCTCGGCGAGAGCTTCAGGTATGCCTTAAATAGTTGTTACTTTGACCTGACCTGGCCGCCCTTTAAAGATAAAGAAAACGTTTTTGTTTTTGCACCTTTAAAATAAATTGTATATAGCTATCAGCGATGCGACCAACATTTTATTGCCTGCTGTGTAAATATAATGTCAACTTTTTGTATATAAATTGCGAGAAGCGAGACTTTGGACTGGCTCAACAAATAGAATGGAGCGAAAAACAAATGAAACACACGAAATGAAATTAAAAACGTAAATTGCACTTTTTGAAAACTGAAAAGCAAATAAATAAATAACACTGGCAACGAGAAGGACAAACAGAATCGCTGTGCGGCTCGTTTGCTTAGGCTAGAGATAAGCCGGGGAAAGGATTGGGGCTAGACGAAGAGAAGGGGGCGCACAAACAGAGCTGCGTCCATTTTAGCCTTTTAGCCGTTTTGCCTACCAGTTGGCTTTTCATGCCTGTCTGTTCGGCTGTTTGGTGCCGGCGGAGCCGCTTGTCATTAATATTTCACAACCAGGCAGGCTGGCAGGAGGACGCTGCTAGAGCGCAGGCAGTTCACGGTCTAAGCTTCAACAAAACAACAGAGCACCCGCCAGCCAGCCCCACCCACAATTAAAATCAGATTAAAGTTACGCTAATTTATGCGACCGCACGGCGACACAAAACAAAAGCGGATTTTGCGAGTGCCATGAAAGCCGTTAAAGAACGGCGACAGTGGCGTGCACTGCCACACAGAAAAGGGGGTGACAAATTTATCAAAAGCGACAACAACTGCAACAGATTTCCTTGCTGCGCCGACACAGAAGAGGAAGACGCTTAGACAAAGTCTAAGCCACGAGCACAAAGAAAACTAACCCCCTTCCACCCCCCACTTCTTCAATCTCGATTGAGCTTTCCTCAGAATGTTGCGGTTTTAGTTTTCGCGAGATTTTGGTTTTCCTCCTCACGCCAAACTGTCCAAGACGTCTAACGGGGATTACCAGCTCTAATCCCGACCTCAGCTTTCCGCTGACAGTTTCGTCCGGTTGAGCCATGATAATTGCTTTGAGACTCCTCACAATCTCTAACCTTCAGCCACAGGCGCTGCTGTGCTTCCGTTGCCAAACAAACTTTGGCATAAACAAAACACAGAATGCTGTGACCGAAGTCATATGGCAAACAGTAGTCGCAAAAGAGAAATGTGGACAATTTTGATGGAATTGAGTCGTATGCAAATACACACGGCACATCATGAACCCAACGACAATTGAGTTCACAATATCCTAAAATCAATACACATCTGTGTGAGGTACAGCAAAGCGAGCTGCAACGAAGAAATTTTTGGAAATTTTAATAAATTTTCACAGAACAAAGCTGGCCAAAAAGAGGCAAAAATTTGAATATTGCAGCGAGGCAAAACCATATGAGGACAACGGACAAGTTCAAATAGTAAAAGATTTTACTGATGTAGCAAGCAAAGCAAAAACATTTACAGGATAAATTGATTAAAAACGTCTCTCTCAGCTTTACAGGTAGTTCCATTTTGTAAATGATTTCTCTAGTTTACTATTCGCAATTTTTATTGTTTTTCTAGCGAAGGATGAAAAAAATTCATCCATTTTCCGTCAGTTAAATGTCGCGTCAGTTTGCAGACTCTGCTCGCTCCACGCTCTTATTGTTATTTTCCTCTGGCCGTCTGTCTGGCAAACACAATTGCCAACAATTCAATTTAATTAAGAGTTTCACAGACAACACCCAGCCGAAGCCACGCGCACTCAACACACAAAGCGAAATCTGAAATGTTGGCAAATTTTTGGGTCGCATCAAAATTTGTCTTTTGACTTACAGCAACAAAAACTTATTTCCGAGCCATTGCATCTCTGTCTGCAAATGCTTTAAATAATATTTAAACTACTACTAATACTAAGTAGCTAATACTTAGTACCTATACTAAAATAAAACAATATAAATAATAATAAATGTAATAGAAATAAAAAAAATATTCGTTTCCGATTACAAAACTAATAAAAGACAGTCGATAAAATGGCGAAAGTTGAGTAAGTTACATGCCAAACAAAGAGAAAGAGAACGAGATAGAGAGGGAGGGAGATAGTTGCTGCACAGTAAATTCACAAACAAGTCCCAAACAATTATTTACAGTAAACTTGAGGCAGATTGTTTATTAAAAGTAGAGGATAACTTGAGGACACACATGCACACAGACATATAGAGCGCTCTGCTCAGATATGTTGCAGGATTTTTCACAATGCAAATATAACACTTGCAACATGGCAGCCATTCGACCAGTAAATATCTGCATATATATATATATATATATATATATATATGCATGCACAATTATATTAGCATGTGTATATATACATATTGAGCTTGCCACACACAGATAGACATGCACATGCCACATTTGTTTGCTTGCAGCTTGGCAATTTTCTTAAACAAGCTGCATTGCCTTATGCTTTTAAATGCTTCTCAAATGCCACTTCCGAGTTTTTGGCTAGTTGGTAAACCGGATTTATAATAATTAATTGGCTACAACATTTGCACATTTGTAAAACAATTCCATGTGTGTGTGTCTGTGTGTGTGTGTGTGTGGTTTTGTTTCTTTATTTCAATATTTATTGCCATTGCAGTTGTTCAGTTAAGGCAACGTTTTATTAAGTGCCACTGGCAATCGGCATCCACTTGACTTGAGCAAGACCCTGCCGCCCCCTTTATAGTCTGAAAGTGGCTATCGATAAAGTTTAGCACTTTAGTTTGTTTATGACAAGTGCGAGTGCCCTTCGATGCGATTCTCAAACGTTTAAAGTAGGCGATAAGTGCGCACGTTACGAGCTGTGCTCGTCAGCTTTTAGTGCCGACTTTCATGTCTGAAGTTTAATAACAGAAATTCCTATTCATTTACAGATTATAGCATGCTTAAACGAAATATGTATTAAATACAGATAACTTAACTTAAGGATGATTTAGATAATATTTTTTATCTGTACAAAGTACAGTTATTAATGCATTTCTTAGTGTTTTTCTATTGATATTGTTTTCTTAATATTTGTAATGAAATGTTATACTAATTATACATCAATATTCCATTTGAATTTTGTATAATTAAATTAAATTTCAGTTTTCTTTAATTCACACTTCCAGCACATCTGGTAAAATATCTCAATAGAAATAAACTCAGTTAATTTGTGGTAAATTCTTGTCAGAGGGTGTGACTGGCCTGAGAGTACATTGCTTCTGCTGCTTCTACTATTATTATTGCTGGGGCGTGGCATTCTGACACATGAAATGCCAAGTTCAAGCACGTACCAGAAGGAAAATTATATTTTCCTCACACACTCGATTCATAATTAAGTTTTGCCTTCTGCTAATAGGTTTTGGCACCTATTCGATACAAGCCTAAATAAAGTTTATAGCAAACTTAATTGGTTAAATGTGGCAAGCTGAAAACCAAGAGCTGCCGTAGCTGAATCTACATGAACAGCAGTTGCAGTTTCAGGCTGGAGCAGCCGCTGCTGGGGCCACTGCACTTGCAGCTTTGCTCAGCACACATTGTGCTGCTCTGCGGCAGGCAGTTTAATTGGCTCTTTTGAGCCGACTGGACTGCCTATCGTCCGGCTGCACCTTTCGGCAACGTCAATTATCTAGGCGACTCACGAAACGACATCGGGGGGGTTCAGGGATTGCCAAAATGTGAAAAGCGGCTCAGGTTTAGGCACGCCTCGCTGGTCGCGCGCTGGCCAAAACAAAGCATCACGCATACGCAGCGTGGACTGCCAAGCACTTCGCTTGCGGCCCTTAAAGAAGACTGAAGATTTTGACAATGGAATCGATACCTCTCATAATTCAGAACTACACAAGCTCCAATCAAAAGCTGAATTATACAGCAATAAATGATGATGATGGTCAATCATGAATGCCATATTAAAACGAAATGTGGCCAATTATATTTCCGCTTATTATAATTAGAGTTCGATAGCCCGATAAAAGCTAAATCGATAAACAACATATTTGCGCTTTCTTTTTCTATTTTTCCATTATGCAGTCATGCAGTCTCTTTTTAGCAATTTGTTTGTTTGTTTTTTAGTGTCTTTCCACTGAAATTTAGTCATGCATAACAAAAGTTTTTGTGTATTTTTGTGTGACGTTTTGAAGTAAGGCGTCTCGACAATCGATGAAAATAGTTTTGAATAGCAAATAAAGCGCCAATTGTGAATGGCTGAGCGCACAGCGCAAAAAGAGAGGGAAAAGAGTGCACAACAAAGAAAAAATAACGATGAAAGAAAGGCAAAAAGAGAAGAATGAAAGTAACACTGCACAAAACAAATATATACCTACAAATTCAGTTAGAAGCAGGCAAGAGGCAGAAGTGAAGTGAATGTGTAGGAGAGAGAGAAAGAGTCGGCACAGTATTGTTAGAGCGAGATAGACGACTCTGGACAAACAGTGCTACGCGCCAGGCTGACTGACAGTTAAAGCTAGTCCAACAAATGTCCACCCACGCCCCCAATTTCGCCGCCCGTCTCCATTATTTATGCATCAATGGCTGCTATGACGACATGCGCTAAATTGATACAATCCACACAGAGTGTGGCCATTGGACGGACGGACGGACGCACGGCAGGATATGCAGGGCGGCCGCATATGGAAGTGGTGCAAGAGACAAGGACATGCCACACAGCCACACCCCACACCCCACAGCCCACCGCCCGTCGTCGCACTGTGGCGCCAAACGACATGGCGATACATACCGCGCGACGCCAGGAGACCAGGTAAAATGCATAAAAAATAAAAAAAAAGCAAGAGAAACCTCTAGAAAATATTTGCAAAATTGAAAAAAAGGGCAAATAATAGAAATAAAAAGTAAATATATATGTATATCTATATATAGAGTATATATGTATGCGCTGTTGTTGTGTGAAAGGGAGTTGAGCACAAAAATGTGAAACGATAAAAACTGCAACTCAGCCGCCCATTGGCATTGCCACGCCCCCCCCGCGCCCTTCTCACCCGCACTGGGTCCTTTGGGCTTTTGTTGCCGCTGCAGCTGTAATGCCACGAACAAGCCACACAACTAAATAGATTCTGTCCTTTGTATTGTTGAAAGTAACAGCAGCGGGGGCTGCAGAGCCAGCCGCGTCGAGTCATTGAGCCAATTGAGTAAATTGTTTTATTGAAAGATTTTTCGTCCTCACTTTTGTCGCGCTGTGTCCTGCGTGGCACAGAGTGTAGCGGCGGCAAGAGCACAGTTCTCTGAATTATCGAGTAGCCGAGTAGTTTATATATATATATATATATATATATATATATATATATATATATAACAGTATATACTGGTATATAACGATACCACAACGAGTATTTCGATTACTTTTTTTTCGTATTTTGTATTTTGTTATGCGCTGACATTTATGCATTTTTGATGACTTGAAATGCGCTTTCATATTTCTGTTTTTGTTTCGGCTTATGCAATTACTTTATAGAGCTGGCTTTATTGACATTGTTAAACAGTTGAAGCCCTTTAGCGATCCATGTCGGGTATACTCTAGATATAGGGCAACAGTATCTTAGCTCATCTAAGTAGTAGTGCTCTTTGCATACTCTTATATACTACTACAACTACTACTACTACTTCTACTACTACTACTCTTTGCATACGCTTTTATACTACTACTACTACTACTACTACTACTCTTTGCATACTCTTTTATACTACTACTACTCTTTGCATACTCTTTTATACTACTACTACTACTACTACTCTTTGCATACTCTTTTATACTACTACTACTACTACTACTCTTTGCATACTCTTTTATAGTACTACTACTACTACTACTACTACTCTTTGCATACTCTTTTATACTACTACTACTACTCTTTGCATACTCTTTTATACTACTACTACATCTACTACTACTACTACTCTTTGCATACTCTTTTATACTACTACTACATCTACTACTACTACTACTCTTTGCATACTCTTTTATACTACTACTACATCTACTTCTACTACTACTACTACTACTCTTAGCATACTCTTTTAAACTACTACTACTACTCTCTGCATACTCTTTTATACTACTTCTACTACTACTACTTTATACTATTACTGCTCTTTTATACTACTGCTACTACTTTTCATATTACTACAACTACTACTACTACTTTATACTATTACTGCTCTTTTATACTACTGCTACTACTTTTCATATTACTACAACTACTACTACTACTTTGCATATTACTACTACTACTACTACTACTTTTCATATTACTACAAACAAAATAACTCCTCTTTAGACTAAGCTACACTTTGTATATTAAATATACTGTGCTTTTGCAATATTTCTGCTACTATTTTCCTAATACTATAACTTTAACTACTTATCTGTCTACTCTTGATATTTTTATAACTTCTACGCCTTTAATTAAATCTCTTTTATACCTTTTCAATAGATTATCCTATCTTTGGCTAATATTTAATATTGTATTATTTATTTACTTCTTCCTTCAAATATTTTGCATTTGCATTGGCTTTAAGCTACCTTAAGCTACCCCAGACACAACACATTTGCGCAATGGTTGAATTCTATCAATGCCCATGTCTGCAGATTAAACCAAGTCAGCGGCAGCTGTGCCTCTTGGCCAGACACTAACAACGGCAACAGAATCGCCCAAGCGACAGACAAAAAACGAAAAGGGCTTAGAGGTAGTAGTCGAAGCAGCTAATAAAATGCAGATGCATTCGTAGCTGCTAGACACTAACTGCAGGCAATTAAACTCACATCAGCCACCATATATATTAGCAATACATTGCTTGAAGATACCCTGTATCCTTAAAGATTTTCAGTTCTACATACATATTTTACAGAGTATTACAGGGTTTACAAGCTAATGTAAAAGTAATTGAAACCTTTGGCCAAAGGTCTTATCGAGGCGCCTGAATGTATGCAACAGTTCACAGCAGCCCAAACGGATTAAACAAAAACCCCTTTTAGCACACATTGTATTTACGATATTTTTAGTCTGGTTTACACACCGGACTTGCCCTTTATGGATGTAACTTTTTTGTGGATTTCAACGAGTGCATTGGGCAAAATATTTCTGAGTCAATGAACTGCAACTGGCTTTATTTTGTGGCATTTATAAAGGTTTTGCCTTTGGGGCCACTTGACAAATCAATAAAACCGTCAGCAACAAACACGTCCGTCATTAGTTTTTGGCTGACGCTCATAAATTGCGTGAGTTTGCGCCACGCCACGCCCATTCGATAGCTGATGCGTTGCTGACCGCAAAAGTCAATTTCGAAAAGATGCCGAACGACAAAAACTAGGCGTAGGAGTTGGCTTTGGGTCCAGGACATGAGTGCAACTGTCACTGGCAGGGCGTTTGAGTGAGGCTTCAGTCACATGCCTGTCCGTGACCCTTACCCTACCCCTCCCCCTTGCCTTTCACAATCCATTTCCTAAGCTCAACCTGTGCCTCCCTTCAACCACCCACCTACCCCACACCAAGAACTGGTTGTCAACGCAATGCCGCTTGCCACAATGCATGCACAATGGGATCAATTATTTTGCGATTGCGTATGTGTGTGTGTGTTTTGTATGTAGTGTTGCGCAATCATGCTTGCGTATATTGAATGTTCATAATGATGATTATGATTGTCACATGTGCTGATGATGATGACGTAGATGCCAACATAACCAACCAAAAATTCAACAGCAGATGCCTCCGACCCGCATCCAACAATAACAAGTGTCATATAGTGTGGGAGCGGGCTGCTGCAGGTGCTGCCCAGGGATGAAAATGTTATGTCCTATGAGTGGTTGATCAAATGTTGTTGTGAAGGGTTTTGCGGCTTTGCAGTTTTGACATGAAATGTTCACAATGCCAAGTTCGAAAACTAGGCTCGACATATCTGAGCATAGATGTGGCTGTGTGGCTGGTTCACATATCGATAACAAATTGAACAGAAAATCAAAAATCCAAACACAAATTGTTGCTCTCTATTAAAAAGACTTAGTTTTGATTGAAGTTAGCAATTTATTATACAACTTTTTAGCAAACATGTAACACCAAAAAATAGAGATTTGTAAATTTGCAACAAATTTTAATTGGGTGACTATCTAGATAACAACGTGCCACGTGCCTAGGCCAGCTCGCTGGGAACTGCATACGCAAGAAAATTTATATTTATACCCAAATATTCTCGTTCAGTTCGTATGAGTAATATTGGCTAGAGCTGTCTGTTCCCTAATATCCACTCATGTATTTTTGTTAGCCGACATAGCCTTGAGCCATCAAATTTTATTAACATATTTTCCAAATGAGCAAATTCTGTATCTCTGTCCCACCCTCTTAGCTTAGCTCTCTGTCTACACAGAGAAATAATTAAAATTAAATTTAATCGTATAACGAAATTTTCACCGCTAGCAAAAACTAAGCGAATTTCCAAATTGACAACAACAAAAGGAAAATCACCGTCATCAGCAGACATATTCAATCTATATATATATAGTGTATGTGCATATATATATATACATATATCATGATTATGAAGCACCACAATGATGATTAACATCATTAGCATGGCCGGCAGCATCAACGGCAGCTAATTAGACACACGTAACATCATTTGAAGCAATTTTCTGCGCAAAATGCCAGCGGCTAAGCGAGAAAATACCGAAAAGAAATAAAACTGAACAAAACTAAAAAGCACTCGCAAAAAAAACAAGGAAAAATCATTTTAATTACATTTTTAGCAATGCGTATTATTGGTGGAAAGAGCCAAACAGGTGCTCGGACAGGCGAACTGGCGAGCCAAGCCCCGCGGCCAGCCCCGCAACACCCCAGCTAACCAACAGCCACCAAGTGGATGACAGTCGAACAGTCACGATGATGCCACAGCATCAGCATGTGCTGTACCTGAGACTGTGTAGCAAAGGTGTGGGCCTAATAAAATAATAAATTAGATTTCAAAAAGGTGAAAATGTTGTTCAAGTGGAGTTTAAGGAAATGAATAAAAAGATTTTAAAACACATATTGAATAAGTATAAACGAAAGAGAGAATTGAATAAAGTAAAGAATATTCCCTTAAGCCCTTAAATATAAATTCTCTTTAAGAGAAAATTACTTTTCTCATTGTAATGATAAAGGTAAGACGGCTGGGCTTCAGAGACAAAGACTAGCAAAGTCCAACAAAATCTTTAATTATTAACTAATTCTGAATGAAGCAGAAACACATAAATCTCCACCGTGCACTAAGACCTAATTGCAGGAAATATGAAACCAAAATGTGATTTGAGACCAATTAAATATGCAGGTATACACAGTGCAGGCACGCACACACATACACAATCAACTTGATAAACCGCTTGCAACATTTCACCTTTAACCTCTTAATCTATTTGGCTATCCGACCATGTATTACAAATACTTATTTAAATGCGCCTCAGCTGTTGGGCAAATGAAAACAAATGAATTTTGTATTCACGTCCACTGTATGAATGCACGTATCAATAATTGAATAACACATCTCATCTGTGATGAAGTAAAATTTATATAGGAAGGATGCAAACCAAATATCCAGTGAAAATTTCATTAAAATAATTATAAAATATAGTATACAGAATGTGAGAGAGAAGGAAAGAGAGTGAGAGAGAGAGAGACGATGGTGATGACCAACTGCTTGTCAAGCGTGCAAAATTTAATGCATAATTGATGATAAAAACCGAAATCAATCAATCATAAAAATGTCAACAAAGCCCTCACTCTCCCTGAGGGCGTGGCTCACACACACACACACACACAATAAAACTGCCAACCAAGTTGACAATAGAAGACGAAACAGCAGCAGAAGCCTAATGAAAAATGAATTCTACTTAATAAGATAAATTCCAGAATTTAATAATTTTATAAATAAAAGTATTTTTTCGTGAATTTAAAGGCATTTCCGTTTTTAAGCTCTCGCCAGAGCTAGTGCTCTGTTCACTCTGAATTGCAGTTTATTCAATTAATTTAAATTCGTCTACTGCCAAGCTGCAAAATCTCATTACAATATTAATTAATAAATAATAATTCAATAAAAAATTCGAACGCTTCATCACGCTTAAATTCATAATTGATATGGCCCGCAAAAAAGGAGTTATGAAAATGAGAGTTCATCAATACGCTAAAAAAAAAAGCTATTAAAGGTTACACTATAAACTATTTCGAAAATCTATTAACTAATTTAAAGTCACTCAACTATTATCAAGTGTTAACTGTTGACAGACATTAAAATACTTTTTAGAGTTCATTCAACGTACTCTTGATTAACTCCACTTCATTGCTCACGCCCCAACGAAGCGTAGGTTTGAATGAAACTGCTAACTAAGAATATTAGCTTATATTCTGCCCACTTTTTCGATTTATATAAAAAAAAATATATCAGACATTATTCCAACATAGCTCTTTATGCACTTTTCATAACTGAATCAATATGCCGCTTCATTTATTCATCAGCTCGTGCACACATATTTCAATGTTAATTAAATTGGAAGCCCAATATGATATATAACACACTTACACACACACACACTCGTGCGCCAGTCGATACATTATTCAATTATTAATTATATCACCAGTTTTTTTCCTTTTTTTTTGCTTTTTAATAAACCAAACGGCTGCAGTTTATTAAACAATGCGAGAGTTTTCAATCGATGAATTTTAATCGAGGCAATGTCCTGCCCAGTCTGCTCAAGTTGTCCTTTTATTCATCAAGGTAATTAAAGCGTAAAATTGAAAACAAAAGCAGATTCCCGTTAAAGTTTGCTCTCTGGCCGCACGCAGTCAGGCGAGTGCCAAAAAGGCAGCAACAACACGAAAATCACATGGCAAACTTTACCGTGAAAACCCCGAAAACCAAAAACTTTTCCACCACACACAACCGGAAAAGCAACAACAGACATAATAGCTACGAAATGTGTTAACTTAAATAAAGGACCAAGAAAGCGACGGGGTGGCCAAAAAGGAAGGCAAAGGGTTGCCAAACCGAGAAGACTTAGTCACATCACAGACAGGCAGACAACCAGCCCCGCAAACAATAATGAGTTGTAAGCACAACTTCATACAAAAGGATTAAACAACAATAGTCACTGAGAGGATGTGCTACCTGAATAGTTGCCACTCTCGTCTTGTAGATGCAGCGTGCGAATGTGTATAGGTGCGTATGTGTGTGTGTGTGTGAAAGGCTCTGAAAGGCGCTTATTCAAAAGATTAAGATATTATCAACAAGGCAGAAGCGCAAGACCAATGCTCTTCAGCAAGCCGCATCTTAAATGCTCTGTTGGCTGAGATCGATAGCAAATGGAGTCACTATCGATATATGCCGAAGGCTATTGAAGAAATCATTAATATTGAAAGATAACTAATATATATATAATTAAAAAATCGTTCAAATTTATGCAATTATCTATATTATCTGTATATTTCAATATTTCACTGTGCTATCAATAGTTTGCTATCTATTGTTCGTCTAGCCATATCATGTATCCAGCTTAAGGGTATTTCAATGAATCAACTTTCGAGGACTCGTCCTAAGTTGCTGCGCGTGTCGTGAGGTGAGAGGCATTTGCGGTGTTGTACAACTCATTAACTATTGTCTGAACGCATGCAGAGCGAAGCCGCCTCAGGCTGCTAATCAGAGTTAAATATTGCCATGACAGCTAGGGTAAGTGATACCAAATCGAAAATAGCAACAGAAATCCATTAAAAGGGCTCAAGGCATACTCGATTACACACACAAATAGGAAATTGAAACGTAAATGACCTAAAAGCTATTGGATTTCAGGCTAAGCCTTGAAAGGGTTAATACCTAGAAATACTATGAGAAAACTCGAGTATACGAAACATTCCCTATTAACCTACGAGTTGGAATCAAAAACATCAAGTTCAAATTTCAAATTTGAATAAGCCAAACTTAAGCTTTTGTTGCTTTCTACTGGCTTAAAGGCATTTTGAAAATGTCATAAATTCGTTTCCGTTAGTCAATTTTTAAATAATTTTATTAGAAAATGGGTTCTGGGCATAGGAACTACAACTCCAGTTCAACTGAGTGCCAGGTGCTGATGCCTCGGCGGGAGGTATGGGATTTTAATAAATCGGATTTTACCATTGAATGAAGTAGCATTTCTGTTTACAGACAAACTTTTTAATAGTGCAGCGTTCGGCTTTGCTTAGCTGCCATAAAAAGTTGCTTTGGCTTTGCTTGTTTCGCAACATCTTTGAGCCGATCCCCATCATTCCGCCCACTCAAGTGCCGCAAACAAACTTAAACTTCCGACCAGCACTGAAGATATTGCTGTAAAAGTTGTACATTTTGCGCTCACTGTGTGTATGGCTGTAAAAGTTTTTAATAATAACCGCAATACAAGAATATAAACATTTATATTGCGAATGCTGCCTCATAATGCGGCGCGCACAACACTCAACACACAACGCACACACATTGCGCGAAATGCCACGCGGCACACGTTGCGTATGAGCAATGCCAGCAAGCGCTGATGCTGTGACTACTGCTGCCTCTGCCTTCATCTTTTCCCGCTGTCTTCTTTTAACTCTGTCTCTTTCTTAAACCTCATCTTCTCATGGTTTGCTTCTGAACTCAGACTGCTGCCGCTGCCGCTGCCGCCGTCGACTCAAAAGATTGAAGGTTAATGTGCAAGCAAGGATCCTACTTGCTGTATTTGTTTTTGCTATATATCTCTCGCCCCATGCCCTGCTGGCGCTATCTGGCGCAGGCTTCAGCAGGTGCAGCTGCCATAAATGTTAAGTTTTATAAGAAGTTTGACGGTGTAGCGAGTGTTAAGAGTTCAAAGGATGCTTAAGCTGCTTACTTCCTTGCCTTGTATATGCCTTGCCTTTAGTATATGAAATTCCTTTGATATGTGGCTTACATGCATACAAAACATACCAAACATTCTCATTAAGTACACTTCTGCATTCCTTATTAAAATAATAACAGAAATTAATATTTATCAATTATCTGCTGAGTATTTTGTGCATATTCATAAGTAATATATTGAAGCCTTGCCTACAGATGAACAAGCTGATCTCTTGACAGTCAATATAATTTTAAATTCAGTTGAGAAATACACATATATTCGCTAACATTTAAAAAGCTAATTGCTACTCTGTAAATACATAATTATATTATTCGCTTTTAGTTCTTCTCACTTAAAACCCGTTGACGCATTTCACATCAAGTTTGAAATTAACACTATCACTCACTCACTCACTCACACACTCCTGCACTTGAATTGTCCTCTGTTTTTATATACTTGCGTCCACTCTCCGTGAATCCGAAAGCCACATAATGCCAACTCAATTAAGCACTAACTGAAACGTGGTCCATTGGCATTTCCTTTGACTACCTTCCGACACTTTTGCCATGGCCCGCTTTTCCCATCTACAACGCCTCTTCAAATTTCCATTCCCACTCTATGCAGTCAATGCATTTGAGAGCTGTTCTTTATACACCCCTCCCTTGCCTTGCCTCTGCACCGGCACTTCCTGTTTCCTACATACCGCCACTTCCTTTTGCCCCAACAGATGGGCAGGCGGAGAGCTTGGTATTGGAAATGGAATTAAAATTGCACGAGAAGTTGGCGACGATAAACGCAGCACAAAATGCGGAAATGATAGAAAATGTTTTAATGTTGCACAGCTCTGGAGACACGTTAAAAGAGGAGGAAAATTGGAGTGTTCTATGAAGGTAAAATAAAAATAAAAGCTGAACTGGAAAAGTACAGAAGGCAAAGGCAGCAAGAGAAACTGAAGTTGCTTTTCTTTCCAAAGACAATTTGATTGATTGTTAAGCAGTCAGTGATGCTGCTTGACGCTGCACAGAGGATTGTTGCAAGCTTCAGTTGCTGAAAGGTGTTGGAAGACTGTAGCATCAGTTCTTGACAGCTAACGAAATTAAATAATGCATAAGTAAAGAGTCGACATTTAGTTGGAAGTTCTTTTTATACTCTAACGAAGCGTATGGTAATATCGATACTCAATAGCTAGCTGAATTGTAGATCTTAATAATAATATAAAATAGATATTTTTAATATCTTGTTCTGATTTTCTATCACTATAAATATGTATTTATCTATTGTTCACATTAAACATTTATCTTTTCTCCTTTATGTTTCCATATTCATATCTTTATTTACTATTTCTTTCTTAAGTTTCTTTTCTATTAGCCTTTTTCTTCATCGATTATCACATCCCCAAATCATTTATTACGCCGTCAACCATCCAACTAACGCAGTCAATTTTCTCGCACATTAAATAAAAATCAAATATATGAAATCAATTCAAACACTCCATTTACTGCCTGGCTCCTTATGTCCCTGGCTGTGTGGCAAGCCTCGGGCCATGGAAATCATAATGAAAATGAAATAAAACACTAAGCGAGGGGACACTTGAGCCCAGATGATTGCATACAATTGACAGCCCAAGCGCAAGGCACGAATAAGACAAAGCTAACGATAAAATGAGAAGCAGAGAGAATAAACAAGTGGCAGAAGCAAAAGGAAATTCTCAAGACGTCGCGACATTCAGCGGTTCGATTACAATTTAACAAATTTTCTAACAGAGTGGTTCACAATTCGTACGTTTCCTGGCTCTGAGAGGGGTTTCGTTCCTTACTTCCTTTTATGTTTGTTTTTTCTTCTTCCTTTTTTTTTTCTTTTGTTTACCACTCAATTGAATTTTTAATCGTTTCTTCGTTTAACTTTTCTTTTCGGTGGCGCGAACGCTTTTCACTTTCCACTACAGTTTGTGCGAAGCAGATTGGAACCGAGGACATCTTGAGCGCTTGGCTGGTGTTTCCTTATCGGTGGCACAACAGTCCTTGTTTGCTGGCTTCCTCTCAGCCCTGTCTCAGGCCATTCCTATTCGACCGACCGACCACTTGACTCGTCATTGTTTACATTTACAAATTGCTCGCTTGTCCGCAAATTGCAGCGCGTTTTGGTCCATGAGGAAAACAGACAGAAAGAGAAGGAAACAGAGAGAGAGAGCGGGCGAATGACAGAGATATACAGACTGAGAAAGAACTTTGGCATATCTTTCGGCATCTTTACCTAGTCTTCCTTATTTCATTCTTTTTTTCGTTGTTGGGAGGGCGGGTGAAACGTCGCTCGAGGCTTGGCAAAATGTTGTAACAAAAGCAAATGTCGCTTTTCCTGTTTGCCTTCGCTTTTTGCTGCCTTCAGTACGAGCTTTTCCTTCTTGTTTTTTTTTTATTTTCAGTTTTTACTTTTTTTAATCATTTTTGGCCGCTTGCGGTTTCTATTCGCAGCTTTGTTTATATTTGCGCCCCACGCCCACACATTTTTTGTTGATTTATCATGATTTTATTTGGCTACTGGACTTCCCCACCAGCAACTTCTTCTTATGGCTTCGACTTTGGCTTCTGTTTGTTCTTTTTGATTTCTTTGCCCAATATTGAAGCGATATTTCGATAAGAGGCTTCAAGCGCAAACACAATAGGTGCTCAGGATATTTTCTTCCTTTAATAGAACAATTAAAGTATTTTATGCAAATACGGATATCGAATAAGGAATAAGCTCTTGAACTATTCTCGATTGATTAGGCTAGCCAATTGGCAAATATAAATCCGATAACATAATATTTTACTCTAACATGCCACCATCATGAGCTCAATGTTTTGCGTTGCATGCCACAAATTGAAAGTTTGCAAAGGGACAAAAAATTGAGCTGTTTGACTGACTTACTGAATGACTGTGCTCCACAAAGCTAGGATAATGCCCCACACATTTATATTTATATATATGTAACATATTTTCTGGCAGCAAAGTCGGCGACAAAAGCTGAAAACGAAAGCGTCATTTTTTATGCCATATTGAGCCAATCGTGCGGAACTTAAGCAAAGAGCGCAAACAGCTTAGCTAAGAGTGCAAGAACTGAAAAGAGCAACAGTTATCGAGAGTCTACAGCGGATATAACCAACTGTGAGCGGTGTAGAGTTTAACTGTTGAATTGAATACCGGGATTTCTGAACGTTTGACAATCCTAAAGTATCTATAAATTTAGATGAACTTCATTTTGAAAATCTCAATTAGTCAGATAAGAAATACTAAAATACTTTCCCTTTTTACAACTTTTTACGGAACTTTGAATATATATTGCGGCGCGTTACGTCATGCACGAATGACAACACCCGGTATTCCACTGACTCTCACAACTCTTATAAACTGCATACTCTTTGGAAACGCATGCGCACTTCTATTGAGAGCTCTCCAGCCTATTCAACTGAAGGGGCATGAACAAAAGTCTACACAGAGTGCTCCACTGTTGATAGTTGCCACTTGCAACAAGTTGCCTGCGAATATTTCCCCTGCTTTGGTTACACACCTGCGGCAATGACGTGGGAGAGGGATTTGCGTATGAAAATGTTTCTCGTAAGTAGCCAGCTTTGTCTCTGGTTCTGATATGTCCCTTGCATCTAATTGCATAATTGCCAAGTCAACTGGAAAATTTGCCAAAATTCCAGTTAATTAGTGGTCAATACGAGAAAACGACAGATAAATCGATTAAATACTGTCATGGCTACTGTGCATAGATATAGATGCTTTTAAGGCCTTTCAAGACAATCAAACACCTAAATTACTAAGCAAAACCAAAACATAAAGGACAAAGCAAATCCTTGGCAATATTCACTTAATTGATTAAAAATGTCTGAAATAGTGAAATAGTAAAGGCTTAATGAAATTAGATGCAAATGTTATAGGCTTTCATAATGAAGAATATCATTGACATACAGCTTACACTTCTGGCCAATATCTGATATTTCTGTATACCTGTCGCACGCTGCAGCTACAGGGTATGCACTGAGCTGAAATTTCAAGACACCAGACAGCAAATAGAAAATTTAATTCAATTAATTATGTTTTCACTTAGCAACTGCATTGCCTCGCATTCAATACAGGCTCCGAGGCGATGCCACCCACTCCTCCTCTACACTTGGCATTGTGCCTCATGAAAATTGAATCAAGACAGGTTTCACTTGCTTGCAGGACATTCCCCACACAGGCAGTGGCAGGAGAGCATACAGCTGATGCTACAAGTATAAATAGACTATGTACACACACTATATACATACATATATATAACATATATATGTATATCATCTCCGCTGATAATCACATTCTGATGTGCCATAAATCATATTACGCATACGCCTGGTAGAACGCAAGCGTGCCTGAAAATATTCTGTTTATTATGCTGCAATTGTTGTTGCTGCATTGCATTGTTGTTGTTGCTGTTGTAGTTGCTTCGTGCCTATCCTTTGACAAGCGTTTAGCCCTCTCTTTATTGCCTAACTTAATTAGCTGTGCCTCAGTCGGTGTCAGTCAGCTGGGAAATTTGCTGTTGCACGGGAAAAAACTGTTGCATACTTTGTAGAGCAAGCAAACAAGGCACACACATGCCAACAGACACACACACACACACACACACACACACACACACACACAGTAGTTGTTATATCGTACAGTAGAACTGGGCAAATTGGCTTCATAATTTAATTAGGCTGCCTCGTGCACCTACTCTATTTTATATCAAAGAAAAAACTGGCTTGAGTTAAGTTTTGCTGTGATGTTAATGGAACCAGACTAATTAATTTATATAAAATAAATTTATATGCATGAATATATGAAAAAATAGCGAGCTGCTTTAAATTTTGTTTTATATATATAAAATAAAATATTTAAAAACTTTAAATTAGTTTTACTAAAACTTCCATAAAGTTTTTTAAATTTTTATATATTATTTTATATATATTTACATTATTTTTATAGTAAGCATAATAGAAGCAGAGAACCCCCTGAAATTTTAGCGAAATTTTTGGAGCTAAACATTAAATACCTAATAAAGTATGTTCAGTTTTATATAAATCAGTTGACATACCCCTCGTAGCTAATCATCACAAAGTTAAAGACTTTCTTAAGCTTACCTGAAATGACAAATAAGAAAATATTCGTTTAATAATTATTTACAGAAAAATATATAAGTCTGATTCGTTGTCTATCTATATAAATATAAATATATATATATTGATAAACATAAATATGTTAAACGAGAGGTATGAAAAGAGTGAGGCAACTGAACTGATTAAAAGCGCCAACCGTATAAAGTGTCAAAAGAGAATGAAAATGACAACAGCAACAGAACGAAATGCACAACATGATACACAAATTTTTATGTTCAACATAAATTGGGCGGTCAGTTTGTGAAGGGGGCACGAAGAAGGGGATGCGAACATGAGAAGGCTCAAAGGGAGCAGCAATAACAGTAACAACATAAAAACTGAAACAAGAGTAACAGCAGCAACAGGGCGTTGGAAGAAAAAAGAGAGCGAGAGAGTGAGAGGTCGAGAGAGTGGAAGGGTATACGACCAAGGCTTTGTGCTGTTATTTTCAAAACGAATGAGAATTATTAAAGGGCATTATTGCAGCTTCACGAAACACACAAACACACACACACACACACACACACACATCCTGAACACCCATGCAAGTACAGCTTGTTCATTAGCCATTGTCAAAGGCAAGTGCATTAAACGGCCCATTGCATAATCACAATAATAAAAAATATACAAAAGATATAATATTACACATAGATATGCTATAACTAAAATATTTCTAGTTCAGATCTAAGAAATTTCTTTAGCTTAGATTTCAGGGAAATCTTTAAGCTAAAAATGAAGCCAAGCCGATGGTTTCATATAAAAATCCTTACGTATACGCACCGTTGCACCCAATTTATATTATAAAGAGATAACTAAAGCTTCGCACTTGCATATTTCGCATGCTGTTCTAGCTGTTTTTCATTCATAAAGTATGTCTCATGACAAACTTTGCAGCACCAAAGCCATTCTATCCGTATATTGCGCGAAAGAGGCAAGACGCAGCAATTTGCTGCATAATGTTGCAACTTTTGCATTTCATAAATGAAACATGTGCATAATATTAATACAGTGAAGTAAACAACCGAGCGCGCCGCACCAGCTGCGAGACGAAGACGAATATAGATATACAAACACGACCGGGTGAGATGCTCATGAGAAGAAAACTGCAAATGTGTGGAAAAATATGCTCGCTCAGACCTCAAATTCATTGAGATTCATGAACTGCCAGTGGCTCTTAATGCAGCTACAATAATATATGCATTTATTTATTGTTTAGCTTCGCAAATTTAATTTAATTGCAAATTATTGCAAACTTTATGCTTTGTTTTTGGACATTGAAAGCTTTCGTCTGGGCAACTTGCATAGGTGCTCAAAATATGCCAAAAATTTGTGTATTATTCGGGGCTTCGTTTGGAGTGCGCCTGCCTCACCCACGGCCGGGAAGAGGTACAAATGAGCTGCGTAGCTGTGGCAAAAGTTTTGTGGCCAGTGATTTTCAAAGGTTTTGCGGCTGAGCTCCACTTTGCCGGTGAATACATACAGACGAACATTTAAAAGGCTATTTAAAAAAGCTCTCTATACTAATTATGATGTTTTTCGGCTGGGCCAAGCAAAAGTTAGTCCATGGCAGAAATGTCTAAATATTTGATAAATTTTAGTAAGCATAGCAAACGCCTAGCAGCTGGAGAGTAATTCAAGTGCGAAGACCATTATGGAATATCGTCTATGCAAAATTAAAATCCAGATCCAGAGCTCACTGAAAGCCCGAACAGCAGCATATTTTTGACGTTCAGTCACAAACACCGAAAAATGTTATAAATATATAAACTCGAAATCAAACTGATGTACGCAAATCAACTTTGGGAAAACTTTCCAAAGATAAACGTGTACCAATAAAATAAAACACGCTCACAATACAATAATGCATCAAAAGAGAAAGGCAGGAAAAGCAAGCGAGTGAGTACTATGGCTGGAGCAAAGCAATGCAGCAGCAACATCATCATCATCGTCATGCTCAACTTGAAAGTTCGAAATGATATGATGGCAGCCACTGGAGAACAAAGAATATCAAAGTTAAATTAAATTTGTAGTTTTGCAAAACTTTCTCGTGTCGATCTCCCCCGTTTCGTGTCTCACCTGTAGCAGTCGAGCACCCAACCACCACCACTGCAGCATTCTACTGCCCCCTTTCCACTGCCTCTCGACAGCCCGTGTCGCAACAGCTCATTCAATTGAATTTTTCCTCATCTTTATCTTAATTAAAAGCCTCAAAATTCAATTAATTTACACGCAGACATTTTTGGTGCTTTACATTTGAATTGCAGCTCATTAAAATTGTTGAAGGTGATCAAAAATAAGTAAATCAAGTCATCGTCGTTGCCGCCGCCAGATGGCGACACAATGCCGCAAGTTTTAAGGGGCCGCGTTGCGCTTTGCCATCAAATCTGGGCAAAAGTTAAAACTTGGGCGCACAAGCGCTCAAGGTGAATTTTAATGAAAAATATAATTATAATTCATGCAGATTTTTCGCGGTGTACGGGTGAACAAGTGTGTGTGTGTGTGTGTGTGTGTGGGGGGGGGGGGTTCTCAAAGTTTGACAAAGTTTATATTATTATTGCAGAGAGCAGTTGTTGCTGTTGTTGCCGTCGTGTTATTTGCTCTTGTTGTCTGTGGGTATTAAAATGTAATTATGTCGTAAAGCAACCAAAATACATAGCACGCTTTTCCGGGCAGGTGTCAAGTGTGAAAGGAGCACAGAGTGCGCGAGAAGAAAATAGAGCAGGCAGAGAGAGAGAGGTAATTGCATTCTAGCAAAGCTAACAACGAGTAGTTTTAGCAAGGTATAAATTACAGTAAAAGCTTCTTGTGGAAATTCTTTTCCTTACAGAGAGATTTGATGTCTGAAATAAATTCTTTATCTTTTATTGCATTGCTGTCAGTCAGACAGCACAAACTATTCAATTTAACTGCATATATTTCAGTTGACTTGATTGGGCTGTCAATTAGTGGCCAGAGATGGCAGCGCTGCGCTGCGCTGACAGCGAGCCATCAGCTGTGTGTGGCTCTCAGTCTAATTAGAAATATTCGAAGGGCTTCTCAAGGAAGCCGACTCTATGCCAAAACAATAGAAAAGTGCCAACCACATAATTTTAGATTGACAAACGTCAATCGGAGCGACAACGAGAAGTGAGAAGAGAGGAGAAGGAGGACAAGCGAACTGCGCACAATGACAGCCAGTCAAAATGGCAGCTTTATGCGTCTTGGTGCATGAAATTCCCAGGCACTCAGCCCTCAGACATAAGCCCTTTCACCCACCCACACACACACACACAAAAGTCAGAAAATGCGAATGCATTTGGAGGAAACAAAAGCTGAAGGAACACAAGGTGCAGCCATTCAGTAAGAACGGTGTATGGATTGATGGAAATTTAGAGGAGATTGCATACTCTATGAATGGATAGAAAAGAGAATTCTAAATATAATCAAATAATTGTGAATGACTAGAGTAGTTTGGGATATTATTATCGATTATCGATAGTGGCAAGTTCAAAGCGCCAGTAAGTGCAAATAGTTAAAAATTCTGAAAGGCTTTCCTGCTCCTTCCTTATACACCGATTCAATATGGGCATTAAGGGTAGAGGGATATATCCCAGTCGGGCACTTCCCACTACAATTTTGCCACACTTGTCATTATGTGGCTTTCAGCGCATATGTGGCAAAAGCCCAACCATTTTTATGCGCCACAAAAGTCCATGTAAAATCACAAAGCTCCATTTTCAGGGCATTATGAATAGCCGCGCGTGCTGTCATTTAATGAGCGCTCATTGTGCGAAATGTAAAGCCTAGAAGTAGGCAAAATAGGCACGAGAAAAAGGGGTGCACTCAACCCCCTGCCCAGCTTAATAATGAGATGCATAACACGCTGCTGAAAAGATGTCGCATCTTCATCTAATGCCCCCACAGAGTACACACAATTATGCGGCTGCCATTTTGAATCGCGAAAATTAGCTAAGCCGCCCCCCAAATGCACTTTAAAGGACTGCACACCCACGCACACAAAGGACTGCAACAAGCGCAGCTAATGATGATTATTCTTTGTAAACAAAAGCTGCAGCAAGAGGCCTGACCAAAGGCCTAATTAATTGTGAGTCCTTGAAAATATTGTTAAGTTGGCTCAGTTTTGGCCTCTGGGCGCGAAAAGCCACAATTTTAATTAGCTTCTGTGTGAAACTAAAAAATCATTTTTGGCCAAACAAAGGAAACAACTTGGCTTACAGCTGGCATTACGTGTGCGCTGCAATTGTGTTTGATTATGCAAGCGCATTGGCTAATTTGCGGGCATTGCGCCAGCTTTTCACGCCTCAATGGAGCGCAACGTGTTTATAACAAATTGAATTAACAAAAACAACAAAAAACTGAAATAAAAGTGCAAACAAAAAAAATCAATAACAACAGCAGCTAGTTAGCTGCATGAGCAAAACAGAAAATCAAAGTGAAGCAAAGAAGCAATTTAACATAGAAAATAAATCAACTTGAAACTAGGCTGGAGTCCAGCTACTCTATCATCTAATGCAGTGAGAAATGTACAGAGAAATTTAAGAGAAAAAAAAAAAAAATATATATATATATATATATATATATATATATATATATTAATTTATATATATTTATTTATATCAAGACATGTTGGTTTTCTGCTATATTTCCCTAAAAGCTTAATTAATTTCCCACTATATATATATTAAAAGCCAAACAAAGTCAACACACCCCAACAAGCCTAGAGTATTGCCAAGAATAAACAACACCTAGCAAATTGTATTCCAAAGTGTTTTATGCAATCAATGCCAAAGCAAGGTTGCGCCTCAACCATTCAATGGGAAATCAAATCAAATCATAAATAAAGAGTTTTCTTCACCCACACATACATGAAGAACTCCCGCCTCTGATTTCAAACGTGTGTAGCGTGCGCTGTATCCATGACTCCGAACTCTATCAATTGCTTAGATTATGATCATAGCTGTGTTGCCGTACAACACGAAAGTCATAAAAGACGATTAAATATCACTTTTCATAGCGCTGAGTTTTACTCTCTATTATTTGATAGATGGAAAAGTGTTCTTTCATTCAATAGAGAAAACAAAAAAAACTATTAACAGACACAAATGCTGGCTAAAAAGCGTGATACGCTGTCAATGGGCGCATAGGCGATATGATAGCGCTATAGAGTGTGCCCGCAAATTTGGCGATAGTTGATTGCATGTCACATGCAAGAAGCGGAGGCGTAACTGAAGCGAAAGGTTGTATGAAAGCAAAGAATAAATACATATATATAAATATACATATATATATATATATATATATATATATGGGTGGTGCATTGAAGAATATGGCAACGCTATTAAAATGCACTGAACTGGAATACGGGCAAAGGCCAGAGGGAACAGCTAGGTATGCACTGTCAAATGTAGCTGAACCATCAGCCTGTCATATATCTTGCAGAGCGTGGGAGTAGGCGCCCACTCTGCACTGCAATCTATGACCGCCTGTCACCAGTTTTTATGGGCAACGCCACGCCCAGTTAAACATGAGCTACACACACATAAAAAGAACAGAAAGTACAAAAAAATAAAACGCGAAAAAACAAAAAATACCCAGCAAATGAAGTCGCTTGACAACTGAATGCAACGGACGTTGATTGCCAAGCGCCGGCATTAATTATTTACAATATGACAAGGGCAGGAGGCGAGTGAATATAGAGCCAGATACGGCCAGATATGGCAACGCTGGCCGCGCACAAAAGTATGCAATTAGCATTTGGCGTGATTGTTTTTTTCTGCCTTCTGTTCCAGTTTTATTAGCGCTCGCATGTTGATTACGGGTTTGCATTTCGCGACAACAATTGGCCCAGTTGGTGGCCACGTCGAATGACGTTTGTACGCCTAATTAGCACAATTGGTTGGCGAAAACAAATGAAGTGCAAAAAAAGTGACAAAAATAATGTAAAAAGTATGAAAACTTTTTATAGAGCCGTAGCCAACCCAACTTTCTTGACAAACTATTTGCTGAGTTGATGTAGTTTAAAACAAACCCAAGTCCAAATACTCCTTATGGTATTATACTATCAACAATGCTTAGCTATTTACAATATTAAAATAGTTAAACAATTTTAAGTCAAAGCCGTCCACTGAGGTGGGAGTTTTAAACTCTAAGCGTTTCAAGTGCACATTTCAAACAAATACCATTAGGATCTATTCACACTCAAGTCCAAGTATTGATTTCTCGCCTTCACAAATGTCAACTTCTGCAGCGCTTTTAACTTTTGCCTTTGCCAACTTTCAGCAACAACTCACCCAAAACTGTCAACATTTTATCAACTGTCTAGCTATGCGGGTGGATGTGTCTCTCTGCGTGTGTGGTATGCAATCTTTGCTGTGAGTCGCTTCTTCTCGTATCAAAAATTCAATGAAAAACTTTCGCACACACATTTTCAGGAACCATGTAAGCGCTTCTACCACACACACACAGTGCAACGGGAATTCCCCACTAAGCCAAGTCCTGTGGCTCTTTTCTGCCAGTGCTTTACATGCTTTTAGTTTCAGTTAAGCTTGCTGACCAACAAATGAATTACATACAGCTCTCAGTTAACCACAGCAGCGTGAAAAGGGCGACAAATTGGGATGGCATCTCGGCTTCACACCACGCCCCACGCCCCGCCCATGCAGAAGAGCAACAAATTCGTTAAGCTGCCGAGACAAGATATGGCTTGGGGCGTGCGACAATTTCCTTTGCTTCGGGCTGTTGTGGTTAGCCGTTTGCTAATGAGCCAATTTAAATTTACGACTCAGTGGCGCCACCTAGCGTGCAGAATATGGCTGCAGCTAGAATTTCTTAAAGTTTCAGTCCGACAATGGAATATTTTCTTCTCTATAATTTGAATATTCATTTCTGCGACAGATCTGTCGCAACTTATCAAAGCGAAAAGCGCCGAGTCAAGTGGCTCGGAAAATGAGCAACAACAGCGGCTCCCGTGTCTGCAGCTGAAAGGTGAGCCGTGCTTTGAAACTGCTTAAGGAATCTCATGACACCGCCCCGAAACAAACAAACAAATGGCTAACAAGAACCAAGAGCCAACTCATTGACAGACTGAGAAAGTGGGCAAAACGAAGAAAGCATAAGAAACTACTTTATAAGCATCAAGCTCAGCGGCAGCGGCGAGCGAACGGGACGGCGACTGTGAAAAGTTGTCAAGAAATTGCCAAGGGAAAAGCAACAGAAAAACGGGCGAAAAAGAGAATGGAGAAAGCAGCAGAAAGGAAGGAAAAACCAGGCAAGTTCTTGCGTCTGGGCGCTTAATTATGAAGCTTGTTAACTATTAATGAAAAAGTTGTTGTAAACCAGAGGCAAAAATAACTAAAATATATATATATATATATATATATATATATATATATATATATATATATGTGTGTGTGTATATACACATATATGTATATAACAAACTAAAGTTGACTAGCGGCCCGAAGGAACCAACTTCTTATTTCAAGATTTGTCAAAAATGTGAATAAAACGAAAAGCAAGAAAGGAAGCATGAAAACATTTGTATGAATGCATTTCATGAGCAACAGATTATGCTGGGTTAGCTTTGAGAATTGTTAAACCTTAAACTTTTTAGATTAGTTTGCCCCTTTTATTACGGTTTAATCTAAGCAATAAATGATGAAAGAAATAGAATATACAAAAATATATATGTAAAGAAATCCACATAAAAAATTAAATTTAAACAAGTAAGTCAGGCGCCTGCAGAGCCTGAGCAGAGGCAGAGTGGGCCAATGAAGAAAAACATAATTGAGTAAGAACTCAGCCAGAGGCACAGCTATTGGCAAAGCAAGAGACAGATCGAGAGCAGAGCCTGAGCGGAGCCAATGGCAGACACAGAGTTGAGCCAGAGCTCAGGCAGAGGCAGAGGCAGAGACAGAGCTATTGGCAGAGCCAGAAGCAGAGCCAGAAGCAGATCGAGAGGAGAGCCTGAGCAGAGCCAATGGCAGACACAAAGTTGAGCCAGAACTCAGGCAGAGGCAGAGGCAGATCGAGAGCAGAGCTATTGGCAGAGCCAGAAGCAGAGCCAGAAGCAGATCGAGAGGAGAGCCTGAGCAGAGCCAATGGCAGAGACAGAGGTGAGCCAAAACTCAGGCAGAGGCAGAGACAGAGACAGAGCTATTGGCAGAGCCAGAAGCAGAGCCAGAAGCAGATCGAGAGGAGAGCCTGAGCAGAGCCAATGGCAGACACAGAGGTGAGCCAGAACTCAGGCAGAGGCAGAGGCAGATCGAGAGCAGAGCTATTGGCAGAGCCAGAGGCAGATCGAGAGCAGAGCCTGAGCAGAGCCAATGGCAGACACAGAGGTGAGCCAAAACTCAGGCAGAGGCAGAGGCAGATCGAGAGCAGAGCTATTGGCAGAGCCAGAGGCAGATCGAGAGCAGAGCCTGAGCAGAGCCAATGGCAGACACAGAGGTGAGCCAAAACTCAGGCAGAGGCAGAGGCAGATCGAGAGCAGAGCTATTGGCAGAGCCAGAGGCAGATCGAGAGCAGAGCCTGAGCAGAGCCAATGTCAGACACAGAGGTGAGCCAAAACTCAGGCAGAGACAGAGTTATTGGCAGAGCCAGAAGCAGATCGAGAGCAGAGCCTGAGCAGAGCCTGAGCAGAGCCTGAGCAGAGCCAATGGCAGACACAGAGGTGAGACAGAACTCAGGCAGAGGGAGAGGCAGAGCTATTGGCAGAGCCAGAGGCAGATCGAGAGCAGAGACTGAGCAGAGCCAATGGCAGAGACAGCGTTGAGCCTGAGCAGACCCAACATAGTCATTGGCAGAACCAGAAGCAATTTTTATTTATATTTATTTAGATACACATATATTGAAATATTCAAAAATTGTCTTCTTTAGGGTATACAGCAATCTATTATTACCTACAGAAATCTTAAGCTCATTACCCTACTTGTTTAATCAGACTATAAAGCAATGGTTCTTGAGAACTCAACTATTTTCCAAAGTTGTTAATCATATAAAGCTCTACACGGATGCGCAGCAACGCCAATGCCAAACGAAGTGTCTGCTTAACCTTATTCACCCTTCACTCAAGTCCGCCTCTAACAAAGTTTAACCCACACGCAGTGCGAATAGAAAGTCAAACTTTTAATATAGCCAACACTTAAGAACTTTAAAAGAACATTTGGGCCAAAACAGAATACAGTTTAACACCTCGTCAGCCTAACAGATAGATAGAGAGGGAGTAAAAGAGAGAGAGAGAGAGAGAGAGAGAAAAGTGGCAGGGGCAGGGGTCATTTGGACCTTTTTCATGCCTTTTTGGGTAACTTTAGTAAATAATTTGGCTTTAATTAACACGCTGACATCATTAGGCGACGGCAAGCAAATGGCAACAGTTTGTCAGACAGTCGATCCATTTGTCTCGCCGCCCGGAAAGTGTGTGGAACAACCCTCAATATGCAGCCCAAACTTCGGCCATATTGACAGGATATTTCTGTGTGACATCCCCAACCCGCCAATAAGTGCCCCTATGTGTGTGTGTGTGTGTGTGTGTGTATGTATGTGTGTGTGCTAATTAAATAGAAAAATTAGAAAAAACTACGTCGTAAATTCCATGGCCAGGCGTTGTCATGTAATACAACACCCCGGGCGCACTTATCACACTCCAGGGTCCAGGGACAGGCGTTGCCAGACATGCAAAGGACAAGTGGACGGGCGGCGAGCAGGGCGGGGCTGGCGGGCAAAGTTCGAGGCAACGTAGCCCCGTGGTGTGAAATCATTTGACGACGTTGCTGCTCCGCATGACGCAATTAATCAAATTACGCTGCTGGGTTCTTCTCCTGCACACATTGTGAGCCGCGATGGAACGGCTTGATTAGCTCATAAGTAGGCAATGACTATGGGGGAACTTGGGCAGTTTCTTCAGCGGGTTGGCAGCACCATTTGCTGCTCGGTGTGAGACTGCCAACTTGCGACTGTGGATAAGTTACTTTTGATATACGATAACAGACAGGTAGTTTAGTTGATTAAGTTGTATAAGGGCCTGTCCACTTGTCAACAGAACTGCCAACTTGATTGGAAATAGATTTGGATTCACCTCAATAGCTATCCACTAATGACTAAGCTAACTATTGAACTCTACTAAATCCTAACATACAATAACATTTATATCTTGAGTTCATTTTATCCACTTTACCCTCTGCTGCGTTCCACTTCTGCTAAAATATGGAATGACTTAATAAACTGCATATATCAGCAAATTTAAAGCTCGCCCTATGCTAAGAGCTCGCTTAAATCATCGATTTGCCTCTCTGGCCACTTTCACTGCATCATAAATTAGGAATTGTGGGCAGCTTGTAGGCGTTCAAGTGTAATCGAGCCAGAAAAATTAAATGCCAAACTTTTGGGCGCCCACAAAACGCTCAAGTACCAAAAAAAGGGAGAAAAAAGTATATACATAGATATATATATATATAGTCGTACATATATACTTGCGTCACAAATTGCATTTTGGGGCTACGCTTGGCTGCCCACACAAAATTACAGAGAAATTGTTCCGGCTGGGGTCTACGCGGACAGCCGTCTTGGCAACGACAAATGCTTCTGTTATCAGTGAACCATAATCAAAACTGGTGTTGGGCGCTGCCTAACGCACAGTTGGGTGGGTGGCGGCAAGAGAGAGCGCGCTTCACTTGACATTTGCCACCAATAAAGACCAATTAGCGGCAAAACCCCACCGAAAATACACAGTAATTCGTTGAAGGGCTTTCGGGTCTGTCATCTTTCAAGTTTGCGGCCACGCAAATGCTAATTAGTGAGTGGCAAATAGTTGCCAACGTGCAAAAGGCGTCGCTATTAATTAGGCGAGCGTGAACACTTGGCGCAACTTGCCAACCGTGAATAATTTAAGTAATAATTTAGATTGAACGCACTGCAAACTTGTAACTCAAGTTGAGTACTTAAAGGCATCAAGAGCTGATGATATAGAAAGCAGAAAATTATTGCAGCCTAAATATTGATCAAGTTGTCTTGGCTAGCCTCAGATAGATTTAAATTGCAGTTAACACCACTGCCAAGGCGACCAGCCGGTGTTGAGCTACTTGAGCAACTCCAGCCAACTTTTAATTTACTGAGAGCTCTACTAACTTTTTGAATGGGAATTTGAATCAGAGCCGCTGGAGAGTTAGAAGCCATTTATGATTGGCGGCACGAGCTGAATGCATTTTATAGCTGCAATTGAGTTTGCACAAGTGGCAAGTGGCAAGTGGCACGCGCCACATAACATGCATAATTAATTACGCACACATTTGCATGCTAATTAACGCTTAATTAATTGCAAATTTATATGGCAAAAAAATAAAATAAAAACAATGCAGAGCAGATGTTACATATTATCAACTCCATTCCGCTATATTATTGATTTAAATGAAATTTTATGCAAATTTCTTCAGTTCTGTTTCAAGTGCGCAGCACGCCCAATATTCTATAAATATTATAATTTTTTTCATTGTGGAAAATTTGAATTTTGTGATTTGTGGAAAAGAGAAGCTAGCCGATTTGAATATATTATATAAAGAATATATTTTAGATATATATATATATATATGTATATTGAAACAGCTGTTAAATTTACAACTTTATAAATTTATATTTTTGGTAAATATCTCAGGCATAAGGAAACTGAATAAAAGCCACGTCCATTATCAGCTTAACATGCAAACAAGCTAAGTCCTAGTAGAAAAAATTCGAAGAGCAAAACACGAAATCAATTAGTTCGACTTTCGAATCAGCGCAAATCCAGCAAAAGCAGTCTGAGCTCTCTCGTAAGTCCCACCAAATCCCCATTGACTGATTAACACGAAAACGCAATCAAATGAAGCGTATCAAAAGGGAAGCTAAACTGTGGCTAGGTAGCACACAGAGCGAAATGAGCAGTACAAGTAATCGCATATGGCACAACAAGTTCCGCCTGGAAACGCAGCCACAGTTATAATTACTTTTATTGAGTGAAAACTTGAAGGCGGCTCCGGCTACGGCTACGGCTACGGCTGCGGCTCTGGCTACGGCTGCATTTTGAAACTTTGCAACATTTGCCCGCGAAATGAGCAAAGTTTCCGTGAGCCGGCGCTGGGCGAACTTGTCTAAAGCTGTCATGTTTATTATATAAAAATAACTTTGCAGCGATTAGTTGATAGTTAGGCGTAGTTAGGGATCAGTTCGAAAAGCAAACAACCATGGAAATCGCATCAAAAAGTTGCAACATTAATTATAAAGCAAATAAAATCCAATTTAAATATCAAAATGAAAAGCAAACTGTAAATTATGTTTTCAAAGCCATAGCATATTTTTTTGCCATAAAATACATTATAAAAACTTGTTCTCTCATTCTTGAATATATATTTCTTAATGAGCATATATATTACACAGCAAAAAGACATTTGCCTGCGGCCACAGCCAGAGGAAAAGCTTTAAGCTCACTATATCATTATTATATTTATTATTATGCACACGTTAGCCGCGCAGGCGGAGAGCATCAAGAACTGAGGCATAAATAAAACACGTATGTATAACGGCAGCAAGAAAGGAGAAAATATGCTGCAAAAAAGGAAAACGTAGGCGAAACTGATTGCACAAGACGACGGACGATAGGCGACAATATGTTGTCGATAATGGATAATGCAGCTCTCGCTTTAACAGCTACTCTCTCTCTCTCGCTCCACTCGCTATCCACTTTTAATGCACCATGCGGTGGCTTTCTTTGTATTTTTTTGCTGTTGCGAATTTCGTGCATATTTCTTATTAAATGTCGTCGATATTAACGCCTCACAAAAGCTGACGAATTTCATGCAAAGTCGACGCTGTCCCCACCACACGGAGACGCCATGACTGTGTACGTGTGGGCATTGTATGGCAGCACAATGCAACGACTTCGACATGAAATCGCAATATAAAGCTATATATATATATAAATAAATATATATATATATATATATATATATATATATTACATAATATGCATATGGCTATACAGAAATATGCCCGAAAAGAAGCTTTGTCATATGAAAATTTCAGCAAAGAAACGAAAAAATCCATTCTGTCATTTTCAATATGGGCTAGAGGATTGGCATGACATCTAAGCTGTATATAATACATATATATATATATATACGTCCTCGCCTGTAGCTCATTTAATTATTAATTGACTATCCAATAAACACAAAGAAAATAGAAAGCTTTTCATACCATATTTAGCTCAAACTTGATATACATATATCTTTAGCATCTTAAGAATCTTGGCAGAAATCTTTTATACTATCTTCTGTCTGGGATTACACAACTTCAAGCTCTTTAAAGTTTTCAACATGCATTTTAAATTGAAAAAGTTTAACCTCAAGCTTAATTTAGACTGTTTCAGCTGTGAACTCTTCCACATACATGCATACAGTTATATATAGAGACATACAGATAAATAACTTAAGGTTTCTTATGAACAATGCCATTACATATGCATTTTGTGGGAAGACCCGCATGTGAGACTGCAGCTAGACAGAGAGATGGCACTTTCAGCCGAGATGCATTCTGGGGGGGCGTGGTACGAGCAGCTGCTCAAATGGCAAAGAAATCATTATTTATAGGCAACGGATGGAGCAGCAAGAACCACAGATCAACTGCCAGACAAACAAACAGAGATAGAGACAGCGAAAAACAGAGAGAGAGGTAGAGAGAAACAATGCCTGGCAGACAGGACATATCGAAATAAATGCAAACTGTTGCCAAGACATACGACCTGCCGAGACCATCAATATAAATTTCAATATGACCAAAAGCATATTTGCCATTACCCAACGAAGGGAAATGCTGGCAGACCACACAATCAAAGGAAGCCAATGAATGGATAGCAGCAGCCACTCCCACAGTGTATGTGCGAAACTATAATATATGGATCAATTAAACAGCGGTTAAATGCAAAAGCTTATCCTTAAATCATCATGAAAGAAAATGGGAAAAGGCTTACAAAATTTATAAAAATATGAACAAAAATATATATAAACAAATAACAACAAAATATAGATAGCAAATATATATTTATATATATATATATATATATAAATAAAAATATATAAAAAATAAAAATAAATAAATAAAATAAAAATAAATATATTAAAAAATTAATATATAAAAAATAAATATATAAAAAATAAATATATAAAAAATAAATATGTAAAAAATAAATATATAAAAAATAAATATATTAAAAAATAAATATATTAAAAAATAAATATATTAAAAAATAAATATTTTTTAAAATAAATATATTACACAAAAAATATATTAAAAAATAAATATGTTAAAAATATAAAAAATAAATGTATTAAAATAAAAAATAAAAAACCTATAAGTTAAATAAATTAAAAATATTAAATATTTAAAATATTAAATATTTATATATTAAATAAATATATAATATATATAAAATAAATATATTAATCATCTATAAAATATACTCAATTAACAGGAACTATGGTCAAGTTATACAAGCTCCTAATGGACTTAAGCTAACCAACTAACTAATAAGCTCACTTCATAGCTGATGACATAAAGCGAGTCATTAAATATTTTCATTTTTAGGCCTGGCCAAAACATCCAGCCAATTACAATGCCATGGGCCACACAAAGAGTTTAGCGGCAGCTTCAATTCGAGCACATAGGATGGGCCACGCTCAAGCGTGCCCCAGAGCCGACTTTACCACATGCCTGCACAAAAAGCCAAACTTTAACTTTATACGTAATGACATCAGCTGTCGCCTGTGTCCGCACTGTTGCTGGTGCTGCAGCTACTTTTGTAGATGTTGCTGTTGTTGTTGTTCGAGGCGCTCTTTGTAGTATACACTCAGGCGCAAGTGGCATGTGGCCAGTGCAGCAGGAGTTGGCAAAAAGCGAACCACAGGGCAGGCCAAAAGGCAGAAAGTGCAACGTAAAAGTTGCAGGCAACCAACTTGCAACTTGCAGCTTGCAACTTAAAAGACAAAAGCGACACAAAAATTGTTGCTGTAATTTTGAGGACGGGACAACGAGTATGGGATGTTTGTGCGTTGAAAGCGGAAGTGCAGATTGGCCCAGCAGGCAGCAGCAGCAGCAGAGGGAAGAGACCAGGACTAAAGTGTGGAAATGTCAATTTGCTTCTCTGCCTGGGCTCAGTGGGCAGGGAGTTGGGTAAGGTGGTGGGCGTGCCCGTACCGGAAGATGCCAACAGCAGCAGCAACAGCAACTGCAGCTGCAGCTATTGATTTTCAATTTGACGCCACAAGATAAAAAGCCAAGAGAAATGTCATTACAGGCAAACGGGCGAGGGCCAGAGAGACGCAGGAATATCGGTTTGAGAGCCACTGCGCAAATGAACGGGCAAAAGCTTAAAAGCAATTTTGCGGCTAATAAATCCGATTTCCGTTTTGTTTCGAAATAAACGGCATGCGATAAGTTGTCGTTGTTGTTGTTGTTCTCTTTTAGAGGTTTTTGTGTGCCGGAAATGACTCTCGGGCGACATCAACGTGCAACGCATAGCGGCAGCAGCTGCTTTCAGCCGGATGTGGTAAATTAGCAGCTGCAATGGCCAACTTCAAATGCACAGCACACAAGCCACACACACTCACACTCACACGCACACGCACACTCACACATACACACAGTCATATACACACACGAATAAGAACAAAACACATGACCTCGTTTAGCAAATGCAGCTAAGAGAACAACACTCAAGTGTTCAGCAGATACCCTGTAAAAAATTATGTAGAAGAACAGCTGTTGCCCAAAAGTAGGCAATAGAAAATATATATATTAAAAATAAAATATAAACAAAAAAAATTGTAAATAATAAAAATAAAAATAAATAATTTTATGTAATAAAAAAACTAAAATTAAAATTTTAATTTAATAAAAAATAAGAGAAATAAAATTATATAGGAAAACGAAAATAAAATAATTAAATAAAATAAAATAAGAAACAGAAAATACAGGTATTAAAATAAATCAAATAAAATATATAATATACAATTAAAAATAATAATATAAAATTAAAAAAAAAAAATAAAAAATAAATAAAGGAAAACAAATAAAAAATATAAAAAATTCCATTTAAATTGCATCAATCAAGCGAAAATTTCGACCGAGCTTAGACTCTATTTCAATATTGTTTCTTTGGCATATTCCAGTGCAGATCGAACTCACCTGTACATCAAAATTTTGCTGTTGTTGCTGTTGCTGCTGCAAGAGATTGCCTGAAGATTCCATATGATTAGGTCCGCCTGCCTGGGCGCCCTGGTGGTTCAACATGGGCGACTGCAATACAACAGAGTAATATTGTTAGCAATGCTTGTCAAACTGGCAAATGAAAACCGTTGCTCACCTGTGCGGCCATTGGCATGCCGCCACCAACGCCATTCATCATTGGCGGCTGCAATTGACTCATCTGCGCCGCCATCTGCTGGTGCGCGTACGCTGCGGCGGCACCGCTGCCCACTCCGCCACCGCCCACCGAATTGTTGCCACCGAGTGCGCCGCCCATGCCGTGGCCCTGGCCGTGGTCCATGAGCATGTGGTTGAAGTGCGGCATTTGTGGGAAGCCGCCATGGTGTGTGGGATCCAGCAGTGTGGGTGGGCGTGGCAATGTCTCTTCTGCGGGCGAGGGCTGACGAGAGCCGGGAGTCCGACTACAACAAAATAAAATATAGGCAAATTATCATTACAGTTGTAGAAGCACTGTTGTTATTACTAAAGGAGCTCAGGTTTAAGAATCATTGCGATTATAATACAAAATTCACTAAAACAGTTGTAAAAGAACTGTAGAACTTATTCAAATAGTTATGCAGCCACTGCGCATATCCCTACAACAGTTTTATTTTACTGTGCAACGGCTTACTGTTTTGCAGCCACTGTACAAACGACTAGTGGAGACAGCAACCACTAAGCATTCACCAACTTATCTTAGACACACACCCTGTACTAAAATCAACGACACATTTAGCACATGACTCTCAAACTGCGCGCATGTTTCGCAACTGTTGAAACGATTAAAAACGAATTATACACACAGCTAATTGGGTATTTAAATTGAAATTTTGCCGCGATTGGACGCAGATTAATTGAAATCTTAATTTACCTTTCTACAGTTGACAAGTCACTGCCAATGACTCGCCAACAGCGTGCGGGTAACACACAAAAGACTTAAGCAGCAAACTTGTTCGGACTAATTGAACGAGCTTTGGAGCTGACTCTATGACGTCAGCATGAAGTCTGTCTTCGAACCGCAGCTGGCAATGGCCATAAATTAAATTAAATAAACAACAATTTATGCAAACTGTTTTCAACGTATGGCGCTTTAAATGCAAATGTAAATAATAAATTCATATATATAAAATATATATAAATAACAACAGTTTGTATGTGTGCTTTGCATTTGCTTTAAGCTGTAGACGTTTCATTCATAGCTCACGCTCCGCCTATGGCTCCGCAACCGCATAGTGCGCCTGCAACTGTATGCGTTTGCTCAAGCTATTTTTGTTGACTCACTTGAGTTATCTGCCATCTCGCTCTGTCACATGCAATCGTATCAAATTGGTCATAATTTAGCTGTCGGGTCATTAACACCATAACAGCAGCAGCAGCAGTAGCAACTGCAGTAGCTGTAGAACTGTAGTGACTGTGACTAATCGTTATGGTAATGCGATATGCCAGTGCTGCCTAAACTGTTAAGTTGTAACTTTTACACGTGCTAACAGGTTGATTGAATTAAATGCTGTTTTTATGATACACTTAAATTTGTTTATATTTGCAACTTTAGATATATATATATTTATATACATTTTTTATTTATTATATATTTTAGTTTTTTTAAAATTACCTTTATGTACATTTAAATAATAAATTATTTAAATCATTTTATATTTTATTTCTGCCTTATTTAATTTATGTATTTATTTATTTTTTATTTGTATTTTTCGTATGTATATTAATTTATTATTTATATATATTTTAATTTTCTTTTTGAATATATTTAAATTTTTTATATATATTTTATATTAATATATTTGAATTTAATATTTTTTTTTTAATATATTTTATTTTATTTTTATTTTTTATTTTAAATTATTTTTTATATTATTTAATTGTACTTTTTGTTATATTTTTCATTTAATTTTTTACAGGCTTCTCAAACTGTTAGCGTCTAGTATTCTGAATTAAAGCTGAGCTGAGCTGCGCTACATTTCACAACGTCAACTGACTAAGCCCGAATTAGAGCCAGCTACATGCATTCGTAAAAGGATTCCATTTACACAACATTCCATTAAACTGCCAAATGGACAACAAATGCCACAAGAGCCGCCCGCTCTCCTCCAACAACTTGCCCTAGGTCAGTTCTATTCACAACAATTTTACCCATTTCGTTTCCATTGGCCGGCCGAAAACCTCGTATTCTAAACTCGCTTATGCAATGCAGGCAGAAAGAAAATAAAGAAAATGTTTCACTTTCAGCGGCAGCCAAAAGGAAAGTGCGCAGCCAGAAAACGGAATAAAAAGGTCAGCAGAGCAAGTTGACCAAGTTAGCAGGCAGACAAACATAACAACAACAGCAACAACTACACAATCTGTTGCTGCTGACCAAGTCTATGTGGAGAGTAGGTCGCCGGACAGGTGCGCACAGGTGTAGTAACTGAAACTGAAACCACAAACGCCAACAGCTCGCAAACTCGAACTCAGGCCCCCAGCCCAAAGTTGGGGCTGTTGCCACAATTTGAAGCCGTGTTTCAAATTTTCGCAACTAAATTTCAGTGTGCGGCGCACAAAACGTGAGCAACAAAAAACGAACAAAATAAACATTTGGTGCATAAAAAAAAAATAAAGAAAATGAAACCTGAGGCAGCAACAAAAGCAAACATCAACGCAAACTAATCGAACAAAATGCTGCTCAATAGAGCTATAAAGTTGTTGTTGTTGTTGTTGTCTGAATCATGTTGTTGTTGCTGTTGATTACTTACATCATAACCGTTATTACGTTTGGCATTGAAACACGTTTTGGCTACGCCGCCGACACCGGCAATGAAATTGCAAAAACAACAACAACAACAACAACAACAACAACGCCAATTGAAAGAGAAAACCGGCAAAGCAGAGCAGCGCACAATAAGAACAACAAAAGCAACAACAACCCGAAGACACGACCACGACTGGTTTTCAGTTTTGTTGTTGTTTCTTTCAGTCAGTCCGGCTAGGCTCTGCAAATGGCCAGAAAACTGTATAAGGCCCTCAAGTTTTAAGCCGTGTTTTGTAAGCGACTATTGAAATATGATTGCAATGAAAACCGAATTTTAGTTTTTGAGACTGAGACTGAGACTGAGACTGAGACTGAGACTGAGACTGAGACTGAGACTGAGACTGAGACTGAGACTGAGACTGAGACTGAGACTGAGACTGAGACTGAGACTGAGACTGAAGACTGAGGCTGAAGACTAAGACTGACACTGAGACTACGGATATATAGATATATATAGAACAACATAGAGTCGTCTAGTTCAACATTTCATTCCAGCAACTCCAGCAATCCCATATCATTGCAGTTCATTTAGAAAGTGTTTCGCAAGACCCAACCTCTAGACATATAAAACACTTGAAACGCAACTCTGAATCATCTTGCGATATGCGAGCACCACACAAGGAGGACAGAAGCGCGCAGAAGAAGACGAGGAGAAAATAATTACAGCAAAAGCGATAAAAATTCAGCAGCAACAAAAGAAATGTGGGCCAAGTGGGCAGCATTTGACAAAGTGGGTGTTCCATTGTTGACTCAACGAATCTCAACCGACAATTGGGGGAAAAATATGTCAACTTTGCTCAATCTGCGTATAATAAAATATCTATTGACTGCCTGTGTGGACACAGCTGGCAGTTTATTGATATTTCAGCTACAATTATATATATAATTGATTAAAAATTGAAGTCGGTTGTGATTGTAAATAGAAGCAGACTAAAGACTAAAGCATTGACTATTGCGAACTAGATTGAGCATTGGGGACATATAATATATAATATAGTTCTCATTAATGTTAAAATATGTTTATCGATATGTTATTAAGATAAGATATTAAGATTCTCTTATGTATTTGCTGACTTTATGCTCAAAGCCTCAGACAGAGACTCTACTGCACATTAAAACATGCAAAACAGTCTCAAGGATATATCCATCATTGAAATAATCCCTAACATCAATCGAACGAACGAAGAAGTCTAGTTTTGCTGCTTATCATCCAATAGTCTAGTATATATCTATATATATCTATACATCTATATATCTATATATCTACATATCTATATATCTATATATATCTATATAGATCCATAGATCCATAGATCCATATATCCATATATCTATATATATATCTATATATCCATAGATCCATATATCCATATATCTATGTGGATCAATAAATCTTTTTACAAGTTTTCTCAGCCTCAATGTCCCTCTTACATATATCAAATCCACCAACTGGCGCAGCTTGAGAACTCCCAGTTGCCCCCCGCTTGCACACACACACACACACGAGAACGTGTCTTGCGGTGGACCTTGAAGAAACCAGTTTCCAGCCATGGCATAGGCCCACAGCATAGCCATTCTAATGTCAATGCCATTGGCCAGACTTGAACTAGACACTGAGACAGTCAGACAGTCAGACAGACAGTGGAAAAGTTGATCAGTCTGTTCTGATCTGGTTCAATATGCAATCGAGACTGGGCTACTCACTTGAATCCCTTGTCATCGTCAATGCCATTGACGACTCCATTTGTGTTTGTGACTTGGTCGTCCTTCTTTAGCCCGTTTGTGTCGAACGGAGAATTTGCCTTTTCCTTATCATCGTGTGACTGCAATATTATATGCATTATATAGATATCCATCAATTGTATTTTGTTTCCACAGCTTACCTTATCATTATCGTCAAATTTCAAATTGCGCATCCGCGGCTCCAAGCTGGACAAGGGACTCTCCTTGTTGGTGGGTGAGCCGCCCAGGACATATTCAACCATCTTCACGCATGTCGAGTCGCGGGGACTATGCAGGAGTAAGAGGTGAGCAAGATAAGCCAAAATATTGCCGTTAATAAACTGAATCAACTCACCTTAGAATGCCCGCATTGCCGCTGTTTGAGTTGTCAGAGGCGCCCGCATGTGGATAGCCACGTGGCCTTGGCGGTGCCAAGATGTTCTCGCCTTGTGTGGACCATGTGTAATCTTTCCACACGGATGAGTGATCCCCGACGCCGGGTATCTGCAGGGGATTAAGTGGGCCGCCTGCAGTAGCGCCACCCTTTCCGTCCGACTTCTCCCACAGCTTCTTGGCCGTCGATGTGGTTATCTGCAAAATAGAGAGCAGAAGGGGGAGAGTGAGTAAGGTACAAACAAGGCAAGCCACAAAGTCCACGACCAAGTTTTCTATTACATAAACGAATCAGTGGCAGGAGAGCAGCAAAGTTTTTCATTTTGCTGCTGCAATTGAATTATTAACAAAAATCAATAATTTACCCCATCCCCCATCCCCCACCCCACCCCATCCAATGCAAACGCAGTCAGTTTCCTGTTGAGGCATGTCCTTTGCTGCCACAGCAACTGCTGGCTGGCAAAGCTGATAAGTTTCTCTCGGCTTTTACAGCTAATTCCACACTGAATCCTAGTTACGTCCATCACGGCAAAGTTTTTATAATCCTCAACTTTAATGCAAACACCGGACCGACCAGCCGACCCCCGCCCCCCTACCCCCTGACATCCTGACAATGTCCGCCCCTTGCGCCTACGCTGGACATCCTGCACATTCCAACAGGCTGCTGCAGAAGCAGCATTGCTAATGAAATCAAATTAGCTGCAGTTGGGATTTTAATGAAAACTACGTGACAATTGCATAGCTCGTGAATCGCAGTTCATTACGTAACTCTATTTGCAGAGAGCAACAGGAGGCAAATCTCTTGAATATGCACTGAGCTATGCATTAAATATCTGGATGAAAAATTCCTTGGAATTCCTGCTGCTTAAATATTGCAGAAGAAGAACTTGTAGGGAATTAAAGCATTAAATATTAAATATATTTATTTTTTATATATTTACGTACATTTATAATACTTCACGTAAAACCAGTCTAAAAAAATATTTCATGTGCAGCATAAACTGCATAAATTGAATATAGTTATATCAAGACTATTAAAAGGTTTGCTTTATTCATTATTAGTTACGAAACGCCTGACGTAGTTAAGTACACAATCTGCTGAGCACACACGTAATTTCTGCATAAAACTGAACATATAACAACATCAGTGGACATAACTAACAACGTCTACTAATAATGGTTGCCAACGTAACTTGAGAACGCATAAAATTCAATAGAAATTCATATAAATAAATGTTTGACGTAAGTAAAGTACTAATGCCCAGTCAATATTCCTAATTAACGTAATACGGCTACGTAAGGTTGATATAACAGCCAGCATTTATCTAGTCGCCGACTCTTCATGCTAGCGCACTTCCACAGTTGGAGCGCTTGGGCCACTGACCCCCAAGTGGGGAGCACAGGGCGTCATTTCCCATAGAGATATAAATCATATGGGGTGGAGAGAAGTCGCAGTTAAGAGGCACGGGGGGCAGTGAATCAGAAGCACATCAAAGACAGACACCAGACAGCAGTTAGCTACATTGCTCAGCTGTAAATCAAGCGACAACTTATGAGAAGCTTTGCACGCCGGCTTTGCCGTTGACAAACTGGCAACACTGCGAGTGGACAGTGCGATTGGGGGGGCAATATAAAGGAGAGCAGAGAGCTAGACAGTTGACGGGTTGCTTCATCAGTCAACCAGCTGCCGCAACTCAAAGCCATTTATAGCAACATAGTCTGTGCTGCAACAATATAGATTGCAGTGTAAATATAAGAACTAGGAGACAGACAGGTAGAGCTATTGGGAAAGAGAGAGACAAAGAGATAGAGAGAGAGATTCCGATAAGCATGGAACAGCATTTATAGCCCCTTACATTGGGGCTCACATAAAGATCATAAGCACGCCACTAATATCTGCTACTGCAGATCCGCACAATCTCTCTCTGCACCCTGGGATTTGCCACATGCGTTGCAAGCTCATGAAAACGAAGCTAATTAACTTTCGTGCCACACGAGTTTTTATTATTGTTTCAATTTATTTTCCTTCTTTTTTTTTTTTTTGTTTTAATTCCGTTCCCAAGGCACTTGCGTTGTCATAATGCGTCAACGCGACACGCGTGGCACGTGCCGCTGCTGCCAGTGTATGTTGCCACATATCTGGCAACATCATTTTAAATATTTAATAAGCCCATCACGGCCCCACCCACACACACACACACACACACACACACACACGCACACACACTGTTGCGGCAACAGTTGAGCCGCGAGTCTCATAAGCACCGCTGCACGAGGCAAGGACATGAAACCTTCAACTCTCCACCTCTCTGGCCACCTCCTTGAAAGGCTTTTCAGTTCAATTTTTCATTGGCCACATCAAAAATGACTTATTGAAATTGAATTGAAATTCGGAAGAGAAACGCGAATCGTTGGGAGAGAGAGAGAGATTGAATGCAATCAAATTTCAGTTTAATATTGCACTTATTAGAAAAGAAAAAAACATTGCTATTCTGTAAAAATGAAACAAGTCATTTTATTCTTTTTACAATAAAAAATCCATTGAACATTTCCTTTGCATCTTTTATTCGATTTATTTTGTATCATTTGTTCATCAAAATAGTTTTCCTCTATTGATGTTTTCCTTGCACTTCTGCGCTCTGCACACAAAGCATATTTAACCCTATCAAATGATATCTTATGCCCATGCAAACTGTCCCAGGGTTGTTGGAAACGCTTTTTACCTTGCCAACCTTGCACTATAAATTTTCAACAGTCCCAGCCCAAGAGTGACAAAAGAAAAACTCTTCCAACACAAGCAAAGCGCCCAAATTGTTTGTTAGACAATATTTGCGCAGACCAAAACTAAAACTCAAGCGAAGCAAAAAAAAACGGCCCGCAAGGTAAATAAGTCGGATTTGGTAGCGAATACCAAATACCCTTAAAGGAAATTAAGCGACATTTTGAAGTGAAATCAATATCCATGAGTCCCGAGGGTATTCAAAACAAGTGTGAAAGCGTCAACAAACACACAAAGGCAACGAGCAATAAAGGTGTTAATAAACAATAGCAATAACTAAACTAGTTTAACGCAACTAGACACATTTCATAATAAATAAAAAATTAATAAAAAATATGCACAATGTGGGTCAGCTCCACAGATAACTGTCTCACACCCACGCGAATATTGAATGAAAATTTTATATTTTTATACAAAATAAATCGAAAAAAATAAACTAAATTCAATTTAAAGTTTTTTCTTTCTTTTGCTGATATAAATTAAACTGCGGCGCTTGGCGAAAAACAAATAAATGAAAAGAAAGTGAAAATATCGCAAAAAGCAGAAAAGAAAGAAAATAAAACAAAGAACTTTTAATCAACATCTTCCACTGTAAGATACCCTGTTTTTAGCATAGCTTGAAATATTGAAACTGTAAAATACTCTAGCTTGAAAATATAACTAATGCACACAACTATGACATACCCTGTTTCTAAGGAAAAATAAGAAATAAGAAAATCAAAATAATTTCTTAGTTATCACATTTATTTACATTATCTCCTATATGCTTGCGTTACACAGACTTTTTTCTGTTTTCGTAGCTTCAAAGACTCATTGAAAAACAATTCAAAATTCATTTCTCCCATCGAAATACAGGGTATGGTCCAGAAAAATAGCTTTTTTAGCACTTTTAGCGCCGTTCATTCAGCTCATCGGCATGAAAAGCGCGAAAAAAATATATTATTTGCATGAATAAGACGAAAAATGAATTTTTAACTGAATAAGCAGAAGAAAATATAAAAACAATAGCAACAACAACAACAAATTGAAAGACAAACGAAAATGAGTCAACAAAATGAGCGAAGAAAAATCGGAAAAATACTCCCCGTCCCCCTCACACCCACCAAGCGCCTCAGCTACTAGCCTGCTCGACGGAACAGTTGAGAGGAAAAACAGCTCAAAAGAATTACAACAACAAAAACAAAACAAAATCGTTCATTAACTTGTCCTTGACTGTGGGGAGACCACAACAACAACAACAACAAAGAGAGCAAATATGCGGGAACGAGAAAAAGTGAGAGAGTATGTGTGTGTATGTGTGTGTGTGTGTGTGTGTGGGAGCGAGCACGAACTGCTAACCGGCCCCAAAAACATGCGTGAGAGGCACAAAGAAAACAAAGCGACGACAAAGAACGCGCACAAAGCTAACGTCAAGAACAAGCGGCGAACAACAAAAAAGGCGAAAAACACACAGCGAAAGAACGAAAAAAGAGCGCCAGCCAAAGAGAATGGATGAGAGAAAAAAAGAGAGAGAGAGAGAGAGAGAGAGAGAGAGAGAGAGAGAGAGAGTGTGTAACAAGCAAGCCATTGGCCAGAGGGGGTGGCATAGGCTTGACAGCGGCTACCACAACAACAGCAACAACAAGAATATTATTTAACAAGAAAACCAGTCGATAATAGAGGCGAAAAAATAATGTTTTTTTGCTAATTTTAATTGGGAATTTGTGAATGTTTGTTGTGCTTGAAGCAGGTTTTTTAATTTAGTTTAGTTTAGTCAAAATAAATAAAATATCTATATCAAGAAATTAAAGTGCAAATAAATAAAAGTAAATAAAAATATACAGAAATCAATATAAATAATTAAAATATTTAAATGAGTGACGAGAATTTTTGAAAGTTTGTTTAAAATATTTATAGACACATATGACTTTCAGCTTTGATACTTTTATTTTCTTTAAGTTATTATTATTATTAGTCTCATTATTATTATTATTATTTTTACTACTATTTTTATTATTATTATTTGAATTATTATTTGTATTATTATTTTTATTACTATTCTTTTTTTTATTATTTTTTTTTTAATCCAAAATTTTACTAATTTATTTTTCTGCTCAGCCTTTAAGTTACTAGTCTTGTTTACTGCCATGAAGGCAGGCTAGTCAAAACCTAATGAGACCTTTAAATCCCACAACCTCTGAAAACAAAAAACCTCGGCAAAGCTTTAATTACGTTTAGTTAATGAACTTAAAAAAAAAAAAAAACAAAAAAAAAGAAGAGCCGAGAAGAATGCAGCGCAGAATTGAAGAGGCGTCAAAACAACAACAACAAAACACAATAAGTTAATGTCTAACAACTATGCACACACTGCACTTGACATATATTTGCAAAAAATACATACATATATGTGCAAAAAAAAAAAAACAATATTGAAACGAGAAAGAAAACATAAATAAAACCGACCAAAAACATTAAAATGTGGCCATATTTTGTGCACGCAAAGCTGTTGACTTTGAATTGTTTTTGGGATTGTAAAAAATGGTATAGCCCCAGGCTGTGCACAGTTTGTGACGACTGCGAGATACCCTATAAAAGGTAAAAGAATTGATGTGCTCAAATGACTAATGTAGTGTGCTAAGCATACCCTGTAAAGCAGACATGAACTATTTATCAGTAATGTATGAACGTATATATAAATATAAATTGAATTTGATCTAAAAATATCTAATGTTTACAGGGTATGCTGCTCTTTGGCTTTTATTTTCACTCAGTAATAACAGAGCAACAATTTGGTGCAATAAAATGTCTCATAAAGCTCATGGCAAAAGGCATTAAGAGCCAGGCCAAGAGTGGTTTAAGGCACAAGCGCTTTCATGGCCTCTTTATTTTGGAGAACTTTTCTCGCCCTTCCCGTGCTCTGCAGCAAGTGCAAAGACCTTTTGCGTGTTGTACCTCAAAAGCAGCAGCAACAACAACAACAAACATAAAGCAATAAATGCAGAGCAAATGAAAATTCCCTGAGTCGGCAGAAAAGTAAATATACGAAATGGAAGTGACAAATGCCCTGACAGCCGGTCTGTTAGTTTTTTGTCAGAACGAAACGGAACAGGCGTGTGGGCGTGGCACAGCACAGCATAATCAGGAAGCACATGCTACTTTTGTATGATAACTGATCAAGCTTGAGGGAAGTAGGGACTTAAGGCCAGAGCCACAGCCAACTAGATGTCATTCATATTTTGATAGATTTTCTTAGACTAATATTAAATCAATTCATACTCAACTCAACTCAACTAATATTTCCATATTCCCATTCAATCCTAGCCATTATACTCCAAGAAAGTCACATACCTTCTCTATTGACTCTTTTCTATAGCTATATCCTGTTTCTTTATGTATCCTATCTCGAGCTGTGTTTACGAACAATTATAAATAATATATTCCTGACCTTTCCTCTCCACATCCCACCTCTGCTATAACTTGTATTTAAAATTCTTCGCCCCTTTAAGCATTTCAACCTAAATTCAAAAACCCACAGTCCTCCTTAATGAATAATCACTGTGGCGGCTTCTGGGAGGGGTTCGCAATCGATATTCATACCATGTGTGTGTGTGTGTGTGTGTGTGTTTTGTGCTTTTGGCCAGAAAGTCAACAAAAGTAAGCGCTGATAAATGCGTTTATTGCGCTTTTCAATCGATGTCGCTGTGCATATTTATTTGGGTTGACCCCAGCCCCCAGCCCCCAGCCCCCTGCCCATTCGGAAATGTTGGTGGCCCAATGCGATTGCATGCGCAGCTCTGGGTGTAAATATATTTGGCGTTGCAGCCGGAAAAGTTTGTCTGGAACAAACAGTTACATTTGCCAAATAGTCCGCATTTTAAACGTATTTTACACATCAAAGTGAGATTTTTTCTTCCATTGCAGTTTTGTAAACGCTTAAAGCACTCTGAGTTTCATAATGTATTTACAAGTTAAAAATAGAAAATGAACTAGTATGTGTTCTTTCGAACTAGTTCAATGCGTAACCACCCGCAATAACAGCCAAATTGGTATTACTCTTCAATCCGATTCTTTCTGCTATTTTTATAAAACCCTCGACAAAGTTTCGGTGCTTCTTCGTTCGACTGCACTCTAAAAAAAAAGTTCTAATGTACGAGTTAACCAAGCTAACCAAATGGAAATAGAACGAGACACAGCGAGAGCGAGACAGAAAATGGTATGCGTCTCAGCATAAGCCACGCCCTCTAACGTCCTCCTCCTGCATTGTTTACTTGCAGCATTTGCAATTTTGTTGTCGTGTTTATTGGATTTGTGGCACGCCTCCCCCCGCATCGCCCCCAAGTCGACTGTCAGTTCTAGCCATCGCAGTCTTTTGGCAATAAAAACTGTCGTCAGCTGTCGTCCATCTGCTGTGTATTTATTCCTCCGTGCGTCCTGTGAACCATCATATCAACTCGTTAAGTCAAGGTATTCGCGTCGTCCAACTGTACAAGTTAATTGAATAATTGGCCTGACTGCATAATGCGATTACATAAGGGGCAAAGAGTAATAGCGCTAACAAGTTGACTATAACGAGCTTCACTTAGCAACGTGTCGTTAGAATCGAGTCTCTGCTAACGAGCAATAAGGAACAAGCATATGGAAACGAGAGTCCTTACTTAACTTATTGAAAATGGCTTAAAACATGTAGAAAAATCGTAGTTAAATAGTGCTTATATACATTTCAAACACTTTTGGAGCTAAAAGTTCGAATTTGAAAACCTATTTATATCAAATCAATCGTTATTTATGGCATATCAAAATATACTTGAAATAACTTTTTATAGTTATTTAAATTGAGCAATTAGTTAATTAACTGCAAGCTCACAATTGGGATTGCCATAAAGACTGAAATGATTGAATTGTTTTTAGCATTTATAGTTGTTGTCATCAGCATTACTATTGGCCACGCCCATTTAGCGAGGCATTCAGCTAATCGGGCAGCGGGCAAAACGATGACAACAACGTAATCAACCGTGAAATAGACTAGACAAAAAGCAAGGGAGACCCCGATAGACACACACTGAAACACACACATACACACACACACATACACATTCAGGGAGATACAGATTGCATATAATTGAAACCGGAAAATATACATTTTCATGTAAATTCCTTCAAAAAACAAAAAGCGAAACCGGTACCAAAGCCAAAGGGGGCAAACAGCATAAAATTTTATACAATACGCAACCCCTGACTCTTTTCCTTCGGCTTCAGTGAATTCTGTGTTGCCCCCATCGGACTTATATATAATAAACACATACATATATTTATTATGCTTCTCTGAGTTAGGGTTAAACTACGTGAAATGCATACAAAAACAATTGCTGGAGCAGCGCAAGAACCTCTAAATGTTTTTATCTATGAAACCCAGGCCAGACAGACGGCTCTAAAAGAACGACAAACCACGGCTGGACTGGCTGCCACGTTTGGGGTCGCATTTGGCTGTGAGCGAGAGCTATTATCTAATAGCGAAAAACAGTGTAGAAAACAAAAAAAAATAAATAAAATAAGAATTAATATTCTGACTATTAAAGTAGAGAAAAATGCTATTTCAAAATAGGCAACAACAAAGCTCTTAAACAAATCAACCTATAACAACTATTAACTCATAAAAAGGTTAATTAGTGAGGAAAGTGATTATAATAAACTAGCTCATGGTTTGAATAACGTGAATATATATAGTTACATATATATACAGATATCTTCCGAGTAACTGGAGCAAATTACATTCTAAACAAAAGTAAACTAGCATTTGGCAATCAAAGATTCTTCAATCAAAATTCTTTGCAATTCAGCTAAAAGACAACAATGTGAAATTATCAAAACCAAAATCATATCAAAGACTACAAAATAGTAATTAAAGATTAAAGCCAATTTAATACGCTTGTTCGCAGCTATTAATATGCAAATACATTACAAATTGTTCATTGAAACAAGATAAACAAAGCTCGGTGCTCGGTGCTCGCTGAGACTCAAACAAACAGAAGCAATTAGCGAAAGCATGTAATTAGACAGATACACTGATAAAAAAAACATATACAGTATTCAAAAACTGCTCAAACAGCTGCTATATTGAGCTAGCATATCAAGCGCAGGTAATGGCATCAAATTTAAAAGAACTCAAATACCTCAAACGCATACACTTGCGCTTCTAATCAATCAAAGGAGCAAAAAAACGCCAGAGGCAAGAAAGAGGGAAAGAGAGAGAGCGAGTAGAGTGCGCTCCCTGAGCATTTTAGGTAGTTATGCATTTAGTCGCTTTACCATTTCCTGTGTGAGTGCAATATCCTCGGCGGTGCGCGCATCCAACATTAAATCGTGCAGTAGTTTCATCATGAGTAGGCAGGCTGGAATTAGCAAAACACGACGAACGATCCAGAGAGCGAGAGTTTCTTATTCCAGTGCGTGAAGGAAGTGCAAACCGCAACAGAGAGAGAGCGGGAGAGAGATAGAACACGCCAAGGTACACTTACACAGCCACATACACTTACACACTCCTCACTCACTCACACATACACGAAACAAGTTACACAGGCTTATTTTCTTGTCGTTGGTGCTAAATTTATACGCTTATTATTTATGATTTATACAAGAATTTCGATATTGATTTTGACTTCTCGACAGCTTTAATTATAGACGAGCATCAGCTGCGCTTTTCATATTAAACACTAAAACACATACATTTATACACGTACGTAGGTATACCAAATATACAACATTTACAGCATTTAGGTTTCTTTTTTTATTATTTCACGCAAAAAAACCTGAGGTAATTTTTGAAGCGCTCGATTGTTTGTTTGCACTCTCTGCTAGCCTCGCTACCGGCGTGTAAGCAGATGTATGTATACATAAATACATATACACACACGCACACGCACACACACTCGTACAATGCAAAAAACGTGCTTAATGATCGCACACGAGAACTCCACACACTAAAACGGACGGATGGGGGCCTGGCGAATTTTGTACAGCATGCAGACGAGTCAACTGTTGCGGCCAAACTGAAAATTCTACGCTCAGGCGGCGGCACAAGCGAAACTTGGCAAATTGCGAACAGCAAAAGAGCGTACGAAGAGTGTGAGCACGAGAGAGCAGCGGCATAGCAGCTGTTGCTCGCGACTCGCGAGTCGCAACGATATTACGTTACACACACATTCACATATAAAAACATACTCAGCGGAAATTTATGCTGTCCAGCTAGCAAAGTCGACGTCGCTAATGAGAGCATACCCCCAAAGCTTCAAGCCGGCTGAAGCGGCCCCTTCGCCACTCACACACTTTTTGTATTCTATTTGTCTTTCTTTGTATGTGACTTTTGTTATGCGTGTGTGCGTGAGTGTGCGAGTGCGTTAAGCCTCATTTGGCATAGTTTTACGTAATTTAAGTGAAAAGAGAACTATATTTTGAGCGTGGCTTAAGTGACGCTTTCGTTGTGTGGGTAGACAGTGCGCTCTCGCTCACACAGCTTCGTGCTTATTTGCATGAGAGTTGCGATCGCGAGAGCTCGTCGTCTATCTTAAGCAGCTGTTTGCTATTTACAGTAATGAAGAAATAGAAGCAGAAGATGAAAGTGAGGCCAGCTGTGAAGAAAATAACTAAATACTCTTTCTCGTACAAGCAGATAGCGCTGATGAACAGGGTGCAAAAAGAATGACTTAACTGATAAGCAGCACTCTTTTGTAAGGGTAGCGGCAATTAAAATCACTTGACTCAGTCAGCGGGCGGCAAAACTAATATCAAATTAATTTATGAAGCAATTTGAGGATGCATTTGAAATGTTTATTTAATTAATGCAGATAATTGAGCATAGTTAGCAAGAAACAGAGAGAGAGAAAGAGAGAGAGAGAGAGTTATAGGTGGGAAGCTAGAAGATAACGCCAGCTGTGCCTAGAATAAATGCATTGTATATAGCAGAGATAAGGCCGCAATGAAAGCTTATCAGATGTTGCGAAAGTTCGAACTTTTCTATCAAATGCAAATTTGCTCGACTATTAAACCCACTGACAAATTATCAATGCATATACAATCGCCAGTATCAGCTGGGATATTAATAGGTGGACAGTGCATTAAATGCGGTGTACAATAGTGGTGTACATAGATTGTATGGAAGCAACTATGAACGTAGCTTTTCGTATGAAAAAATTAAACTTAATATGTTTAAACATATGTACACATATTTTAATTGAAAGTTTGTCAATTAATCTATAATCTAATATCTAATTCATATGTACACATATTTTAATTGAAAGTTTGTCAATTAATCTATAATCTAATATCTAATTCATCAGTCAAAAATCAAATGGATCATATATAGAACTATAAACACAGGGTATCTAGAAGCTGTTATTGTAAAAAGGGTATTTATTTTCGACCATATTTCAACCATACTCAATCTACGGAATTAGGGATACATGCACTTATACCAGCCATAATTGTTAACTGTATTTCCGTTCTAGTTCGATGTTTCTAAGATCTCTCGCAATAGCATGGTTTCAGAGGATTATTAATGCAAGGAGCAGGAAGTGGTGCTTGGAGACTACCCACCAGCAGGGGACCATGAACCTGATCATAGATGGCATAATAAAATGGATGATCCGCATAAAAGTTGACGGGCGGCGGCGGCTTACGGATTTTGCCCTTAACCATCGTTGGTTTCAGTTCGGGCAAGGGTAATACCTCGTCGCCCGCTTCGCTGAATTCAATGGAAGCCTTGTGTAAAACTCTGGAGACTTTTATTACTTTATCCGACTCTGAGATTTTGCCCAACTCGGCTTTATTCAGAAAAATCCTCTTCACGCCAAGCTCTGGGAAAATGGGCGTTAAGTCCTGTTCGAATTCAGCCACGAATTTCGGCAACTTCAAATTGACTCGCTTTAGGGCGAGCGAAGGAATAATAGCCTCCAGCGAGGTTGTAGACAAAGCTTCTATTAGACTCTCTAAGCCGAACACCTTATTTGGCAGGATTATAACCATTTGCAGAGGCGTATTACTGAAGTTCAACCGTAAAGCTTTCGCATCGAATTGCTTCAACTCCGCATAGTCATATTCGTGGAAATCATTCATCATAAGTACCCTGATTTTGTTTTTGGCATCCATATTGAAAAACTCCCGGCGAGTGGCCCGCTCTGAAAATCCGATGCTCCACTCGGCTTTAAAGTGAGCCGCACTTATAAGAACGAGTCCTGTGGTTTCGTCGAGTATATCGGGACTGACCTGATCTTTGATAAGATGATTCATCTTGGTCTCTACCCACTCGTTGATCTTTTCAGCAGCAGCTGTGTTCTCGGCGAAATCGAGATTCTCAGGTTCCGAGTGAAACTTTTCAGTTAAAATGTCGTGAAATTCCTGACGTATTTCATAGTCTTGCATTACATACATCTTGTAGGCCATACTCAGCATTGTGTCGTCCTGATAGGGCTCTAATGCCTTGTGAAAGTCCTCAGCTATTTCCGTCTCATCGTTCGAAGTAAACCCGATGCCCTTATCCAGCTCTTTGGCCGTCGTAGTGCCATCGTCCGCGCCCAATCGAATCATTCCGAGGCAGGAGTGTATTGAGAGTGGGGAGCATATCAGATTTTTACCGGGGTTCGTAATAAACAATTTATTGATAAGTTTGCCACAAAACGTACTTAGAGCACTAAAGAAACTTATTGACGCCTCTTCACCTTCCATGTTAGCTGAGAAACCTTTTTAACAGGCCATGTAACCCCCAGTTGAAATAAGAGCAGCTAGATGGAACTAAAAACACACACTATGCATGTGAATAATTTTTAAAAATACAAATAATTATGTCAAAGCATTGATGTAAAAAACCCAGTCAAGAAAGATACATTTCTTGATAGTATCTTATAGTCTACCAAGGAATCCATCTTCCTCGAGAACCTAATGCAGGGTATCTAAAATTTATATTTCTATTGAGTGCACGGTATCTCTTAGTCTATAAATCATCTCACTTGAACTTCGTTAGGTATTATTTGGTTGTCCCGTGCTGTTGTTGTTGGAAAATTGCAGGCAACAGGCAAACATTTTCGCTAATTGGCAACCGCGCGGCTGGCCAAAGAGACGACAGCGAACGCGTTGCCAGCGGCAACTTTTACACTGCGACTGCAGCTTTTGTTCAATTAGAAGCGAAGCACAAACGCAACAGGAAGAGCGGAAGGTGAGGAGCGCAAACATATCAAAGACCTCTTCACTGCGCTCAGCGTGTGTGAAATTGCGAGAGGGCAACAAACAAAAAGAAGAGGATGCAGCAGAAGCAGAACCAGAGCAACTAGAACAACAGCTAATTGTTATACTCAAGTCCATAAGTGATAAAGCTAACAAGTGTAATGATGATAATTATAAAATGAAACAGCTAAGGCAACTGAATGGAGTGAGCATATGTACATCATCTGTGGAGTTTCCATATAACAAGTACAACTGTAATTGGGCATCAAATTCAACAAGACTTCGAGTATTTAATTAAGAAAATTATAAAACCAGAAGCCAAACTAAATTTACTTCAATTACATGCTTAATCTGGGTTAACATTATCATTACAATGAGGGTTAACATTTCCATGCGCACATATCTCTTAACAGCAGCGAAGAATGCACACGCACACACACATACACATAAGGTTTACGTAGTAGATTTTGAAAGCTTCTAAAGACGCCCCAAAACTGCAACCGCCCATCATTCATTACGGCGAGTCAAAGCGCAACGGGCTGGCCACAACAGAAGCAGCGAGAAAGACAATGACAACCAAATAAAAGCTGCGCTCAAAATCAGACACCACACAAACACACATTTCAATCATTACAGCACACGCAAAAAAGGAAAAGAAACAAGTACAAAGCATAGCGTGCAAAAAGAAAACGACAATTACAGCAACAACAGAGGCAGCGAGCCAGCAGACAGCATGCAAGAAAAAGTAATAAGAACACATGCAGAAGAGAACCAGAAAAACAGAACGCCGAATGCGCCACATGCAACGATGCAATAACAACAGCAACAACAGAAAACCTGTACGAAAAAAAAGAACTGAAAAAGAAACAAAGGGCTGCTCATGGGCACTGAGGAGACGACGCAGCGCCCATAGATGAGGCTTCTGTCGGCAGCAGCTCCGCGCTGTTAAGCGCAAATCAATGACCTACGACATCAACAACAATGAGAGTAAACGAGAGAGCGAGAGCAAGAGCGTAGCATAGTGTTGAAAAGATGGCAAATGTTCGCTCTGCTGCTGCTGCTGCTGACTGAGGCCTGCCTCTGTCACACACACACACACACATGCATAAAAGGCGAACGAGCTAAAAAGTGGAGTAACAGCGACAGCAACAAAACAAAAGCTCACACAAACACACTCACACGAATACAGTTACAAATTTTGTCTGTGTTTTATGTTTCGTTTCGCTCCTGTGGCTGTGGCTGCGGCTGCGGCTGCTGTCCTGGCATAATTGCAATAAATTCGTTTTCTGTTTCATATTGTGAGCCAAAGAGATTGCGAAATAAGCGCAAAAGGAAGTTGTTGCGAAATGGAAAAAAAAGGTAACGCTCAGGCAACAATAACAAGCAAAAGGGACGCGAGTTGCGAAAGTGAGATATTACGGAGCAACCCAAATGCGACGACTGAATACCCTTGCATTAAAAAAAAAGTGACAAAGTTATATATGAGAAGAAAAAATTACAAATATAAAAGTTCATTAATAATTAAAGGGAATCCTTACTAATTGCAGGTGTAAAATATATACACTGAAAAACTAATTGGTATTTCTTCAATATCTTCATCTTTGTCTTTCTGTTCCCCCGGTAAGCTGGTGCCGCATCACCTGCCCGGCATTAGACGCAAATGTAAAGCAGAAAACTTCAGCGAGTGAAATTCTTTAATTAAAATTGCTTTTCCTATAAACATTTGTGACAAACCAGCAACAATGAGAGGTAAAAATGGGAATATGTAAGAGGCGAAGGTAAAACTAAAGGTGGAAAAACTGCAAGTGGAACTCTAGCTGAGAGCTCATTAAGTTCAAGTCGAGTATTAAATTCTTTTATTTATAAATGCGAGTGGTTTCTGAGTACTGCGAACAAATGCCTCCACAGAACCGACTTGTTGTATGTGGATGCGCGTAGTATATGTGCATGTGTGTGTGTGTGTGTGCTCGACGCTTATAAGGCAGAAAATTGCAACCGGAATGCATTTGTTAGCGGAACAGAACAGAGAACTAAAAGCCGATGAGCAGAGGGCGGGACGAAGCAGTCCGAGGCAATCGAGAAACCATCAGCAAAGCAAAGAGACAAAGCGCTAAAACGTGTCTCAAGTCTAGCCAGCTGGCCAAAAAGAAGAAGACAAAGAAGCAAGGCAGAGCAAAAGAGTAACAAAAATCATTGCTAATTATTAAAGTTCACAAAATTGAGAAATAAAGTTGCTTTAGAACTAAATTGAACATTGTTCTAAAGAAAATAGTTCTTAGATATTATTATCATATATGAAATAGTTAGCACATTCCATTTCCATAATGAAATTTACCGTTTGCTAAGCAAATACTAAGACAGAAAAGCTTGCTCTACTCACACAGCTATAATTATGTTAACAGTCCTTGATTATGTTAACTTTCCTTAATGAACGAGACTATAGCCTAATCGTAAACATAAACTCGCTATTGTCTAAAAGAAAACTTTTTATTGGTAAGTAAAAAAAACTATTCTCTTAACAGCTTTTTATGTCAAAGGCAATAACAAAAGCCAATCAAGACGTAGTTTATTAACACATGTGATATAATCACTCAACTACCCCAAAATGCCTAAACTTCAAGCATTTCCTGCCCAATCCTGTGTCTAAACCAAAAGACAATCAATTCGGATATGTGAAAAACATTTCATTGGCCACGCAATAACGAAAAGCGAAATGGAAAAAAAAAAGAAAAATATTATTTCACACATCAATTTGTACGGGCGGAAAATGGAAAATGTAATGAAAATAGAAAAACCAGCAATAACAATCGACAATTTTATGATATGTGTCTGTCTGTATAAGGAAAAACTTGAAAGGGCCACTGGAGAGCAAACACGAGTTCGGATCCGAGAAAAACAAGAAAGAGCGAAAATAAAACTTTGGCAAGATTTTCATTTCGATTCGACTTGGGTATATACAACTGGCCATAAAAGCCACATTATTGATTAACCAGAGACTCATAAAGCAAACCTTACGACACAAGCCACTTGGTAGTGTGAAGAAAATCAAATGAAAACATTATAAAAACGAAAAATTGTGGAAATCTTTCTCATTGCAGTAGACCCAAGAGGGGGAATCACGGAAGACATTCTAAAGTCAAAATGTTGAACTTGCATTAAAATGTTATTAACAAATAAACTTTTAGTATACAAAAAAAAAAATATATATATATTTTATATATAACTAGATACCCTAGGCGGTTAAGAAATACTATCTATTATACAGTACGAATATGCTTAGCAAAATCAATATTCATTTATATTTATATTCACAATCAATTTAATGCAATCTGAGCAATAAAGCTAATAAGCATTAACCCATTAAGCCCATTTGACGTATAGCAAATCAGTTAAAAAGTTTGGCAAAGGCTAAAATTGAACTCAGAAATTACTCGTATTCCTTTGTGCATCAGGCATCAAAACCTTTTACTTTTAGAGTATATATTTGCATAGTATATATTTGCACTAGTAAACACATATATAAAATCTACATGTTTATCCTTCCCACAGATTTGTAGCCCATATATACCCCCAAAGACTTGTCCATTTAATCATCATCAATCAACTTGGTGAATGATATTAACTTAATCAGAAATCACAAACACACAAATCAATTAATTGATTAGGCCAAAATGGAGCTTATCTAAGTGCTAAAACTAGCTAAATATATATACATATATATAGTCTAGCGCCCACTCACCGCTGCATTCCGATTGACGGCGGCAGCTGCTGCCGCCGAGTTGTTCATATATTGATTCTGTGGCGGCATCAGAGCTGCGCCCATAGCTGCTGCAGCGGCGGCGGCAGCAGCGGCATGCTGTTGCCCACCCATGTAAACGAAGTCCTGTGGTCCGCCCGGCGGTCCTAGCGGAGGTTTGGGCATACCGCCATTCATGCCCGGATGCAGCGCACCGCCATGATGATCGTACATGTTGCCGGTGGCTCCGGATTGGGCATAAGGCGTCATGGGGCCCATAGCGGCGCCGGCGGCAACGGCTGCGGCCACTTGATTATTCATCACATGGCTAAGCAGATTCGAGTTGTACTGATGCTGGCCGGGATTTTGGCCCTGTTGCTGCTGCTGGCCGGGATGCGGCTGACCTAAGCCGCCTAGCCCATTGCCATTGCCCAGTCCATTGCCGCTGCCCATCATATGATGCGGTGGGCCCTGGGCGTTTTGCTGTTGCTGCTGCTGCTGTGGATGTTGCTGCTGTTGTTGTTGCTGCTGGGCTGCAACTGCGGCGGCCGCCTGCGACATCAAGTGATTATGCTTGGCCACGACTGCCTGTTGCATGGCAGCCATATTAGCCGCCGCAGCTGCCATCGATGGATGATGGAGACCACCATTGATGCCACTGCCATTGCCGCCCATGCCGCCGCCTCCTAAGCCACTGCCCATGCCAATGGTTCCAATGGCACCGGGTCCGCCATTGCTACCGCCGTTGCCGGGCGGTGCGCCGGGCGCAGCGTTCGCTGGATTCATTGGTGGATTATATTTCCATTTATCGGGATTCTACAACACAAAAGAGAGACAGAAAATGTACATGAAAACTCAGTTCATCCTTGAAAAACATACACAAAGAGCTGAAAGAAATCTTTGCCAAGCTTTCATGTTATTTGTGCAAGCCCTGGCAACTCCTCTCCCACTAAAGTCGTTGCCTCTTGACAATTCCTATATAAATAACCAAAAGAAATTCAAAGCGCGCGTTTCTCTACGGCAATCGTCTTGCTCGATGGCGGACAAATAATGCAACTGAATAAAACGCCGATAGACATAAAAAAGAAATGTGTTAACAAGATACCCTATATGCAAACAAACAACTGTTGAAACCTAGAGATCTAATATTTCAAAATAATCTCATTTCCGTAACTCAAACATTTCAATTCCAATATATGTGTACAACTATTATTTCATCAAAGGCACAAAAGTTGCTCTAAATAATTTACACAACTTATTTGCTTAAGCTTAACAACCCTTTACTTTAGCACATTTTGCAACAGGGTATCAAATGCAAAGGCGCATAAAAAACAATTTCCAAGCAACGGAGTTGTCGACAAAAATAAGCCCGGCTAAGAATCGACAAACTTTAACAAAAATAAACACCTTAAACTACTTTTGAAAATACCAGAAAAGTTTTATACAAACATTTTCGAAAAGAAGATTTTTACACTCTTCCAAACTTTTGTCTGTCTAATCTAGTCTAGCTCTCCAAGTTTGTTTGGGAATTTTCAATAAAAAAATACTAATTATAATTATACAAATATTTTATTTTATCTATTTATCATTTTTTTTTAACTTCTATTTATTATATACATTTTTTCATTATATTTTTAAGTTTTTATTTTTCTATTTTATTTTTATTTAGCTTGCCTTTAATTTGTATTCCGTTTCATAATTTATGCCTAATTTTGCTACCTTTACGGACAGTGTAGTTTTGGGTGTGGAAAACGTCTTCGATATTTGCACTATTCACATAGATTCCTGACTAAGCAACACTGGCACCAATTTCTAAACTAAAGCACTCGATATACGTACGCAATTAAGACATTTGACAAGCTAAAACAACTAATGCACCACCACGGCGTTCTGCCTCATGCTTGACTCCTGGCGAGAATCCTTTGTCTATGCTTTTGGACTAAACTTGGCAGCTGGCACTAAGCCAAGTCTAACACATAGGGTTTTATTATGTTTATATATGGTAATATACTCACATCGATCCCGTGTTCGTCGCCGCATGCCCAGCGCGTCTGCTGTTGCTTTTGGGCAAAGTGGACCGCATATTCGGCAGCCGCGGCGTCGTGCAAGGCGGAGCCAACGGGTCCGACGCCAGCGCCGATGCCGCCGCCGGGTGATGGGCGCTGCTGAAAAACGAAGCCAACGGCAGCTGCGGCTGCGGCAGCGCTCGCTGCGTCCACATCCTGCGCATTGGATCCGCGTGTGTCGCTACCGACGCCGACCCCGCCGCGTCCGTTGCGATCATCATTACCGCCCAGAAACTTCATGTGTTGTAACTGTTGTTGTTGTTGTTGCTGCTGCTGCTGCTGCTGTTGTTGCTGCAAGTGCTGAAAGTATGGCGACGGCGGAGGCAGTGGCCCGTAATGTTGTTGCTGCTGCTGTTGCTGAAGATGATGATACGGCGCCTGCTGCTGTTGCGGCTGTGTTTGTAGATGGTGTTGCGGCGATGGCGACGTGGTTGGCGCTACCGTCGATATCGAGATTGTGGGCGCGCTTAACAGCTCAATTTTGACGGCTGTTTGCTGCACGCTCAGCTCACGATTTGGCGCGTATTGCAAAAACAACGGAGAAACAGACGAATAAAATCAGAAAAACACAAAAAAAAAGATGTTCAACAAATTTGACGGAACGGGAACAACAGTTTAAAAGCAACAGGACGACGTTAAGTTGCGGTTACAATTTTGTTTAATTGCGAATACGTCGCGCGCACAGTGGGGCGAGAGCACATTTAGCTCGAACCGTTTATACACTTTTTGTTTGTTTTTTTGTTATTATTTTTTTAATCTTTTTTACATGGATAGAAACCACACTCTTTCTTAGTATTAAATATTAATTTACAGTAATTTGATAGATTTAATTACATTTGTCGTTTGATATTTGCATACACTAGAAAAAAAACTTGCACGTTTGGTATGGTTTGATTTTCCTTTTCTTTTTTTTTTTTTACAAAAATTTACACTATTTAACACAAACTATGAATAATACTTTACACAGTGGAACCAACCAAAGAAAGATGTATGAGAACTGGGTTTAAACAATTAAAACTTGCATATAAATATTTGTACAGATCAATTGAAATTTGTTGAGATTGAAGGATTTTATGTTTTTTTAGTTGTTATTATCTTGAATTATAATTAGGATGATTTTAATTTACACGACGTTTTAATGATGAAAATATACACAAACTGCAAAGAGAGAAAGAGCATACAAATAATTAATTAATTATTTTTATTAAACACATTAAGAAACGGGATATCAACATATATTATACATTTCGAAGCATTTACATTTTCAAGATTCAAACCACTGTGCCCTGCCTACTTTGAGCTGGTCATGGTATAGAAGCGAAGATAACGCAACTGACGGACAGATAACCAGCTCAAGAATATGTTGAATAAAAGCTGAACAAAAGCTTCAACATTACAAATGAGCTAAATAAATAAATACGTCTCTGCCTTGTTATGAAAACAATAACAAACCAGAGAACGTACACGGAGTAGAAGAGGAAGAAGAAGAGCACAAACAGGAGTAACTAAAGCCACAGCCAAAGCCGAATATCAGAAGCAACTGCAAAGAACAACGCGACGGCAACAACGCTGAATCATGCGCGAAAAGTACGCAAAGAAAACGACAGCAGCCGATGGAGGGGGGGAAGCGACTAAACGAAAAAAAAAACATATAAATTAAAATATACACACACCAACAAAAACAGCAAAACGAAGTGAACGGCGGCCGGCAGCAGCGGCCGCAACATTTTGAGGTTAAGTTACAAAATATGTAAGCAATCGTCCGTCGTCTGTTTCTCTGTTGTTTATATGCGCGCGAGCCAGCGACAGTTTGCCTACACCCTATCCCCGTCCACTCCCACTGACACCCAAAGAGAGCGCCCAGAGCAGAGGCTAAAGACAAGTGCAGCGTGCGAAACCGCAGTGTCTAGCGGGGGCCTCACTCACTCAGTCACGCACACACACACGCACTCACTCACAAACACAAACGCACGTTGTCGATACAAAAACAAACATAAAGATAAACGCCAAAAAGAGACATGTGAAAAACAAAAGCACGAGAACAAACAGCATAAAAAGGAGCTGCGAAGCGAGCGATGCGCAGAGCGACCAAAAGGGGGGTGTGGCAAGCGCTGTAATATATTATTATATATATAACCCAATACATAATTTAGGTAATTGAAATAAATATTGAACCAAATTTGCGTAATTTTGTATTTTTGTTTAACATGGGTAACAACACTGGCCACTGGCGCTCTTATTGGGAAAATTCTTGTATACAAATGCAAGGCACACGGCAAGAGAGCGAGAGCGCAAGCAAAAGTACGCGAGTGTGAGCGAAAAAACAAATATTTTAAACGGCGTGCCGTGCGAATGTAAAGAAGAAGCAAATGGCTGCCGCTGTCAAGGAAGAAAAAGAAACAAGGCACACAGGCGGATAATGGACGAATGGACAAAAAGACTATAAACGCACATACGCACAAAAATAAGAATATGCTCTAAACATTTTGCGAGCCAATCGGAAAAATAATTTCGTTTAAAAAATTAGTGCAAACCCAAAGGGAAACACACGCATAAAAAGGAACATACATCACATAATTGATTTTTACCTTTTATTTTATGCAGCAACGCACGCAACTAGCATTTACTCAAAAACTTACAATTTTGCGACTATTTATACATGTTATACATATATACACATGCATATGTAAATCCGCTGTGTGCGTCTAATTATGCGTGTGTTGGTGCAGCCGCTACTCGTCTGGATTTATATATAAGACACACAAACGCACGGACATACACACACATACAATTTATACACATGTGTTCGTATATATAACAAATTTTTGCAGCCGCCGCCGCAGTAGCAGCAAAAAGGAAACGACGATGACAATGTAAAAAAAAAAGAGGCAGGGAAGCAAAAGTGTCTCGAAACTAAAAATTGAATATGTATAGAATTGAATATTTTTATATATTTTTCGGCACTTACACATACACTTAATGACTTGGTAAACACGCGCGAAATGCCCTCAGATTGCTTATTTTTATTAGTTTTGCGTGGTTTTTGTGTTTAATTTAAAATATTTAAATTACAATTATTTACACAGGATGAAGAAGAATACGGCTAAGAATTCTTCGACGTTGTCGTCGTCGCGAGAACGATAATAAAGCGAATGCGAATGCAAAGACACAGCGCCAGCGTCGAAAACACACAAAACCAGCAGGAGATTGCGCTCAGAGCGAATAAATTCAGAGAAGCATAGAAAGAGAACGCTCGAGAGAGCATGTGCCGGAAAAAAGTGTGCCCAGATTTTAACAATGCTGAATATGACAAACTGTAAAAAGAATAATAAAAAACAATTAACAGCCGGAAAACAAACATTTCTTTCCGCTAATAAATTTTACAGTAATTACAAAAATGATGAGATGCATGAGCAAAATAATTATATTTTATACTCTTAACTCTAGCTAAGTCAATTTATTGAAGCAATTCACTCGCGCGCCCACTCACTCGCTCACATTTTCCGATAAACAGAAACGAGGTGGAACAACTACAACACCATTGGAACAGCTGCTCGCAAACAAGAGCCCATTCGAATAGGGTTGCCACAATTTGGCAAATTTGCAAATATTCAATTAAAACAAATTTTATCAATAAAAACTGACACAAAATATTGTAAAAAGTAATGAAAAGCGGTGCATAGCAACAAGAGTAACAGCTGCTTAGCCTTTGCCTTTAAATAACAAGCATAAGCCAATCACATATCACACACGAGCACTTACACTCTGCTGTAATTAAATAATTATATTTGCCATACTTAGACCACCTTTTATAGATTCATTAAAGCATGTTTGCATAAAACTAACATTTATCTTAATCGATTTTAGTGACCGCAACAAATTTCATTGGTCGCAAGCCCATAACACACACTCATAAACACATACACACCCACACACTCAAATAACACTGCAGCCGCAGTTTGGTTTTGTATTTGTTTTGTTTTTGTTAGCGGCATTTTTTTTTTACCAATTTTGCGGCGTTTTAAGGCTGCCGTTACTATAGGTGTTACAATAAAGTAAAGCAAACGTTGGGCATTATTATTCGCTTACAATTAGAATGTAATTAAATGTTTGTTCTTTTAGCATTTTGTGTTTCAACTGATTGCGAATTTACGCAAAACAAATGAAGCCGCAACCACATGCAGTTAGAACGTTCTAGTTATGCACACACGCATATACGCAAATGCAACCTATGCACGCTGGCTATTTCGTTATTATTTTCATTGTATATTTATAAATATTATTCACCTTAGCTTATTTGAAAAATTTACATATGTATGTATTACAAACACGCTGTTCTTACAAACGATTTACAATGACTAAAATATTGTTGACGATAGATCGCGTATTATCGATAACTCTCGCTAACATTTGCTGTTAATGAAGCAGCATTATTCATGTAAAACTTATTCGATATACTCCAGGCTACCGACATGGCGGTGATTGTGAATACCAAGCCCAAATACAAGTTTCGTCCATTTGTATATATTTGAAATAAAATTAATGCACTTAAATGCACTTATTTTCACATGTTACTACAATGATATTTAATGTATTTCTATTATGTAGTTTAAGCCAAAGTTAGTCCAATTTTATATTAAAAATGGAATAAGATGAAACATTTTTCAGAATTATATATAAGGAGGTGGAGGAGGGGTGAATTTAACATAAAATAAAAAAAACATATTGTATGTTCTCGCTGGTTTCTTCTTATCGCTTTTTGTTTTGTTTCCTTTTTCTTCTTTTTCTTGGGACAATTGTTTTGAATGGAATTACCGCCTAGTGCACTCCAGTTAAGGGGTTGGCAAGGAAGTAAGTTTATGATTGGAATTTGCTTTTGCTGTAGTTATTTCATTATTATTTTTGTTTCGTGTCCCAGTAATAAATGTGCTGTTGTTCTTGCCTAAATACGATTAAAATTAAGCATTATTCCAAGATGCTTCGTCGGAGATGCACTCAACGGAATCATTCGCATTGTCTCCATCGCCATTCTCAGATGAATGCTCTTTGCGCTTGGATTTGGAGTCACTTGAGCTTGTCTGCTTTCTCGGCTCATCGGAGTCATCGTCCCCGGCATTATCATTTAATCCACCGCCGCCGCTGCTGTCCTCGTTGTCCTCGTCGGCATCGCCACTGTCGTCGGCTGCTCCTTGTGGCTTACGTCCACGCTTCTTGGGTACCTTGCCGTTGCCATTGGACTCATCGCCTAAATCACCATTCGAGTCCAGATCGTCGTCCTCGTCATCATCCTGCTGATTGTTTGGCGACTTTTGGAGCTTGGGCCTGCCGCGTGGCTTGGCCCCTGGTCCACTTTTGCTGTTGCCCGCCAATGCGGGTCGTCCGCGCTTCTTTGGCGTGGTTGACACTGCCGACGACTCATCGGGCTCGACCGAGTCGTCATCATCTGATACAGTCTGCGGCTGGTCGTCATCATCGTCATCCTCGTCATCATCATCATTGACAGCAGCCTTAATGGGCGGTTGGTGAGCTTTTGGGCGTCCACGCGGTCGTCCTGATGGCACATACGCAGCTGGCTTATTGGCCAGCGATGGGCGTCCGCGCTTCCGGGGCACTGTAGATACATCATCACCATTCGATTCGCCGGCTGGCGAGGATCGCTTTGCAGCCGCACCTGCCTTGCTCTTCTTGGGACGTCCTTGGCCACGTCCAGTGCGTGCGATATTCAAGTTAATTGAGCCAGCAGCAGGACGGCCAACTGGACGACGCTCCTCATCATCATCGTCATCATATTCTGTATAAGGACAGGAGACAATTAGATACCTGAAGACATTTATATTCATATTTTATGTCTGTGTACTGACCATCATCATCCTCGCTGGGCTGATGCTTGCGTGGTCGTCCCAACTTACGACGCTTGGCCGACGATGGCGACTTTTGTTGCTTTGCTGGTGGCTTCTCGTCAGCCGATGAGTCCATGTCTTCATCTTCGTTGCCACTGTTTTCTAGGGTCTGGACCACTACCTTGCGTGGACGGCCGCGTCCCTTGCTCTTTATCGATTGCATGGGCAGCTCGCCATTGGCATCGCCCAACTCATCTTGATCCAAATCCTCGTTGTCACTGTTCGCTGCCGCAGCGGACAACTTTGGTGGCCTGCCGCGGCCACCCTTGACCTTGGGTGGACGGCCGCGCTTTTTGGGCAATATTGGAATGTTGCTATCGACGGGACTGCCCGCTGTCGGAGCTGCACCGCCCGAAGATACCTTTGCCGGACGCCCGCGCTTTTTGGTCACTGCAATTTCCTCCATTATCAATTTGTTAGATATATTTTCTTAAGCTTCTTTTAAATTAATTATTTTTTTTCTTTATTTGCGCTCCGGATTTGGCTGCAGTCGACTCTGTTTATTTTTCAAACAAATTGTGTTTTCTTTCCACGTTCTTCTTTGCATTCGCCTTCTTATTCGCAAAAATATCTATTAAAGAAAATATAATAGACTTAATAAGATTTGATTAAATATCAGTAAATTTGGTGATATTTTATGCTAAGCATAGTCAAATTTTTAATTACATTTTGCAAATGGCAGGCACGTTACAAAATCCCTCCGAAAAATGAAAATTGGCGTCGGCGTCTTTTTTTCTGCTCGCTGCCTCTTCTACGTTCTTCGTTCTCCTGTGCACTTGCCTTCGTATTTTTATGTGCTCAAACTGCGGATTAGCGCTACAAGAAAAAAATATATAAAAAAAAATGAATAGAGAAACAGCGTATCTTTGGGTTAATTTAAAATTTCCACTATCTCTTATATGGCACATCAATTACTTTTTGCAAACGACAAGTACACTACTAAATCCCTCCGAAAACTGAAAATTGGCTTCGGCGTCTTTTTTCTGCTCACTATCTCTACGTTTTCGTCGCAGCGTCGATGCACAGCCTATCGATAGATTGATTGAAAAGGCTAGCAAAAATATTTCAAATAAATGTAAATATATTGCTCACTCAACACTGAATTTACTCGAGAAAAAAAAAGAATATAAAATGTCACAGCTTTTAATACAATACATAAGCAAAGCAAGGCAGAATAAACTTTATTTTTATGCCGGCCGGTATACCTTGGAATTAATCGCAGTTGGAACTGCTAACTTGCCGCAGTTATCGATAGTTAAAAGAGTGCGCGTATTTAAGAATTCAAACTCGTTGGCAACAAAACGAATGTTACGCATCTCCCTTACACAATGGAACAACTCAGAAATTGAAATGTTGCAGCATTTCTTCTTTCGCTCATATTTCAAAAATATGTATTTTTCTCATTTAGCTAGACTTTACATCTAGTTTTGCATAGCATAGTTTTTGAAAATATCTCTGGCAAACCAAATTAAAAACAAATAGATTTTGTTTTTCAAAATAATAAATTATTGGTTTATTCTAAAATTTGTTGCTAACTTAGGAATACTGTAACAATTAGCTTTACTTATAGATGGGTCGTAAATTAAGTGTATAAACCAAAAATCTTAATCAGTCTGGTAAACTAAAAACTAATATCAACTGTAGGAGCTATGGTTGGGAATGACTTTAGTCGACCTCCTCCACGGTGGGTCCCTTGTAGCCACCCGCACCGCCAAAGCCGCCCGCCTGTTGGCCACAGTTGGCGTTGGTGTTGCCCTGGGGCTGCCCTTGCTGGTGCATCTTGGTCATGATGGGGGAACAGTGCTGGGTGAGCTCCTTCAGCTTGTACTCGAACTCCTCCTTGTCGGCTGTGGTGTTCGCGTCCAGCCACTTGACAGTCTCGTTGCACTTCTCGAGTACAGAGGATTTCTCGCTCTCGCTGAGCTTGTCGGGAGTGGCCTGCTCCACCGCCTGCTTGACGCCGAAGACGTAGCCCTCGAGGCTGTTGCGGGCCGAGATGCGTTGGCGCTGCTTCTCATCCTCGTCGGCGTAGCGCTCGGCCTCGTTCACCATGCGATCGATCTCTGCCTGCGAGAGGCGACCCTTGTCGTTATTGATGGTAATGTTCTTGGCTTTGCCGGTGCTCATCTCTTTGGCCGTCACGTTGAGGATGCCATTGGCGTCCATATCGAAAGTAACCTCGATCTGGGGCACGCCGCGCGGTGCTGGCGGAATACCAGACAATTCGAAGGTGCCCAGCGCATTGTTGTCCCGCGTTAGGGCACGCTCGCCCTCGAACACCTGAATAGAGACGCCCGGCTGGTTGTCCGCGTACGTGGAAAAGGTCTTCGTCTGCTTGCACGGGATGCGACAGTTGCGCTCAATCAGCTTGGTCATGACGCCGCCTGCGGTCTCGATGCCCAGTGACAGGGGAGCCACGTCCACTAGGAGCACGTCCTGGATCTTGCCGCTCTGGTCGCCGCTGAGTATGGCTGCTTGGACGGCTGCACCGTAGGCCACCGCCTCGTCGGGGTTGATGGAAAGGTTCAGGCTCTTGCCGCAGAAGAACTGTTGCAACAAGTTCTGCACCTTTGGAATGCGCGTCGAGCCGCCGACGAGCACAATGTCGTGGATCTGCTGTTTGTCCATTTTGGCGTCGTTCAGGGCCTTCTCCACTGGCGCCAGTGTGTTGCGGAACAGATCGGCGCACAGCTCCTCAAACCTCGCTCGGCTCACCTTTGTGTAGAAGTCGTGGCCCTCGAACAGCGCGTCCACCTCAATTGTCGCCTCTGTGCTAGACGAGAGCGTGCGCTTGGCTCGCTCTGCCGCAGTGCGCAGACGACGAAGAGCACGAGGATTGGACCGCAAATCCTTCTTGTACTTCCGCTTGAACTCCTCCGCCAAATGGGTGACCAGTCGGTTGTCAAAGTCCTCGCCACCCAAGTGTGTGTCTCCGGCCGTGGCTCGCACCTCGAACAGCGAGCCCTCGTCGATTGTTAAAATGGAAACATCAAAGGTGCCACCACCCAGATCGAAGATGAGCACATTGCGCTCGCCCTTCAGATTCTTGTCGAGTCCATATGCCAGAGCCGCCGCCGTCGGCTCGTTGATTATCCTCAGTACGTTGAGGCCGGCTATGTGGCCGGCGTCTTTGGTGGCTTGGCGCTGCGAGTCGTTGAAGTAGGCGGGTACTGTGATGACCGCGTCTGTGATGGTTTGGCCCAGGTACGCCTCGGCCGTCTCCTTCATCTTCACCAGCACCATCGAGCTGATCTCCTCGGGTGCAAAGCGCTTTTGCTCTCCCTTGAACTCGACGCCAATCTTCGGCTTGCCATTATCGCTGACCACCTTAAAGGGCCAGTGCTTGATGTCCTCCGCAATCTTCGAATCATCGTACTTGCGACCAATCAGACGCTTCGCATCGAACACCGTGTTCTTGGGGTTCATCGCCACCTGGTTCTTGGCCGCGTCGCCAATCAGACGCTCCGAATCTGTGAAAGCCACATAGCTGGGCGTCGTCCTGTTGCCTTGGTCATTGGCAATGATCTCCACCTTGCCATGCTGGTAGACACCCACGCAAGAGTACGTGGTGCCCAGATCGATTCCAATAGCTGGCATTCTGTTTGTTCTGTGTTCTCTTCTCTTCTCTTCTTGTAGATGAATTTCTTCTACTTCTTCTTGCAGAAACGGATTTCCTCTTCTTGTTGTTATTATTTATTACTATTACTTTTGCTTTAACTTTACTTTTCACTTTCTTTTCACTTTACTTAGTATCAATTTGGTTGGTTTCTGTATTTTAGCTTGTTCAGCTAGTCGCTTGTTTGTGTTTTGCTTTTGTCTTTCGACGTTGTCAGTTCAGTTGCTTGAATTGAATTGAGGCAAAGAGAAAATTTCTGCCGTATTTATACTTGCGCGCTCTCTGCTCGAAATTTCTCGACGCTCTCTTCTCGAATCGACTCGACTGCCATTCCACCTCGATGGGTTGATTGTGAGTGCAAGAGCGAGAGAGCGAGAGTCGCTGTACGATAGGAATGAGTGGAATTTTCTCGAAGGTTCGTTTGTTATTGTTAAGCGGCATGAGACGAGCTGAGAGGAACGGTTGTGTGTGTGTAGCTGACCTGCCACAACAATTGGCTATTATTTCCATTTCTAGAAAATTCATTTGTGCTTATAGTGATGCTGATATAAATATTTTTCATAGATGAAAATTCGAATGCTGACTTGACGGACTATTTTTGGACATCACGTTTATAAGTATCTGTTTCTAAAAATACACAGGGAAACCCGTGTGAATGTGGATGCTAACCTAAATGACAGTCAAATAGTTTGCTCAGTGAAGCTACTTAATTAATGAGGTTCACTGACCAATTCAATATGAGAGCGTATGAACAGGCCGTTCGGCTTGTAATCTACCAGTATTCTTGATCAGAACGACGAACTTTGATCGCCAGTCCGTCTGCTTGTCCGTCTGCCTGTCCGTCTGCCTGTCCGTCTGCCTGTCCGTCTGCCTGTCCGTCTGCCTGTCCGTCTGCCTGTCCGTCTGCCTGTCCGTCTGCCTGTCCGTCTGGCAGGCTGTGTAAATGGATCGATCCCAGAATACCCATATAATCTCTATATAGCATTCGCTAAAAAAGCTTGTTTATAAAAATCGATAACTATTTTAGTTTTTACTAGACATGTATATTATGTTATAGTTAACTATATCTCGTATACACTTTTTGGCTATGGTTTTCAAATTTCGATTTTTGCTATATTTGGGATACCGGCTAAAAATTTGTGCACATTCTTAACATTGATGTTCAGTTGAAGATATAAGAAATATGTATGTGAAAGAGTTTGCATTTTTCCTGAACTGATAAATATAGAATATGTAGATAATATGCTAAAAATTTGACCAAAACCCATTATGTAACAGAAGTTATTGAGCAAAACATTTGGCCAACTACCAAAAGTACGTGGTGCAGCGCGAGGGCTGCGCAATTTTCCTATACATACGTGTACACACACACACATACACACGCTGACATGCGTGAATTCTAGCATATTCTAAGGATTGCACTTGCGATTCTATTCTGTTCGAAATATCAGCCGCTATTGATTGGAAGCGTGCCAGTTCGAAAATGTAATTTAATTTTTAGAATCTAATAATATTTATATATATACAGATCTGGAGTATATTTAAAATCGCAGATCTGAAGGGGTTTCAGGGGTTCGAGCACCCCGACTCAAAATAAGACAGAGTTTGAAAAATCAGTATATAATCAAATCCGATTCGACACGCCCTAGCTAGCGGAGATATGCACATATTTTTAGTCGATCTGTATAGGATTATAACATTAACTTAACGCCAAATTTTGGCGTCCTAGCACTGAAACTGTAGAAGATACAGTTCTACCCGATTTGCCACGCCCCCATTCACGTAAAAGTATATCCACCATATATATTTGATCATGTGTTGTCGATCTGATAAGATCGACATCTCGTGTTTGAAATCAGTTAAATCTGAAAATTAGGCGTTTCCCTTTCCAGGCAATGCAAAGACAATTAGATTTTGTTTTTCAAAATAATAAATTATTGGTTTATTCTAAAATTTGTTGCTAACTTAGGAATACTTTACAATTAGCTCTATTATAAACCCATCTATAAGTTAAGTATATCAACCAAAAATCTTAATCAGTCTGGTAAACTAAAAACTAATATCAACTGTAGGAGCTATGGTTGGGAATGACTTTAGTCGACCTCCTCCACGGTGGGTCCCTTGTAGCCACCCGCACCGCCAAAGCCGCCCGCCTGTTGGCCACAGTTGGCGTTGGTGTTGCCCTGGGGCTGCCCTTGCTGGTGCATCTTGGTCATGATGGGGGAACAGTGCTGGGTGAGCTCCTTCAGCTTGTACTCGAACTCCTCCTTGTCGGCTGTGGTGTTCGCGTCCAGCCACTTGACAGTCTCGTTGCACTTCTCGAGTACAGAGGATTTCTCGCTCTCGCTGAGCTTGTCGGGAGTGGCCTGCTCCACCGCCTGCTTGACGCCGAAGACGTAGCCCTCGAGGCTGTTGCGGGCCGAGATGCGTTGGCGCTGCTTCTCATCCTCGTCGGCGTAGCGCTCGGCCTCGTTCACCATGCGATCGATCTCTGCCTGCGAGAGGCGACCCTTGTCGTTATTGATGGTAATGTTCTTGGCTTTGCCGGTGCTCATCTCTTTGGCCGTCACGTTGAGGATGCCATTGGCGTCCATATCGAAAGTAACCTCGATCTGGGGCACGCCGCGCGGTGCTGGCGGAATACCAGACAATTCGAAGGTGCCCAGCGCATTGTTGTCCCGCGTTAGGGCACGCTCGCCCTCGAACACCTGAATAGAGACGCCCGGCTGGTTGTCCGCGTACGTGGAAAAGGTCTTCGTCTGCTTGCACGGGATGCGACAGTTGCGCTCAATCAGCTTGGTCATGACGCCGCCTGCGGTCTCGATGCCCAGTGACAGGGGAGCCACGTCCACTAGGAGCACGTCCTGGATCTTGCCGCTCTGGTCGCCGCTGAGTATGGCTGCTTGGACGGCTGCACCGTAGGCCACCGCCTCGTCGGGGTTGATGGAAAGGTTCAGGCTCTTGCCGCAGAAGAACTGTTGCAACAAGTTCTGCACCTTTGGAATGCGCGTCGAGCCGCCGACGAGCACAATGTCGTGGATCTGCTGTTTGTCCATTTTGGCGTCGTTCAGGGCCTTCTCCACTGGCGCCAGTGTGTTGCGGAACAGATCGGCGCACAGCTCCTCAAACCTCGCTCGGCTCACCTTTGTGTAGAAGTCGTGGCCCTCGAACAGCGCGTCCACCTCAATTGTCGCCTCTGTGCTAGACGAGAGCGTGCGCTTGGCTCGCTCTGCCGCAGTGCGCAGACGACGAAGAGCACGAGGATTGGACCGCAAATCCTTCTTGTACTTCCGCTTGAACTCCTCCGCCAAATGGGTGACCAGTCGGTTGTCAAAGTCCTCGCCACCCAAGTGTGTGTCTCCGGCCGTGGCTCGCACCTCGAACAGCGAGCCCTCGTCGATTGTTAAAATGGAAACATCAAAGGTGCCACCACCCAGATCGAAGATGAGCACATTGCGCTCGCCCTTCAGATTCTTGTCGAGTCCATATGCCAGAGCCGCCGCCGTCGGCTCGTTGATTATCCTCAGTACGTTGAGGCCGGCTATGTGGCCGGCGTCTTTGGTGGCTTGGCGCTGCGAGTCGTTGAAGTAGGCGGGTACTGTGATGACCGCGTCTGTGATGGTTTGGCCCAGGTACGCCTCGGCCGTCTCCTTCATCTTCACCAGCACCATCGAGCTGATCTCCTCGGGTGCAAAGCGCTTTTGCTCTCCCTTGAACTCGACGCCAATCTTCGGCTTGCCATTATCGCTGACCACCTTAAAGGGCCAGTGCTTGATGTCCTCCGCAATCTTCGAATCATCGTACTTGCGACCAATCAGACGCTTCGCATCGAACACCGTGTTCTTGGGGTTCATCGCCACCTGGTTCTTGGCCGCGTCGCCAATCAGACGCTCCGAATCTGTGAAAGCCACATAGCTGGGCGTCGTCCTGTTGCCTTGGTCATTGGCAATGATCTCCACCTTGCCATGCTGGTAGACACCCACGCAAGAGTACGTGGTGCCCAGATCGATTCCAATAGCTGGCATTCTGTTTGTTCTGTGTTCTCTTCTCTTCTCTTCTTGTAGATGAATTTCTTCTACTTCTTCTTGCAGAAACGGATTTCCTCTTCTTGTTGTTATTATTTATTACTATTACTTTTGCTTTAACTTTACTTTTCACTTTCTTTTCACTTTACTTAGTATCAATTTGGTTGGTTTCTGTATTTTAGCTTGTTCAGCTAGTCGCTTGTTTGTGTTTTGCTTTTGTCTTTCGACGTTGTCAGTTCAGTTGCTTGAATTGAATTGAGGCAAAGAGAAAATTTCTGCCGTATTTATACTTGCGCGCTCTCTGCTCGAAATTTCTCGACGCTCTCTTCTCGAATCGACTCGACTGCCATTCCACCTCGATGGGTTGATTGTGAGTGCAAGAGCGAGAGAGCGAGAGTCGCTGTACAATAGGAATGAGTGGAACTTTCTCGAAGGTTCGTTTGTTATTGTTAAGCGGCATGAGACGAGCTGAGAGGAACGGTTGTGTGTGTGTAGCTGACCTGCCACAACAATTGGCTATTATTTCCATTTCTAGAAAATTCATTTGTGCTTATAGTGATGCTGATATAAATATTTTTCATAGATGAAAATTCGAATGCTGACTTGACGGACTATTTTTGGACATCACGTTTATAAGTATCTGTTTCTAAAAATACACAGGGAAACCCGTGTGAATGTGGATGCTAACCTAAATGACAGTCAAATAGTTTGCTCAGTGAAGCTACTTAATTAATGAGGTTCACTGACCAATTCAATATGAGAGCGTATGAACAGGCCGTTCGGCTTGTAATCTACCAGTATTCTTGATCAGAACGACGAACTTTGATCGCCAGTCCGTCTGCTTGTCCGTCTGCCTGTCCGTCTGCCTGTCCGTCTGCCTGTCCGTCTGCCTGTCCGTCTGCCTGTCCGTCTGCCTGTCCGTCTGCCTGTCCGTCTGCCTGTCCGTCTGGCAGGCTGTGTAAATGGATCGATCCCAGAATACCCATATAATCTCTATATAGCATTCGCTAAAAAAGCTTGTTTATAAAAATCGATAACTATTTTAGTTTTTACTAGACATGTATATTATGTTATAGTTAACTATATCTCGTATACACTTTTTGGCTATGGTTTTCAAATTTCGATTTTTGCTATATTTGGGATACCGGCTAAAAATTTGTGCACATTCTTAACATTGATGTTCAGTTGAAGATATAAGAAATATGTATGTGAAAGAGTTTGCATTTTTCCTGAACTGATAAATATAGAATATGTAGATAATATGCTAAAAATTTGACCAAAACCCATTATGTAACAGAAGTTATTGAGCAAAACATTTGGCCAACTACCAAAAGTACGTGGTGCAGCGCGAGGGCTGCGCAATTTTCCTATACATACGTGTACACACACACACATACACACGCTGACATGCGTGAATTCTAGCATATTCTAAGGATTGCACTTGCGATTCTATTCTGTTCGAAATATCAGCCGCTATTGATTGGAAGCGTGCCAGTTCGAAAATGTAATTTAATTTTTAGAATCTAATAATATTTATATATATACAGATCTGGAGTATATTTAAAATCGCAGATCTGAAGGGGTTTCAGGGGTTCGAGCACCCCGACTCAAAATAAGACAGAGTTTGAAAAATCAGTATATAATCAAATCCGATTCGACACGCCCTAGCTAGCGGAGATATGCACATATTTTTAGTCGATCTGTATAGGATTATAACATTAACTTAACGCCAAATTTTGGCGTCCTAGCACTGAAACTGTAGAAGATACAGTTCTACCCGATTTGCCACGCCCCCATTCACGTAAAAGTATATCCACCATATATATTTGATCATGTGTTGTCGATCTGATAAGATCGACATCTCGTGTTTGAAATCAGTTAAATCTGAAAATTAGGCGTTTCCCTTTCCAGGCAATGCAAAGACAATTAGATTTTGTTTTTCAAAATAATAAATTATTGGTTTATTCTAAAATTTGTTGCTAACTTAGGAATACTTTACAATTAGCTCTATTATAAACCCATCTATAAGTTAAGTATATCAACCAAAAATCTTAATCAGTCTGGTAAACTAAAAACTAATATCAACTGTAGGAGCTATGGTTGGGAATGACTTTAGTCGACCTCCTCCACGGTGGGTCCCTTGTAGCCACCCGCACCGCCAAAGCCGCCCGCCTGTTGGCCACAGTTGGCGTTGGTGTTGCCCTGGGGCTGCCCTTGTTGGTGCATCTTGGTCATGATGGGGGAACAGTGCTGGGTGAGCTCCTTCAGCTTGTACTCGAACTCCTCCTTGTCGGCTGTGGTGTTCGCGTCCAGCCACTTGACAGTCTCGTTGCACTTCTCGAGTACAGAGGATTTCTCGCTCTCGCTGAGCTTGTCGGGAGTGGCCTGCTCCACCGCCTGCTTGACGCCGAAGACGTAGCCCTCGAGGCTGTTGCGGGCCGAGATGCGTTGGCGCTGCTTCTCATCCTCGTCGGCGTAGCGCTCGGCCTCGTTCACCATGCGATCGATCTCTGCCTGCGAGAGGCGACCCTTGTCGTTATTGATGGTAATGTTCTTGGCTTTGCCGGTGCTCATCTCTTTGGCCGTCACGTTGAGGATGCCATTGGCGTCCATATCGAAAGTAACCTCGATCTGGGGCACGCCGCGCGGTGCTGGCGGAATACCAGACAATTCGAAGGTGCCCAGCGCATTGTTGTCCCGCGTTAGGGCACGCTCGCCCTCGAACACCTGAATAGAGACGCCCGGCTGGTTGTCCGCGTACGTGGAAAAGGTCTTCGTCTGCTTGCACGGGATGCGACAGTTGCGCTCAATCAGCTTGGTCATGACGCCGCCTGCGGTCTCGATGCCCAGTGACAGGGGAGCCACGTCCACTAGGAGCACGTCCTGGATCTTGCCGCTCTGGTCGCCGCTGAGTATGGCTGCTTGGACGGCTGCACCGTAGGCCACCGCCTCGTCGGGGTTGATGGAAAGGTTCAGGCTCTTGCCGCAGAAGAACTGTTGCAACAAGTTCTGCACCTTTGGAATGCGCGTCGAGCCGCCGACGAGCACAATGTCGTGGATCTGCTGTTTGTCCATTTTGGCGTCGTTCAGGGCCTTCTCCACTGGCGCCAGTGTGTTGCGGAACAGATCGGCGCACAGCTCCTCAAACCTCGCTCGGCTCACCTTTGTGTAGAAGTCGTGGCCCTCGAACAGCGCGTCCACCTCAATTGTCGCCTCTGTGCTAGACGAGAGCGTGCGCTTGGCTCGCTCTGCCGCAGTGCGCAGACGACGAAGAGCACGAGGATTGGACCGCAAATCCTTCTTGTACTTCCGCTTGAACTCCTCCGCCAAATGGGTGACCAGTCGGTTGTCAAAGTCCTCGCCACCCAAGTGTGTGTCTCCGGCCGTGGCTCGCACCTCGAACAGCGAGCCCTCGTCGATTGTTAAAATGGAAACATCAAAGGTGCCACCACCCAGATCGAAGATGAGCACATTGCGCTCGCCCTTCAGATTCTTGTCGAGTCCATATGCCAGAGCCGCCGCCGTCGGCTCGTTGATTATCCTCAGTACGTTGAGGCCGGCTATGTGGCCGGCGTCTTTGGTGGCTTGGCGCTGCGAGTCGTTGAAGTAGGCGGGTACTGTGATGACCGCGTCTGTGATGGTTTGGCCCAGGTACGCCTCGGCCGTCTCCTTCATCTTCACCAGCACCATCGAGCTGATCTCCTCGGGTGCAAAGCGCTTTTGCTCTCCCTTGAACTCGACGCCAATCTTCGGCTTGCCATTATCGCTGACCACCTTAAAGGGCCAGTGCTTGATGTCCTCCGCAATCTTCGAATCATCGTACTTGCGACCAATCAGACGCTTCGCATCGAACACCGTGTTCTTGGGGTTCATCGCCACCTGGTTCTTGGCCGCGTCGCCAATCAGACGCTCCGAATCTGTGAAAGCCACATAGCTGGGCGTCGTCCTGTTGCCTTGGTCATTGGCAATGATCTCCACCTTGCCATGCTGGTAGACACCCACGCAAGAGTACGTGGTGCCCAGATCGATTCCAATAGCTGGCATTCTGTTTGTTCTGTGTTCTCTTCTCTTCTCTTCTTGTAGATGAATTTCTTCTACTACTTCTTCTTGCAGAAACGGATTTCCTCTTCTTGTTGTTATTATTTATTACTTTTACTTTTGCTTTAACTTTACTTTTCACTTTCTTTTAACTTTATTTAGTATCAATTTGGTTGGTTTCTGTATTTTAGCTTGTTCAGCTAGTCGCTTGTTTGTGTTTTGCTTTTGTCTTTCGACGTTGTCAGTTCAGTTGCTTGAATTGAATTGAGGCAAAGAGAAAATTTCTGCCGTATTTATACTTGCGCGCTCTCTGCTCGAAATTTCTCGACGCTCTCTTCTCGAATCGACTCGACTGCCATTCCACCTCGATGGGTTGATTGTGAGTGCAAGAGCGAGATAGCGAGAGTCGCTGTACGATAGGAATGAGTGGAATTTTCTCGAAGGTTCGTTTGTTATTGTTAAGCGGCATGAGACGAGCTGAGAGGAACGGTTGTGTGTGTGTAGCTGACCTGCCACAACAATTGGCTATTATTTCCATTTCTAGAAAATTCATTTGTGCTTATAGTGATGCTGATATAAATATTTTTCATAGATGAAAATTCGAATGCTGACTTGACGGACTATTTTTGGACATCACGTTTATAAGTATCTGTTTCTAAAAATACACAGGGAAACCCGTGTGAATGTGGATGCTAATCTAAATGACAGTCAAATATGTATGTAGTTTTTTTTCTATTTGACAGATTGTAAATAAAAAAGCACTCTAGAAATATACATATAAACAAGGTCATTAATCTGACCATACGATGTGGGTTAAATATACATACATATGTATAAATATTAACATATTTATGTATTTATGTATGTATGTAGGTATGATGGAATAGCAGTAACAATAGTACAATACATACATCTTTATTTATAAACTATGTAAGTATATGTATGTATAAATAAATATATTTTATTTAAACTAATCGACTTGTATTTACCAGCCAAATGCAATTTATGGGTATACATTAATTATCCGGTCTTAATATAAACAACAAACCGTTATACTCAGTCCGCTTCATGCCGCTTAACAATAACAAACGAACCTTCGAGAAAGTTCCACTCATTCCTATTGTACAGCGACTCTCGCTCTCTCGCTCTTGCACTCACAATCAACCCATCGAGGTGGAATGGCAGTCGAGTCGATTCGAGAAGGGAGCGTCGAGAAATTTCGAGCAGAGAGCGCGCAAGTATAAATACGGCAGAAATTTTCTCTTTGCCTCAATTCAATTCAAGCAACTGAACTGACAACGTCGAAAGACAAAAGCAAAACACAAACAAGCGACTAGCTGAACAAGCTAAAATACAGAAACCAACCAAATTGATACTAAATAAAGTTAAAAGAAAGTGAAAAGTAAAGTTAAAGCAAAAGTAAAAGTAATAAATAATAACAACAAGAAGAGGAAATCCGTTTCTGCAAGAAGAAGTAGTAGAAGAAATTCATCTACAAGAAGAGAAGAGAAGAGAACACAGAACAAACAGAATGCCAGCTATTGGAATCGATCTGGGCACCACGTACTCTTGCGTGGGTGTCTACCAGCATGGCAAGGTGGAGATCATTGCCAATGACCAAGGCAACAGGACGACGCCCAGCTATGTGGCTTTCACAGATTCGGAGCGTCTGATTGGCGACGCGGCCAAGAACCAGGTGGCGATGAACCCCAAGAACACGGTGTTCGATGCGAAGCGTCTGATTGGTCGCAAGTACGATGATTCGAAGATTGCGGAGGACATCAAGCACTGGCCCTTTAAGGTGGTCAGCGATAATGGCAAGCCGAAGATTGGCGTCGAGTTCAAGGGAGAGCAAAAGCGCTTTGCACCCGAGGAGATCAGCTCGATGGTGCTGGTGAAGATGAAGGAGACGGCCGAGGCGTACCTGGGCCAAACCATCACAGACGCGGTCATCACAGTACCCGCCTACTTCAACGACTCGCAGCGCCAAGCCACCAAAGACGCCGGCCACATAGCCGGCCTCAACGTACTGAGGATAATCAACGAGCCGACGGCGGCGGCTCTGGCATATGGACTCGACAAGAATCTGAAGGGCGAGCGCAATGTGCTCATCTTCGATCTGGGTGGTGGCACCTTTGATGTTTCCATTTTAACAATCGACGAGGGCTCGCTGTTCGAGGTGCGAGCCACGGCCGGAGACACACACTTGGGTGGCGAGGACTTTGACAACCGACTGGTCACCCATTTGGCGGAGGAGTTCAAGCGGAAGTACAAGAAGGATTTGCGGTCCAATCCTCGTGCTCTTCGTCGTCTGCGCACTGCGGCAGAGCGAGCCAAGCGCACGCTCTCGTCTAGCACAGAGGCGACAATTGAGGTGGACGCGCTGTTCGAGGGCCACGACTTCTACACAAAGGTGAGCCGAGCGAGGTTAGAGGAGCTGTGCGCCGATCTGTTCCGCAACACACTGGCGCCAGTGGAGAAGGCCCTGAACGACGCCAAAATGGACAAACAGCAGATCCACGACATTGTGCTCGTCGGCGGCTCGACGCGCATTCCAAAGGTGCAGAACTTGTTGCAACAGTTCTTCTGCGGCAAGAGCCTGAACCTTTCCATCAACCCCGACGAGGCGGTGGCCTACGGTGCAGCCGTCCAAGCAGCCATACTCAGCGGCGACCAGAGCGGCAAGATCCAGGACGTGCTCCTAGTGGACGTGGCTCCCCTGTCACTGGGCATCGAGACCGCAGGCGGCGTCATGACCAAGCTGATTGAGCGCAACTGTCGCATCCCGTGCAAGCAGACGAAGACCTTTTCCACGTACGCGGACAACCAGCCGGGCGTCTCTATTCAGGTGTTCGAGGGCGAGCGTGCCCTAACGCGGGACAACAATGCGCTGGGCACCTTCGAATTGTCTGGTATTCCGCCAGCACCGCGCGGCGTGCCCCAGATCGAGGTTACTTTCGATATGGACGCCAATGGCATCCTCAACGTGACGGCCAAAGAGATGAGCACCGGCAAAGCCAAGAACATTACCATCAATAACGACAAGGGTCGCCTCTCGCAGGCAGAGATCGATCGCATGGTGAACGAGGCCGAGCGCTACGCCGACGAGGATGAGAAGCAGCGCCAACGCATCACGGCCCGCAACAGCCTCGAGGGCTACGTCTTCGGCGTCAAGCAGGCGGTGGAGCAGGCCACTCCCGACAAGCTCAGCGAGAGCGAGAAATCCTCTGTACTCGAGAAGTGCAACGAGACTGTCAAGTGGCTGGACGCGAACACCACAGCCGACAAGGAGGAGTTCGAGTACAAGCTGAAGGAGCTCACCCAGCACTGTTCCCCCATCATGACCAAGATGCACCAACAAGGGCAGCCCCAGGGCAACACCAACGCCAACTGTGGCCAACAGGCGGGCGGCTTTGGCGGTGCGGGTGGCTACAAGGGACCCACCGTGGAGGAGGTCGACTAAAGTCATTCCCAACCATAGCTCCTACAGTTGATATTAGTTTTTAGTTTACCAGACTGATTAAGATTTTTGGTTGATATACTTAACTTATAGATGGGTTTATAATAGAGCTAATTGTAAAGTATTCCTAAGTTAGCAACAAATTTTAGAATAAACCAATAATTTATTATTTTGAAAAACAAAATCTAATTGTCTTTGCATTGCCTGGAAAGGGAAACGCCTAATTTTCAGATTTAACTGATTTCAAACACGAGATGTCGATCTTATCAGATCGACAACACATGATCAAATATATATGGTGGATATACTTTTACGTGAATGGGGGCGTGGCAAATCGGGTAGAACTGTATCTTCTACAGTTTCAGTGCTAGGACGCCAAAATTTGGCGTTAAGTTAATGTTATAATCCTATACAGATCGACTAAAAATATGTGCATATCTCCGCTAGCTAGGGCGTGTCGAATCGGATTTGATTATATACTGATTTTTCAAACTCTGTCTTATTTTGAGTCGGGGTGCTCGAACCCCTGAAACCCCTTCAGATCTGCGATTTTAAATATACTCCAGATCTGTATATATATAAATATTATTAGATTCTAAAAATTAAATTACATTTTCGAACTGGCACGCTTCCAATCAATAGCGGCTGATATTTCGAACAGAATAGAATCGCAAGTGCAATCCTTAGAATATGCTAGAATTCACGCATGTCAGCGTGTGTATGTGTGTGTGTGTACACGTATGTATAGGAAAATTGCGCAGCCCTCGCGCTGCACCACGTACTTTTGGTAGTTGGCCAAATGTTTTGCTCAATAACTTCTGTTACATAATGGGTTTTGGTCAAATTTTTAGCATATTATCTACATATTCTATATTTATCAGTTCAGGAAAAATGCAAACTCTTTCACATACATATTTCTTATATCTTCAACTGAACATCAATGTTAAGAATGTGCACAAATTTTTAGCCGGTATCCCAAATATAGCAAAAATCGAAATTTGAAAACCATAGCCAAAAAGTGTATACGAGATATAGTTAACTATAACATAATATACATGTCTAGTAAAAACTAAAATAGTTATCGATTTTTATAAACAAGCTTTTTTAGCGAATGCTATATAGAGATTATATGGGTATTCTGGGATCGATCCATTTACACAGCCTGCCAGACGGACAGGCAGACGGACAGGCAGACGGACAGGCAGACGGACAGGCAGACGGACAGGCAGACGGACAGGCAGACGGACAGGCAGACGGACAAGCAGACGGACTGGCGATCAAAGTTCGTCGTTCTGATCAAGAATACTGGTAGATTACAAGCCGAACGGCCTGTTCATACGCTCTCATATTGAATTGGTCAGTGAACCTCATTAATTAAGTAGCTTCACTGAGCAAACTATTTGACTGTCATTTAGATTAGCATCCACATTCACCTGTGTATTTTCAGAAACAAATACTTATTTACGTTATGTCCAAAAATAGTCCGTCAAGTCAGCATTCGAATTTTCATCTATGAAAAATATTTATATCAGCATCACTATAAGCACAAATGAATTTTCTAGAAATGGAAATAATAGCCAATTGTTGTGGCAGGTCAGCTACACACACACAACCGTTCCTCTCAGCTCGTCTCATGCCGCTTAACAATAACAAACGAACCTTCGAGAAAATTCCACTCATTCCTATCGTACAGCGACTCTCGCTCTCTCGCTCTTGCACTCACAATCAACCCATCGAGGTGGAATGGCAGTCGAGTCGATTCGAGAAGAGAGCGTCGAGAAATTTCGAGCAGAGAGCGCGCAAGTATAAATACGGCAGAAATTTTCTCTTTGCCTCAATTCAATTCAAGCAACTGAACTGACAACGTCGAAAGACAAAAGCAAAACACAAACAAGCGACTAGCTGAACAAGCTAAAATACAGAAACCAACCAAATTGATACTAAATAAAGTTAAAAGAAAGTGAAAAGTAAAGTTAAAGCAAAAGTAAAAGTAATAAATAATAACAACAAGAAGAGGAAATCCGTTTCTGCAAGAAGAAGTAGTAGAAGAAATTCATCTACAAGAAGAGAAGAGAAGAGAACACAGAACAAACAGAATGCCAGCTATTGGAATCGATCTGGGCACCACGTACTCTTGCGTGGGTGTCTACCAGCATGGCAAGGTGGAGATCATTGCCAATGACCAAGGCAACAGGACGACGCCCAGCTATGTGGCTTTCACAGATTCGGAGCGTCTGATTGGCGACGCGGCCAAGAACCAGGTGGCGATGAACCCCAAGAACACGGTGTTCGATGCGAAGCGTCTGATTGGTCGCAAGTACGATGATTCGAAGATTGCGGAGGACATCAAGCACTGGCCCTTTAAGGTGGTCAGCGATAATGGCAAGCCGAAGATTGGCGTCGAGTTCAAGGGAGAGCAAAAGCGCTTTGCACCCGAGGAGATCAGCTCGATGGTGCTGGTGAAGATGAAGGAGACGGCCGAGGCGTACCTGGGCCAAACCATCACAGACGCGGTCATCACAGTACCCGCCTACTTCAACGACTCGCAGCGCCAAGCCACCAAAGACGCCGGCCACATAGCCGGCCTCAACGTACTGAGGATAATCAACGAGCCGACGGCGGCGGCTCTGGCATATGGACTCGACAAGAATCTGAAGGGCGAGCGCAATGTGCTCATCTTCGATCTGGGTGGTGGCACCTTTGATGTTTCCATTTTAACAATCGACGAGGGCTCGCTGTTCGAGGTGCGAGCCACGGCCGGAGACACACACTTGGGTGGCGAGGACTTTGACAACCGACTGGTCACCCATTTGGCGGAGGAGTTCAAGCGGAAGTACAAGAAGGATTTGCGGTCTAATCCTCGTGCTCTTCGTCGTCTGCGCACTGCGGCAGAGCGAGCCAAGCGCACGCTCTCGTCTAGCACAGAGGCGACAATTGAGGTGGACGCGCTGTTCGAGGGCCACGACTTCTACACAAAGGTGAGCCGAGCGAGGTTTGAGGAGCTGTGCGCCGATCTGTTCCGCAACACACTGGCGCCAGTGGAGAAGGCCCTGAACGACGCCAAAATGGACAAACAGCAGATCCACGACATTGTGCTCGTCGGCGGCTCGACGCGCATTCCAAAGGTGCAGAACTTGTTGCAACAGTTCTTCTGCGGCAAGAGCCTGAACCTTTCCATCAACCCCGACGAGGCGGTGGCCTACGGTGCAGCCGTCCAAGCAGCCATACTCAGCGGCGACCAGAGCGGCAAGATCCAGGACGTGCTCCTAGTGGACGTGGCTCCCCTGTCACTGGGCATCGAGACCGCAGGCGGCGTCATGACCAAGCTGATTGAGCGCAACTGTCGCATCCCGTGCAAGCAGACGAAGACCTTTTCCACGTACGCGGACAACCAGCCGGGCGTCTCTATTCAGGTGTTCGAGGGCGAGCGTGCCCTAACGCGGGACAACAATGCGCTGGGCACCTTCGAATTGTCTGGTATTCCGCCAGCACCGCGCGGCGTGCCCCAGATCGAGGTTACTTTCGATATGGACGCCAATGGCATCCTCAACGTGACGGCCAAAGAGATGAGCACCGGCAAAGCCAAGAACATTACCATCAATAACGACAAGGGTCGCCTCTCGCAGGCAGAGATCGATCGCATGGTGAACGAGGCCGAGCGCTACGCCGACGAGGATGAGAAGCAGCGCCAACGCATCTCGGCCCGCAACAGCCTCGAGGGCTACGTCTTCGGCGTCAAGCAGGCGGTGGAGCAGGCCACTCCCGACAAGCTCAGCGAGAGCGAGAAATCCTCTGTACTCGAGAAGTGCAACGAGACTGTCAAGTGGCTGGACGCGAACACCACAGCCGACAAGGAGGAGTTCGAGTACAAGCTGAAGGAGCTCACCCAGCACTGTTCCCCCATCATGACCAAGATGCACCAACAAGGGCAGCCCCAGGGCAACACCAACGCCAACTGTGGCCAACAGGCGGGCGGCTTTGGCGGTGCGGGTGGCTACAAGGGACCCACCGTGGAGGAGGTCGACTAAAGTCATTCCCAACCATAGCTCCTACAGTTGATATTAGTTTTTAGTTTACCAGACTGATTAAGATTTTTGGTTGATATACTTAACTTATAGATGGGTTTATAATAGAGCTAATTGTAAAGTATTCCTAAGTTAGCAACAAATTTTAGAATAAACCAATAATTTATTATTTTGAAAAACAAAATCTAATTGTCTTTGCATTGCCTGGAAAGGGAAACGCCTAATTTTCAGATTTAACTGACTTCAAACGCTAGATGCCCCGAATATCGATTCGAACAATTCATTTATCTGATGTCTTTTATTTGTTCAACAAAATACAGATAGAATTACATATATGGGTTTGTTCCATTATTATTATACTTCAAATGAAACACGTAAATAATGTTTTAAGCGATGCGTTCGGTTAGATATATTTATTATTGTATATATATCTGTTTTATTTTTGATTCTGTCTGAACTCATTTAAAATATACATATATTGCAAGTTGTTTATCGAATATTAGGAGATATACAATTCTAGGTATATATTGTTAAAATAGAAACTATCATTATCTGATGGATTGCGGGATCAGCACGACAAGTTGTAGATAGTTTTTGTGCGGGATGGGATTATTGGGTTGTGGAGCATTTTATAAACAAAAACAAAAAACTTACGACTTAGATTTTTCTTTTTAAATGTACAGTTGTGCAAAACAACACAATTTAATGGTAAATTAAGAGTATATAAAGTGTGTGTGTGTAAAAGTATGAGAAAATTGATGATGAAAATATAATATTTGTAGAAATAGTTAATTAAAATTACTTACAATGAGAATAGAGTAGTATTGAACAGAGGCAGGGCAACAGTTAATGAAATATATTGCAAAAATGTTTAAATATTTAATTTGCTTAAAATTAATATTTAACAGCAATTACGATATTACATGTAATTGATATAGGATGGTGTATGGGTTGTGTTTCTGGTTTATGAATCTCATAAATTTTGCAAGAATGATAATAATTTCGTTTCGTAGTTCTTATTCGATTCTAGATTGCGCAACGAATGCCGCTCCTCGGGAAACAAATGCAACGCATACGGTTTGTTGGCCTTATTCAAAGCGCTGATCAGTCGCGACGTATGATTAAAATGAACATTCTCATCGATCAGACCATGAATGAGCAGCAGTCGATTATCCCTAGAGAAAGTTAAGATATATAGAGAAAGAGTATATCAATATTATTATAAAATCGCTGCCAATTCACCAAACTCACTCATCGGGAAATGCGTGCACATAGTTGAGTACCGAGCCAGCAGTATAGCCCGCTTCATTGCACTTGGGCATATCCATATAGCGTTCCGTATAGCCCGTATCATAGTATTCCCAATTCGTAACTGGTGCTCCCGCAATGGCCACCTTGAAAATTTCAGGATACTGCACCAGGCCCATCAAGCTCAAATAGCCACCTGAAGGAACAGAATATAGATATATACATTGGAATTGATAGTCATGATAAAACCTTACCATAGGACCAGCCATGTATAGCAATTCGCTCCATATCAATGTATCCCAGTTGATCGGAGAGTATGCGGAGCGCATCCACTTGATCGGTCAACTCAACTTGACCCATGCGTCCCCGAATATGGCTCTCGAAGCGTATGCCACGATGCCTCGAGCCGCGCGAATCAATGCAGATCACACAATAGCCTTGAGCAGCCAGCATATGCATGCGTAACTGATGTTTGCCCTGGTTGCGGTTATGATTATTTAATGAGTTGGAGTAATAGTTGGAACTTACCTTGAATGTGTTGTTCACGGTCTGCACCTCAGGTCCGCCATAGACATTCAACACCGTGGGATATTTAACACCCAGCTGAAAACTATGAGGCTTAAACACCATGGCATAGACGATATCGCCTGATGGCAGCTGCGGGCGAAAGATTTGCGGGCAATATTGTGGCTCCGGTTTGCCGCCCTCATGCAAAAATCCAACCAACGAGATCTGTATGCCATTGACGCCGCCATTCTGGCAGGTTTGCGTTACACGCATTACCTTGCAGCTTGGTAGGCGTTGAATATTGCAATAAACGAGTAGCATCAACTGACATAGCTGTCAATGGATATACACAAAGACCAGGTAAGTCACTCAATCATTTAAAGGGAGCTACTACTTACATCATCAAACTCCACTAGATACGAATAGCCCGGCTCGGTTAATAGGCGTATGTGCTCTGGACGCTGCAAGCTTACTACATAGAGATGCTTTTCTAACGGCGTATCCCGCAATCCAACAAAATAAACCAATTGATTAGGCTTGTCCACCCACAGATTACGCGCCAGCACCTCCCATTCTCCGCTCGTCAGGGCCACCTTGTTAACGATGCGTGGCTGCAGTGCAGCTGCCTCCACAAAACTGGGATGCTGAGCAGCGGCTGCGGCAGCCGCCGGATCCGTTTGGCTGCCATTGGCATGACTCAACAGTAAACTGGAGGTGACCAGATACAAATGCCTAAAGCCCGTCTCCTCAGAGGCCCACAGATAGGTCACGCTTATATCACCTACTTCCAGAAAGTAGATCATATCATGGACATTGATCCAGCTCTCTGACTGTTCGGTGTATATGACCTGGAGCGGCGTTATTGTGCGATTATATGGACTACGCCAGCTATGATCCCCAATGGAATCTGTCGGCGTGGATACTTGACTACTGTACGATTCGCAAAAGTTATCTAGCGGTATTAACATAACATCTAAGCGCTGCTGCTTGCGATTTAGTCCCTGCATCCAAACGCTGTGAATTCAAAGTCAAAAGAATATTAGTACATTGATATCGATATTTAACAAGATTGGTAGCTTACTAGTTGGCATCCGGTGTCCAACCAACGCGTACAATGTATTCCAGCCAGGGAAACACCACAGACATGGAATAGGGTAAATCCTTGATGGTAATCTCGCTAATTAGCAGCGCCTCATTGAGCACAAATTGAACGAGCTTCAATTTGGATTTGGCGTTTTGTGAGCCGCTACGTGGGAAGCGATACTCATCCACCTCGCCAGGCACAGCCGTCGACGAGGGGAACGTGTATAGGGACACATCCGTTTCATCTACCTCCTCGTAGACAATACGATAGATACCATCATCCGAGTGTGGTTGCCACCAATAGCCCTGATAGCGACTGAACTCCTCCTGCATTACATATGATGGAACTCCAGCACTTAATGCATCATCCGCAAACGTGTGACGGCCGCTTCTCGTGTACGTTAATCGTTTCTCATGTCCGCTTAGCGTGTGTGTTACCCAGATATCACAGTCACTGATGTGAGCAATCAGATCAGAGTTCTGTGGACAGATTTGTGGATCCAATGCGGTCCACTCGGGGCATGTGCGCAGCTGTGTGGGAAACAGCAGACCAGACTACAAAAATATATATTAGGATTTGAATAAAGATGCGCTCTACATTCATTGCTCACATTGTATCCAGTGTCCAGGCATTGATACAAATCGTTTAAGCAAGGAAAGACCAGTTTGCCGCTGGGCTTGTGCAGTTCATAAGAGGTAATACCCCATGTAGACAAACGCTTGCGCTCCTGCATCAATTGAAATTCTCGGGCACATGGATAGGCGCCACCATTGCCAGCAATGGTACTCACCACTTGGCTTGTGGGTATGGGCTGCTGCAGCAGTGACTGCCAAACCAATCTATACAAGAAAAACTGAGTATTATATATAGTCTTGAGCAGTTCGGAGGTTTCAAACCTGGGCTTCGGCTGTACGCCAAAGTGAAACGTTGGCAGGTTTATTGTTGGTGACGCCGCTCCACTTGAACTACCGGCAGAGGCAGTTTCAATGTCAACGCCACCGAGCAGTTGCTGTTCGTCATGCTGTCGGAGGTTGATGTCAGTGAAGAGCAGCGTTGTTTCCCAGTTGTGTGGTGGTGTGCTCAGAAAATAGCACCGTGCACGGCCATCGGATAGATGCCGGAACTGAACATTGGTGGGCACCATCGTTGACAGATTGGACAGATCTTTGCGAATGTCCTGGACAACACACCTGATCTCAGCCCACGATTTGGATGGCGTGGGCGCTGCTATATGCCCATCGTTATCAACAGCATCATCCTCATCCTCCTCCTCATCGTTATCATCACAATCCTCATCATTTACACCCAGACCATGTGGCGGTGTGCCGCTGGTGGGCGAACTCAAATGATTTGTGATGGCAGATGCTGCGGCTACGACTACCTCCGTTGTGGTTGCTGTCGCCGCTGCCGCTGCTGCTGTTATTGGTGATGTTAGCGAATTGAGAGCGCTGCCTATTGAGGAGTAAAATGCATTAGCTGTGGTACCCAGCGAGCCCATGCTCGTAAGACTAGCTATCGAACCGGCACCAATGCCACCCACACCCACGCCAATCCCAGAATGCGTTGAGCTGGGTGTGCTGGCTGCACTATGACTCCGTTCCATGGCACTGGTAGTGCTGATGCTGCCGGCAACGCTTACAGCCGTTGACACACGTGAGGTGAATCCATCGAAAAGATTAACGAACGATGTGGCCGCTGCGTTGGTTATACTATGGCTGCGCTGATGTCCATTGTTGTTCTTATTTTTGTTGCTGTTGCGCTTGATATTACTTATATTGATGTTGCCGCTGCTGCTGCCACTGCTGACGCCAGACGTACCGATGTCTGTGCTGGGTGGTGCGTTGGCCTCTGGAGCGCTAGTGGCATTTGGACCGCCCAGATTAACCACGAGCTGGGAGTTGCGCGATGTTTGTTGTTGTTGCTGTGTTGTTTGTATTCTGCTGTCCATGTTGTGATACTTGAATTTATTTCTTCTTTAGCACGAATGCAACGCAGTTTTTGTTTTCACTCACAATTTTAAATTGACCCAAATCTCTACTCCACGTACGCACACATACAAGCCACACACACACGCTCACACACAGACAAGCAGACAGACAGAGAGACAAATAGATAGTCCGCTTTTTGGTTAATTTCTTATCCCTTTGCACACACGTAAAGACTCACATACACGTACGCACGTACATGTACATACATGCCAAATTACTCACTCACACAGCCATGAAATGGTTTTGTTATTGTTGTTATCACTGTTGCTGTAGCTGCAGTTGCATTTCTTTTGTTTATTATTACTATGTACTATTTTTAACAAAATATCAATATCGTCACGTTTTCAGTTAGGTATCTAGCTATGCAGTTGTCTACCCGCTTGCCTTTTAATTTTTTCCTCCTAGGTGTTGCGCTCTTTTCATAAAACGGTGTGTAGATTGGTAATTGTTGTTGTTGTTTTTTCCATTTATCGTCTCTGCCAAAAAGTGAAAGTCTTGCGCGTGTTGAAAGTGGCAACCAGCTCACACATGTGATGTAGCTATTATTTCAATGCACACTTTATTTAATGCTGTTTTCTAATATTTGGTGTACCGAATATTCTAATAAATTAGTCGTTTTTATTGTTTGGTCACGGGCCACAGTGAGCGAAACGATTTCAACTGCAATGCCGTTTGTTTAACTTGATTGTATACCACGCAGCGTTGCACTTTGGTGAATCAGTGTCACCATACATTTTTTTTTTGCCAACATTATTAAACGGTCACACTAAGCAGTTGAATATGATAAGCCGGCTTTATTTCTATTGCAAAAATTTAGGCAGTTGTATAGTTAAAAATGCTAAAAGTGCTGTAGGAAAAGTCTTGCAACTCCTCAGTTGGGCCAAACACACATTTGTCAATACGGCTAGTCGGACTACCGGTATACCTTAACCAAATACGCCTAAAAATAATTTGTTATATTTATTTGTTATTTTGTGTATTGTTTGACAACTTACATAGCTTCGAAGTTTTTTGAATACCCCTGTATTAGACCTTTGATTGTTTCATAATTGGTGTACATGCACCATCCGCGAACGCTAAGCTTTTGAGCCCGTCTTAAAGTATACTAATTAATTAAATAATTAATTGTGATATCAAGTACAATGAATTGAAGACAGCGCTTACATGCCGAAATGAAACGTCTGCAATGAAAAATTAATTTAATATATTTTTTGTACGCTTTTGTCCGTTGTCAAGACATACCGTGTACAATACCAAAAATTTCAAACTCGCAGGACTTAATTATTGATTCATCGCTGGTAAGTTCTGGTAAGTTCGTTATATGCTGCTTTCTCAATCGTGATTTTTCCGTTTGAGTTTCCACGCTCGCCATTTCAAAAAAAAAAAAAAATAAATTTTTTTTGAAACAAATTTGAAATATTACTCAAATTCAGTTGATTATGAGTTGGGCGATCATTATTCCTAACAAGTAGGGCAACACTGTCTCGCATATATATAAGTGCATACATTTATCGTTATCGCTACGAATTTTGCGAGACGACGAGACGCAGTTGCAAATTAATTTCAAAACAAAGTATACAGAATACATAAGGAAATAAAAGAAAAGAATTTTAAAATGCCTATGACTACTGTATATGCTGGTGTGCATGTTAAAAATAAGCTAAGTGACTTTTATCCCGTCCACAACATTGATATGGATAAGGATGTGGCATATTTGAAGAAGAACATTGCAGAGCAGCTGCAGCTGCAGTTCGATGCCAACGAACTTGGTATGTACATATATAGTTATATACTATACATACATTTAGTATAAGCAATATCGCCAATTCATTGTGTACTCTTCGATGCAGATGTATGCTATTTGGGCAAGCTGCTCAGCGACGATGCCAAGCTGTCATGCACAATGAAACCAAACTCTATTGTTCATTGTTTTCGCAAAATGAAAAGTTATACACCATACGAGCCGCCTGCTGCGAGTGACATCAATACTAAGCACATACAGGAGCTATTCTCACTGACTTCGCACTTGCAAATCAGTGTCACGTCTCGTTTTAACATTCTACAAAAGATTCTAGCTGAGTATCCGGAGTTTCGGCGCAATTTGGGTGCTCAAGCTCTGATTCGAGACTCGGTACTGTTCAATATGCTTCATGAGCCGGAGGTGGTGCAGAATCTGGTGCGCGATTATCCTTTAATTTGTGATGCAGCTTCATTTATAGTCGATACCATACGCAAGGAATTGGCACGTAATAGTTCTGCTACCCAGTGTAAGTTTATTTACTTCTTTCATTTCTTTACCTGATTATGATCTTTGAACTTGTAGTCCAAGAGCAAGCTGCTTCAGAGTCCACAACATCATCGGAGGAGGAGAACTCTTTGGGTGCCGGCAGTAGCAGCAGTGGCGGAAGCAGCAGTACAGCAGCTGCCAACTTGGCAGCCAATCGAAGGGACGAACTGGCTAACATACGCCAGATCAGTCGCCAACAGCTGGCTAATGCTTTGGCTCGCGTCGACATGAGCTCCTTTAACTCGTTATCAAACATAGCTCAACGAAATGTCGATGAGGCTCTCAGCGATGAGCGGCCCCGCACCAGCACATCGGCTGCTGGCAGCGGCGCGAGCACAGCTTCTACCGGAGCTACGACTGGTAGTGCTGCGAACATCTCTTCAGAGCTGTTGCGCAATGAGCTGGCTCGGGCTTTCCAGTCGCTGCAGCATCAACAGCCGTCACCAGCTGTGGAGAACATGGACGTGGAATCAGCAGCAACAGATGCTAGTGCATCGGCAGCAGTTGTTGATGAACCAGAGGATGACGATGATGCTGTGCTTGGCGATGATAGCGATGTTCTGCCACGCTGCTATCGCCGGCATCGTTTCACCGAGCAGTTGCGTACCATGGCAGCCATGGGTTTCATAAATCATACCCAAAATGTTAACTACTTGACGCTGGCCGACGGCAATGTCGAGCATGCTATAAATCTGCTAATGTTGGGCATGAACTAAACTATGTAGAGGACTTAGTAGTAAGCAGTTGTATTTATTCTGCTCTTCTCTGAAGTATATGCATATGTAAAAGCATATATTATATATATATATGTGTTCATATATAATATATATAATTATATACACTTAAGCGATTTAGCATTATTTTTTGTATTAGCTCCAATTACTCATGGAAATAAACAGAAAAATACGTTTTTATATAGTGGGGCCGATTGTATTGGGATCCGCACCTCAAGCTGCTTGGAGCGCCGGGGGCGGCCAATATATCAAATTAATTGAATTGAACTACTTAATTAAATAGTCTAATGCTTTGTCCTTATTGTTATTAAATTTCAAAAGAGCCGCCGAGATTTTTGTTTCTTCAAATCCGAGATCCATTAGCTCGCCCAGTGGAATGAGGTGCTCGATTATCTGCATGGCATGATAAATATAAATGTTTAGTGAGTCGATCAATGATTAATATGATGATATACTAACGTACCTTTTTATCATCGATGCCACACAGGCTGACCACCTTAGCCACTCGCTCGAGTGGAAAGCCCATGGTGCTAATGCGCTTTGCTAGTTTCTGTGCCGGCACAGCCAGCTCTTGGAATATGTTTGCATTGCTCGGCTGGTTATTGGACAGTGGCTGTTGCAGCTGCTGCTGCTGCGGCTGAGTGACTGACAATGCCTGCTGTTCATTCTCATTGTGGCTGTGCAGGCGGACGCGACGCTTTTCCGCTTGCTGCAGTTCGGTTGTCAGTTCTCGCAGTATATCAGGCACGCTCCTCGATTTAATATCTGCTTCCGTCGTACATGGTGATAGCACACTAATATTGTTACTAAGAGGCGGCAGCGGTGGGAGTAATTGAGTTGGTGTCCCATAGCCATTGACATAGCTGTGCTGCAAGTAATTGTGATTGGGGTAAATTTGTTGCTGCTGCTGCTGAGGATAATAGTGCTGATTGTAGACCATGTGTGGATAGACGATTTGCTGTTGTTGCTGTGTAGGAGTGTTATACAGGGGAGTTGGGTACATGGCTGGAATGCTTTGGGCATCATCACAGTGTACTTGAAAATTGACGCTATCTAGCGTCGCTTTGGTTTCGGCCAGGGTCGTAACAGCCAGCTCCAGTTCCGGCTGCATCTGCTGCTCTTGTTTTTTATTCTCTGGCTCACTTATCGGTGCCACCTCGTTTGATGGATCTGGCTTTTGCGTCAATTGTGTCTGGTGCAGCACCTGCGCCAGTATATCCAAATCATTAATCGTCTTCATTTCAATATTATCGAACGGAGTCGAGTTCATATTGTACTCAAAATCTGCATAGTTTAGTGAACTGTTCCGCTTATGGAGTGTAACTGGTGGTGCTGCTGCAGCGCCACTCAGTATGGTGGGTTGCAGAATATTATTGAAATTGCACGAGCTCATTGACTTTGGTTTGAGTTTTTCACGTGACTCAGCGTCGCTAATTGACGTCGTAGTCTCTGTTATTGTCTTCGCTTCTAGTGTGTTTTTTGTTGTAGGCGACTCCACAGCTAACTCATCATCATTATCGCTACCGGACGACAACTCAGCTGCACTGGGATATTCAACAGCCCCAAGCATCTCCTTTTGCTTGGCCTCAAGCGCACGCTGACGTTCTTGTTTGCGTTGCTCCATACGCATGTGACGCGCCTGTTGCTGCTGGTGACGCATGCGACGCCAGTGCTGGCACTTGCCAAGTACACTTCGCTCCAGCTGGAAGTCATATTGAAATGACTGCTCTTCCGCATAGTAGTTGGCCCTGTACTGGGACAAACGGTTCGCAATAGTAGGGGGTAATTGGTATACTGGGGGTGGTGGTTTATAGCGTTCGACTATTTTGACGGGGACATCATCCATATTATTTGGCCAGCACTCGACATAGGCGCATACACGACAAATTTTATTAATTAACTATTAATTAATAGCGACGCACTTTTTTTTGTGACTTTCCGTGTTTTTGTTATTTTTTTCTCCTAGTTTTCTTTTGTTTTTGCAAAACGATAAAAAGCAACCAGCAATCGATAAAATCGCAAGTGTTGACTCATAATACGTATTTAATATATATATGTGCACACTGGTTATGTATCGTCGAAGACCGTTAAAAATATTACGGAATGTGGAAAGTCGAAATATGGTTTTTATAAAATGAAGTTGTTCTGAATGTTTAATTACAATTTAATTTCAAATTCAATTTAATTTTAGTTCAGCTATGTGAACTTAAAGAATACAGTCGATCAATCACATCGCGAAATGTAATTAAAATGTGTTAAAGGTCGATAAATCGCTTGGTTTGTGCCTAAATTTTACCAAACGCTAAACGCTTAGCCATTTTAGGGAAGAGAGTTATTTTGTAAAGAAATTTCGTTTATGCATTAATTTGAATATTAGTTTTGTGCGATGTGCGATGTGGACATCCTTAAGCTGAATCATCAACAGTTGCTGCAGGAAATCAGCACGCTGCTGGCAGCTAGCACCGAGACAAACGATGCAAATGCCTTGCAACTGAATCAAGAACTTCAGCGGCGTCTGGAGCAGGTGCGCAGACTTATATTGAAGCTTATAGAGATAGTGCGCGGGCGATACAAACGTAATGAGCAGACCCTCATACGCCGCCAGAAACCACGTTCCCATAACATCATAGCAAACAGCGCTGAAAGCGTAGGCATGAGCGGAGCAGTACTGCGAGGTGGAACTTTCCGTTTTAAGGGCAATCTATACTTTCGCGATGTTGATGGACGTAGCTGTCCTAACAATGATGACTACGATAGACGCTGTACCACTGAAATGTTTCCCACCGATTTCGATATGCGCTCCAAGCACGTCTGGACAGTGCTGGACAAGAAGAACATCGTCATGGGAATCAAGCAGCAGGTAAGCAAGTATATATAATGGTTAAAAAGATGCTTAAAAAGATATCTCACCCCTGACAGTTGCTGGACCATGCTAGATACCAGACCGCATCAACTAAAAATGCATCCAACAGCATCAATGACCGCAAACGCAAGGTCATCGATCGGCATGTACAAACAGTGGCCAGTTTGTTGGCCAAAGCCGATAGCAATTTTAGTATCGACTGGCATCAGATTAGCACACTGGATCTTGAGCATCGCCATTCGGCGTACAGCTGCGAGGCCATGTGGCTGGTGTATTTGCAGCCGCAGTTGAAACGTGATGACTGGACTGCTGAGGAGGATAAAGTTTTGCTGGCTGCGGCCAAAGCCAACAAACTACAGAACTGGCAAGCCATAGCGGCTGCAGTGAGTCAGCGCTCCGACTACCAGTGCTTTGTGCGTATGCAGACAACGTTACGATTCCACTTAGAGCCTACAAGTAACATGCGGTGGGGTCATGAGGATAACGAACGTTTGCGCTCCGTTGTCGTGCGAAATACAGTGAATGGGTTGACGAATTGGTCGCAAGTTGTCGAGCACTTTCCGGGCAGATCACGATCGACATTAATTGGACGCTATATGTATGTGCTGCATCCCAGCATCAGTCACGGTAAATTAAAGTTGATTCTTTGATTCATCATAAATTTAATCACAATATTTCACTTTAGCTCCTTTTACGCCCAGCGAGGATCTGATGCTGTTCGCTGCAGTTGAGGAGTACAATGGAAAATTCAATTGTTTCCCGCGTACTTTGTTTCCCAATCGTTCGCTGGCCCAGCTTCGTACCCGATATAACAATGTGCTGGCACAACGCAATAAAACCGACGCCTGGTCTATGGATGATGACGCAAAGCTAATGAGCTTTGTCACCGAGCATGGTACCTCGCAGTGGGTGAAGTGTGCCAGTCACTTGGGCAATCACACACGTACGAGCTGTCGCACACGCTTTCTGGTCATCAAGCGTTTTCTCGAGCAGCATCCGAATGCGACGGTGAGTGACATCCCACGCCGGAGGGTCATTAAAAATGTTTCAGTAACCGCCGAGAATTGGGCTCAACGACTACAGGATTGGCAAGCAGATCCGGATTCACTGGATCTCGTTCCCAAGCCGAAAGCAAAAAAATCCAAATTTGATTTAGTCATTAATGGGAATTGTTTGCTTCCATTGCGCGGCATTGACTCACACATCTACGAGTACCTCAAGTATTCGTATAATCTGAAGCTGCATGCCCCGTCAACACCAATCCCGCTCCCACGTAACGAACGCAATCTCTATTTGGTGGCAAATGCGCTCCGTTGCAGACCACCAGCCAATGCTACCCAAGTGGTCCAGAACATAATCTTTGATACGAAGCTAAATCGATGCTACAGCAAGATGCTGCGTAAAATGCCAGCCTTGGAAGCAAGTGAATCAGCCACGACGCCCCTGCTGTTGCCGCCTAATTGGTCCACAATGATGGGATTTCGTGCCATATGCATCCTGTCAGTGCATTGCCGTAATCATTCGAGTGAATTGAAGCCTGAAGTCAACTATGATGAATCACAGCCAGCAGTGCAAGTATTCCGGCAACGTTTGCGCTCACTTTTCTATAACACCACACTGCTAAGTCGGCTAGAACCTTCTTCATTTGAGCAGCTTCCCGTAGCCTTAATAGCATCGCCGCGACCAACAAACTATAGTCCCACAAAGAGCTCCAATCCGCCGGCATCCACACAGAATCAGGAGCAAAACCAACAGAATCATAAGACATCCAAAAAGATACGTGGTGCGAACGCAAAAAAAATAGCCCGCGACCAAATTGAAGAACTGAACCGAATGACAAAGTCCCGGAAGAAGTTTAGGGATGAGTCGAATGTTAAGCAGGAAGTGTCTTACGAATAGAGAAGCCAACACATTTAAAGAGGTTATATAACTTATATCGTGTTTATTTTGTATATATATATATAATAACTAACAATATGTTGCATTCCCAACAAAACCGATTATCATATGTGGGAGTTGCCCTTAAAATTTAATTATACATCGTATTTATGCAGTTTAGGTTCTTTAGGTACTTATTACGTTTATAGCAACAGAAGCGTTTTCGAATAAAGCACGCAATAAGCATATAAGTATTTGCGTTTGTTTATTTTAGTTATTGGAAGTTGCTAAAGTCAGTTTTCAGCTTGATCGTCGGCTTCTGCGGCTTGGCCAGCAAACCGTTACGCTGCGCCTCATTGGCCTTCTGGGCGAGACTAATTGACTGCTGTTGGTTGCGTATGGCTGCCTCCAGTTTTTGTCGCAATTCGGCCTTTTGGCCCATCAATGCCTTGAACTCCTGCGGATATTTGGGACCGATCTTCAGTAGCCAGTTGAGGGATTGCTCATGCAGCTGTCGCTGGTATTTGGGCAACGTGCGCAACTTGCTCGGCTCGGCCAGGTAGCCAATGAGCACCGGCACCAGAAGTGTCAGCATTTGTATATCTGTGAAATGCATTTTAAATTATTGACATATAGAAGCAATATTCATGAAAAACACAAAGGACAATTAACAATTGAGTAAACTGTGCCTGTTATCGATATCGATAGCAACAGCGGTTATCGCATGCAGTGTGTAACGACATTTAAAGCGCAATTGTGCAAACTTGCAGCTACAGCTAATAACTACGACGCTTTTGTACATTGAATAAAGGTAACATATATAGCTATAACTATTCACAGATATATATGTTATATGGATATATATTTACAATTAGTGCATATTGATGTGCTTTAACATTAAGAGTGCAAACAAGAAACGTGTGAATGGGCGCAGCTATTTACCTTGTAGCAAGTTTCCTAACGATTTTAATTTTTTTTTTTTTTAATTTATGTGTGTGAATAATGAGTGAAGCAATTAAAAGAGAAGAGACGTAGAGAAAAAGAGCAGAATATAATAAAAAACGAACGGTACTATTTGACGACGCTTACAAACTCTGCAGCTCTATGCAAGGTTTGAAGATGTACAGTAATTGGGTAGAGGAACGCACTATCTGCACTTTCTACAGGTCTGTCCCGAATGTTGGGAACTTCTCTCTCCATATCTGTTTGATTTGCTATGTGTCTTATAGATTTACACGATTTTACTTCGCGATTTTGGTTCGTTAATGCTATGAATGTAAATATTATTGATTTTCAGCTGCCTTGGGATCTCCTTTGAAAATCTCTCTGTGAATAATTCAACCGTTCAATTTAATTTTGAATAGAGTAGGTTCTGAATTGTTAAACTTGTTTATAAGATCATTTCAAAAGCTGTATTTCTTAAAAGCTTATACAACGGAACATTTAACCTATCCGAAAAATACGTTACTTCCATACACCTATTCGGAACAGACCTGAGATTTTATTTATCTAAACAATGGTTGGTACTTACGATTCTGCGGTTCGGCAAGTTCTATGAGCTGCTCCACGGTCACAATGCTTTCGAGGGTCACCTGCAGCTCCAGTTCGCTGGCTGGCGTCTTGCTGGAATCGGAGTACAGAGATTCAATGATGCGCGGTGCCAGCGCATGGATGTAGGGCGTGGCCGTCTTTAAGTCCGCCTTCGTGAAAATGGAACGCGTCGTCTCGATGCATTTCAATTTGACAGACAAATGCTCCGACTGCAGGCACTGCCGGAAATGATTGATGCAAGGATATTGCAGGGAGGGCGCAGCCACTACAGAGGCGGGCGTATGCAGTATGAATACAGCAATGGCCAGCAACATGGTGACCTCATCTACTTTACGCTCCTCATTGTCACCCGCCGTCTTGGTCATATCAATAATGGTGGCCAGGGCGCTTTGCAACAGCTGCTGCCAATCCTCTTGGGTGCTTGCTTGATGTGCCCAGCGATGGACGCATACAGAGCGCAGACACTGTAGAGCTGCCTGCACAGCACAGGTGTTAGCCAGAATGCTGCTATCGATCGCCGACTTGTTGGCTATCTCTCGCATAATGCTCGTAGTCATGTAGAGTATGGTGGGCAGTATGGTTAGGGCGCCACTGGGCGTGCACAACTCTAGCAGCTGCTCGACGCACTGCAGCCCGCTAGCCACGAGACGCCCATTCTCATCGCCGAGCACGGAGAAGAACGAGGCATTCTTGGCATACGCATAGTCGAGCTGAAGATTAATTTGCTTGCTGGGATTCAGGCTGGGTATTTGGCGTACAAACAGGCACAGACAGACCTCCAGGACGGCATAGACATGTGAACTGCCCGGCTGCATGACGGTGCCCTCGCCCAGCTGCAGATCCTCATTATCATTCTGATTCTCATTGGCATTGTCTGCGGGCTGCTGCTGTTGGGTGTCGCGCCTTCGTTGCAGATCCTCCCGTGCTGCTTGTATTGTTTGCTTCAATATTTCAACGCACAGAAGCTGCACGAGCAGTTCGTCGCGTGTGAGTATCTGGCGATGCAGCACATGGCATAATTCAATGGTTAATGCACGATCCTTGATCAGTTGTCGGCGCGCCCAGTCAGAATCGAAGATGCTGTGCAGTGCACGCAAACAGCTGACAATGTTGCGTGGCTTATCTGAGCTGCGCATGCTGCACAGCGCCTCCATGCAGATGCCGAAGATCATGTGGAAACGATCCGCCGAGAGAGAGCCGTGTGTAATGTGATTATTATTGGATTCCGGCTCAGCTACGCTGCTAGCCTCCGCCGGGCTTTGTGTGTCTTGGTGTCGGGCAAAGCCTTCGTCACGCAGCCAGAGCGCCGATGCATACAAAATGGGCGGCCAACTGGTCATGTAGTGCGGCTTGGACGAGTTGATGGTGTCTGTGGTGTAGAAGGAACCACCATCCCGCGGCAATTGCGATTGAAACTCTACGGGCAGTAGGAGCAGTGCATGATCCTTCATGGCGGCCAGCCAGTGATTGGAAAGATTATGAAGCTCCGGTTGTACCAGACCGAGCAAGCTCTCACCACGGTTATCCATATCCAGTTCCAGTCCGGTGACAAGCTCTGTGGTTGTGCCAGCCGGCGAGATGCTTAGCAGCGAGGCGGGAGCCTTGCCATTTCCCAGCATGGCGACAATATACACCTCCGCCCAGGCCTTGAGTATACTGAGCTTCTCCAGCGTCGCCATCGACTCGTTATATAGTTGCGTACTGTTCGTCTTCGTGTAGAGCTTGTTCAGCGAGCTGACTAATAGCTGATGCACACGTCGCAAATCGCTGATGTCGCGTGCAACGCCCGATCCGATCCAGGCGGAGCAAACCTCACATGCAGCAGCGGTCACATGGGATGGCGTGTCGGGCGCAAAAGCCGGCCGTAGAGCAGCGCCCACCTGTGCTTGATATTGTTCCAAGAGCAAGTGGCCCGGAAATTCCGGCTCTGGCACATTTGCAAATCGATCTATGATTTCCTGCAGTGTGCGCAAGCCCTCCAGCCGGAGTTGATCCGAGTCCGAGGTGGCAGCCATAAAGGACATCCGTATGAGTTCTGCCAGATGCAGAATAAGATAATCGCCGCTACGCGACTTAACCAGCTGTTGCTCCTTGGCCTGCAGTAGATCAAAATGCAGCGGATTCGCTGCCTCACAACTGGCAATGATGCGACGCACGCATTGCGCGGCAAAGACACGAGTGGGCCAACGCGGCTGCACGGCTGGATGCGTGGAGGTATTTTCCTCGGCGCGATATTCGGTTACGTCATCGGCATACTCTTCCTCTTCATCATCGTCGTCATCCGTGTTCTGTGCATCGCCTGAACCGGATTTGCCTCCGGCCTCAGCTGAGCCGGCCTGCGCCACTTGGTCTTCGATAGAGCTGCCACTCTCGACTGCCACAGTGAGCACCTTCTTGCAGAGACTAAGCCAGTTGCTCAGATTGTCCGCTGCCATCATTTGTAGCATTGAAGTCAACGTGTCGTGTATATTCTTGAGCATTTCCGCATCCGTTTCCGTGTCAAGCATCGAGAAGAGCAGTCCGGGCAGACCATATTCCGTAATGACTAAATCTGGACACTGTTCCGGTGTAATGGTTAGAGCCAGCTCGCACACCTCGCGCGCCTCGCGATGCGCCAGCTGACGCAGACATGCGACGGCGGCTTTTCGTAGAATAAAATAATTACTGGCCAGCATCTTGACAAGGGTCGGTACGAGCGTATCCAGTTGTAGGGATTTACAGGCAAACAGATGGAGTTGCTGGAGACAGCCAATTGCTTCAGATTGCACCAAGGGGTCTGCATGCGATTGCAGTAATGCTGCGGCGCACAGGAAGGAGCTCCGCATTGCAATCACAGCCGTGTTGTTGCCTTGGAGTTCCGGTCCCACCGTGGTGATTAATGCATTAACGACGCGGCCTACGCACTGATGCACATCTACATGGGCATGTGGCACGCTGAGCAGCAGCTTCAGCGAGAGCGTTAAAGTCGGTTCCACATAGCCACGGAACATGGGACCGCCGGAATCGGCAATCTGTGCCAGTGCATAAAGCGACCAGACCTGCACCACAGGCGACGCGCTGTCCTGTCCCAAGGCGAGCAATATGGAGACACTGGTGCTCAGATGTTGCGAACTGCCCATACCGCCAACATAGCGATGTAGACAGCCCAGGGCATGCGAGTGTCCTGTGCGCGTAACCACATCCCGCGCCGACTTCAGTTTGTCGAAGCTATTCTGTGCCAGTTCAGCCGTGAAATGAGAGTCGGCAACAACCTGGGCCAAGCGGCCGAGGGCCTCGCCAGCTGCACAACGTATGGTTGAATTGGAGCTGGTCAGCGAGGCGATGATTAAACTGGTGGCGCTTTTCTTGACATCCTCTTGACCAAGGCTGGTCTTGCTATCCGTCAGCTGTTTAAGCGCGTACAACAGAGCCGTGAAGATGTTCATCTGGATTGCCTCCTGGCGGTTGCTCTTCGCCTGCTTGATGCACTCGGCGAAATGATCCAGCATTTGCAAGCGATGCTTGTTCGCCACTTTGGGGAAAATAGTGCCGTACAGAGTGACGGACATATCAATGACGGCCACACCCAGTGGCAAGGGGCCCGGACATTGCTGCGCCTTATTGATCAACTGTATGTTGTTATTGCTAGCAGTGCTCGTATTGGAGCTGGCATTGCTGCTATACTGGGCGGACCAATTGGGACGATATAGACAGCAAGGATCATGCTCCAAAGCACCTGAGCCAGCGGCGCTATTCGGCTGAAGCTGTGCATTGAATAAGAATACGAAAATAATTTGTAAATTGTTAAAGACTATAATGAAAATTTGGAAACTGATTAGGATAATGAGTAACGAGCAAACAATTAAGTGTAAACAGAAGGAAGCAAGAGAGAGAGAGAGAGAGAGAGAGAGAGATAGATAGAGAAGAGAATCGCATAATAGATAGATAATGAATAAAAAGTATAAGACATTCGCTGTAAATAATCCTTGATTGGTATAACTAACAGGACATTATAATCATTTACTTAGTTGAATAAGTTAAGTCCTGACAAGAAATAAGAAAACATGAAGCTATTAATTTTTAGCAAAAAATATGTTGAAGTTATAGGAGTGGAGCCACTCTCTCCCGTCGAATGAAACAAACTATTCATCATGCAAACCAAAATCATCAACGAAACATCATTTCTTTATCAGTTCACTGAGGGCAACACTTACATGCTCGCCATCGACTTTGCGATTGGGCTCCATCTGGTTAAACGAATTGAATCGTTATCAATAATGCGTAAATAGATTGAGGGAATAGTTAAAGAGGTAGAAGATAGTTTCGGTTATACGCTTACAAAGTTAAGAGAAATCACCCAGGACATAGCTTAATGCAAAGCTAAAGCTCCCACATACCTGATCCTCGATGGTGCGATGGTTTGTTTCCTGTAGCCAAGTGCCCAATATTATGGAATCATCGCCATGGCACAGTGTGCGCAGCAGAGAATTCGTCGTATTGGCTGCATTGTCCGACAAAGTAAACTCCGACACGAGCATGCGCAGCAGATGTGTATAGGAAGCTTCCAGAGCTGTGGGCGGCAGCAGTGTCAAGGCTTCGAAGAGACGCAAACGCACCATAGCAGCGGGAGCTTTAAGCTGGGTTCCGTAGCTCTTCAAGACAGAGGCCAAGCTGAAACAGAAATATAGGAATGAGAAAGAAGTCAAAGATTATATCATCTTCACTCACTTGACTAGCATAGCGAGGGCGCTCTCGATTGGAGTGAGCAAGCGTCGCGTGATGTCCTCACTGACCAGATCCGGGCAATTCAGTAGAAAACTGTGCATGACGGACAGGGCGCCGGCGCGTCCCTCAAGCGTCACTTGCCAGGTGAACGCATCCCCGCGTGCCTTTTCCGATTCAAGTTCCTTGTTCGAGCGCGGAAAGGAGTTGCGCCAAAGCAATAGCATGCGTGGCAAAAGACCTTTGACCACCGGCGATCCAAGCGTCATGATGGCGCCAATTAGTAGCCACCCGGCTTGGGTGCGATGCAGCGACATGCGGCTATTCTGGGAAGCGGAGCGCAGCAGCTCCTCGGCACAGTTAAACACCACTTTGCCCTTCGTGTGCGGTATGCCTAAGGGGGAGTGGCGTGCGCTACCCAAAATGGCCGCCAAGGCGCAGCTATAGCCGGCAATGGCCTCTGGCGAGGATCGCATCTGTTCAATAGCTTCAATGAAACGATCGATGAGCGGCGTTATCTGACTGGGCACCGCAATGCAACAGCTGCGCAAGCACCACGCAGCAGCCAAACGTGCGGCGGCACATGGATGCACCAGCACCGCGCACGTGGCATCGATACCATTCAGTGATTGATCAGTCAGGAGACTCTGTGCTGTTGTGCCTAGTCCGATAAACAGAGAGCTCAGCTCCTGTAGGGCGCACACCAACAAATGCTGACTGAAAAGCGTCTCCTGGTTTGAATCCTTGGCATTCTCTGGATTAAAATCAATTGAGTTCATTTGCTTGGCCACCAGATGAATGAGCTCCTTGCAGGCGGCGCTTTGCGCCTTCTCGCCCAGCATCTTGCCAATAGTCGAGCGCAATATGAAGTTAATGCACTTGCGCGAATAGACGGCATCTACATGCGAACAAGCTGCCTTCGGATTCGCCACCAGATCTAGCACATGAGCTAGAAATGTGCCCAACTGTCGCTCCAACCAAACACTTCCCATGAACTGTACGAACACCACATAAGCATGGGTTACTCCAACACGCACCTCACGATTGACGCCCGAGCTGCCCTTGATGATTTCACCGGTGCCTTTGAGAAATGAAGCGCCACCACGCAGAAATCCGGACATGAGTATACCCAGGGCTTCATCCAATGAGACCAAACGTAAAGCGCCACCTTTTGCCGCTTGTAATGCTATGACCACTTGCGCTTGGGCGGATTTCTTGTTTCCCGCCGCCTCGGCTAGCTGTTGCGTATAGGCCAGCAGTGTGCCCAGCAACTGAGCAACGGCGCAGCGCACTTCATAGTTGCTTCCATCAAATGCGCGGAAGCACAACGTTCCAAGGTTCTCCAGTTCCGTCTGGTAAAGGAACGGAGCGCTGTAGATCATCTTGAGTATACAGCGCGAGGCTGCAACGCGTACGGCCATAACGCGATCCAACAGGCAATGCTTGGCGGCTTTGTAGATGTCCTTGTGTACGTTGGCAATGGCGGTACCCATGCCAGCGCTCACCTTCTCGAGCGTGTGCATGATCTCGATGCGTGCTTGCGACTCAGCGTTGCGTAGCGTGCGTATGAGGATCTGCACAGTGTCCTCGTACGTTCGACCCATCATGCGGCCCAGTTTTTCATACATGGAGCCCAGCACACAAATCGCGGCACTGCAGTAGAAGAAAAGGCGTAAGTTGACTTGGATTGAATTTGCATCACATTACTTACAGTTTTGTGGGTAAATAGCTAGGCGAGTCATCCTTGTTCTTCAGTATATCATTGCAGGCATTGACCGTATCGAAGAGCATAAAGGTGTCGCCCACGGAAAACAGCGTGGCCAGTGCGCTGGCTATGAGCTTGCGCATAGGCGGACCCGGCGCCCCTTGTATGCGCTCCGAGAGCTGTTGCACAAGCTTCTTTTGTCCCGCCTTAATTTCATGTTTGGGCATGTTCGGCAGAGACTTCTCGAGATAACGTAACCATTCTAGCTCGAAAACTGCACGCTTGTGTTCCGGAAGCAGTTTCACTGCCTCCTCGTTGAGTGTCAAGCTGTGGGCGAGTTCCATTTCGTCGCGTGGCGTTGTTGTGTCCCCAGATGCCTTACCGGCAGCGGTGTCGTCACTGTTTATAAATGATCTGCAATGTGAATGGAATTTTTCTAATTAATTAAAATATACATATGTATGTACGATTATGAGTGTGCACATATGGCGTGGGAATGATGATAAACAGCCGTTGATCTCATTTCAAGTACGTTCTTCTGCCTGTCGACAAGTGTTGATCAATGAAGACGTGACTGTGACTGTGATTGAATCACCGTGATCAATTAGACTTATTGTGACTTATTATTCAACATAGGACGTACAGTTAGGTTAACCCCATTGGATTGATAGCCAAGTTTTGCTTGAAATATATTGGCGTTCCCCATAACTATAAATACTTGATAAATTGCAAACACAGTCTGATATTAAAAAGCTCATCTCTAACGCCCACTCAAACATTTCGACATCTGTACGATCAATTTTCATTTTGGTACTTATCGATAAATTGCAGCTAGGGACTGTTAATGACCTTGACTGCATTGGGTAAAATCTCATAGGAAGGTCACACTGTTCGCAGTGTGTCCAATTGAACAAAATTTATGCATCACCCGAGCTAAATAAATGAGATGAGTCAAACATAAAGGGAAGCTGTGGAGCAACCAATACTGATACAATCACCAGCAGAGCAATATATTTGTATATACATATACAATGATAAGTGCGCTCTATCGCCTTGGGCGCGATAAAAAGCAACTGTTGACATACATACAGTGTGTGCCTACATATGTTTTATGTATGTAGCCCGAATCCAACTCAAGCGCTCACACACATGCATACATTGACAAAGTCAAGAGGAGCCAAATCCTACATAAAGAGGGTGTCGGCCCAAAACAAAGACATGTGACGGCAACCCCTTTGTCTTATTCTGCACAGAATTATGAGCGCACCGGTTGTGGGGCAATGGTTATGGCTATGACTAACTTGCAACACAATGGGGCTAACGGTTTAAGGACTGCTTTTGTTCGTTCGCGTATGTTGCCTATACAAAATAATAAGAAGAAAAAATCAAAGCAATTGACGTCGCCAGGCTCGGGTTACATAAGACGCCTTGCAACTGTAATATGTTTTGGGGGTCGTGTGGCTGGCGTCGGTCGACCGTAAAAGTAAGCAACTAAAACCTGTAAGGTGCAGCAGGAGAAAGCAAACACTAAGACGCAGAACAAAAACCACATAGAAATGCATCACAGACAATGGCCAATCTCCTCACTCACATACCCAGCCACCCCATTTTATCCCGTTACTCGTAGCCGCTTTGTCTGTGGATTCTGTTGTTGTTGGTGGTGGTGGGTTTTCGTTGTTGTTGTCTGTTGTGGGCAAATTTATTTACCTGCGCGCCTCGTTGATGACTTTGCGCAGAAATTGCGGCGTGCGTGCAAAGTTTAAGTTTTCCATTGTGCAATTTACAACTTTGATTTACAAAGGAAAACTTTCTTTTTGCCAATTACTGTGAGCAGCGGTGCCGCCACCGCTTGCAACTTTCACACAAATCGATAACTTTTTTCCATGCCACAAACATAATTTAATACAGAACTGCTACTATCAATTAAATATTAATTTGATTTTATTTTATTAAGTTAGTAATAAGGTTTAATGTTAGCTTGCTATTTCCGATTGGCTGTTCAATAATTGCAGAATTAATGCACTATGCAATGTAAACTAATTGGAGGCAACAACGCGAGAAACAGCACTTGCTACACGCTCCAAATACAAATGGCAACTGGAAGCAAACGGCAGCAGCAGAGAGCGGCAGAGTCAACGACAAACACAACAGCGCTTAAGCGTCACAACTCAGAGAATGAGAGATTCGAAGAGCGCCGCGAAATATATTATGGGTTATTGCGACAGATAACTGTCTGAATTTTTGAATTCGAATTTGCAATTTTCTGCATAGAATGTTAAGTATAAATAAATAGTAAATGATCAATTACAGAGTTTCATTTTATATTATTAAACAAATTAGTGACGTCACAAGATCAGACTTCACGCTTTACCTCTCAATTACGATAAGCTTGGGTTCAGGCGTCGCGCGGACTGCATGCAAAATTGAAAGAAAACAAAGAGAGCGGAATAAGAGAGCGCGTATGTGTCTCTCTTGCGCTGGTAGGTTTTATTGATGACGTCGTCACAGCTGTTGACAGCAGCCATATGTGCAACAAATTAGCCACTCGTTATCGATAGCTCACTCACAAACATATCGAAACAGTGGGCGGGTTGCCCAAACTGTGTCAATGTGTCAAATGGTCGAATTGAAGTGAATATTTTATGAAGTACAATTTATTATGTGCTCGATAAATGGACAAAACACTTTAGATCTAGGGCAAAAACTGCATGCTTGGTATATGGATGAGGGCCTTGGACGTGGCGCTATTCGGATTGCCCAGATCCTTTAGAATGCCCTGTACACGTGCCACCACATCGCTGCGTTGTATGTCGCCACGGTCCAGCATGCGCTGGAACATTGTGTGCAATTGCCGTGTGGACGATGCATTCGACAGCTCGAACAGCTGTTGAAGCAACTCCTCGGAGTAGCCCTCATATTTGCTCAGATTTGCCGCTTTGGCGTCTCGTTTGAGCAGATCGTAGACGAGCAGAAAGTCCACATATGGCTTAGTGGGCGGCACTCGTTTCTTTCCCGCTGTCGATGTGCTGCTCCAGCGATCCATAGCCGACTCAAAATCAAAAGCGGCACGCCCATAATTATCGTCGTAGAGGCGCAGAAAGTTATCCAACGATTCCACATCGTTGGTAAAGTCATCGTGCAGCGCCTCCGTCTGTATATCACGGATCAGCGAAAGCGGCAGCCTATCAAAGTCCGAATCATCGTTGATCTCGTCGAACAGCGCCTGACCCTCCAGTGGTGTAGGCAAGGCACGATTCTCCACATTTGGAGCATAGAGTGCCGGACCATGTGATGGGGTTGGCGCTGCTGTCGGGCGGGCGGTGGTTGTCGTGCGCTTCGGCGTCTCCCACCAACTTGGGGGCTGCCACCAGCCGGTAGTGCTGCCCGTGGGTCGACGCGTTGTGCTGCTGGGTCTATTTGGACTAGGATTTCCAACAGTTGGCCTCGAGCTAGAGCTGGAGCTCACTGGTGGAGTCAGCGGCGTTGTGCTTGGCTCCTGCTGACCATCGACACTGAACGGTGGCTCCGCTGTGGTGCTGGACAACGGCTCGTATTGGAGTAAGTCAATGTAGTACGCCAGCGCCTGCATGGAGGCGGGCAGATAGCTGTTCAGTAGATTCGCAGGCTGGCCAGGCGAAAGCAGCCCAAACAGCAGCAGTAGCCACAAAGATGTCCGCTTTAAGCAACTGCGCATTTTTACGAAAGTCTTTAGGATGTGTTGTCGGGGTTTTTCGAGCGATTTGCGCGGCAGAGAGACAGTTTGGTAACTGAAAGTTGGCAGACGACAGCCAGCAAGAATCTTCATGAGACAAGCTGGTTTTACGAATTGGATGCTCAGTTAAAACTTCGTTAATACCCTGTATTACGAGCAATATCTAAACAAGTTTGTTACCTCTTTAAAAACTCTTTAAATTTAAAGAATTTCATTATATTCAAGAATATGCAATAAATTAATATAAGGGAAGTATTTTTTACACTTATTCAAAATTGAAGAGAATATGGAATCATAATAAAAGAATTTTTATAGGTATTTTGATAGTAACTTGTAAGCTATAGAATTTCTACTATTTTGCATAAACTATGACAAATTTGTAGGACTCATTAACCTTGTACATGGTATCTATTAGTCGATCAGTGCGAAATTCATTAAGCTTTTTTTTATTGGGCAAACTTGTTAAACAGAGGCCAGCGACCGCATTTGTGTTGCGTCAAAATTATGTTTTTTTTTTTTTTGGTAATCGGCGTTGTCCTCACGCTTTGTTCTTGGAAAGAGTGAAAGATTTTGGAGTGTGTGCCATAAACCAGTTTGGGCATGGGCGAAGGTAGCACTTAAATATTCATAAGCCGCAAAAATATAAACCTGAATATTTGTGTTCTTTATTTTTTATTTATTTTTTTGGTAAATCAAATTGAGTCAGCAAAATCGCATTACATCAAAATGCAGTTTGAGTTGCACTGTATGGTTGGAAAGCTACTGATAAATGTATATGCATTGGTTATCGATCGGGTTAATCGAGAGCAGTGGCATCAGCAGAAACATAGCAGCTGTTGTCTGAAAGCAAGAGAGTGCAGGAGAGAACAACACAAAGCAAACCTGTTGAGGCACACACGCCTTTTTCGTGTTGGTGAGTTTGTTGTTGTTGTTTTCATGCTGTTCTAGGCCGTGTTTTCGCTTTCTCAACAAACAACAACTTATATTGGGACAAGGTAAACAGGCCAACAGCAGTCAATAAACCGGCAGAGCATAACGGTAAACCGAGCTAACACTAAATTATATATAATTATGCAGAGAATGTTAACACACATATTTTCCAACAGCTTAACGTTTCTTAACATTAGTGTAGTCACAAAAAAAAAACTATAATTAATGCTGTCGTGTCGAGTTGACGCAGTTCCAAATGACAGCGGAGCACCCACACCTACACCTACACCTACATATGTAATACACGCATCCATGCACACACACAAACGCGTTGCGTGCATGCACAAATGTTTGCATTGCACTTAATTAATTTGTAAATCGTATGCCACTTACCGTTTAACTGTTTGCTGAATCTTTAGTACACTTAAATTACCACTATCACATGTTTCGTGCTTTTCATTTATATAAATAAATACGATTTTCACTGAATTTTAAGAAGATATCACTACGCGATGATATGTGTTTGTGTATGCGTCAAATCGATAACTAGCCCACAAATCGTTGGTAAGCTAAACGATAGTAAACACGACCCATTCCATGTGAACAGCTGTTTTTAAGCATAGGTATCGATAACATTTGGTTGCACGTGTTGCAATGTTTGGATTTGTTTAAGATTTAGAATTTCTTACTTCTGCTGCACTTCTAAATTATTTGAAATAACAAAACATGGCGCGCAGACCTGAGCACTCGGCTCCGCCAGAGATAGTAAGTAAAGCGATTATAAGAAATATTTTTTGTATTCATTTACTTTGTTTTCAGTTCTACAACGACGATGAGGCCAAAAAATATTCCACTAAGTGAGTGTTCTGTGTTTTGTTTATATCTATGTCCTTTGTTTACTAGTATTGTTAATAGTACCCGCATTATCGAAATCCAAGTGGAAATGGCAGAGCGTGCTGTTGAGCTTCTAGCACTACCAGATGATGATGAATCTAAACTTATTTTGGATATTGGGTGCGGCTCTGGCCTCTCGGGTAGCGTACTCGAGGACTGTGATCACATATGGGTTGGCATTGACATATCCAAATCCATGTTGGACATTGCTGTTGAGCGCGAAGTAACTGGAGATGTTATTTTGGGTGATATGGGCGAGGGCATGCCCTTTAAACCTGGCACTTTCGATGGTGCAATATCTATATCGGCGCTACAATGGCTCTGCAACGCCGACAAATCCTATCATAATCCACACAAGCGCCTACTGAAATTCTTTACCACATTGTTCTCCTGCTTGACGCGCACTGCTCGTGCTGTCTTTCAATTTTATCCTGAGAATACAGACCAAATTGATATGATCACAGCACAGGCGATGAAGGCGGGGTTCTATGGCGGCCTTGTGGTCGACTATCCCAACTCGACCAAATCCAAGAAATACTATTTGGTGTTGATGACGGGAGGAGCAGCCGAACTGCCAAAGGCCTTAGGTAAGTTGAATCTATAAACTGAATAGATCTTTTAATTTGGAATTAATTTGTCAGGATCGGCGGAGGAGGAGCGCCGTATAAATTACATAAAAAAGCGTGATGCTTGCCGTGATGCGCGTGGCAAGGCGCCGAAGAAATCTCGTGACTGGATACTGGCCAAAAAGGAGCGGCGTCGTCGCCAAGGCCTTGAGACACGTCCGGACACCAAATACACAGCACGTAAGCGCAGCGGGCGCTTCTGAGGATTGTTTAATACACATCTTAATATACATTTTGATTTTTTATTTCACATAGATTTATATTTATGTTAAATTGAACTAGACCCCACTGTTGACTATTAATCTGTGTCTGTTGTTGTCGCAACTGGTGCTGACAACTTTTGCTGATCTTGTTTGTGACGCTCTTCGGTTCTTTGTTTTGGGGTATCATATGAGCTCTCGGCCACAAACATCAGGTACACAGCTATGCTCGCAAAAAGAAAGGCAAACATAACTAGATCGTTTTCGATAGATAATCTATTGCTTTCTTTTTGCCTGGTAATACGTTCCTGCTGAGCTTGTGCCGCTTGGCGTCTCTCAAAGCTTTTTCCATAGTGGGCTCGACTCCACTCATCAAAATTGTAGATAGGCGTCCGTCCGTCAGCACCGCTAACTGTTGATTTCGTGAAGCGTGACTTATAAAATTTAGTTTGCGCATCGTCTTCCTCGTACGGGACATCCTGTCCAACATCGCGAATATCTTCCGCGGCCTGAGATTGACCTGTATTCACAACCCCTTTATCGTAGAGACGACGCAGCCGATAGTTGCCAAGCACCTCGTAAGCCTGTGTGATCTCACGAAACTTCTTAGCGGCGCTTTCGCTGCCCTTGTTTCGATCCGGATGGTAGAGCATGGATAACTTATAATATGCCGCCTTAATTTCCGTCTGTGTGGAACCTTTAGCGATACCCAACGCCTCGTAATAACTGAGCTGCCAATAGCAGTTCGTTGTGTGTACGGAGCGAGTTAGAAGGCGGCAAAGTAGTTGGCCATGCTGGAACATGGCTCGTAGATACTGCTAACTACACAAAGAAGCTTGTTATTATTTGTTATATCACATTCTGTTGGCGAGCCAAACAAATAAACAGCTGCACCTGAACTTGAAAATACACTTATCGATTAACGATGAATCGACGCGATCAGCTGTTTTGACGCCGTCAACAGCTGAATGGCAGTTTGAAAACAGTTGTGACCGCCAGTTTTTTTTTAGTTTTTTTTTTGGCTTTTCCTTTTGGGCGTTATTTATATATAGAACATACCAGCAATTGAAATTGAAAATTCGAGCGCAGCGTGCTTGTTTTTCACGTTTGCATGTGTGTGATAGTGTGTGTGTGTGTGCGATCGAGAAGTTTCTGCAGCAATTGATTTGGGGCCAAACGGTAGAAAAGAAGCGCAAAACAGCTAAAAATCGTGAGTCACTCGCATTATAAGTGAAGCATCTGTACTAGTTGCAGCTAAAATAAAAGCTTTTCATTTAGAACAATTGTATAATCATGACCACCGAAGATACCGTGCCTGACAACACCGCCGCCACTGCCGCCGCTGGCGCTGATGCAATTAGCCATAAAGATAAAGGTAATGAAGCCTTCAAAGCCGCCAAATGGTCGGATGCAGTGCAAGAATACAGCGCTGCCATAAAGCTAGGCGATAAGCATAAGGAGCTCGCCGTGTTTTATAAGAACCGTGCTGCTGCCTATTTAAAACTAGAGAAATACACAGATGCCATAGATGATTGCACAGAGTCGCTGCGTTTGGCGCCCAACGATCCCAAAGCGTTGTTCCGTCGTGCTCAGGCTTACGAGGCGTTGAACAAGTCAGAGGAAGCCTATAAGGATGCCACGGCGCTTTTCAAAGCTGACCCCGGCAACAAGTCGGTGCAGCCCATGCTGCAGCGCCTGCATCTGATTGTGCAAGAGAATCTGGCGCGTAATGCCAAAACCTCAACTAAGGTGAATCAAATGATGGAGCTTGCTTTTGACATTACTGCTCCCATTGAGAAACGACGTTCAGGCGCCAATAATCTGGTGGTGCTCGCCAAAGAGCCCACAGGCGCTGAATTGCTGTACAAGGAACAGGTTGTGCCGAAGATAGCCACTCTGGCCAAGATCGAGAAGGACGAGCAGATCTACTTGAATATGGTGCGTGTTGTGGCTTCGTTATGCGAGAACAGTGTGGAGCGCACCAAGGGTGTCCTCACCGAACTGGGTATACCATGGTTTATGCGCGTGCTCGACCAGAAGCATGAGGATTGCGTTAGCACTGCACAGTTTTGTCTGCAGACCATTATCAACGCGCTGTCTGGCCTTAAGAACAAGCCTGATGCGAAGCCGAACAAGGAACTGTGCCAAAAGCATAGTCGTGAGATAGATACGCTGCTCACGTGCCTGGTTTACAGCATCACGGACCGCACCATCTCGGGCAAGGCGCGTGATGCAGTTATTGAGCTGCTCACGCGCAACGTCCACTACACAGCGCTGGAATGGGCAGAGCGTTTGGTAGAGATACGTGGCCTCTGCCGCCTGCTGGATGTGTGCTCGGAGCTCCAGGACTACAAGTATGAGAGTGCTATGGATATAACGGCCTCTTCGAGTACTATTGCGTCGGTATGTCTGGCCCGCATCTATGAGAACATGTACTACGATGAGGCCAAGCTGCGTTTTACGGAACAAATTGATGAGTTTGTTAAGGACAAGCTGCTCTCGCCTGATATGGAGTCCAAGGTGCGCGTCACTGTGGCCATCACAGCGCTTCTTAATGGTCCACTCGACGTGGGAAATCAAGTTGTAGCCAGAGATGGTGAGTATATGAACATCCTTAATATCTTATGCTTTTTGGCTCATTAATTTGGCTTTGTAGGCATTCTGCAAATGATCCTGGCCATGGCCACAACTGATGATTTGCTGCAGCAGCGCGTGGCATGCGAGTGTCTGATAGCGGCTTCCTCGAAGAAGGACAAGGCCAAGGCCCTGTGCGAACAGGGCGTGGAAATCCTGAAGGGTCTATATCACTCGAAGAATGATGGAATACGTGTGCGTGCCCTGGTGGGCTTGTGCAAGTTGGGTAGCTATGGTGGTCAGGATGCGGCTATAAGGCCATTTGGCGATGGCGCCGCTTTAAAGCTGGCCGAGGCCTGTCGTCGCTTCCTGATCAAGCCGGGCAAGGATAAGGACATACGCCGCTGGGCAGCCGACGGCTTGGCCTATCTTACGCTCGATGCGGAGTGCAAAGAGAAGCTTATTGAGGACAATGCGTCAATACATGCGCTCATGGACTTGGCACGTGCTGGCGATCAGTCGTGTTTGTATGGTGTCGTAACGACCTTTGTGAATCTGTGCAATGCGTATGAAAAACAGGAGCTGGTCCCCGAAATGATTGAGCTGGCCAAGTTTGCCAAGCATCATATACCGGAAGAGCACGAGTTGGACGATGTGGATTTCGTGAACAAGCGCATAACTGTGCTGGCTAACGAAGGTATCACCACGGCGCTCTGCGCTCTGTCCAAGACGGAGAGCCACAATTCCCAAGAGCTTATTGCACGTGTGCTTAACGCCGTCTGCGGCTTGCAAGAGCTGCGCGGTAAGGTAGTGCAGGATGGAGGTGTTAAGGCATTGCTTCGAATGGCTTTGGAGGGCACCGAAAAGGGAAAGCGTCATGCTAGCCAAGCGCTCGCCCGTATCGGCATTACCATTAACCCGGAGGTGGCATTTAGCGGTCAGCGCTCCCTGGATGTTATACGGCCGTTGTTGAATCTACTGTTGCAGGACTGCACGGCTCTGGAGAACTTTGAGTCTCTAATGGCGCTCACCAATTTGGCCAGCATGAATGAGAGCGTGCGTCAGCGAATTATCAAGGAACAGGGCGTCTCCAAGATCGAGTTCTATCTGATGGAGGATCACTTGTATCTGACACGTGCTGCCGCTCAGTGTCTGTGCAATCTGATCATGTCGGAGGATGTGGTGAAAATGTTTGAGGGCGAGAACGATCGAGTCAAGTTTTTAGCACTGCTCTGCGAGGATGAGGACGAGGAAACGGCCATGGCTTGCTCCGGTGCTTTGGCCATGCTCACCTCCGTGTCCATCAAGTGCTGTGCCAAAATCCTGACCATCTCCAGCTGGTTGAACATATTGCACACTCTCATTGCTAATCCCAGTCCAGCCGTGCAGCATCGTGGCGTTGTTGTCATACTTAACATGATCAATGCGGGCCCTGAGATTGCACAGAAACTATTCGACACGGATATTATGGAGCTGCTCAGTGGCCTGAGCCAGCTGCCCGGCGAGGAGCGTGCCAAGGCACGTGAGGTGGCTACCCAATGCCTGGCAGCGGCCGAACGGCATCGCATCATCGAGCGATCCGACGATGCAGAAATACCAGACGTATTTGCCGAGAGTGCCAAGATCACCGAAATCGTGGATGACGATTAAATTGCCGTTTGATATAGTTTTTATACCCCGCACTCTTTCATCTAACACCCCAGCAGTGAGCCTTGCACTGCGTCATTTAATTTATTTGCAAATCACTTATGAAATCTGTACTTAAGCATAAAATGTTTTTGATATTGTACGAATTTATAATAAATTCATGAAAATGTTTCGTTTGACATTGTTGTTTGAGAGTCCTTTGAAGCTGGTTTCAATACTTACATATAATATAAAAAAGTCCTTTGAGCCGTTGTATGTAGCTGATACCCCTATACCCAAGTGTTATGTACTCCCACGGCTTTTCAATATTATTATTAAAATTTCTTTTTAGTTTTCATGTTTCTGCCTTAAAATTTTGTATACAATTTTAGCCATAAATGTTGAGCAGCTTAATTTTTGGGCCGGCACTCAATAAATATTGTTAAAGCACTTTACACTGCACAGCAAATTTTTGTTTTTCTTTTTTTGGCTTCATTGAGCAACGGCAGCTGCGTGGGCACCATTTTGGGGCAGTCAACTGTTTTAATTTGATTTAATATAGTCCCCACCCGGCCCCGGGCCTTAAGATACATATATTATATGCAGTTAAGGACTTGTTGCGCATTTCATGCATTGTTAATGGCTGTGAGTCTTATAGCCATGAATCCAGCGATCCATGTGAGTTCGGTCTGACTTGAGCCGAGCGCTGTATAAGATATTTTCCCACATTGCAACTGGCTGGCTGGCTGACTTACCGACCATCGGACTATCTGGCTGGTATTCATTCCAACACTTAAACTGACATTAGCCAGCCGACTCGGAAGAACTTCTAATGCAGAAATAATTGCAGTAGCTGCGACTGCCGCTGCTGCGGCCACCGACAGTAGCTGCAACTGGCAGCAGAGACTCTCAGCGCACTCTCTTGGCACTTGCTTCTTTTCAAATTGCTCAATTTCAATGAAATATTATTAAATAAATTAATGTAGCGTTAATTCATTTTGCTTTTCAAAAGAAAATAGCTGTAGATATCTGGCTGCCTGCTGTGCTGCTCCAGCTCATCCCAAACTGAATTCCCAATCCGGGCATTAAGTTGTTAGCTCAACTTGGGCTTAACGGCACTTGGCCATTGTATGTGTTACTATACAATATATATATATATACATAGTCTTATATGACTTGGCACTCGGCCACACAGTACACAGTGCCTGTCAACGGGAGTAGTTTGAGAGATTGGCAGACAGGTGCCGCATTAACCCAATTGGGCCTTTTGTTTGGCCGGAGGCCCTGTGACAATTGATGGACTTGATATGCTCCTCTAAGCATGCCGCACAATGCAAATGAAAGTGCAGCCCAGTAACCACAAACTGTGGCACGTACCTCAGCAGCAGACTGTCATATCTGGGATATAGACTACATATGGCGACCATTTAAGTAGACAATGAACTCTTAAAGTGAGCTGAGGCAGCTTAGGCACATTCAATTACGATCCAATTACATTCATTATAATGATTTTATGCATAAAATGAATTGACTTGTAACTGATTATTCCTGTGATATGTTCTTTTAAAATAGAGTCGACTCAGCTGACTCTTATTGTTAGATGAACGGTTATAGCATGGATATATATTATTATTATTATAATGAAACCTTATGGTACGGCATTCTAATATTAGAATTTTGCTGTGGGCTAGGTATACTTTATATAGTATGAGTGGTATATTTTGAAGTTATAGTTTGTATAGTAACTTTCAGGTATATGAGGTAGCATGTGGCCAAATAATCGAGATATACTTTATACGACTTTATGAGACGGTTCTGAATCTATTCTTTTCTCAATTTATATTTTAATTTTATCTCTACTCATATCATTTAAGTCGTATATACTTATCTATTGAGATAATTATTATTTCTTCTCCTACCCATCTTTATTTCTTTCCCTTTCTATTACATACTCGGGATAGATCATAATTCATTATAAATATATATCCATCAAATACTTTGACTGCGTTTCTAGCTTTGCTTTCGATCAGATATTTCTCTTCTCTCTCGAGGTGTCAGTGCACCCATTCAGCGTGTCATTCTGGTCTGCCTCGACAGGATGTCATCGGACTGCATTCCGCGATAATCAGCATGTGCTGGCCGGCTGCCCGGTAATAAAGAGTGAAACCGAACGCAGACGCTTGTAATATCAGCGCCCAGTTCCATAACGATCTTACATCAATTGAGCGTTCCATCCGATCGATTGCCCGACCACTTGCACTTTTGGAAAAGCATTCTACGCGAACAACTTTCATCATGGTCTGGGCCACACTTTCTGGACGGCAGCCGCTCGCCCCGGGGCCCGGCCAGGCGTCCAGCAACAGCAGCAGCTTTGGCTCGGCTTTGGCTTTGTAATTTGCATATTTTCCGCATCGCGCAGACGCGGCGCAGTTTATTAAACAAAATATTGACATGAAAATCGGCTTTCGATTTTTCATGCGGAGCGTGCGACAAATTGTGCGTCGGAGCTGCACAAAACAGAAATAAGAAAACGAGATTAAATGGAAAGTGAAGCTGCGCTGCGCAGCGGAGTCAGGCCAGCTCTCAATATATATATATATATATGTACATACATACAGTCTCTTAATATATATGTATGTATATGTGGAGTCTTAGCCTGTCTCGGTTTGTCTGCGTAATTAGGACAAAATGTCTAATAGTTGACCAAGCCAAAATACGACTCCGTCGTCTGGTTTCGACTTATATTTACTTTTCTTCTTGTATTTGGCTTACGCACTTAATGATCATTAACAGGTAAATGCAACTGGCTTATGGTCACTAAGCTGATGCATTTGGCCAGTTGCACGCAACTTTTACTCAGGTGGAAAGTTCTTCTGTCAACGCTTTGATTTGATTAGCGGCAGATGCGCAGAGCAGGGAGTGTATTATGTGAGGGAGATCTGGTCTGGCATCTATTCAATCAACGCGTGAAGAAAGTCGCAACACTTGGCTGAAACCGAAAGTTTAGACAACCAAGTGCCCAAGTCAAAGAGGAAAGATCGGAAGTGGACAACGAGAAAATCTATTAATTAATATTCGTTATTATTGGATTATAAACGAGCTGTCACTGTGGCCACTGTCTGGTGGGTGTTGTTAATCAGATTTTAGTCCACGAGAGGCCCTATAATATGGGCATTAATGGGATTTATATGCAACTCCGAATTCAAATATTTATCCAAAGCTGACAAAAGCTCTTTGCTATGCAACGCGCGCAAGTGAAATCCGTAAGCTGGAAACCCCGATTGGAAAAGGGATTTCATGCTCATCTTTCGCTGTTAAACAATTATTAAACAGTTTTCCGCACAATTCCACAATGTGAAAATGCGCAAGTTAGAAAGTTTTGCAATAGAAACAATTAAGGCAAAAACTGCAAGCAATGTTTTGTCGCAACGAAAGCTGTGGCACAGACACAGAGAGATAGCCTTAATGAGCGGCGGGGATGAGTCTACAGTTTGACCACAGTTTGACAGCGACTGGCGTGAATGGAGTCTGCCTGTGTGGTCATCGGCCTCAAATCGCTTGACAAATGCCCAGCAATTGGCATAAACTTGGCCACAGCCCGGAGTGCTAAGGCCTAATTATGGCTGCGATGCTGATCGGCTGCTTCCTCCTGCTCCACACACACACACACACGCGCGCACACATTGATCTGCTACGCCTCATTTGCTCCATTTGGAGCATTTGAAATGGCCTGCAATCTTTTCAATTATTGCTTATCATTTCGAATGTGGCATGGCCATGGGCAGATGGCAAATGTCATTAGTGCAGGGCACCAAGTGCAACAATGTTGCAAGCCCATTCGCCACATGTTGCACGCTCGCCATGCTCCGCATATTTTTGCATCTATCTTAACAGCTTCGCGTCCAATTGACGATATAAATTCCAAAATTTGTGCCTATCTGCCGCCTGCTACAATTGCAGCTTTGCCGACGCAAGGCGTCGCGTTGCATGCACCATGAGCTATATTTTGTTGTTGTTGTTGTTTTTATTTAGGCTTTTCCTTTGCCACTTGTTGGCAGTTGTTTGATTAATTGGCCAACGGAAAATGTTTTACAAATTGATAAGGGGTGCTCGCCGGGCGGCGGGGAGGAGGGCGTACTATGACGAGGCCCGGGAAATTGTCGTGGTAAGTTATGCACCAAGTTCCGGCGCAAACTCGTTGACAAATGTTCGCGAATTAATGCCTGAAATTTAAAGTTTAGCCGAACAGCAGGCGAAAGTTCAGCAGGAGAGCGGATAGAGAGATGGAAAGGGAGGGAACGAGAGACATTCCTCGGAAAGTAAAAGTAATTTATGCAGGCTGTTAGGCTTATATCAGGCCAATATTCATGCTTAGACTCTCAACAACTTTAGTTGCTTCTGGAGAATATTTTAGAGCTCAGCAAACATATGCAACATAAAACAGACTACCTTTATATTCGAAGAGTAAAAGAGTTTCATAATTATCGCATTCCAGGGGCCCAGCGTGTGCTGCCTGTTCCGCAAAATATTTACTGCCGCACTTTAATTATGCAGTTGGCGAACCCTTTGCTTTTCCTTTTAGTGGATGTGCAAACTTTGGCGCATTTTATGGGGCGCTCGTTAGATGCGGCCGCGGAGATTGTGATAGGGGGTTTGGGGCCGCTCCTTTATGAGTTGGAATAATATCAACAGAAGACGTTAACAACGCGCACGGCTCATTATAATGGGCGGCACTTTATTTAAATGCGCGCACGGCACATCATTAACAAGGCAAACGGCTTGGCCGGCGATTGGCCGGCCAACAGGAAGGATGGAGGATGCGTCTCTATTAGCGGACGACCGCACGCACCGACAGCGACCAAAACGATTTCATAATATCTCAATTGAGGCTTGCGGCCCGCTCCATTGGCCATCGCCCATCAAAACATTGTGCAATGCACAGTGGGGCCAAGGCATGACGGAAAGCTCAACAAATTTAAAACGATGATTATTCTTCTTGATAAATTGAAGTAAAATAATTTTAAATATCTGAGAAATATATACCTTAAATATTCATCTTCACAATGTCCAGTTCAAGCTTCTTTAAAATTAAATAATAATTTCACTGAAATTTCTAATAAGATCTCATCTATGCACTTTTTCTTCTAGCGCTTGTCTCAATGTGCAGCGGCTGGCGCCTTAATTGGTTTCTAAGAACTGGCATCTGGCCCTTGCTTTGGTCTTTGGATACCGTTCTGGTTCTGGTTCTGGCTATGCGCTGTGCATCTACGTGCTGTTCTATGTGCGTTTGCCTATTACGAGTCGGTTTCTTGGCTATGCCCGCTAATTAAGGTCGTCAGCGGCCTGCGCTTTTGTGCGTTTGCAAATTACCCCGCAATTGGCTAAAGGCAGCCAGCCAAGTGGCCAAGGGGCAAGGAGCTCTGCTTCTCATAGTGTTTTGCCTCACCTGGTAATTGCGTGCAATGCCTGCTGGGCGCAACAGTGCCTGCTAAACTGTGATTCAAATGATCGGCCCTGGCGCAAATGTCGCTTCTCGCATCGTTTTCATTTTCAACAGGGAACTTTCATTGTCTCAAATCGAAGAATGTGCATTGCTTGCTTTCACAATCCATCACCTGAAAGTCAATCAAAATCAATTTAGATCATGGTTTGACAACTCACTTCAAACGAAATCATACTATCATGTCAGTTGAGTATTTACCAGCCAAGTTCATGTCTGACTGGCTTCTGGGCAATTGGTAAATATTGTGAAAGAAGCGCTTGAGTGTTGGTTGCAATTAAACGCCCATTAAGACCACATTGGATCGATCAATCAATCAATCAAAAGCAGCCTGTTTAACTACCGAAGACAACAATCAATTTTTTGGCAGCACTTCCGCTCATCCTTGACACAATTATGAGAATATATTTATGAGTAATTATGGCAGCAAATGGGCATCATCAAAGATATATATGTATATAGATATTTATCTCTGTACAGCCCACCATGGATTGTTTATTGTTACAAATCATTTGGCATTAGTTTTTGGCATCAAATGCGGCGCACTTTATGTGATTTATCTGTCAGCCTTCGAGCATGAGAGCAGCAGCAATATACTCCATATGTATATCTAACAGATATGTGTGTATCTTTGTATCGCCAAAGTAGTTAATTACGCGCGTGTATCTGTCAGATACATGTGCCAATGTTCGGCCACAGCCAGCGGCCAAAAAGCGCCACGAACAAAGCTAATCAACTTGGCTGGCAAATTGTGTGCAGCAAACTGAAATGATATCGAAAGAGGAAAACCATTGAAAAGCCCCAAAACCACGAACAACAAAAACAAAAGCGAACAAAATAAAAGCAAAACTAAATTTAAATGCAAATTGCTTAGAGCCAAAGCTAGGCTTACCTCTGGGGCTGGGTAGTCGCGACTCGCGACTAGCCTGAGAGTTTTATTGATAGGCCCCTTGGCCATAATGTTGCGCCGAAATTATTAGCACTTTGTTATTTTCGGCTGCCACGCCTCTTTCTTGTACGCATTAGCACTAAATTCCAACAGCCAGAGAGTGTGAGGTAGAGGGCGTGAGGGAAAGAGGCGTGTGTTGGGCTCTGTTCGGCCTATCGTGATAAATATTTTGTTTTGTGCGCCGCAATAATGGCTGATTGTTCATTTCATCCTCCATGGTCACTTTATGCGTAATTCGTATTATCTGCAGTACTTAATTAGTATCTTAAAATGCTTTCGTCACATATATCTTTCAATTAATCTAGCGCCAAAGCAAGGTCACATTTTATTTTTATTTAATTTGTATATATTAATTTAAATATATTTTATTGAGTTTGCGTTATGTTTCAGTCATGCTTAAGTTTGATTGGGCTTTCGTGGCTTCTTTCAGGGTAATCCCTAAATCTTCTAGTTGGGATAGCTTTTATTTATAAATTTTTTAAATTATTTTAATCTGTTATATTGCCGCTTATATCAAATTGAATTTAATTTTTCTTTAGGAACAATTTTTATTATTAAAATTTAATTTATTTTTTATTTATTACTATATTTTATTTAAAAAAATTTATTTTATTTATTCATTTTGATAATTTGATCCTCTACTTCCTCATTCATTTCTTTATATTTGACATACAATTTTAGTCAGTGATTAAAACATAGTACAACCTGTTGTCTGCCTGCGGCTCATCAGTTGGCTCGAGGAAGTTTTGTTGTGTGTGTGTCCAAGAGACGCATCAAAACTTGCGCAACTTGTTGCACAGTTGCAAATATTTCCAGGTGTCGCTTGATGACCATAAAATATGCGATTGACAATTGGCTGACCGCTGTGAACCCACGAACCCTCGGCCAGGCCGGGCCAGGCTACTCTCGGTAGGCTGGCATCTTCACCTTTGCCATGCTGTTGCCGTCGTTATTGTTGTTGTTGTCGACGTCGACTTTCCACGCTTTTCACTTTCTTCTGCACGACGAGACCCGCCACATGACAGACGAAATTTTCGTGGTTAAAAGAAAAAAAAAATTAAAAAACAAATCTGCTGAGAGAAGAAAAAAGAAAATGGATATAGGAAAACTCAGAAATAAATGCAAATTGCCAGCGTGTGTCGCGACTTCCTTGCAGCATCACGTAATTAACATTAGAGTTGTCTTTTGTTGTTGCGCTAGGTGAAATTGTGCGCCGGGCTTTCGTAATGAGGAAATAAATGTGGCCAAATGCGTTGGCGTTGGCGTCGACGGCAACCGCGGCTATGGCAGCGGCAACTGCAGTTGATAAGCCGCAAACGAAGACGCGTTGCAGCTTGCCGATGTCAATGCACCCGAGCGACTGACATGCAACACTTATCGCTTAACTGATAAACTCAACTGTCAAGTTTGTGTCCTAAGTCTTTTGTTTTGCAGCCATGTGAAGTCTTACGGATGTGTTATCTCCAGTTGCTTGGCCTTTTAGAAGACATCAACTGAACGCTTATGCATCATTAGCAAACACAACATTAGAACTCATGATTTAATAATATCATATTGCGAATGTCAATTGCGCAGCTCATTCCGCTAAATGGATGCTACGTGTTGCAATTCCAATGCCCGAGATACCGCAAATAAAAGTCAAGGCCTGCACTGCACACCCATCGACTGCTCTCTCAGCTGTTGTAGTTCCCATGTGCGCTGCTGCTGTTGCTGTTTGTGTTTGGGCCATGCGCTGGCGGCTCGCTGTTCCCATAGCAGTTCAAGACAGATTTAGATTAGAAATATAAACCGCATCATAATTATGAAATGTCCCTGATTTGTATCTCTGAAGGTTGAGGTTTCATTGTAAACGAAGTTTTTATTTTTATCAACATTTTATTTATTTATATCTATTTACAGAAATTAATAAAATTAATTTTTTTATATATATATTTAAAATTAATTAAAAGTCTATTAAAAATCATACTCCAATCTCCTTAATAGCTACTGAAATAATTCCTGCAAGCCGGAAGTGTCAGTGAAAATTGTAAACGGCAAAAAAAGGTAAGAAATAAAAGCACATTGTGCATGTTAGGGTTCTCTCAGTGCAGGTTTCAGTCTGTTGGCTAATTTGTTGGTTTCTTGGAAGCGCTAATCAAAAGTTTAATGGCCAGCAAAAGGGCCTAGCAGCGCAGGAGATGAGGCAGAGAGCATGGGGCTGGGAGGGCACTGGCAGTGGCATGCAAAAGTAAAGCGAAAAGCAAACAAATATCGACAGAGCAGCCACAAGTGCGCAAACTGCCAGCAATAGCCAACTGCATGGAGTCGTTCAACAATTATGCAGCAAAATCCACTCGAGGCGTTGCCCGAACCGGCGCTGCCAAGTGATTCTAATGATGCTTCTAATGATATAGTCAAAAGAGATGCGCGCGCGCTGGCCGAGTCCGTGGAGCTGTTCAGACATTCGACGGTAGCAATTGCAACTGCGCGCCGGGAGGAAAGTGCAGTTAAGTGTGGCCACAGCCAATGCCCACTGCGCCAGGCGACCAGCCAAACTTGCATGTGCCAAAGCTTAACCCTCAAGTGAGCGGCTGGGGCGAAAACTCCGCTATTAACATAATACTCAAAAATAAAACTGGAAAATGGAAAATCCCGAAAATATTTATGAGATAAGCTCAATTCAGTTTCAACTCAGTTCAAATAAAAATTGCATATCAAATGTAGAATTCTTCTACTTCTCCATAGATAAGTTGCCAACTATTTGACCAAGGTATTTTTTAGTGAGTTCCACATAAGGTTTAAGTAAATGTTCTAGCTTGAAGTATATTGCAAGTTGGTGGCACGGTCCCCACCGCTGCTGGCTGCTGCCTGCCGTCTGCCACATGGCTTGCAACGTCAGTTTTTCCGCTTTGATTTTGCGTTAATCTTGGCTTGCACCTGTTGGTGGTGCCCGTTTGGTGGTGGTGCTGCGGCTGCTGCTGGTGGTTCCTTCTGGTTCCCGTCGTTGCCGTTGTTCAATTTTGCGTGCCGTTGCCGCCTCTGTTATTTTAACAATCTGCCATTTAAGCGTAAAAAATGTTGCCTCGTTTCGTGCCGCAGCGTTTTGGGCTATTTGATTTGGCAATCATGGCCAGCGATGGCGCTATGCCCACTGCGTCGACTGTGCCTCAGTTTGATTCGGTGTCGGTGCCTTGCTTTGCTTTGCTTTGCTTTTAGCTGCGTTTGTGTTTGTTGTTTGGAAGCTGGTTCGCTATTGCTTGGGCGGTGGCGGCATTGCGTTTCGTCTTTTGGGCCTCCTTTTTGGGCGAACCATTTGGAGTTTGGGCCACATTCGCTGGGGCGAATTGTGTGTGCAATCGAATAGAATGAACTATTTGGATTAGCCAAGAGTGTGCAGCAGTGGTGCGTGTTGACTGAATAGAAAGTCGATCTTTAGTAAAATTCCTATATAACAAGTCATAAAGTTCCCAAACAGTTCATAATTCTTACCTAAACTCAATTTGCCTGCATTTATTTCAGTCAACACTGGGAATAGTACTATAGTCGGTATATAGTATACTTTACATACACTTAACAGTATCTTAACATTATGTTATTCGCATAGAATTAATATAGACAGAATTGAATGCATGCTTAGACTTTTAAAGGGGATATGCTATAGATGAAAATTATTTAAATTGTATTAACTTGGCACTCGAAAAAATATTAAATATGCAAATTTAGCTTGGGCAAACCCTAACATATTTCATCCATGCTATTTACAGGGTATTATAATCGATCGCAACATACTTATATTCACAAACGCTCAGTCTGGGCGTTATGGGCCATTACTCTGAATGCTGTTGCAAGACTCATGCCTGCGGCAAGGTTGTTTGGGACAGCAACAGCCCACGGTATAACTGCGTCCAGAATCTATTGCCATTTAGCTAAACTGTTCAAGTCGCATCTTTGTAGGCAATTTGATAACTGCCTTGGCTCTTTTCTCTCTCGTTTTATCGAGCGATCGTTGGTCGACATAAATTTTAAGACGGCGGCAAGGAAATCAGCTCAAACTTCCAACAATCAGCTACCAGATTACAGCACAAACAGCATCCAACAGCAACATCAACATCAATAACAACAACAACTGCAAACTGTGGCAATTGCGTAAATGATGTTCTAATACAACATCAATTACAATGGCAAGCGGCCCATGGCCAAACGGTAATGATGTTACAGCCTCCAAGATGCGTTGCACATTGGTTGCGATATATACGATAAAAGTACGAATATTATGAAAATTCCAACTTTTATTCTTATATTGAAATTTCTAAAAAATATGCCAAGCATTCAGAAGAATAGTGTAATAGAAATATTGAAAATATATATTTAAAAACAATGATAACATTCATGATAACGTAATATTAAATTATACGTTTCTTTGCATGCCTGTAGTATTATCATAATATATAGTAAAACATCTGTTTACAGAATGTTAATTCACTCTAAGCACTAACTTAACATAACAGAAAAAAAAATGCTAATGTTATTATTGTACATATCTGCATATGTTAGCATATATAACATTAACATTCCCTGTTAATAACAAAAGGCCACAGTTAATGCCATTTATTAGTCACCTATTAAAAGATTTTGAATTAAATTGCCTTAGGTCGATTGAAATGCGTTACGCATTTGCGTATCCTTGGGGTGGGCCTTTACACTTTTCCTTTTACTCCACCCTGAAGCACTGTGCGTGTGCATTTGGGAGCTCTGTTCAACTGATGGGGGCTTACGGCATTCACGCCTTGTTGCTGGCTGGTTGTGTAGCTGTTATCGTTGTCGCTGGCACTGGGCGAGGGGTGAGTTGCAATGTCGACGTGCAACGGGCAACTGGCAGAACATGTCTCCGGCTCTCTGGGTCTTTCGTCGCGCGTTTCTTGTCTGCGGCAGGCAAACAATTTCATGCATGTTGCTGCCGTTGCAACAACAGCAACAGCAACAGCAACAAGAACAACAAACAACCGTTTTACGCATGCGTGTGCCACAAAGCCAAGACTCAGGCCTAAGCAGCCCCAGCCTGTTGCACCTGTTGCCAAAGTGTGTGCCGCCCCTGCTTGCCCCCTAAGCACCAGCTCATGCCTCCCGAATTCAGCCTTCCCCACAGCAGCTGCTGCTTCAGTTTATGCTTTAATTGTGGAAATTATGTGACATTTGTTGTTGTTGGCCGCGTCTGTCATAACTAGTAGAGTTGTAATTAAACTGGTGCTGCCATGCTCTTCCCCCCCTGCATTCCTCCTGCTCGCCTCACCAATTGCTGCCTCGTGGCGTTGTTGTTGTTGTTGTTGTTGCCGCCCATGTTGACAAACGTCGGAGACAGTTTTGTGGGCTTTACGCTGGCTGTAAACATTTGACGGTTGTTTATTGCCAACAATTGATGCATGGCTGCCTGTGGATGATGCATAGCAAGCCACCAGAACAGATGACAGTAGCTGCAACAACAACAACGGCAACAGAGCTTACGAAATGGAGGAGATTGAAAATAGAGGCAGAGTCGAATATATTATATATATTATCTGCTATAGCAGATAATATAAAGATTAAAGTATATATAAACTTATTCTGAGATAATATTGATGATGATGATGAGGATGTTGTGCAGCAATGTTAGAAAGTTTAACATTGATGTTACTGGAAGTTAAGATAGTTTTTAAAATAGAAAATAATCTTATATATCTTGTTATAATTAATCAGATATAATATTCCATGATCTGATCTATTTGAAATAAATCAAAATAATTAATTTTTCATTTGATAGAATGTTCTAAATAATATAATAATAATTATTAAAATTCGGTAATATAATGTTCTGATTAAATATTTAATTTATTTTCATTATTTCTTGTATTTTTTAATAATTTAAAATTGAATATATGTATTATACTTTATTCGACCTGAAAGCAGCTCTCTTAAACAAAACAAGTTATTTCAAAGCAAATTGTTAAAAAAAAATAATTATTTATATTATATGTACTCAAATCGAAAGCAGATTAAATTAAATTACTTTGATCTGTTGTTAAATGTAATTTAAGAGCGCTTTTAAAATTGAAGAACTCGGCTTTGATAAAACACCGAACTAGTCTAACTGCACTTTGATTGATTTATTGCTGTTCTTCAGTTACTGCTGCTGCTGCCGCTGTTGTTGTTGTTGCCCGCTCATTAACAGACAAGTTTTGTGGCTGTGCTTGAGTCTTGAACCCGGTTGAACTTGGGCCGCCAACCGCAAACGAATCGCTGCAGCGGCAGCAGCAACAACAACAACAACAATAAAACACCCACAGCCATCATAAAGCATTATACGACCATCTAACTTCCAGTCTCTAGCTCGCTCTCTCACACACTCGCTGTGCCTCACTGTGCCCCTGTCTCGCTCTGTCTGTGGGTAATGTAATCTGCTGCTCTCTTATGGAGTGTTGAGTGCATTACGCGTGAGCTAAACTTTATGGGGTGTTTGTAATTGGAATTGTTGCCTAACTATAACGGTAAGCATTAAGGTCCGAGTCCAGCTAGATCCAATTGCGAAGTGCAGGTCAGCAGCATTTAGTGGGGCACGCTGTTAAAATCAAAATACCGGCACGTAATCCTATAACAAGCAACAGCCCCAAAACACAATTAAGATCTACATTTTTATGGTGTTCAAACTATAAAATTTATATTATTAAATTGCTGTTATAACAGCAACAACAACTGTTAATGCTAATCCCAAAAAAAAGAAAATGCTAGAAAAGAAAATCAAAAATAAAAGTAAAGCAACTTTATTAACATTTACTCATAAATGAGTGCACAAAAGAAAAGCGAAAACCAACGCAGCAACAGCGATCGCTGGCTGCACCAGCAATAGTTATGATTATCGTTATCGGAAGCCGCCGCAAAAGAAAACAAGAGCAGCGCGCAAGGAAGCAAAAGCAAAAAAAAAAAAAAAAAAAAGCATGCACAGCAACGAAATTGCAGATACACTGCAAGAAACAAAGTAAATTGAATTGACACATAAAAAATACAAAAAATAAAGAAATAATCCAATTAAAATTTCAATAAACAAGTTTTAGCAATTATTAAATGAGCTTTTTATATTGAACTTCGTTTTGAAAGCTCTCATAATTCAAGTCTCCTTTACAGACCCCTTGGCATAATCTCGTTACTTGCTCCCAGTCAGTTAGCCGCTGCTGCTGCTGTTATTGCCAATTGCAATTTCTCCATTGTCTCGGTCACTTTTTCTTTTTCGCTGGCGAAAAATGAAACCGCTGCCGCTGTCAACGCTGCCGTCAACGTCAACGTCGCAGCACCCGGAAATCAATCAAAGTAAGGGCATTCCACTTCAACATCGATTGCTTGATGGCATCAAATTGCAATGGCCGACTGCATTGTTATTGTTGCTATAGGCCGCAAGCGCAGCGCACACTTAAAGCACAAAAAACAACGGCAAAGCGAGCGACGGCAGCAGCAGCAACAACAGCAATAAATTCGAGCGCCAGCGTAGGCAGCCACTAAATTTGGTCATTCTCCCATTCTCTCATTCATGCTCTCTGGCTTAGCCGTAATGCAGCTATGCAGCAGGTGCCGAAAGCTTTGCGAAGCTGTTGCCCGAGCTTTCAACTGTTTGTTTGTTTGCGGTTGTCTTGTGCCGGTCGTTGTTGCTGTGGCGTCTGTTTTCATTGATAAAAATTTTATGGCGCGAATGAGTTGGAAAATACGACGTGTGTATGTGTGTGGGAGAGCGAGAGCGTGAAGCGTGGCTTGAGCTGCTCAGCACAGTAACGTCCAGAAAAGTAGGAGTGGTGTTCGGTATAAAATTCAATTGCATGTGAATGGCTTGGGTTGGGATTGATGTGTAAATAACATTTCCTAAGTTTAACTCTTTTCATTATTAATACAAAAGGTTACTTTAATCATAACTATTTGAAATGTCATATGCCTAACATTTCTGTAACTTATTTAATTACATTTGACAATAGGGCAAACTACTGTAAAATGCCAGCAACAATACACATAGTGCACCTAAAAGTCAAAGTGTGAGCTATGCCCTGTTAAGTGTTCCTGCTCCCAGTCCCGTTGCATGCGTAGTCAACCTTCAGAGCTAGCCGCCCAGTACTCAGAAATTTCGCGAATACCTCAGTAACAACAGTAACAGCAGCCAACAGCTGTTGGCAGCGCGTGCTCTCACTCACTCACTCACTCACCCGCTCACTCGCTCAGTCTCTCTCTTTTTTCGGAGAGCCGCTACGAATGAACGCAGCAGGTGCAGTAACAACAACACCGATTCGTAACAAGTGCCGAGCGAGCGCTAAGCTTTCGTCTGTCGCTGGGCATCGACAGTTTGCGGCGTTGTCGTTGAACAGTTTGTGAACGACTTTCGTGCGAGACAGACGTGAGCGGCAGCTAAGTGCTTCGTTTTGAACACAGCAACAAAATTTAATATCGAATTTCGAACTTTGGCGCGGCTTTCGCAGTAAAAAAAAAAAAAACAAGTAATATTTGTAACGTGTATGGGAAATTAAAGGCAACAGCGACTGCAACAAGTGCAATATTGTGCATAGTTTTTTTATAGCAAAGTGTTGCCAAGTGTAACACACTCATATATTCACACACACATACGTAGCTCGCAGCTAACTTGGCAAGTGGACATGTCTGCGTCTACTAAACTGGAGCAGCACTCCAAGCCCATACTGAGTCCAACACGATCCCTTGATGAAGGTTTTGAAAGTGATCCGGATCGGGTTTCAACCGATTCAGAGCATCAAATAAATAACAGCAACAACAACAGCAATAACAATGCCAGCAAGTTGGCGCAGCTTAGTTCAGCGGCAACGGGCGGTGCCAGCAGCAACAACAACAGCAGCGGCAACAACAACAACAGTAGCAGCAACAATAGCAACCTGACAGAGAAACGCGGTGCGCTTAGCTTGGCCGCGCCGCAATTGCAACGTCGCGATTACTACAAGGATCAATTGCAGCAGCAACAACACCAACAACAGCAGCAGCAGCTGCAGCTTAAGCAACAACACCAGCATCAGCAGCAGCAGCAGCGCCTGCAATATCAGAAGCAACGCCAGCCGATGGTTGCCAGTGCCGCCGCCAGCATTCACAATCATCGCTTGACCAGCGGCGTCAGCGTTGGCGCCGGCGCTGCAGCCGCTGCTGCTGCTGGATATCGGCGCGGACGTCGCCTGCATGTGACACCGCCTGCGCGGCACGCGATGCGCTCGCACTCGGTGGACGCGATTGGCAGGCAGCGACATGGCTACGATCCGAGCAGCCTCATCCTTAAGCACGATGGCAACGGCAACGTCAGCAGCTGCAGCAGCAGCAGCGTTGGCGTCGGCGGCGGCGGCAGCGCCAACAGCCGCATGCTCAACTACAAGAGCGGCGCTTCGACCGGCGGATCAGCGGCAGCGGCAGCAGCAGCCGCAGCAGCCGCGGCCGGGCAGGCTGCGTTGCTCGTGCAGCCCATCTCTAGCGCCACGCTGTCGCCGCTGGTGGGCGTCGGGGTGGATGGTGTGGGTGTGGAAGGCAGCGGCGGTGCATCACCCGTTATCGCTTCAGCCACGCACAGTCTGTACACCTTCTATCCGGCCGAGGGCAATCTGCAGGTGTGGCAGACCGAGTGCGGGGATCTGACCTACAAGTCCTCGAGGAATATGCATCAATTACACAAGGCGCCCGTGTGCTGGACGCAGTCCATACCCAGGCAGGCAAGACGGTGAGTCCTTTGAATTTGTTAAATGGGATTTAAAACAAGTTTAAGAATTTAAAGAATTTTTTCTCTATTTTGAAAATTTAAATCGAAATCGAAATATTTTTTGGATTATATACATATAGACAAAAACATTGCTGGAAGCCTCCATATAAACCAAAATATATATTCTAGAAATTTCTCAATAGTTCAAAATAGCTTCTAAAATATCCATAAAAAGAGTATACATATATTTCTTAATAGAATTTTTATTAATATACTAGAAATTTGTATATAAATAATAAATATATTTTATATTTGTTATTATTATTTTTCATAATTTTAAGAAATTAAGAAATCTAGAAATTTTTCTAAATATAAAATTTTACTTCCTTATTTATCCTATCCAAATACAACTTCTAATAATGGAAATTAGATAGCAGTATAGATCTTTAATAGCTTGATTTAATATAGAAACTAATCTGTTATCTGAAATTTAAAATTTGATTATAGGACATAGCCATGCTATATTTTAAAATATATATCTTGAGGTTTTTGCCCTGTAATCAAACAAGTTTCTAGCAAAGTTCAGTAAATTGTTGTGCTCTGGTTTTCCATTTAATTATTTTCGTATTTCTTCGTCGAGCTATTTCAAAGTGTACGCTAATGGGTTAATTGGTTCAGTTTTATTTTTGGCCAAAAAGAGTCAATAGCCATTTCATCTCAGTGCGGCAAAGTGAAAGTCTTCAGCAACAGCAGCAGCAACAACAACAACAGACTGACCGCGGCCAAGTTAAGCGCTGCCTGTTTGGCCAAGCGCATGTGTCATTTAACTTGGCCGCGGGGGCTGCAATTAAAATGCCTTCAAAACTGTAACAGCAATAATTGCTTTACAGCGTCCTTTAGCAGCGCTGTTAAGCCTTTTGGCTTTGCATAAGAGTTCGCTGTAAAGCGCGACCCCAAATTAAACGCACAAATTGCAATTTTTGCGCTGCGCACATAAAATTTGCCAATTTCTGCGCACTTTTTATTATTGCCTATTTCGGCTGTCTTTTAGTCATGTTTTGGGTTTTTTCTTCTTTTCCTCCTTCTTTTGCTTTGTTTCTGTTACAATTTGCAAAGAGCTGCTGAAATGTGTGTTTGAAATTTGAAATTTGCCTCGCATTTGGCTAATTTTTATGACTCTGCGCATTTGGTGCGCAACATTTATTGTGATGCAAAAGCATGGGGGCGTGGTCAGAGCCCGAAGGGCATCGAGGCCGTAAATTTAATGAAACTCCAAATAAATTTAAGATAGTAAAAGTTGCTGAACGCTTAAATTGAGGTTAGTTTAACTGATTTCAGATTTTTTTCTATGGATTAAAATTGATTAAAAATATTATTTTAAGCTACCAGAAAAGTAGCCTAATTTAAAATTTTAAATATATTTATTAAATTATAATTATCATTCGAGATTGGTATATTAGAGATTAGTATATCTAAGCTCGATATCTTTTATTATATCTTTTATTATATATATAATAAAAGATAAAAATCGGGAATATCCTTTCTCTTAAAGCACTTAGATACCTTAACACCATGTGCACATTTTAGGCCACATACAAATTCCTCGCACTTGTGCCATAAGCATGCAAATAAACCATAAAATTTACTTTCAATTTGAGTCAATCTATTGGCGCGAGTAGGCGGCGTCGTTTAGGCCATTGCATAAGCCATAGCAGCACATGCTCAAATTGTTTTTAATGTTATTTAAAAGCCTTTTACTTAAATTCGAGCACCCACACATGCCAGCATAGCATAAAACGCTAAGAAAATGGCTGCAAAATGCATTTTTGATGCGCAAAAAATAAAATCAATCAAATGACTTAGGCAACAAACTTGATTAGTTCAACACACTCGTGAGCCGCCATTGTTGTTGCTGTTGATTGAAACGCACTCAAATATACATCTGGTATGTTACGACCATTGCCTGCAAATCAAATTGCATGATGCGCAAAAATGTTTATTTTTATGCTTCTTTGAAAAGTAAAAGTTTTTTATTTTGTTCGCAAATTTATTTACATTGTGATGGTTTTTTGTTTGTTTTTTTTCGCCTTTATCATCTTCTCTCTCGCTAGGCGCTTATGTGTCATATATTTTTTCAAACACTTTTGCTTTTCATGAGTTTATTTTTTCGCCTGACACTAATTTGTTTGCATACGGAGGCTGCGACGGCGACTGAGGTGTGGGTGTGCTTCAAAAAACCTATGAAAGTAGTTGTTTTTTGGCCGTATGTTGCCATATTGGAGATGTGCGAAAGTTAACTTAACTTTGTGTTTGGTTATTGCCGCCCTTTGATGTGAGGGTGCGGCACTGGCCAAGTGTTTATTGTGTGTATTTGAGTGGGTGAAATTATGCATCAAGTAAATTGTGCAATTAATTTAAGTGTTTAGCTGTTGACGTGGCTTATGACTTCAAGTGGCATTTTAATGATAGAGTATAGCTAACCGTAGACTATACTTCCCATTCGATCCATTTCACTTACAGAACTTTCTTGAACTTCCCATACGGTTGCAAGCTACCCTTAAATGATTGTGGCATTCCCATGCTCGACTTGGCGTAGTGAGTCAACCCGCATTCGATCCCTATCACACACACAAACAAAGCAAATTTGCATGTCACAAACACACACACACACACACACATGTTTATGCATAATTACCATGACATGCAGACGCACAAAGCCGCAAACATAAAACAAAAAATTTCATTACATTTGCTGGCCTTTTGGCTTATGAACCGAGGGCTGAATAACCAACCACCTGCCCACTCCTCAGCCCGCTTCACATATGACTTCACATTTTTGGCCCGTGACCCAAACGGGTGCGCAGGTGTCGACACTCGAAACAGCCAACTGACGCTGACTCAGGCGCTTACAGTAAGGGGGCAGCGCTGAAGAGGGTGACGGGTTCCACATTGTGTTTGTTTTCATTTTCGCATAATTACAATGAAAAAACGTACTCGAAAACCTGACGAAAATTGTAACAAAAGTTGTGTGACAGACCGACGCATGGAAACCCTAAACGGCGGAGCAAACGATATGCGAGGGAGGGCGGAGTGCGGAGTGCGGGAGTGGGTATCACTGTGAGAGTTTTTTGTTTTTCGTTGCACTGCATTTCCGGCTGGCTCTTTGTTTGCTGGAATCCGCATTTGCCCTCTGATGTCATTGACAGCTCAATTATGGCCGGGTCCACTCCACTTAGAATGAGCTCCACAAAGTGCTGTAGAGCCCGCATTTAGTCTTCTGTCTCATGACTTGCCGAAAAAGGTGTTAAAACAGACGTCACACGAGTCAAACAAGACCCCAAGCAGCAGAAGTCGAAACAAAATTGGATCAAAAGCAGAGGAATGAACTGCGAATGCTCTATTAATATAGATTGTTATATGTACCTGGATATCTTAACATAGAAAAGTGTGTATATGAGCTTGGATAACCAATTCAAATATCATTTCATTAATAACTTGGAATATCTTAGTTGACATACTATATATATGCCTTATAAGTCTGAGAATATGGGTTTGATAGACTTAAACACATTGAGTCTGAGTGAATGGTATACATATATAAATGTATATAGTATACTACTGATCTCAATTTCATTTGAGTATCATTGTACCCACGGCAAGTGTATAAATTATAATGCCTTCATGCCAATTCTCTTAATTACTTTCAAGTGGCACAGCTCTCATTGTTCGCCAAAATAAAACTGAGCCAAAAATTTGAATGTTTTCGATTGTTTAAACGATGATTTATAAACTGAAATGTGGGTGCACTTCAGGCAAAAAGGAAACAGAAAACACAATGAAAACTTAAAAAAAAATAAATCGACAGAAATTAGTATTTGTATTTTGTGTGTGAAAAGCAATTACAGCTTTGACATTGAAATTGCTATTGTCATGTGTTACACATACACACGCACACACACACACACACACACACGTGATTCTGTGCGAGTATGTGTGCGTGTGCGTCATAATACAATGCACAAACAAATGAGCGAAATGAAACAAATGATTCATTATTTTTTTGTGTCTGGCCAAATATTGCAGTCAGTTTACATAGAGACCAGCCGCGAGTTCGTTGCTTAAGTCATTTGTTTGCGCATGTGACAACAACAGCAATGACAATCACAGCGACTGTAATGTCAACAGCAAGCTTAGCAGGCTTACTTATGCTCGCCCGAGCTATTATGTAAAAGAAGTTCGTTGCCTCAGTCATTCGTTTTCAGTCTAAGCAGCTTCCTCATATGTTTCATTTTTGACCAAATATTGACACTCAAAAATTGCTCATTGGACAGCCATAATGGTTACTCCTTAGCTGTTTGTTTTTTGTTGTTGTTGTTGGCTTTTGCCAAAAATAAAAGCAAATTAACAATAAATTTTGATTTGAAAGCAAATGCGGAAGATTCAGCTTGTTTGATGCTCACGGCTGCTCTTGGTCATTCTACGATTGCTGTTGTTGTTGTTGTTGTTGTCTGTTGCAAATAAGGTGCCTAATTAAAAATATGAAGAAGCCGCAACAGCAGAACGTTGTTGTTGCTCATGAGCAATCAGCGCTCTAAAAAAAGAGTCAAAACATGTTCATCAAGCTGAGGCAAGAAATAACGCAGCTTTATTTCTTGGCTGCTTTTTGGCATTTTCATCAAATGGCTTAAAGTGATTGGCAAATACGCCAGCCCCAGTCAGAAATCTTGAGAGAACCTAACATTTTGTTGTTTCTATTGCCTCTATATTTATTTATTTTTTTTGTTTCAAAAACATTTTCTCGGCTAGATAGCCAACAATTATGGCCACAAAACTGGACACAAGCTGAACAAGAAGCTGTGCGGATAGTGGCAGGGGGAGTCTTCAGCAATTAGCGGCTTTGTTTACAAACTTAAGTGACAAATTTATGGGGATTCTTAATGGTAATCGCATTGCTGTGCCAGTTGGCATAGCCTTGAGGCCCCTTTGATAGCTTGAAAAAGACATCAAAACAAAAGATTATAAAAATAGTTTTTCAATTTGAATATTCAATCTTAAAATACTTGATGTGTTTGCATGAGTGCATGCGTGTGTGTGTGTGCTTGATAATTATACGATTTTTTTGTGGATTCAGAGGTGTGTAAATATATTGTAAATAAACTTTTATTTTTGTAACTTGACTGATAGTTCAGGGACTTAACTTGGTTTACATTTCAGAGTTGAAAGAATTGAGTCAAGCTTAGGAAATTACTTAAAATAAAGTAAGAGTTGAGTTTAAGTTGAGAGAAATTCCTTTTTGTATGATAAAAGAAGATAAAATTAGTTAAGTTATGTTAGCTTATTAGTCCAGTGATTACTTATATTATATTATTTCTCATGCTTTTTCCGTTACAAGCTCAGCTTAAACATTTTTTTTAACTATTAACTTGGTATATGGCACATACTCAACCGACTAAATTTAGACTCCCATTAGTGTAGTCAGCACTCTTTAAAGCTTTTAATTCCCTTTAATTCCTATTTCCATTCAATACTTTCCCAGCTTCGCGTGGCCCCAACTGACATGTTCATTAGCTAACTGAATGATTCGCGTGGATATTCTAATTTGAGCTAATATTCAGCTTTTACTTTTGCTGCCCACGTAGCATCGTCGCTCTCAACTTCTTCAGCTTGCACAGCTGCTCTAAGCTGCCCAATTTCCCTTCGGAGTCTAGCCATAAATTGCCGCGTGTGTGTCTGGCTAATTAACATATTTTGTATATAATATTTTAGTATTTCTTTTATTTTTTTCATTTCGTGAATCTTTGTAATTAAAAACGCGCAAATCTTTCGCATTTTCGCCAAGAATTTCGAGTCGTATATCAAATGGCAGCAGCCGAAATGAAAGTTGTGTAAATATAAACAAATCTTCTGTGGCTGCTTTTGGCTCAGTGGAATTTGTTGTTGTACAACAACTGCCACTAGCATTCAACTGTATTTTATGGAATTGTTTTTAGATATAAAAATATATTTTTATGACTTTTGGGGCGCTTACCACTTGCTTATTAATTTTTAAATGCGTTTTTATGATTCGGTTTTAGTGCATTGCATAATTCGTTGTTATTAGTCTTAATGTGTTCTTAGTTTTAATATTTATTCATTGTTATTTTTTAATGAAAGCGAAAATACCTTTTCAAATATTCCAGTTTATGAAAAAATGTTTCTTTTTTGTCATGCAAATGCTGGAATTTAAAATGTTAATCTGCCATAGAAATTCTAAACAAAAACTTGTTTGAGAGGGGGGCGTGTGCTTGACAACAGATTTGTAAACACGCTTCAGACTGTTTTTTTTTTAAATATTTTGTTGTTGTTTTTGTTTTGCCAATTACTGTTCAAACAAAAGTTTTCTCTAATTTGCTGACACGGACACAGTTTCGGCCCGACTCGCATGTCATGGCCGGGTTCTAATCAAAAATCCCACAGGCAGCAGCTGGAGCTGGCGAAACGGCTGGACGTGGTCCATTGATGCAACAGCTGAGATAAACGTCAGGCGATGTTTGTTTGGTTTTTTGGCCTTTGGTTTTTTCTAATTAATAATAATAACAATTGAAGCGCAGTTTCAGTTACAGTTCCGCATCAACCAACCAACGGCAACAGAAAAGGCAAAAGGTGTTGAAAATGTATCTGAAGTGCTTCTCTTTCTTCTTCCTCTCTCTGTTTTGTCTTTGGTCTATTTTCCTGGCCCAAATCAGAGCGGTTTATCAAAATTACTTACAAACTTGGCTAAATTGCATTTATTTTAATTAAAACTGAGGCTTTGTGGCTTATAAAGCAACATTTTCCCAGCGCGCGTTTTAATGAAGTTTTCATAAATGGAAAATTGGCTTGGCATACGGGTTAAGGCTAAAGGTTTACGGTTAAAAATTTTTATTAATATTTCAGAAACTGTTTTTATGTATTTTGAATATACAATTATTATAAAAAATAGTTTTATTTATATTTTATGATAATTATGTAACACTCTGCATTAGGGCAAGGGCATAAAATTTAAAATGGTTTCATATTGCTAAGTAAGAGTGAATTGTGTACGGTTCTCATTCTAAATACGAATTTTCATGTACATGCTTAACGTGTATTAACTACCTCTAGCAAACTGAAAGCAAATAAATTTGAATCTTTGCTTTTATAACACGTATCGAGTTCATTTTAAGCTGCATGCTTTGTATACATAAAATTTGATAGCCCATTCAAGAGGATTAACGATTCGATTAGCGAATTGTTCCATTAACTAGACAATTACAGAGACGGGCATAAAATTGCGCTATCTGGAATGCCTTTTGAACTGATCTAATCCGAGTTCCCAGAGTTAAATTAGTTAAGTTTCGTGTTCGATTCTAACGCCTGTGCCCATTAAAAGCGATTTAAAATAATTACAGCGCCGAAAACGAAACGAAGTAATTAGCGAAAACAACAACTAGACAGAAGAGAACGCAATGCGAATTAAATAAATTGCTATACAAATTCATTTTATTGACTCGCGTGCGTGCCACGCTGAAAAAGAAACAATCAAACAAAAAAGAAACGTGCGTGCCGTTGTCGGCAATGCCCGACTAGACGCTGCTCTGCAATCATTGAAAATAGTTTTAAAAAAATATTTAAAAAATAAAGTGCATAAAATGATGAATTTTTTGTTTTACATTTTTATAATTTATAATTTTATAATTTAAATTTAATCTACAATAAATTCTATTATAATAATAGTGTATGATAAGCCTCGCCCTTCCACTTCTACATAGATTTGCATGAAACCAATATACCCTATTTAGCTACTTTCAATGGGAATAGAGCATAAAAACAAAAGCTTAAACAAATTAGCGCTTAAAAAGTCAAAACCAGAACCAGAATCTGATATCAAGACAAAGTGAATGCTGAAGTGGCTAAAGATGGACAGACGTTGACATTTATAGCGCCGATTACGCAATGGGAAAGGGTCTCCAGATTGTTTTTTTAATGAAAACGGAAATGCCATTAGAACAATGCCCAAAAAAAAGAAGAACTGAGTTTTAATTTGAAAGTAACTGAAAGTTCTTTGACTCGGCTGCCCTCGGGATCTACCTTCACTCTGCTTCTCTATAGTATTCTATTCGCTTAATTGTTTACACACATATTTTATTTAAAAATTCAAATTTGTTTTTCACACGCTGCCAACCAAATAAATAATTTTTTTGTAGCTAGCCCACGCCAGAAATTTTGTGGAGAAAAAACTGTTCCACGCGCTTTGCTATAAAGAGGTTTGTTTGTCTTACTGCTGATTAATTTTAATTTTAATTTTCATGTTTTGTTTACTCGCCTGCCTGCTCAGCTCGGCCTGATGGATACATTTGGGCGCTTGCTCTGGCACTAAGTAGCAATTTAACACACACACAGACATACACACGGAGTGCTCCGTTGTGGGCGTTAGCTGTGTCTTTGTCCCCCCTTTTGATCCCATGCCATGCAAATGACAGGCAAATCGCCGGCAAATTGAGTGGGCGTGTTGTATTTAAGAGCTGCTTGCTTAAAATATTTGTTAATTTGTCAAGAAGAGGCAACGACAGCGAGAGCGCTGAAGACGCAGTTAAAATGTTGTTTAAATAGAACTTTTGGGAATTAAGTTGAAATAAAGTGGGGGATGAAGAAACAGAAAGATGGATGGATACAGAAATACTAACAAATAAGTAAATATGGAAATTTTATATTATAATAAGGTAATCAAAGTTGCTTTAAACAATTCTTTACATTTAAGTGTAATATAAATAACACTCTTTAGTTATTTTACTTAGCATAGAATCTGTATGAGTAGCCCAGTAACCTAAAATCCTCCTTAGCTGCAGCAGTTGCTGCTGATGATGCACTTTGCTGTTGCTGCGACAGCTCTGAAGCGACACCCTAACAAATTTTTGCTGACGGCGGCATATTTTCAACACCTGCTTGGCTGTCGCCATGGCTGGCAGGCTGGCAGACAGCCAGGCAGGCAACCTTTGTGCCACTTTGCCAGTTCCCAAAACTCACTTTTGTGTCATTTGTGCCGTGAGCGAGACAGCAGCACCAGCAGCAGCTGCTGAAGAGCATGCGAGAGAGATAAGGCAAAAAATTGTTGTCGCTGCGGATGGTGCAGCATGAGGTGGCACGCAGACAATGCGGTTGTGTTGCATGCATTAGAGCAAGTTCGAGGCAGGCAGCAAATTAACTTGGCCGAGACTCAAACAGAGGCTGCCACGCTGAGGCTGAGGCTGAGGCAAGGAGTGTGGCAGAGACTCAGGCAGCGGCTGGGGCTCACACTCTGACAGCAGCAGACGCATCTTGCCTGCCGAGCGTCGCGAGTCGCGAGTCGCGAGCCATGAGCTGCGAACTGCGCATCTTATTAAGAAAGAAAGTACTTTCAGTCAGGCATCTGCTGGTGTTGTTGTCGTCGCTGCATTTCTTCAGCTATTTTCCACCCATACAATATATGTTATTTATTTCTATTTTTTCTGCTGCTTCTTATTTTTCTCTGCCATTTGCAAGTGCCGTGCGAACTTCAACTTGAGTAGTTGAAGCCAAGCCACACAAGATGACTCCGCTGCTGCTGCCGCTGCGCAGGCACAGCCTTAGCTGCAGTTCGGGACACAAAAATGCCAACTGTAACTGGTTCCACTAGTTTGTAGCTGTCTTTTTTTCGAATTTGGTTTTTATTTCTATTTTATATTTCTAATCATTTCAAATGCGTTTCAATTGCCAGCAAATTGGCTGCTCGCAAGCCCAAAAAAAAGAGCAAACAACTATTTGGGGCTGGTCCAAGTGGTTTGGCCAAGTTTTTAGTGTCTCTAACAAGTCTGGATTTTTTTTTAATTGTTGCCCATAATGCAATTAAATACAAATATTTCTAGCTTGTATTTAATTTGTGTGCAAATATTTGCAAAGTTTTTGTTTGGTCTGCCAAAGTTTGTTGCCTAAGTCTTTTGTATTCGCACATTGGCCACTGGACGAAATGTAATTAAATTAATTATTCGGCTATGGCAGAAATGTAAATGCAATTAGGCTAAACAGATAAATAAAAAAGTATTAATTAAAATAATTAAAACAAAATATTGACAAATATTTGTGTTTTGCTTGAGTGTGGAAAGAGAAATTTGTGACATACTGAGTAAATATCTGGCAAATATGTAAATAATCCGAGTGCAAGTCAAAGAGCTTCGGCTATGCGCCTCAGTGCACTAGAATCGCTTCAGCTGCCAGTTTTTGTCGTTCAGCTAAGACTTCCCTCTTAGCATTTCCGCATTTTTATTTCGATAGCTAATTAAGTTATATAAGAGCTGAGGAATCATAAAGCCATCTCGCCATCCCACCAGTCAGCCAGTCGGCAAGCTAGCACATATTCAGACACTCAGTCACTCACTCACTCACTCGCCCATCGGGCGTGTCAACATTCACATTCATCTGCGCACATAAATCCATTTCGCAGTTCCACTAGCATGCACAGCTAGTAGAAGAAGAGCAAGCAGTGGAAGATAGATAGAAAAGCTGCTGATCTTATGACAGCGCGACTTTCCTATGATGTAATATCGTTTTTAATTAAGTCACGCAAAATTGTGCGCTAATTTGCACGAATTCTATTTTCTATTTCTGCTTCTAATTGGCGCTGAGCTAGGCAGGCCCTAGAGCAGAGTCCATTGCCCCAACGGCCCATCATTATAATTATGTAAACGAGGAAGTAATAGCTGGAGCTAGTTGGATTTTATGTTTCTTTGGGGTATGAGATGCGTAATTGCACAGAGACCCCTTCAGCGTATACTTTTACTTGCTGGGCCGTTTCCTACGGAAATAGTCAGCAGACAGGAGCGCTGGCAGCAGAGTGTGCGGGGACAGCCAAATGGAGGCCTTAACATTCAAAACAGGCAACTGGTCGATGTGTTTATTTCCACTTGCATTTCCCCAACAGCAGCAGCACCAGCAGCAACAACTTTGATTGCAACGACTGTCCGACAAGTTTGTTGCCTAAGTCTTTCGTTTATTTTTGGTCACTTGTCGCAGCGCAGTGTTAATTGAAAATGAAAGTGCAAACACCCCGAATGGAAAATAAAGGCTGCAATGAAAATGTTTGGCCAGTCGCAATCGATAATCAAATGACAAAACGCCCCTTCGAAAAACTTTCTTCTGCTCTCTTTTCGCTTCAATTTGTTTGGCTCCTCTTTTGTTGTTTCTGTTTGCTTTGCATGCCACACTTCTGATTTCCGCATCGTCGCATTGCTTGTGTATGTGTGTGTGTGCGCTTTGAAGCGTTTGACTGCCGATAGCGGAGGGTTTGGTCTAGTCCGATCTGGTCCATTTCGTGCTGACCATGTTCAATTAATGTGGAAAGTGATTGCAAATGAAACTGAAAACTGAGGCTAATAGTGAAATGCAGCAAGACGGCAATAGATTGATTATTTGTTAGGAAGTTGACAATATATATAGATAATGCTTAAGATATATGTAGCAAATAAATATATTAAACTAGATTATTTCTGTTACATTTTTATAAATTCTCTATTTATCATTCGAAAATAACATTGATTTGGCATTTGCTACTAACAAAGATAGAAAAACATCAAATTTAGAAAGCTCTCGATTGCATTCTTATTAATGATCTAAACGATCTGCTCTACTGATGATACTTTTGTGTCATTCACCTATCATTTATATTATTTATGCTGAGATTTGTATATTAATGAGCTTTAGCTTAACTAAATTGAATTTTCTCGGAGCATGCAGCTTATATAGTTGCTATAAATCAGTAACACTTCAACTTGTCAATTCGCTTTCAAAACTCATCAGACTGCGAGTCGGCAGTCTACCTCTCCCCTTTTCTTTCTCTCTCTCTCTCTCTGTCCTTCCGTCGTCTTTCCCTGTAGTAAATGTATATGTTAAGCTGAGCTGTTGTTGCTTCGATTTGTGTCGCTACTTTTGCCGATCGCGAATCGCCGATTGCCGATTGCCGATCGCCTTGGCAATAACAATAATTTCCTGCTAAAGAAAAATTGCAAGTTGGCTAATTTGCCGCAAATAAACGACGCGCAAATAATATACAATTAATTGCCAGACGCAGTTGGAGTCGTCGCCGTTGTTGTTGCTGTTGCTGTTGCTGTAGCTGCCAATGTTGCATTTAAAGTCGTTTGGCGGTCAAATGCATTTGGCCAGCATTAAATGCAAAAAAAGAGAGAAAAACTCTCCGTTTCTGCTTTGGTATCTGGCGTCTTGCATCTGCAGCTCTCCGGGCAGCCGGACATCTAGCCAACATGTTGGCAACTGGGCGCTGGGCAACGCCCACACGCAGATTTCTGCTGCTGGGCAAATTGCAATTTGGCGCTGTGATCGGCAAATTATGAAGTGCCAGGAAAGCCATTTAAACGATTTAATGGCACGCTGCAGCAGCCCAGAGATCGTAAATAAACAGGGCACAGTTGTGGAGCACACCACACAGACGGCTACATTTATGAAGAAGCCCCTTGGTGGTCCAAGAAAATACAAAAAATATAAAGGTAACACTGCTTACGAAATAAGAAAAACATAATCAATATTATGTGTATTTATGAAGTCTTTTATATATAAATACAAATATTTTTAGAAGTAATTAAAAAATTAATTTATTTTAATTAATATTTAAATGCTAACAAATATATATTATAATATATATATTTATAATAATAATTTATTTAATTAAAAGATTTTTACTGTTACTTGTTTAGGCCAGACGCCACTCTTAGCTCTCCAAAAATATTTCGCATACGCCTTAACCTTTCGTGGGCCTTTGAACCACTGTGCGAGATCCAAATAGTTGCTGCTCCTCACATATGGAGCTGAGATTTGCAACAATGTTGCCAATTTGCTGCTTGTATTTTGTTGTTATTGTTGTAGCGGAAGTTGTTGGCGGCATGTTGTGTTGTTGTTAACGCTGCCGACAACAACAGCAGCGAGATGAACTTGAAGATCAGCTGTAAGCGCTGCGCTGCGCCGCTCTGCGTCGTCGCCGTCATCATTTGATTAATTTGTTGTGTTGGAAAGTTTTGTTGCAAAGTGAAATCAGTTGTGTTTGTTTCGACCGACTTGCCTTGTGGCTCAGGCCCAGACTGCAGACCCAAGACCCAAGAGCGAAGACTAGGCACCAGGCACCAGGTAATCCCCATTTCAATTCCAATTCCATTTTCCACGTCGCATTCGCATTCTATTATTATCAGTGCTCTGTGTGGGTATATATATAGAGTAGCAGCTAATGCAAAAGGTTTTTTTGGCGCCCGGGCTGCATGCCAAATCAATTGTGTCTGTTGTCGTTGCGCTTGTCTCTGGATAGTAATAATAATAATAATATATCTGTTAGCTTTTCTGTAGTTTCTCCATCTCTCTCTCTCTTTCTCTCTCCCTATCTCAGTTTCCATGGATGCCACTATGTTTGTCAAGTGTCTCGAATGGCGGCACGTATGAAAACATTTCGTCTGCTTTCTTTTCAAAAACTTCGACGGCTGCTGAGTGTTAAAAATCGGCTTCGACTCGGACTTCAGCTGTGGCTCCGACTCTGCGCCGCCCGCCCCTTTTTGCTACACTTCTTTTTTGTTGTGCCGTGTGCCCAACGGGCGCTAATTACGCAAGCACATACTTTGCTGGGAGCACAGCGCAGAGACAGAAATGAAAGCCCATCCATCAGTTGCAATGGATATGAGTTTGTTTTCAGTTAGGCGATTTTCATTTAGCGCTCCAAATTGTTTTGTTATGCAAATTAGTTATTAGCCGCATCTTAATTAAATTAACACCATTTTTTGGATCGCCAGAGAGTCTCTCACTCATCCGCCGGATAACAGAACAGAGCATGTGCTAAAAACTTTGCAAAAAGCAGCTTTCAGCTGAAATTGTTTTGGTCCAGAATAAATAGGCTGTGGTCATTAGTCGAACATGGAACAGATATCTCCATATTTGAATATATAATTATTCTTATAAATATATCTATAATTACTAATGGATACAGATCACTATATCTATCTGTCAGGCTCTGTCAGCTTGCTATATTTATTTGAAATCTAATTCCACATCGAGTGCCTTATTGAGCCATCAGTTGAGCCTCTTCGCGCACATGAAATCTAATGCAATAAATTCCATGAAAAATATGCTGTGACTCGCACACACACACACATACACCTCGCTTGGCTGCCTCACAAATATCAGCGGCTAGCTGATTACTCATACGCCGCGTTGTTGCATGACAGCACCAAACAAAGTCGACGCCGCATTTCAATTACAGTTTCAATTTAGTTGCTCATTAAAACGCCTGCAAATGTTGATAAACATTTTGTGTCTGTGTGTGTCTGTGTCTGGGTTATGTAAGCGGCACGCGCTCAAGTCCGAAAACCGTTTCGTAGTTGCTTTAGCCATTATGTTTGAAATACTTTAGTTTTCTAGTATTGTTTTAAGCCGTCCGTCAGTCAGCCCGTTGCATTTCCTCATGTTATGCATAAAAGTCTTATAGCAGCCACATTTGAATTGTAATTTTTTTTTGCTGTTCAGCTTTATGATACGGTGGCCCTTTATCGTTGTATAATAGAGTAAAAGTTGCCCACGCGGCTCTTCCGCAGCATCCTCCAACGTTTTGTTGTGTTTCTCACGCACTTTAACACCATTTAGTTGATAACAATCGCCAAAGTTTTGGTTGGTTTTTGTTTTCTTTGGGGTCCGATTCGTGCAATGGCACTTGCCGCAGCCGTTAAGCAAGTTGTGTAGTTGAAGATGCAGTTGAAGCCGCTTTCCCAATACTTAAGATAAGCAAAGTCCAAAAGCGAGCGAGCGGTGAAGGTGGCTCTGGACCTGCACCCAACCAGTTGCCGACTTGTAATAAAAATGCAGGAAAAAGTACACATCGAAGGAGAAAGTAAACGTTAACGTTAACGTTAACGTTTCGGCTTGCTGCAAATGTTGAAATGTTGTTGCAAAGAAAGCAGCGAGCCGGCAAAAACCTGGTAACAACAAAAAGCACTGCCTCAACAAGAGGGACGGGTGGCTGGGGAGCGAGCTGCTGCCAGAGGGTTGGCATTGGCAGGTAGGTGTAACGGAGGTTATGGGTCCAGCGGTCTGCGTCTGGCAGTAAGACGTACTCATACACCAATGTGTGTGTGTAATAACACGTTTAACAACCCCTGAGAACTGGTAATTCCCATATGAAATGAGCCTTAATTCGCCGAGATTATTCAAGCAGATATATAAACAATATATACTTAAGTACCGAGTTTATTTTGGGCGATTCACGCAATCCATTTAAACGCATTTAAGTTGGCTAATTTTGGGCCTGTTACGAAAAGTTCTCTTAAGGTTTGTTGTGGCTTTTTTAACTTTTGTTATAAATATAAAAAAAAATATATATTTTGAAATATTTTCGATCATTCCCCTTCTTTGCTGACATTGAGTCCCCTCAGACATTTTCAGCCCTTGTGGAGGTCATTGCACCTGCAGCACGCCACAAATTTGTATTTGTTGCAAGCCCAATGGCCAACATGCACTCACACACTCACACATTACAGGCAAATGTGGTATGAAATCGATAAAGCATTGAAATGCATTTGCTGGCCAGGCAGCTGCTGGCAGCATTTCGCTCGCATCTGCATGCACTTCGGCACTTTTGGCTGCCACTTGTTGCACCTTTCTCCTGCTGCCACTGCCGCTGCAGCGATTCGTTACACACAGCGTACTCTTGCCACAGGTTGATAAATTTCTGCAGCTATAACGGCCACATATGCCGTTGCCAACGCCCCCTGCTCGGCCCCCTATTTCTCTCTCGCTCTCTGTCTCTCTCCGTCTCTCTCGCTTTGTGGCCAACTTATGCGCATAATTTTGCCTTGATTTCATTTTTCTCGCTGCGCGTATTTTTCAATTTCAAATGCAGCCAAAGAGATTGCAACGATCGATGGGCTTTGGCCAGCTGGCTATTTATTACCTCACCGTGAATGCAAATTTGCAAACGTTTACGATTTAGATTTAGTTGTTACTTTAGCTCCGGCTGATTATGCGGCTTCTGCCGCAGCATTTGGCAATTGAAAGTTTCGGGATAGGTTCAATGCACCCACTAGCCTAGCAGCAAACGTTAAATGAGCCAAACGCGTGCCCAAAAGCAAACAAAATAAATAAAAACCAGTTAACAGTTTTGCTTTTTTCCACTTAGCCAGTTGCCAATCCATGGACAAGGTCACTTCCGTCAACATTGTGGGTGTTATTCACCTTTTTATATCTAATTTGCACAAGTTGTGACTTGATTGTTTGTCAAGGCGTCAATGCGACTGTCACACTCGGAGTCTAACTGGGTCAACTTGTTCTCCAAGCCTAATGGGCAACACTTAACTCTGACCCAAACTGCGACGTTTCAAGTTTGGCCGAGCTGCAAAAATTTGCTTGCCTTGGGCCATTTAACGAACGCATTGACATGCGCCTTGAATGGATATGTAGTGGCCGAAGACGACACTGGCAATGGAATTGCTAACGCTTAGGATCTTGGTTACATTTATATATACTCTATATATATGTGTGTGTGTATCTGTATTGTAGGTAAGCTTAATGGGGACATGTTATATAGGTTATAGACCCTAAACTAAATGAGCCATGCATGCTGTGCTAACTGTCACTATAGCGGCTTTGTATGAATGTCTCTTTAAGTTTATATATGTTGGAGTTAGGATAATGCTGAAACTGTTTCAGATCGTTAGCAGCTTAATTGACGCATTAACGTTAGCCACATGTTAGTGATACAAAGTGTACAAGAATATATTCTGTGAAATCTTTTGGATTTTAGCTAAAATTTACTATAAATCTAAATATGGTATAGGAGTATATAAGTCTATATATATTTGATGGTATATTTTATTTCAGTCAGTCTGGGATTTAATTATATTTATGAATATATAAAACATGTATATGTAAAACCGTACTAAATCTTCCTCTTTCTTCTCTTACAGGTATGTATTTAAACATTTGCGAACATTAGATATTTGTTGTATCTAAGAGCTGAACCAAACTGAAATTCGTCTGTGTAAGTCCAAGGCAATAACAAATTTCACTTTTTCCACTGTCCGCCTGACTCATAATCTCTGCTAAGCACTCAGCTCGAGACAGATATACAATACTACAAGAAATGACCCACCTCAGTCATTGTTGTTGCTGTCAGCGGCTATCTCTGTTGTTGTTCTGATGATTCGCTGCGGGCTTATCAGCCAAGCGGCATCAGGAAAGTCTATAAGTCAGAGAGAATCGACGACAAAGGGCACTTTAATTATGCGCAATTAGTAAGCACTCGCAAAATACTGTAGAGAGATACAATCGCACCTGACAGTTGCGGTCTGGCCGAGTTCATGACTTCATTTGTAAACGAAAGCGAAAACAAGAGAAGGAAGAAATGAAAAATGAAAATGACTAATACATAGTATTTCCATTGGGTTTTTCTATTACCTTCACTTTTCTTTTTCTACTTTTTTGGGCGTGCGAAATGTTTTTACTTTTACTTGTTGATTCTACGCTCAAAAGAAATTTATGTAGAGTTATAAATACTGTGCTGACGCCGGCTTTAATTACATATTTTTTGTTCGACAATAATTAAAGTTTGCAAATGTGGTCAAGCGAAGATATATATATATACATATATCTTTTTTTATTTTTATAAATTTGAAGCATTTTATCAATTATAAAACAATCGGATCGTTGCTTTGAAAACTTTCTCAAGTGCTTGGCAATCGATCAATTGAAGCGATTTAACAAAAGATACGCTAAAATAATTACAAAAGGTAGCCACAAGATCATGAATACATAACCCTCCTGCCATCACAGCCACTCAACAGAGTACCTCAACTTATGTGCATAACCCACAATTATTATCGAGCAATTTGAATTTTGGAAAGTCAAATTCATAAGAGTGCGTGTGCGTGCGTGTGTGTGTGTGTGTGTTGCACTGTCAACTGTTGGGCCCACCTCCTAGCCGTTGACTCGCCACATACATATGCATGTGTTTTGATATATTATTAAGATTTTGTCGAGACTTGTTTGTCATGTAATCAAAAGCACTCGCATGCATCAATTGTTCAATTAGTCGGTTCAATCATGCAATCAAGTGTGACCGACGCATGCGACTCGCCCTCCTCTCTTCCTCTTCAATTGGAAATGGAGCACGACTGTGGCCCATAGCGGTTTCTTATAGTCCATAGACTTGTTTAATCATAGAGTATATCTGGTTCTTGTCGCGTTGACAACACAATTATATATTCATATTGAAGTTTCTATTAGCTCTTGTAAAGTGAACTGACTTCTCTTAATTATTATGTGTTTATAATTATGTTGTATTGGCAATTGATTATTAATTACATTTTGAGGCATTTATTATAATTATATGTGGCATATTCATAATTTTTTAATTAATTATCTAACATTATTAATTACCATTATGGCATTTAATCCATATGACTCAAATTATATGTTTACTTTGCACGAAATTAACTTTTTAGCTACTTAAAATTTACCTTGACTTATGCATTTTAATAAAGTAAATTTTGTATATATTAGTCTAACAATTAATTCTCAATTAATTGTAAGTAAACATTATCAAATAATTATTTATTTTATATTAAAATGTTAAATTAAAATTGAATATTACACGCAATTTATTAAAAAATTATCAATTTTAATTTGTATATTCAGTTTAAAATATTGAATATTCATTTTTGTAAATTATTCAGTATTTTAATTCATTTTAAAATATTAAATATATTTTTTTATAATGATAAATATTTAAATTATTTTATGTTGTTTGCATATTAATAGCTTTAAATATTTTCGAATTTTTTTTTTCAATGAAAAATGTATTTATTTTCGAAATATCAGTATAAATGATTTTTATGTGAGAAATATACTTGAATATATTTGAATATATTTCTCATATTATATTTTCAGCATATCTTGCTTAATTTTATTTAAGTATATTATTAACTTTATTTCTTTAATTGTCTTCAGAGCTTTCTTTATAACTATCCCAGCTTTTATTTTCGTATTTCCACCAAATAAGCCACAAATAACTAATAATGATCGGCTATGCATGTGCATTGCATAAATGTAAATATCTAGTTATATATAAACCAATTAAGCCTCGCTCTCTTGGCAAATCGCCGCCTCAATCAACTCAGCGCAGCTCGAGTCGGTTCATCTTGATCTCATCTCAATTCAACTGTATTTCCATGCCAAATTTGTCTGGGTACATTTCCTGGCTGCGGCTTATTAAAGGCCGCTGGCTGCACCCGCACCATGCATACCATGCCTCGTGCGCCCCATGGCCCCCTCTTCAAATCAATGAAACTGTCCGTTGGCTGGTAAAATATGCAACGGGTTTTCGGCCGTCCAATAACAAGACACATACAACGACAGTATGCCATAATTTCTGTCGAGGCTCTGGCTAAAATACTTGCCAGAGTATTTTGTATTTTATGAAAGTGAAATTTCTCGTCTCTCTGGCCGCGGGGCCAGCAGCAGTGAACCAAGCCAACAACCAGCCAACAAGCCAGCCAACCAGTCGAGCATCAAACTATCCAACTGGATGCTGTGCTTGACGCTGACGCTGATGATGACGTTGATGAATAAACAAACAGACCAACCAACATGTGAGTCCCCCCGCACACCCGACTTCCCTCTTCCTCGCCACTTGGCCACTTGTCGACGATGTCTGTCAACGGCAAATGAAAGTGTTTGCAGTTCGGGCGCCGAAAAGGGGCGCGACGTGGCGCGGAGCTTTCGGGTGCCACTCATAAGTTTTATTACCACACACAAAAGCTCATGATTTTTCATATTTCTTCAAAAGAAGAAAGTACACAAAGCCCGCCCCGACACGGACCTGACCGCGTCCGCAACTGTCTTCTTTTTGGAGACTGGCAAATCCCACGCTCCGATATGAAACGGTCAGCAAATTAATTGCCAATTAAACGGCCTGATAATCATATTCGATTTGTCGTCATGCGAAAGCTAGAGATAGTAAAAAGTATGTGCAAAATTAACAAAATAATTAGTGTACATATTGAAATGAGCTAAGGTCAAGCTATCATTAAAAACTATATTGAATTAATTTAATATAGTCATCGCCACTTTATATAACTTATAGTCTATCTGTGATCTATTCAAGTTGGTATTTAAAATATTTTTAGACGAGGTTCACTTAACACGTCTGTATAGCTTTGCTCACCCCGCGACAGCAGCTGTCAATCCTTTTCCGTAACAGCTGCTTCCACTTTCCTTTCGGCACTCGTTTAGCAATTTCACAGCTTTTGCTTTTTTGACCCTTTTTGGTCCACAAAAAAGCTGTGAACAAAAACTGTAGCCAAAGACAAGAGATGGGGCGACGAGGACGCAGCGCAAATTACATACTCCGCTCTAGTATTCAAGTGAAACAAATAGAACAAAACTTTTGCTTTCACCTTTGCCGCATTCAAGGCAACCCCGACAGATGGGAACGGCGGCAGCAGAGAGGCAGCAGTTGAGGCAGATGCCAAGAGCCACTCAACGACAGTTCCGGGCAAATGTTTTGCATGTTTTTTGTATGCCAAAAAGGCGGCAGGCGAGTGCGCAAGCAGGGGAGGGGAGGCGGATCTAACCTAGCACAACAATAGATGAGGCCCAGCTTTCCGAGCAAGGCAGTTGATGTTGCTGTTGTTGCTTGGTGTTGCTGTTGTTGTTGCGTTGGCGGCTGGCGCGCAATTTGCATGCCAAAAGCAGCAGCGGAGCGAGGTGAATTGTTGCTGTTGTGGTAGACGTTGTTCTTGCTGTTGTTGTTGCTGTTGTTGTTTTTGGTCTAGGCAATTTGTTATTTGCCTTTTGAGGCGCACGCGCTGCCTTTTCAATTTGTGGTCGGGCCTGCCCTACACTAAATGCACCTGGTGGAAGAAAGAAGAAAGACCGAGAGAAGGGAGAACTGTGCCCCAGTGACCAAATGAACCACATTTTGATGTTACACATTGGACAAAAGCGTAGATTCAACTATTTAGATATTCTAAACACGAGCCGGTCGCAGAAATTTTGCGCATCCACCAAAAAGAAGATTAACTAAATGCGCAACGCATGCAAATTGCGCTGCAAGAAAGTTTTTGTTTTTTTTTTGTCAACTTTCTATGCTGGAGCCAGAAAATGTTATTTTTACGAGAGTTGCGAGCAGCAGCTGACAGGTTGCTTGGAAAGTTTTACAGCGAGCCCTATCTGTGATGAAGCCCAGCACTTGGCAAAATCCAAATCAGAGCTGCCTTGAGCTACACAAAAGACTTAGGCAACGAACTTGATGGCACTTTCTGTTGCTCCTTTTACAGAGCGTAAATGTCAAGGCTTTGCTTTGTGCATTGAGCAGATTAGCCCAGTTAGCTAATACACTTAACATGCGTGCTGGCTAATGCATATCTCTTTGATTATATTCGATTTTATCTACATCCAAAGTAAATTGCAGATACAATCTACGAACGCTTCGCTCAAATGTGAAGGTTAGACCTTTGCCATTTTGCTTAGTTTTTAATTTACGTATTTATAGCAAGAGTTTAATTTTACAACAGATTTTGAAGCTCTTTTTTTTTTAGCTTTTTGGGCTTTGCGTGCTATAAAATTATTGCTTTTTTGTATGATTTTAATATAAACACGTTTAGAGTTTGTATCGAATAAAAACTAGTTTCGTATATGATATATACGCACTTCGTGGTTGTTGTTGTGCGTTTGCTGCTCCCCTGGGCAATTTACAGCCTGATAAGCTTTAGCCGGTTTTTTGGCCATTTTTGACATCGGCCAGACGCATAGACGACACATGCGATGATTTATAAATATTTATGAAACAATTTTTATGGCTTCAGTTTTTTTTTTATATTAAAAAAAAAACATATATGTGCTAATCAAATGATTTGTTCATAGATAAAACTAAGTTTGGTTATTTTATGGGTTTTTAGCAAAGTTCAAGCTGCAAATAAGATCAGGTTGTTTTGTATTTTTGGAGTCGCTTAAGTACAGGAAGTAACATAAATCAGCTGGGCAATAATGCCTGATTTATGTGTTTGCTCATACATTCTTTATTCGATACTTGAGCTCGATATTTAAATCGTATATTGATATAAGGTTGTTTCTTTACAACTTTCCGGCTTTACTCGAGCTTAAATAAATCACTTTTCCTAAGTTGATGCCGCCTTTTGTTTTATTTTTAGATGAGCTGTCAAAAAAATGCAATTATATGTTTTATTTTTATCACGTTAAACTACACAAAGATCTTTCGATGACTGTTAACTTAAGGCTTAAGTCATAAATTTGCTGCTCATTACATTTTTGTTAATGTCATTTGGCACGCCGCGTGTCACGTAATCGTAAATGGAGCTCCAAAAGCCCCTAATGCCCCCATATGCTTCAGCCCGCAGTTGGTAGCGCCGTCCACTTGGAAGCTGCGCTAATGACAAATGCTCACCGAAAAAAAGCAAAAAAAAAAACAGTTGCAGTTGTTACAGCAATAATAATGTTAACTAAAAGACTCGGCTTTAATATATAATTTATAGTCATTGGTTAGCGTTACGAATCGAGTTAAAGTTAAAAGTTTGAGTTGAAATATATTTTGCGCAAGCGCAGCAGAGCGAGACTTTTATTTAATGAGCGCCACACTCTCACTTTTTGCTCTCGGCGGGACTGCAATTAAAAATTACATATGTATACGTTATATGTGCTTATATCGTCTGTATATAGAGACAAGTTGATTACTTAATTAAACTGTAGCGCATCGGCTTATATAAGTTCATGTTGACTTTTCTTCAACCTACAAAAGAAAATATATATTTAATTAAAGAGCACGCCTCGTTGCTGCACACACACACACACATACACACACAGCCAAGCATATAGAGACTGTTGCCTGCACACCCACATTTCACTAACTAAACCAATTGGTCAGGCTTCGGTTTTGGGTTGGTCCCTGACCGCAAACGAGAACGCCTCACAGTTATAATAATATTGCGCATACGCCACCTACAACGTCAGGCAGGTAGCCCTGGGCCTGGTCAGGCAGCACCAGCAACTCCTCTTTGCTGTTGTTGCTGTTGCTTACAACAACTGAAAAAAATAGAAAAGAAAACAGAAATATAATAACAATATTTTTCAAACAACAAAAGAAATCAACTAGAAGCGCCCTGAGCCTAACTCCAGCCGAAAAACCAAACCCATTTTAACCGTTAAGCACATTTGACTAAATCTGCTACACATGGCAGCCCATGGGCGCAGGTTGAGGTGAATGGAATTGCAGCACGGCTGCCTGGCTCCACTTGCCAGCAGTCAATGACAGCGGGAGGGAGGGAGATATGGTGGTGGGGCTAGGGTAGCTGCATTTGCTGCAGGAAATGCGCAGAACATGCGCGAGCTTCAACTGGAATGGTCTAAAGTTTTTTGTTTTATTTTTCTTTATTTTTTCGGCCAGATAGCAGATCGCTATACTAACAACAATAGATAACAAGAATTAGTGAGAATGCACACATAAAAGGCGACTGTAGAAATACACTAACATGGAATAGAGAGAGAGTCAAATATGATACTATTATAGCGGAGTTATATATTTTAAATGTAAATATTTAAAAAAATATTTAATTTATTAGATTTAATAAATCTGTTTTTTATTTTTTTATTTTATATATGGAGTTTTCAACAAACGGCTCCATGCCGCTTGAACATTCCCTTAGTTGTGATACCCGCTGGCTTAGAGTATTAAAAAGGTAGCACGAACGCAGGTCACTTGTTGCTGCAGGAAGCCAATGGCTGAGCAGCGGGCAGCGGGGCGGGACGGGACGGGACGGGCAGCAGCTGACAAGAGGAAGAGTAACAGAAAACAGCCCACATGCTGCACACACGAGGCGAGTGAAAACAGTTAAGACAACAACAACAACAGCAGCAGCTACAACAAACAATAATAGCAACAACTGCAAAACTGCAAACTGCCAACTGGCAACAGGAAGACCTTAAACTTGGCCTCAACGGCGGCAGCAGCAGCAGTGACGACGGCAGCAACATCGTGAACAGCAACAGCTACGACAACAACAACAACAACGAAAGCAACAACTGCTGCACAGTCAAACACACAATTCAATTTTATTTCATTTACGTTGCGGTTGCTGCTGCTGCTTGTTGTTGTTGTTGATTTTGTTGCCATTCGCTAGCTCGGTTTGGCTGCCTGGCTGGCAACAGTTTGTGTGTGGGCTGCTGCCTGCCTGCCTGCCTGCTCCTCGGTTCGTTTAGCTTGCACAGAGCTCCTCGAGCGCCAGCCTCATGAATGGGAGCCGCGGCTTCTAACTCATTTCTACTCTCTGCTGTTGCGGCTTGTTGTTGCTGTTGTTGTTGTCTTTGGTGTGCTTTTTTGTGAATTGGCGTAAAAATGTTGTGAGAACAAATGGTTGTTAACTTTTGCACATTTTTTGTGCTCGCAACTTCGATGCTGTTCATATATATATATATATATATATATATTTCACTTTATTACTTTTGCGTTGATTTTGTCTTTGCAGCCGTTGTTGTTATTGTTGGAGTTAGATTGCGTTTAACGGTTAGACGAATGAGCAACAAGTTTGTTGCCTAAATCTTTCGTTTATTATTACTTTTTATTGCCCATGCCTGAGCGTGTTGTTGTTGCTGTAATAATAACAATCATCGTTTATCTGCTCAGTGCAGGCTGTGCGCTTGAAGTGGTGGCTGCGCCTGCGCCGTTAGGGTTACCTAATTTTGTGTGTGTTTTCTTTTTAGTTTTATTTGCATTTTTTTTCTGGGTAGGGCTATGAACGCAACGCAGGCGGTTATAGATTAGTGGGACACACAGGTGGGCATATTGTGATCATAACTTATAAATTGAATTCATAAAGTGTGGGCGCAAACTTAGTTAACAGTGACATGATATGATAAAAAGGGTGATAAGAGGCGCAAAAAAATTTGTGAATTGCAAAGTTAACTGGAGTAAAAGAGACAGAGAGAGGGAGACAGGGACTATGAAGATGGAGAGAAAATAGAGAGGTTGAGTGCGATATGTAATGGAAATGTGGTTTAAAGAGGAATGTGGAAGCAATGTATCAAAGCTAATCAGATATTATATATGATTATGTGATCATTTAGTTAAAGAAACAATGTTAAAGTAAAATAAACGTAATAAAAAAAATTTCTTGAAACGCTTTTAAAAAATCAATAAACACAAATATATAGAAAGCGAAACAAATTTATAAATTAATGTTCTATTTGATGAAAATTTCCAATTTCATTGTTCCCATTCTCTTTGATTGGGAAGCCATTTGAACTTTTTCGAAGCACACTTCACAGTTTTGTCTAACATCAATCACAGCTTGCAACCTTGAAAACTCGACCACAGATGAGTGCCATTAGCTAAGATATATAGATAAAAACATTTACATATATTATGACATCAAAGATAAAGATTGCTTATTGTGCAGAATAACAAAGCAGACACAAAGAGCCGACCATATACCATTGTAGAATATTTTAGTTAGCCATAAAATGGTCTATTGTAAGCAGCGGGAGACACTCGAGAGGCTGTGTAAATCACACAAATGTTGCCTTTCATATGCAAAAAGAAAAAAAAAGACAGATATTAAAAATTCATTTAGTCTTTTGATGGCTGTGTGACAAAAAACGCGAGACGGGTAGTCAGTTTTTTTTAATATCTGTTTTTTTTTGGGAGTCTGGCTAAACCAGATTTGTGAAGGTCAGCTCGTCGTGTTTTTCTCTCTTTATCTCAATTTTGTCTGTTACGCTCTTCTCTCTCTCTCTATCTCTCTCTCTCTCTGTTTACATAAACTATAATTGCGTGCCAAGTGGTCACTCGGACAATAAATCAGGCGGGCAGCTTTGAATGCAAATATTACATTGGGTCACAGCATCGCCTAGGGTTTAGACTGGAAATTAGCGCAGCTCATGAGCAGCGCTGCAGCACTGAATTTATATTATTAGATTCGTTTACAGTTATGTGGCTGTCGCTGCCTTTCTTTTCTTACAGCATTTAGTCAAAGTCACACCAAAAGGCCAGACTCAGTCACAGTCACTGTCGCTGTCGCTGTCTCAGGCCCAGCCTCAGTCATCGTCATCGTCATCATCGTCTCATCTCGTGGTGTTGCGGAGTAGGTTAATAGTGCCAAAACGTTGCGACGAGTCATTGCAGCAGCACCAAAAACAACAACAAACATTTACTGCATTGACTCTTAGAACAAACGTTGCGCCATTTCTTTTGTGGCACAGCAGTTGCACCCTTTCATTCGCTTAGACACTTTTCCCAAGTAACCAAGTAACCAAGTACCCAAGTGAAGCTCGCCCCGCTCGCTGCGCTCTCATCTATGGGCAAATATCATTATTATGCGCCCAGGCTCGAAATCGTAGCGAGCGCAGCATATTTATGCAGCATTATTATTTATTTTATTGACAGCTTTTCTTTTTTTCGTAGAGTATAGCATAGCTGATTGAGAGTCCTTTACATGTGCCAGGCAGCTCAAGCATTTTATCAATAGAAACTTGAACTTAAGTCTTTGCGCTGTTTTATAGACAATAACTGAAATGATAGTTAGACGTTAGGTCTAACTAGAACTTACCTATGTAGCAAATCAGTACAGTTGAAGTATCTAGAATTTCATTAATGAAACATTTATTTTTATAAATATTTAGGATAGTTAATAACCTTTATTCCGATACAGCTTTTATAAACTTCACCTATAGAGCATTGAGGCAATATAGCTACCCTCTGGTTCATTCGATCCCTGCCCTGTTGTCTTACTTAATGTTTTGTGATCGACACAAGCTCAAACTGAATGCCCCAATCGACGGCAACATGAAATTGCAAGCAGCCGAGCAGTCGAGCAGCAGTCCAAATCTGCAATGACTGCTGCTGCTGCAGTCCAAGTGCCAATAATTTCGAGCTGTCCAGAACGAACCTTTTACTTTGCGCTAATAAATTGCCACTAAACGACTTGGACGGTCGAGGAGAGTTTAGCTGGATTTGGAGGCTGTGTGCTGTGCGGCATGCGCTACAATTGTTGCGCCATAATTTCCCATCAAATTTTTCACACTCGGTCTGCGGCTGCTTTTTTTGTTTTCCTTTTTGCGATAATCAAATATTTGACCTCTGCAGCAAATAAATTTCAATGCAATCGCAACAGCTAAGACCGAAAAAAATGCCCGGCAAACGTGAAAGCGCAATGGCAGCGCCGACGTCGCAGTTGCCGTCGCTGTCGACGTTGCGTGTTAAACACAATTCAAAGTCTATAATTATTGTAGAATTGCCAGCAGAACCAACACGGGACACAGCCGAACAGCGAGCAGCGAGCACACGGGCACGTTTACCGAATCCCAGCCAAGAGGCTGTGGCAGCTGCGAGCAGCGAGCTGCACATGGAACATGAAAATTGTAGCGTGTTGCTGCATCAGCATCAGCAGCAGCAGCAGCAGCAGCAGCAGCCGCATCAGCATCAGCAGCACACAAGAAAAATTCCAAACACACATTCTAATTCCACATTCGCCGCGACTTGACACACTGCTCGCAGAGGGAGCTGAGGCTGTGTGTGGATCGCTATCTCTGCTCAGCTGGTTGTGATTCAGTTGGGGCGCCTGTGAGAATCGCAAGCTTAACTGTTCACAGATCTACGAGATGCTGTTCCTGTGTGTGTGTGTGTGTGTGTGTGTGTGTGCAATTAATGCCCAGTGCTGTGAGTTGGCATTTGTGTTTGCCTTTTTCGGGGAAGCGGAAGCATTGCACACGCCCACTTGTCGCTCGCTAACTGGCAGCATTTGATGTTGTCTCTCGGCGATGGGACGTGCCATACCCCCAACAGCACCAGCGGCAGCCGCAGCAGCAGCAGCCACAACAGGACCTGCTGCTGGCACGCCCACACACCTTTTGAGCCTTTGCGGCGGCCAGTTGAAAGTTCTTGTGCCGACTAAACTAATTGTAAACTGTTGTTAGCCAGTTGCTTAACTGTTTGCTTGTTAGCCGCTTGTTTATTAACAATTTAACGCTCCACACGAGATTCGTAACAGACGCTTGCTCTCTCTTAATTCAACTCTTACGAGCAGCGGCAGAGGGGCAGCTTTGGGGGCGTTACTTATCAAGCGAACAGTCCACTAGTATATTTATGCACTGTAAACTGTTTTGGCAGCACATAAACCGCGCCGTTTTATGCGCTGACCGTTTGACCTTTTCCAAGTGTTAAGTTCTTCACGCCTGCTCTGTGTGTCTGTGTGTGTGTGGTGTGTTGGCTGTGTGTTCATAACTGTCACAATTCTGCAAATGGGGCGTGCTGGGTGGCTTGGCAACTGGTGGGCGTTCAAGCATTCACAGTTACGGCTTTGGGGCAATGCAAAAACAAAAGACTTAGGCAACGAACTTGATACCAGTTTCATATTCGCTGTGAAAAAACAATATGCAAAGGAGCACTAAATCAATGCAGATTAACTATAAGAGATGAGATTCAACTAGTTTATAGAACCAGTTAATAAAAATATACTTGCACGAGCCTAGAGACGCTGCCAAGAGAATTGAAATTCTTTTTAGTTTGGATTTGATGTTGGGAGAAGAACACAATTTTACATATGTCCATAAAATGTTGCTTAAATTAGATTATTTTCGAAATTTTTTTAAAAAATGTTTTTGTTATATGTGTTAGATTTAAATTTAACATAAATAATGTTTATTTATTAGCCTAGTTAATGTTTTATTTATTTTTTTACGCTTGTCATGGTCCTAAAACTAACTATTGTTATGTGTTTTCTATTGTATTTACAGGTAAGTTGTTCGGATCGAGCAATCGGAATACGATCTCTATATAAACTGGCGTTATGTAAGCTAATGCAAATAATTGGCCAGTTAGTGGTATGGGCCTGACCAACGCCCTGGTGGGCAGTCAGCGGGCAGCCGAAAAAAGAGTAAGCCAAACTAAAGCGAATTGTAACAAAGCTGAAACCAATTTTAGCTTCAAATGTTAACGATTTTCATGTAACTCGAGAGTGTGCGTGTGCTTGTGTGTGTGTGTGTTGTTGTGCGACTTGCATAAGTTGCAATTTGAGCTAAATAGAAGCCAGAGTCAGCGAAATAATAACGGGCCAACAGAGCTAATGATGCGACATGTAAGCCATATGTGCGGCAGGGTTAGTTGGGGGGAGGGGCTGCTACAACAAACAAAAAAATGCGTCACGCTTACCGTTAGAGCACGCACGCAGCATGCAGCAGCACCCCATGGGAGCGCTATGCCGCATCCCAAAAGTTCAAAAAGCAAATGCGAAAACCACTGCACCACTGCACCACCACCAAACAGCGACGACTGCTCCGACTGCCCAGCATGTGGCGCGCTCCCTTTTTGGCAAATTTGGTGCAGCAGCAGCGGCTGTGGCAGTGGCAGTGGCAGCATCGCCGTTGTCGACGCAGCGCCTTTCACAAAATCTAATCAGCAGACGGGCGGCCAGCCATTCCGATTGGGATTCGGATTGGAGAGCAGCAATTTACTCAAGCGCAAAATTAGCAACTAACTTGGCGCACAGTTTGAAGCTGATTTACAGCACTAACCAGAAGTAGGAGCAGGAGCAGCAGTAGCAGCAGCGGGGGAGAGCATTGCCTCAAAATAGTTAACTTTTACCCATACACACGGTACGTGCAAGATCTCAAACATGGAAATCTTGTTAGCCGACAGACAGCCTGGCATCCTCTGGAGCAGATGGGGGAACGGGGGTCGGGATGCCTTCATTCTAATTGAAATTCCGCGGGCAATGCCGATGCCGCCAAAGATGACGTGCCAGGCGTGTGTCAGGGGCTGTTCGCATGCGGCTGTGATGCAAATTTGATGGCATCTGTGCACAATTAGTTGTCAATATTGCGCATACGACATGCGGGCAAAAGGCGAACAGCTAAATATATTTTCATTTATAAAGTCGAAGGCAAACAAACGAATGGCAAACAAAACACACAACAGCAAAGCAAACAAAAACTGAATGGACTGACTCATTTGCCAACGTTTTGCAACACGCAACAAACATCAGCACACGCAAAGTGACCAAACGCACAGTGGGGCAATAGCAATGAAGAATGGCAGAAAATATAAAACATATATCAAAAAATGTTTAATTTTATGATGATTTTAGGCCAATGGTCAGAGCTTAAAAGATCTCTTTGTTATTTACTAATATGAGATTATATTTGTATTTAAATTTGTTTGACTCTCGCTCGCCCCACTGTACGTACAGCAAGTGACTGCAGATGGGCAGCAGCCAGACTCGCATCGACATCTCTGAGCACAGCTTCGGCTTACCATATTGATGGCTATGTACGCACTGGGCCCATCAAGAGCTGCGTCCATTTGCATAAAGACCAAACCCACAAAGAGCCAAAGCACACAGAAAATATAAAAACCCGCCCCGTTTTTAGGCGCAGTCGCTTTGACCATTTATCGTGCTCTCAATTTTGTGCGTTGGGCAACGTTCGAGAGTCGACGATAAAGTCCGATGCAATTTTCATGTGTGACACATATATTCGAGCTGTGTGTGTGTGCGTGTGCGTGTGTAACAAGTAACAGGTGAAACATGGCCCCGAGTGAGTCACACAGATGTACATATATATGTATATATATATATATATATATGCAGATCGAGTGTATGTATGGGGCAATCGGTGAAGGGGCGTTCCGTTAAGCTGCGACTTCTGCAGCCTCCAAATTGCGCTGTGCGCCCAGAATTTATGTTATGTTTATGCCACGGCACGCTTCGGGCCAAGTAGATTGTCTTAAGCGGCGACACCTGCCGGGCATTTTAACCACACTAGCACATAGGTAAATCAATGTAAAGTGTGTCAGCCATAAGGCTTTAAGACGTTAACTGCTCCCTGTTTGGGTCACATGTTAATATGCCCAAGAGGAGCACAGGTGGAAATTTGCCCGAAGGCTGAAAGGTGGGCAAAACTGGAGCTTGGCTTATTAGTAGACTATTACTATTGAGGAGTTGTTAATGATTTTGAAATAGTTCAGGCTTTAAATTCTTATGATTGTCATTTGAGCATAGCCCAGAAGTTGCCTTCAAATTTTACGTTCCTGCTGATCTCCAGATTTATTAGACTCTATATATCATAATTAAAAGAACATTTCAGCGGTAGCTTCAGATGCTGTAATAATAATTATCATAGAACCCCGGCCAACAAAAAGGTCATTCAGCTCTATAAATCCGAGTTCTGCTTCTTCCTAAATTCCTCGGCAGTTTTACAGTTTAATAGCCTAAGAACTTACCGTGGGTGGTCCATAAGTATTAAGTACCCAGCACACAATGCACATAGCTTACACACACACACGGAGTATAACTGCTCATAAGCGATCATAACTCAATAGCGGAGGCTCATTAGCAGCACACGCAGCTATTAGGGGCAATAGTGCTGTGGAGGAGAGCGGGAGGGCAGCGGCGTTATATATCAGACATGTTGGGGGTGCTGCAGGTCTTGGCTAAAGCACCTCTCAAGCGTTGCTCCGAAAGAGTTGCCTACAGTAGCCTCAACTTGTGCCAAGTAGAAGAATTCTAACTAATAGCCAATAGGGAGGAGCAGAGTCTGTGGTGGCATACATGGGAGGGGGCAGATTGCCATAAAAAGTGGAGCTCAATTTCCTAGCTGCCCACGAAGTCGTCGCAGTCGTCGCCGTCGTCGTCTTCATCGTCGCCGCTGGTCACGTCAAGCCGTGCGCGTAATGAGCGTTAAATTTGTGGCCCGCTTTTGTTGGCATTTCTTGAAGCCTTTTTTGGTTTTTGGGCAAGTTCTAATCACCGCAGAACACGCTTCGTTATTAGTTAAATTAGTCACAAAACGGTTTCCCCAAAAAAAAAAAAAAAAAAATACCATTTGCAGGCAAACTTTAATTATTGCAAATTTTTCAGTTGCTGCTGAGTGCCTGGCTGCTTGGCTGCCTGCCTCTAATGAAAACTCATTAAACGCTTTGCCAACCGCAACAACAATGTTGTTTATTTTTTATAGACTCTCTTATAGCTGCTGTTGTTTGATGGGCTGATCGCCAAATGTGGGTCAGCATAAATTATGAAAGATATAAATTATGTTTGGGCACAGCACAAGGTACAAAGTACTCCATGCAGCATCCAGTTCTCAGTCTCGCAGCTACTCCGTCTGCCTTTCACTGCTATCAATAAATATTTTCGTTTCGCTCGCCTGCGATGTGCCTGCGATAAAGACAAACGGCCTGCCAATATGAATTAGCTAAGCGAATTGGCCATTTGGCCAGTTGGTAAACAACTTTAGCAACAACTGCCGCGGCGCGTCGCGACGTCCGTTGCCGGCTTTTCTTCTGCATTACTTCGTTCTCTTAGCGGTTGGCAACGTGCTGCTCCAATATCATCATTATCATTAGCACAGGTTTGCGCCCAGAGAGCAGCCAGCAAAACTGTAGCAGTTGATAAATGTTAATGTTGATAGCCAGCGAAGACCATAAAAAAAAAACATAGGCACCGGCAGGAATCCAATTTAATTGAAGCTTAGATGCCCTTCTAAAATTATGAGACTGAGCTTAGGTACATAAAAACTGTTTGAAAGAAATGAAAGCAATTTTCTATTCAAAATTCATATATAACATATACATATACATATTGGAATAATAATATGAAAAATATATAAAAACGCATATAGTAAAATTATAAAACAAATAATATATTTTAGAATATATATAAATAAATAATAATAATTTTGAAATATTTAAATTAATTCATCATAAAAATTGTTGACAGCAAAAAATTAATATAAAATATTTAGAATAAAAATTATAAAAGTTAAAACAAAATCTTATTTGAATTATATATGATATAAAACAAAACATAAAACATAAAATTATCATATATATATATATATATATATATATATATATATATCATATATATATTTATTCTAAATAACTTTCCCAGAGTCAAGAAATATCTCTAATATACGTGCATTCGTTCTGGCAGTCTCTCTCTCGCAATTATGGAATCGGATTTATACGTATACACATTAGTGTACAGTTAGTTTTCGCCCAAAGCATTTGTCAAATGTCGTTATACCCTTAGGTGTGAGTGTATAAAATGTGCATTAGCTTCCTGCTAGCCGAAGGTTAACAAAGTTCAGCCACAAATTCCATTCATTCGGCTGCAACTGAAGCAGCGCTCATTGACGACGACAACATTGTTGTTTTTGTTGTAGTTCTTGTTGTTGTTGTTGCTGTTGTTGGCTTTCAACACGCTCTGCCAATAAATTTGCAGCACTTGTTACTCTTTTAACGGTCCCGGTGCCCGCTCACCAAACATTCCTTTGGCATTGGCAGAGATCTATTTTTGCTTAACAACAAATATTTTCTTGTACATTTTACCTTATGTTGTTGTTGTTGTTGCTGTTGTCTTTGTTGCTGTTGATATTGTTTTTTCGGCATGCAGGAAACTGAAATTGCGCTGCATTAAATGTTGGGCAGCCGAAAAAAAAACTTGTTGAAATTTTGCCCGGCCAACTGCGAGATGCGGCTCATTCGATTAGAGCTGATTTAGCCAAAAGGTTAAGCAGCCGCCCAAAATGTTGTTCCATGGAATTTCCGTTCGTGATGTTTTCCGCTTTGATTTTTTTCCACAGATGTGCTTTTTATTTTATTTTTCTATTTTTTGCCTTTTCCCCTCTGTTGGAACGTTTATTTGATTGCATCGCTTTGTCATGGCTTAATATATGGGCTACTGTGAGTGGACTGGGTATTATTTCGTTGCTTTGTGTGAGTATTTTACTTAATTTGTCAAATCACCTTGGGCACTATGTTGTGGATTAGAGTTCGAGTCCATGCCCAATGATTTGCATAAACACTATGGCTAAGAGTATATTGCCTGTGGGCCACCTGTGCTATTAGCCTAGAAAGCAGGCATACGAGTCTACATATATATATATATATATATATATATATAAACATGGAGCATATCTATTCATTTAGCTATTCTTCAAAAAGTAAGCGCCAGTGCCTGATCATATTGCTAATGATTACCACAATAATGATTATGATGTTCAGCTTTTTGGCAGCTTTTTGTTTGTCTAATTGCCCAGGTTCAGGTGCCTCTGCGGTTTCTGAGTTGTTGCTTCTTTTGTAGTTTTGTATCTTCAGCATTTTGTGCTAATCACTTTAACATTTTGCAGCCGCTTTTTGACCCGCTTTTTCATTCAAATTGTTGTTGCTGTTGTTGTAATTATATATTGCCAAAGTAAGCATTTACAGTTTGAGAGGCGTTGCGTGCCTCTAATGATGCCCCATCTAAGCTCGAATGCTGTCTGCTCGCAAAAGATGTCTTCGATTGGCCAACAAGTCACGTCACGTCACGCATAGTTCATGCTAATTCTGAAATCTCTTCCATTTTTGCCAGCATGATAGATTGCTATTGTTATTATTGGGCACAGTATCCAGCCAGCTTCACAACATTAGCAAGTTAGATGTTATTATTAATTGTGCAGTTAGCCAATGATTAGGCTAAGATGCTAAAACATGAATGAATTTTCATTTTATTTTGTGAGTGATGAGTGAGGAGGGTCTCAACAAAAACATTTTCAAATTCACATTTGAGATTTGATTTTGATTTTAGTATTTAAATTATACAAAATATTGGCAATCATAAAGTTTGCAATCATTTTGACAGACTAAAGAAAAATCTACAGCCTGTAATAAAATAATTTATATTCTTTCATAATCATTTCCCCTAATTATACAAAATTTATATTCATTTCGTCGTTGCTCTGGCAGAACAGCTTGATTATATAAATCCGAATGGAAACCTATTCAGAGCTCAAATTTCGTTGAATAGCTCACATTTCTCAAGTAGTTGGAATCGCTTTTCAATTGTTTGCTAAGCTTTACATAATTGTGTAGACGCCTTTTAATTTTGACTAGCTTATCTAATTTACTTACTCAGACTTTAGCATATATTTGTTCAGCTGAGCCGCCTTTATTTATAGCTGCGCATTATTTCAGCGAGTGAGAGGCGATTGGGGAGGACTGGGCGGCGTGTGGAGGACAGCTGGCAAACATTTAGTTTGGCTTGGGATCACGACACTATCAATTAGAGAGACAATTGTTGTAGGACTCTCAAGACTTTGGCGGGTCTTGTTAGCGGGGCGTGTCAGCCGTTTATCATTTCTGCGAGTTTCGTAATGAAACCCCAAAAAAAAAAGCAAATTTAAAACCAAACAATAAAAACATTTCGTGAGCTGTATTTTTGGCTGTTTTTGTTTTGAAGTGGCTATTATATTACAATTGCTCTGCATTTGTTTGGGAACTTTCCGCACAGCGCCTAATTATGCAAGTGGGCAACACCCATAGTAAATAGAAGCAAACTTTTCTTTGGCTAATTTGCATAAAATTAGTTTCATGTTGAGATGCAGTTTACACGTGGACCTTGGTGCTTACTCAGACTTTTTAATTTCTCATTGTTGATTATATTTAAATTTGGAAGCTGCATTTTATAGCTAACTTTGAGTCTGGAAATCCCCTTTACATTGGCTCAACTGGAAGCATTATTATTGTGTGTGCACATAGATACATATATATATTTTTATAGGGTTTCAGTTTCGCCAGCGCCGCTTGAAGGCCCTTAAAAGGAAATGTTGTTTGTCACACTGACTTATTTTTCCTCTGCCACTTGACCAACTGAGACGACAGATACTCTGCACTTGTGGTCAGCGTTCGGTCTGAGTTGTCATCAGTTGATGCTGCCCTCAAAACGGGTTGGTTGGCTCTGTGCCTAGCTTATAGATTCAGCAGACAGACGGACAGCCTGAGAGACAGTCGGTTAGACGACACTTGACGCTGACGTCGTCGTCGTCGTTGCTGTTGCTGTTGTTGTTGCCAAAGCCGTTGCCGTTGCTTGGCTTCCTGCTCAGAAAGTCTAAACATGTCGCTGACTCTGCCTGTGCTGTAGCCTTTCCCAAAGAGTTTGCGGTTTCTGTTTTCTGATTTGCGTAAAGACGGAAAGTGTTTCTTTTCTTTATTTAGATTCTTTTTTGCAAACAGAAGAGCATAAATTAAATGGGTAGAATATACTTAAGCGTCTATCACATAAATTCTAAAGATTCTTCCTATGGGAAGTCTTCAATAAGTATTATACTATATATAAATATATTATTAATGTTTATTTTAATTTTAATCTTGAATATTTTCTTAGTTTGCATAAACTTTTTATATATTTTCCTCGCTCTCCGGCCTTTTTTTTGCACTTTAACTCAAGATTCACATATTTTAATAGGGTATCCACAAGGAAGTCATCTTAGGCTTTAGTTCACTGACTGCTGTTGCTTTTGACTGCGACAATAACAGCAACATCGACGACATCGAAACATGTCAGGGCGACACTTTGACCATGTAGCAATTGCTGCTTTGCTGCAGGCTGCAGCATCGATGCAGCAGCAACAACAATAACGACAACAACTCAATGTCAAAAGTGCATTGAAGACTAAAGTCAGGGTTAGCAGGTAGTCAAGCTCTCAAGACAGAGAGCCGGCCTGAAAGTCAGTAAGTCAGACAGTTTGCACAGTTTTTTTTACTTCAGCTGCCTGTTTGTTGTTGTTGTTTGTGTTTGCTGTGATATTGTGTGCAAAAGTTCAAGTTGGCTGGCCCAAAGCAGACAACAAACAAAGTGGGCGTGACAGCTGCAGCAGCTGAGTCAAAAGATCGCCTGCACTTTAACGGATGTTTCTTTTTACCCACTAAACTTGGCCAACATTTGGGCTTACATGAAAATGCAATTAATATAAACGCGGAAATCGCAATTAATTGTTAAGTTATACAAATATTTAATCAATTATAAATACATTTATAGATATATATATAGTACGTATGTATATTATATATATACATATATATACTTTAACTTTTGTTCCCTGTTCTATGCCTATGTTCATTTACATTGCTTTAGCTTATGTATGACATCAACTGTGCGCATCATTTTCTGAGTCATTTTCAAATCAGGATTTATAATATATACGCATATATCGATTTCTACTGCTGAGATCACATTGAAATGAATTGATAATTATTTTAAACAAATTATATATAAGAAGCGGCAAAAGCTAAAAAGAGTATCAACAAATATATTTTTTTATAACAATAACAAATTTAAATAACAAAAGCATTGAAAATTATATTGTTATAAAATTAAAAAATTATATTATTTAAAAAATATACTAATTTATATTATATATATAAATTTTATTATATTATATATATCATGTATATTATGAGAGGAGGGTGAGAGTGGGGAATTCTAGTTCATATTGATTGATCATATTGATATGTTTGATTGTTTTTGATACAGATTTTGGCCCATTCCATGCCCGTTATATACTATTCATATTATATACGATCTATACACTTAACACCACTTCTATCCCCTTCATCATTGCTAAGCAAAACAAACATTGGCACATCTGAGAGAAAACGAAACTGAAAACATGTCTAGTTATGGGAAATTATGGCGCATTTAAGATGTCATATTTATTTGCCATTTGCCATGACAGAGTTGTGGTCTAGTCGCAGTCTTTCTTTCTCTTGGCTCCCCCGACTCGTAAACTATGAAAATTGTTTTGATTGCGTAGCGCAACTGTCGCGCGATGCATAAATGTTAATTGTGCTTTATGGACTTTACAGAGTTTCCATCAGCATATTTTTGAGATATATATACATTCGACAGCCAAATGGAAAAGATAAAGCATTAAATAAATAGACATCGCTTCCTTATGCCACATTTGCTGAGACTTCCGCCTGGCCATAATAACTAATCGACAGCTCCAATCGAAGCAATCCCGTGATACAGCGAGCCATCGATCCATCGATTCATCGCTCCATGCTTGACCGTCACTCTCTCAACGCTTGATTTGTATTGACTTTCAATTTCACTCCACACACACACACACACCCAGACACGCATACGCTCTGCTGCAATTGTCATTATATATTCCATTATAATTGTGGAAAATGCTCAGCAACTTTTACTTCTTCCGCTTGGCGAGCCCGAGCCTCTGCTGTGTATGTAGCTAAGAGTAGAATCAACATTTCAGACCTCTGCAAGTGCACTGTGTTATTGTTATTGTTGTTGTTGTTGTATATTTGAAAGTGCTAAACGTTGTCCGCTGTGGCATCCGCACGTGACAGCTGCGGAAGTTGTTTGGATTTGGGCTGTGCGATAGCCAAAAATTAAATGAAATGCCGGATAGACTTGAAACGAAATTCGTTCAGCGTCTTATATCATAGGAAAGTGCTTAAGTAGAATTCCACTTAATAACTTTAATAGTTGCATTAGAGCATTATACAATTTGATATTATTGATATGGCTCTGTTAAGTCAATAGGTAATAAGTTGACACATAGAAAAATTCCTAATTATAAAATACATATCACGTCAGAGCTTGTCAACTAAATTTAGCACAAGTTAGAGCAGTTCATAATTATAAAAATAAACTTCGATTCTATAAATAGCCAAAGCCACTTGAAAGCAAATAGAAATATTATTATCATAAATATGCGATTTACTTGGAAACTGGCAAGCTTCAAACCCAGATTTAGATCACATATATAATCTATATATAGTTATTTATCTGGCTTCATCTCTCAGTTTCGATCGATTTCTTTTAGCCAGGCCAATCGTTTCCTTAAAAGGTGCCTTGCTTTGGGCCCTGTTGTTCGTCTGGTTGGCCTATCTATGCATCTTTCAAGCACGGTAGCTGCAAAGTGCAATCAAATTGCAGCCTTTTAACGGCAGTTGGCAGCTGGCAGCTAGTAGCTGGAACACAGGCTGCTTATGCAGTGCTTTGGGTCAGTAATTAATTCACATCAGTGGTGCATGGACTGCTGGATCCAAATGCTTTGGGCTCCAGCACTTTTGGCCACACTCGGGCAACAATTGGCCAATTCATGCGCTTTAATTACTTCATAAAAGCCAAGACATGCCCAGCCATGGCCCTTAGCCAACAAACTTGGCCTAACTGTTCTCCAATTTTTGCGCGCATTTCTACTGCGCAGTCTTTTGTTGTTGTTTAATGATAGACCTTAAAGTTTTTGCTGCTACCTCGTATTATTCTTATTGTTGTTTTCAAGCTAAAGACATCTCTATTGCTCTCTCTCTCCCTCTTTATCTCTCTCATTCATTTTCTCTCTCCATTAGTGAGTTTTTTATGGCCATCAATTATTTGAGCATTTTCAAGGTTCGATCAACTTTCCGAGAAGCTGGCATTCGTCTTCGCTTTGGACTTTCATTGATGGTAACTGGAGTGTAAAGTTTATGTTGTACTATCCTATATGCTATACGGCACGCTTCAATGGCTTTTCTGGGCGGCCATTTCACACCATTAAACGCTAGCATCTGCTTAAGCTAGTTGCCAGCTACTCGTGCTGCTTCTGTTCATTTGTGGGTAGTGTTAATCACTCGCTTATCAAAAACAACGCCCCGCTCTCGAACATATTGTTAATGGGAAGCGCCGACAACTGAGCAGCAGCAGAGCTTTCTCTGTCCAATGGTATGCTTTTGTTTATTGTTTAACTTTTGTTCACTTCTCGGTAAGTCGAAGCATTTCTTTCAAATTAAATGAAGTTGTCGCACAGTTTGGCATGCACTGTATGGATCATGAACTTACTTGCTACAGTCTTAAGCTAGTCAAACCCAGAGACTCAGACAACGAAGTTTTCATGGCGTATGGCTAACTGAAAGAGCCATATCCATAAAAAGTTCGCCTGAGCTACCAAGAAGCAAGAAGCAATAAATTTGCAGCAGTTTTGTAGTAATTGGAGCTATGAAAAGTAAAAAGCATTGAAATTGCAAAAGAGAGCGAAAGAAAAAGAGAAGAGGTGCGATGAGTGCCGAGTAGAAATTGCGCAGAAAGCTGAAAAATAAAGCATAAAACGCCAACTGTCTAGAAAAACAATTTGTAAATTGCTTCCGACAGCAAATTCAATAATAACAACACCAGCAACAGCAACAACGACAACAACAACAACAATGAAGGCAACTAATAGTTACTTTCAATCATTCATCATCGATTTCAATAAACAATTTCAATGGGTAGCTGGGCAGGCAGACACCGCGAAAGATAGACGACGCACAATGGCGCTGGCACTTGCTACATGTTGAGAGAATGTGCCGCAGTTTTCCCTGCACCCCTTCGACGTCTCTACATCAACTTACTATATCTTCCTATCAATAGACTGCCCCGCGCTCTGGCGCATTTTGAACGTGTGAAAGATTTGTTTTTCATTTGCCAAGCTGTTGTTGTGTGTAGTGTATGTATGCAAGTGTGTGTGTGTGTTTGGGGCAGTTGAACTTTTGGTCAATCTGTGCATGACTAGCCGCAGACAGCCGGTAAGCAATGTAGTCAGCCAGCCAGCCAGCCAGCTAGGCAGGCTTTCTGTTATTTGGCTTTAGGCCTTATATTCAATAATAATTAGAAATTCTGTTTATTTTGTTGCAAATTGCTTTTGCTGCTGCGGCTGTTGCTGGCTCTGTTGCTTATTGTTATTGCTTGGCTCTTTGTCAGAGCCTTGACATTTGGTGGCACTAAGAACTACGCAGTGAACGCCCATGCCAAATAACCGCAACAAATTATTGTGATATCAATTTTGATCGAATCGAAAACCCGTTTACGAAAAGCGCTTCGCATTTATTTGTATATATATCGCACTTAACGGCCTGGATGCCAAATGTCAAGAGTTAAGCATGGCTAATGTTAATAAGTAAATTTATTTTTATATGTCTCTAATAAGGCGGCGACAGCAATAAGTTTGCGAAATAAAAAACAGGTAAGCTGTTGCAAGCTATCAATAAAAACCCAATGGGCAATTACAGTTTGACGGAAACTGGAACGCTTCTTGCCAAACTTAATGTTAATTAATAGATCATTCCGCCAAATGTATGTTAGCCGACAGAGACTGCCTATATTTACTTTGGGCATTGCTACAGTTTATATACAATGCTTGTCAGACTGTCCAGCACAGGTGCTTGCCAAACTGTTGCAGTGTGAGCTGCACTGTTATTAGGGAGCATTTTAAGGAGCAGCAGCTGCTGGTTCTATCTTTGACACTAGCTGCCAACATTTTTGTCATATGCAAAACAAAAGACTCAAGCAACGAACTTGAACAGAATATGCGATGCAGCAGACACTGGCCGCGGCTCACATAATTGCTGCATCAAAATTGCTTTTCATTTGCTCAAAATGAAGCAATTGTTGGGGCATGCAGCCAGCAGCAAGCAGCAAGCAGCAAGCCGCATGGGGCATGCAGCAACAAGCAGCAACAGCAGTCAACAGTCAGCGATGCGGATGTGAAACTGCGCATGTGCGGCGCTTCTTTTGTTTTGCCTTTTTGCCACTTTGTGGGCAACCAGCAACACAACAACACAGCTTCGCAGCTCCACAGCTGCTTAACATGCCACACAGTCAGTGGAACTGCAAATGCCACCGCATGTAAGCAAAATATGTAATTATGTTAGAAGCAAGTGCAGCGGCTGATCTGCGACTGCATCTGCATCTGCCTTGTTGCCTGGCTGTCACTTGTTTATGGCAATGCTTTGCTTTTTATTCGTATTTATTATGCAAGCTGTTTTTATTTTTTCCGCCGCTCGAGCTATTGATTTGGTATCTGATGGATTTATGTCAGTCGCTTATTGACAAATTGCGATGCTGCGCTTGCCATTTGCCTAGCATCTGCCAATTGCCAATGGACGAATGGTAAACAAGTAAACAAAAGACTTAGGCAACAAACTGGCTGTGGACGCCGCGGCACTTGTAAAGCAATTTGTCAAATTTTTCGTTGACGACTTAATAAGCCAAACAAACAAAAATTCGTGACACAATACATGCATAAATAATTGTGTATACAGCATTACGACATGCAGCAATATTTACAGCATCAATATTCGTGTATTAATTTCCCCGACGCGAAGGAGTTGGCCTAGCTTTAATATAAGTCAATTTCGCGCGGGGTCAATTTCAAATTTATGAACTTGAAAAGCGACAGCAACAAACAAAAGACTTGGCCAACAAACTTGACTATGATTTATAGCCAGAAAAGCTAAACGAGACGTTTAAGAAAACAAGCTTTGACAGCCACTGAGAACTGGGTCAAAATTAGCAAGAGCATTTCATTAAGTTTGGCTAGAATATGGGTGAACTGAAAATGACCTCAACTAAAGGAAATGGAAATATGTTATATGGGTTTTTAATATATTCTAATAAATCTTATTTTATTTAACGTATGCTAAGTTAAGCCCAGCCCATTTCAATTTTCACACACTTTAATTGGCAAGTCCCTTTAGAGATTAAAGAGATCAAACTTTCGCTGACATCGCTCTAAATAGCAAGTGAAGAGTGAAAAAAATGTACAAAATGGATTTTCTCACAAGCCATAGGCATGCACACGCATCGACTCAAACAATATGAAGATGTTTATAATATTATAATTAATTACGATCTTTTAACAACAACAAAAAAAAACACTTTCAAAAGCACAAAACTCAAAGTCAAAGCAAAGTTCAATGCCAAAGCAAACAAACAAAAATGAGATACAAAAGCAAAAAGGCATTCATATTGTATGCAGCTCAAAGGTATGCTCCCATCTGCCAACTGTTTTCCATACACAGCTGATAATGCTTAATTATATATACATAAACCGCAACGAGACAATGCAGCAGGGCAGCAACAATGCCTCTGATAATGTACAAACGAATTCACACGCCGCTGCCATTCAAGAGAATCCAAAAATAATAATAATGAAAACAACTCGAATGCGCTTTGTTGGGCACTCACTGAGTCTTACGGACAACATTACGATTAAGTGGCCTGCGCACTGGTTCGATTTAATTGTAGTACTGCCTCTTGGCCATATAGCCCAACTACAAAGATGACCCACAGAGCCATAGCTCCACTTAATTAAAGATCGCCCCCCAAATCGCTCTGTTCGGGCATAAATTAAATCAGAAATCCAAAAGCAAGTGCCACATTTTGAAGTTCAGCAAAGAGTATAAAAAAACGTAATGAAAATAAAAACTCATTTAACACGGTTTATTTTTAATTTATTTATGCATTAAGCGCCTGTCGCTCAACGCTTGGTGAATGCCAATTGCTCGGCCACGGCAACAACAACAACAACAAGAGCAGCAGCAACGTTATATATAGAAGCGAATTGACATTAAAATTGTTGACATCATGAGGAAGTCCAGCGCGAGGCAGCTTATGCTAATTATGTTTATGAGGCAAGGCTGCCAAAAACAAAAATTAAATTGCAATTGCAACTATTGCACAATATTTATGTTATTATTTTGCATGTGCATCAAAACGGAATTCGAAGTTAATAATTTTAGTGTTTTCTTAGTTTGTTTTTAATTACAAAATTAAGTTGCAACGATCAGGAGTTCATGAGATATAAAAATAATAATGAAGCATATTAAATTCAAAGATGCAAATAAGTTGAAAGATGGAATGGACTTTTATCTTATTTAATTGTATCGCCACTGAACTTTAAAAATATAGTAGAATTATCATAAGGACAGCAGAATACGATAATAATGATCGATGCTAAGTCTACCGTTTGAGGGGACTCCCCTAAGATCGATGAGCTCGTGAAGCTGGTCTTAGGCATTGCTGCAGTTAGATCATTCTCTTGACTTGGCTGTCTATTGGAAAAATGTTTCGTTTATATTGTTCATAAATATTATCTATATTTATATAGATTACATTACTTAACTTTTCAAAGACATATCTAAAGCCAACCAAATGCTAATCTAACTATTTAGAGCACATACATACATACCTATATATATACATGTCTAATGCTAATCGGCTTTGCTCAACACTGGCTGACAAGACCAGTTGTCGCTTCACGCTTATCACAACATCATTTTGAAAACTCTTTTTGGGTAAACAATTTGAGTTGCGAATAAACAATTAACTTTGACTAGCGGCCGTTGCGCATCTTGAACTCATTTGCATCTTTTATTGCTAAATTGCGTGAGTTCACAAAAAAAAAAAAAAAAAAACATAAAAGTAAGCAAATAAAAATAAAAAGCCACAACAAATTAAACAAATAACAGAGAAAAAGCCTCAAACAAAAAATATATATTTGTGTGCATGTGTATATTGTTTGGTGGGCCAAAAGTAGCGCAGCAGCTGTCGAAGATCGATTGCCAGAGCGCGAGTCGCATAAACAAATTAATTAGCATCTATAAGGTCGACACAACATTGAAAATTGCATTGGTATATGAAAATAAACAGCACGCTTCGTGGATGCTATTCAAATTAGTTGTACATCAGAGATTCACAATAGCCAAGATCTATTAACAAGCCAACAGCTTTCCTCCTGCAAGAGCTTGGCTTGCTGCTGTTGCTGGGCGGGCAATGCCTTTTTATTTTGCGTGAGGTGTGTAAGCCAAGGTGAGGCAGTTTGTTGAGCCGACTTGTTGGCCAGTTCGCAGTTGAGTGCGACTCATCTTTTAGCCGGACACGTTGTTGGCTGGGTTGTTTGTGAACGCTGTTCACACCCTCAAAGTTTTTGGCAAATAAAAAATAAATCAATTAGCGCAATCTGCTGACTAATCCAATTTTCCATACTCTCCACACTTTTTCTCGCTGCAGGTACATTACGCCAGCCGCCGCAGCGACAACAACAACACAGGCCGGCAGCACAAATTGCAGCTCAACGGGCACAAGTCTGGCGGTTTATCCAACAGCCACGGCACAGGTGTATCGCTCCAACAATGGGCTCGATGTCCTCGACTGCGCCGGCCTGGAGCATCATAACGGAGTAACAGGAACAGCAACTGGCAGCAATTCCAGTGGCAGCGGCTTTTCCCAGCGGCTACGGGAGCTGGCCGCCTCCGCCGGATTATTGTCGCTCAAGCCACGCCAACCGTTGAAGCCTGTGATTAAGACGCGAGGCTCGCCAGGTCCCGAGTTCCCCAAGAAGGTCACCTTCAGCGCCTTTGCCACGGTGCAGGTGGTGTGACTTTCCAACACTGAACGTGGCAGCTGTGTGTTGGGGACGCAGGCACTGTATGGCTAGGTAATCACATATATGAGCTCTAAAATAAACAGTAAATATTTTGCTAATAGTTTGTTTATCTTCTAATTGCAGGTAGCGCGTGTCTTGCATTGTTAACCGTTATTGTTGTTTTGTTGCTGTTGTTAAATGTTTAGCATTACTATGGATCGGCATCTGGCAGACTTGGAAACAATATTCCTTAAGTTAGATTTAATTTTGTGCCATGTCTTTGGCTTGAATCTGTTATGAAATATGTACCAATATATGTATGCTCCATAGCTGAAAATACCTCAAAGACCCTACAACTATCTAAAATTTCAATATCCAGCACAATCTTTAAGTCTATCATCATCAATTGCACCAATTTTCTATCTCTTTTTAAGTTTCAAATGCTTTCCTGGAAGACTGACATTTTCTCGATTTCACAGTTCCTTTCACTATCTGTTTCACTATTCACAACTTTATTTGCCCAAATCCCCAAACAGTATTTTCCCCCTCTTTATGTTTCTTGGCAATTCTAACTTGTAACCACAATCCCAAATTGAAGACTACACACAAAAATTCTAATATTTTCTATCGAATTGTAAATATGTATGAATTTTTGCATAGTCATAAATGTATATGTGGCGTTTATATGTGTAATATGTAAGTCTGCTTGAGTGTATTTGTATATATACCGGAACTTTACATATGTATGTATTGTAGAAAACACGATATAAGAGTAAAATGAAAGATAGTTATGTGTATGTATGTAACTGCCTTCTATAATCACGAAATATAAACACAATTGCTGTATATTGTATTTTTAAAATATTATTAAAGACATTAATTTAAGCTAATATTATGCATGATCAAATAAAAACGAGAGAACAACAAATCTACAAGTTTTCTAAACTAATGGGGGTGACTTAATTATTTCAAAAATCGCGCGCTGCTAGCGTAGGAATTGCTCTGTCAACAGATATGTTAGCGGAACGATTGAGTAACAGTGGTACATGCTGTAGAAAAAAATAAATGAGAAGCATGCTTTTAGCAGAGGCGAAATAAGTTAACAGATGTATTTTGTGAACCTTTGTAAAAAGGCACCAATTGTGAGACTACGGTTGAGCAACGTTGAATGTCAGTTTAAGTGCCCGCCAAACTTCAGCTGGCATAACAGAGAGGTCATAAGACGTCTGTTAGTTAACAGCCTTTGCGTACGAGCATAATTGGCGAACAGCAGCTCTGTTAACTAACATGTGGAGCACCAAAGTAAACATTTATGTGATAACAGAAGCAGAAGATGTATATGTGGATGAATGTTAACTGGCGGAGCAGTTCTGTTGAGTGTGTACTCAGCAATGTGGCAACGCCATCGTCACATCAATTTAGTTACGCGCTTCAATGTGTACACACTGATGTTTTCCCGCCTTTTGTAAAATTCTCACGGGCTGCGTAAATTAAAACAATCAATTAAATTTGTGGTGCTCAAATGGCAGATTCACCTAGTAAGTGGTAAAATATTATTGCTGATCATGTTTATAATACAATTGCCCAAATAGGTGGTCCGCGTGTCAAACGGCAGCGCATAGACAAATCCGGTCGTTTCGCAGCATTGGAGCGCCTCAGAGGTTTGAAAGGTACTAAAAACAAATGCCAGGTTGATGAAAAAGTGGACGACGTATACGAAGTGGTGGACGAGCGCGAGTATGCGAAGCGAGCAAATGAAAAATACGGCGGCGATTGGATTGAAGACGGTAAGTCCACAAAAAGAACAAGCACAAAGCATAACAGCCAAATGTGAATTGCGTCCACAGACGGCACTGGCTACGCAGAGGATGGCCGCGATTTCTTTGAGGATGAGGACGACTACTCGGACGAGGAAGGCCACGGGCAGAGTGATGCCAAGAAAAAGAAAACGGGCAATGCAAAGAAACGACCACGCGATAACGACACAGGCCCAGCCAAGGGAAAAGCGTCCATTCGAAATCTGTTTAGCAATGCGCTACCAAAGAAGGCGGACATCAAAAACAGTGTCAAGGATGATGATATTCTGGCTGACATATTGGGGGAAATTAAAGAAGAGCCTGTTGGCAACTCATCTGCAGCACAGCAACATAAAGTAATTGCACCAGCGAAAATTGTAGCAGCTGCACGCAAATCCGATGCACTCGCTGCCAAGGAGTATATGAATAGCTTTTTGAGCAGCATCAAAATGCAAGAGCAGCAGCGTAAGAAAGAAGCCAGCAGTGATGACGAAATGCTCGATCGTATTCTGCAGCCAAAAGCAACAATGCTGCCTAACAAGCAGGCGATCCCGAATGCTGTGGTAACTCCAGTCAAAGTGAAACAGGAGGAAGCAACTGAGCAGCCCAGGAAAAAGACAAAGAAAGAAGCTACGCCTGAACCTGAAGACAATGACTTGGACTTTAGTTGTTTAGATGACGATGAGAATCAGTTCGAGTTGGCTGCTGCAAAGGTTAAGCCTGCTGTCAGAACAGAGCCAACGGAGGCGCCCGTATCAGTTACAGCTGCCAAAGCAGAGACGGAGGATATGAGCAAGCTACTTAACAATTGGGAGTCAATATGTCAAATGGATGATGACTTCGAGAAATCGGTGTTAGCCAGTGAAGCAGAGACAGCCACAGGCAGCGATCCAGTGGACGTCGAGCAGCTGCGTTTTTGGTATTGGGAGGCTTGGGAAGATGCACTGAAATTGCCCGGCGAAGTTTTTCTCTTTGGGCGTACGCCAGACGGCAAGTCTATATGTGTTCGCGTTCAGAATATTAATCGTGTACTCTATCTTCTGCCAAGGCAATATGTGAGTATGCAACAAAATGTCGGGTGCCGGAAACCATAATTAACTTGTTTCACCTTCAGCTACTAGATCCCATTACAAAGGAGCCCACCAAGCAAAAGGTAACAGCAGCCGATATGTACAAGGAGTTTGATACGCACATAGCCACCGAACTGAAGCTTGACACGTTTCGCTCGCGAAAAGTTAGCAAGAGCTTTGCCAATCATGCCATTGGCATCGATGTGCCGCAAACCTGCGACTACCTAGAGGTTCACTACGATGGAAAGAAACCGGCGCCAAATATGTTAAATAAGAAATACGATTCCATTGCGCACATATTTGGAGCCAGCACCAACGCGCTGGAGCGCTTTCTGCTAGACCGCAAGATCAAGGGTCCGTGTTGGCTGCATATTAGTGGATTCAATGTAAATCGTGCACCGATTAGCTGGTGTAAAACAGATGTGACGATCACTGAGCCGAAGAACGTGGAGCTCGTGTTGGAAGCGGGAAAGCCAACTCCTCCGCCTGCTATAACGCTGCTCACACTCAACGTGCGCACCTCCATGAATCCAAAGACACTAAAGAATGAGATATGCATGATTTCGATGCTCACCCACAATCGCTTTCACATTGACAAGCCAGCGCCACAGCCTGCCTTCAATCGCCACATGTGCGCCCTTACACGACCTGCTGTCTCCAGCTGGCCTTTTGATTTGAATCTGCAGCTAACGAAGTACAAGTCCACAAAGATCTACAAACACGACTCTGAGCGTGCGCTGCTCAGCTGGTTTCTCGCGCAGTATCAGCAAATCGATGCAGATCTTATAGTCACTTTCGATGCAATGGATTGCCAGCTGAATGTCATAACGGATCAGATTGTGGCCCTGAAGATACCTCAGTGGTCGCGCATGGGACGCCTGCGTTTCACACAAACCTTTGGCAAGCGTCTTTTGGATCACTTTGTGGGTCGCATGGTGTGCGATGTGAAACGCTCGGCAGAGGAGTGCATAAGAGCCAGATCCTACGACCTGCAAACGCTGTGCCATCAGGTTCTCAAGCTGCAGGAGTCGGAACGCATGGAGGTCAATGCGGATGATCTGCTGGAGATGTATGAGAAAGGTAAGCCAAACTAATCCGCTATTAAAATTATGGACATGAATATCTTATATACACTCTAGGTGAAAACGTTACCAAGCTCATCTCGCTAACCATGCAGGACGCATCCTATATACTACGTCTCATGTGCGAGCTAAATATCATGCCACTGGCGTTGCAGATAACCAACATTTGCGGCAACACAATGACGCGCACACTTCAAGGCGGTCGCTCCGAACGCAATGAGTTTCTTCTGCTTCATGCGTTTCATGAAAAGAACTACATTGTACCCGATAAGCTGCCACAAAGACGTGGCGCTGCTGCTAGCGCTCAAACGGATCCCGATGCTACGGCGGGTAACGACACAACCGTAGCTGCGGGCGGAGCAGCTCGTAAGAAGGCTGCGTATGCGGGCGGCCTGGTGCTGGAGCCGATGCGAGGTCTTTATGAAAAGTATGTGCTACTTATGGATTTCAATTCCCTGTATCCCAGCATTATACAGGAGTATAATATTTGCTTCACCACGGTGCAGCAGTCGCACGATGCAGAACAGCTGCCTGTGCTGCCCGACTCCGGAGCAGAGCCCGGCATTTTGCCAATGCAGCTGCGCCGTTTGGTGGAGTCTCGTCGCGAGGTCAAGAAGCTAATGGCTGTGCCGGATCTATCGCCGGAACTTCACATGCAATATCATATTCGACAGATGGCACTTAAGCTGACTGCGAACTCGATGTACGGCTGCCTGGGATTCGCGCATTCGCGTTTCTTTGCACAGCATTTAGCGGCGCTGGTGACGCACAAGGGACGTGAGATTCTGGTTAACACGCAGCAGCTGGTGCAGAAGCTCAACTATGATGTGGTCTACGGTGACACGGATTCGCTGATGATCAATACGAACATAACGGACTACGATCAGGTGTATAAGATTGGACACACCATCAAACAGAGTGTGAACAAGCTGTACAAGCAACTCGAGCTGGACATTGATGGCGTCTTTGCGTGTTTGCTGCTACTCAAGAAGAAGAAATATGCCGCCGTCAAGCTGAGCAAGAATGCCAAGGGTGTGCTGCGACGTGAACAGGAGCACAAGGGCTTAGACATTGTGCGTCGCGATTGGTCACAGCTGGCCGTTATGGTAGGCAAGGCGGTGCTGGATGAAGTGCTCGCTGATAAACCGCTGGAGGATAAGCTTGACGCTGTGCATGCCCAGCTTGGACGCATCAAAGACCAAATAGCAGAGTCCGCTGTGCCACTGCCGCTGTACGTGATCACGAAGCAATTGACACGTGCGCCGCAGGAGTATGCTAACAGCACGTCCCTGCCCCACGTTCAGGTGGCGATGCGCATGAATCGCGAAAGGAATCGACGCTATAAAAAGGGCGACATGGTAGACTATGTAATCTGTTTGGACGGCAGCACGAATGCGGCCATGCAGCGTGCCTACCACCTGGACGAGTTGAAGAGCAGCGAAACGCTGAAGCTGGATACGAACTACTATTTGGGCAATCAGATACATCCGGTGGTCACGCGCATGGTGGAAGTGCTCGAGGGCACCGATGCGAGTCGCATTGCCGAGTGCCTGGGCATGGATGCCAGCAAATACAGACAGAATGCGCAGCGGTAAGTGTAGCCTAACCAGTTTAAAGAGTTTTACTTATGAGCATCCTTTACTCTCACACAGCATTCAACGGGAGCGTACAGAAGAAGCCGAGGGTGAATCGCTACAGAAAACCACGCTGCAGCTTTATCGCCTCTGCGAACCCTTTCGCTTCAAATGCGTTAGTTGTAAAACTGAACAGCTTATGGCCAGCGCCTATCGGCCGGGTCCGAACAGCAGCCATGTGCCGGTGTTGCAGCAGTGCGTCAACGCGGACTGCCAAACATCACCCCTGCAATATTTGGTTAGCATTCGCAATCAACTCCAGCTGTGCATGCGTGGTTATGTGCAGCGCTTCTATCGCAATTGGCTGGTGTGCGACCATCCCGATTGCAACTACAATACAAGAACCTATTCCGTACGGCTCGAGTTGCGTCGACCGCTGTGCCTGAAATGCAACAGTGGCGCCATGCTGCGGCAATACTCAGAGCGCGATCTCTACAATCAGCTGTGCTACCTGCGTTTTACGTTCGACCTTAACAAGCAGCAGCTGCATCACAAACGTATGTGCCACTATAAGGCTCGCTCAAAATTCGGACTAACTTTTTATCGCTTTCTCTCTCTATAGCTACTCTAACGCCTGAACTGGAGCAGGCGTATCAACTGCTCTATGACACTGTGGAACAGCAATTCCAATGCTCCAGCTACGTGGTTATCTCGCTTGGCAACATATTCGCTCGCAGCCTGGCGCTGTCGACGCTGCTGCCGCCCAAGAAGACACATGGGGACAATGAAGTAGCCAGCAGCTTGGCGGATGTTTAGTTAATGCACAACCACAACATTTATTAAATCTACACACACTCACGCACAGAAATATATAATTCTTTGATAAACTAGCTAAGAAATTTGTCGAGCGGAAAGTGACGGAAGGACTCATTGAATATATCCGTGAATGCCGTGCTCACCAGCTCATTGATCATGGGCCGCACAAATGGCAAACCCAGCTGCCACATGCTGTTGATCACCCCGTCAGCCAGCTGATTCAAGGGCTGTCCCTGCAGCAGGTTCCCTATATGCAACTCCATGCCGCCGATGTGATCGACCTCGACATGCACCTTCAGCAGTGAGCCCGGATCGCCCACGCGTCGCACGCTCGTCGTTTGACTGTGGAATGCAGTATGGACATAAGATTAGGCAAGAAATATATAATCATAATACAAATATTAAGAGACCGCACCTGTAATCGTAGAGCGTCAGATTCCAATGGCCCTGTCGGCGCAGCTCGGTACCCAGTATCTTGGCGGCGAACTCGTATTCACCCTCTAGACTCTTCTCGGGAAAGTATTGCGCATAGACAATACGCTGATCTTTGGCATCGCTATGAAATTTAGTCACCTCGGAGCGCGACCAGCCGTATTCCGAGACGTTGCGCAACACCAGCTTTAAGCTGCCCGGGCCATGTGGATCACCGCGACGCAATTCCACAAACGACGAGTGATGCGGATCAAAGGGCTGGATATTGTAACCGGGCACACCTTTTACATAAAGAGGCGTTAACCAACTCAATTCTACCTGATCCCATTTAAATGAATGGCTCACCTGTTGTGAAATAGGCGCGCAGATCGTTGAACACCTGTTTCATGCAATCGTTGTACGCATCCAGATTCGCTTCATCTCTGTGACAGCGGCCGATCAAGTGTTTCAGATCTTCGTCCACGTCTATTTGACTAGATGCATCGGCTTTGCCCACGCACACAACAATAACTAATGCAACGAAAGTAACGACTAAACAGTGGCCGTTATAGTTTGGAAGCAACTGTTGCGACATTTTGTTGTTTATTTTGCCCCGGGTCTCTGGAATATTAGTGAAAATTGATGTGTATTGGTAAGTGTGAAATGTTTTGTTTAAAGTCTTAAACAGGTGCGAAACGCAAACAGAGTTGACATTCAAAATATCAATTATTGAATATTTAAATGTTTGGTCTTAATTAGTTTGAGTTGTATTGAGCTGCTTTGAGGATTATATTTTTGTATTTTAAATTGATTTTAAAGGTATTTTAAAACTGCTGGGATAGTCTGTAAGAATGTGTATATAATTTTAAAGCAGTTTAACATTATGTTTACTCTTTTTATGTATTTGGGATTTATTTATTAGAACAGCTTGTCTGTTGGTTCTTCAAAGTACTTTTGAACTGCTTTGACTGTTGCTGTTTGAAAATCTAAATTTGAAGCGAACTTGGTATTTATTTATTAGAACAGCTTGTCTGTTTGGTTCTTAAACGTACTGTTCAACTGCTATGCTCGCTTGAACTGCTTTGACTGTTGCTGTTTGAAAATTTGAAGTATATTTTGTGCTTGACTCTCAAGAGCCAGGCCGCGTCTTAATAGTGGTCTTTTAGAGGTAATTCCCAACTTAATTTTGAAAAACCTTGCAGAGCATAATGAAATCTAGTCACGCAAAGCGAGGGCTCGTTTCCATTGAAATGAGTATTATTTGACTCTAAATAATACATCACAGGCAATGAAATATATCTTTGTTTATCAATATATCTCAGTACATCCTCTGGCCAGTAGGAATATTTACGTTAAGTATGTGTTTAACTGCGCTTTAGGCCACTTTTAGTGCTTCTGCGATTGCAGCCCTCCGCAGGTTGAACTCGTTTTGGAGCTTCAGCTGCTCTAGTACAGATCTCTTATCTGCGGGTCTGTCAATACTTGACGGACTTATCATGGCTCTCAGGGCCACGTCGACTCACTCAAACACTTTGTAAACGCAATTTAAGATATTTTTATTTCAGGTGCTCATCAGTGTTGTATTTTCGCTTCTTTCTTGTATTGTAATTTCCGCCGCACTTGACCTCTTTTACCTGAAGAGCACAGAAACAGCTGTGGCTTTTAGTTTTTGTTGTTGTCACTTATTTTTTGTGGACTTTACTTTGATTCGGTTTGGGTTGTCATTAACGGGCGTTCGAGCGCAGAGGAACATTCAATGTAAACAAAAGACTTGTACAAGACACAAACTTGCGGGCGTGCAGCACAGATTGGACAATATGCAGTTATATGTTTCTGTGTGGCCATAAGCCGAGCTTTTTAGACCTGGCCGACTCCACTGATATGCAACATCATCAACAACAACAACAACAACCACAGTCTCAAGCGGCAAATTGTGAATTGCTAAGTGAACAGCTTTGGCCTGCGCCGACTCGGTCCAAGCTTCAACTGACCAGAGCGGCCAACAGCTGAAAGTTAGTCAGTCAGTTAGTCAGTAGTTGTTGTTGTAATGAGTTTTAGTTGCAAATTGTGTAATTTCTTTTGCCACTTGAAATAGCGCAGCTCGTCGAGTGAGGCAAGCAACAGTTTGAGCTTCACCCACCCGCTGCTGCTGGTGCTGCTGCTGCTCGCAGTGATATTTACTTTATTTGCTTTAGCTCGTTTATTTTGATTTGTGGCGCTATTTTTTGGCCGTCAACTAGTTGCCCACAAATGCGCTTCCTGATATTTGGGTTAGAGTGAAAATCGAAAATTCAACTTTCCGATCCGTATGCAGCGCCCGCACTCAGGTTTACCGTTAACTGTGCCGAATACGCGACGCCTTTGATATTTTATATATGATTTTTCGACTTATTTCTGCGTGTGAATCATGCGAGCGTCAACTGGCAACTGGCTTCAAATTTTGCGGGCCGGCCAAATATGTGACTGGGCGACTGGGCGACTCGGAGAGCCGGGCTGAATGGGCTGCTCATATAAGCTCAAATACGCTCGCAGCTCGCACACTCTTTGGCAATTGGCGCTTAATTTCCTTATTTACTTAGCGACAAACCCACTTTGTGTCCATAAGCCATGTGTGCTCGTTCGGCTTGCAGTGGCGAGCTGAATTTAATTAGGCAACGTCAAGCGGCCGCTTGGCATTTATTTCTTTATTTATTGTCGCGTACGCACAGTCAAGTTCATGGCGTTGAAAATCTTAGGGTTTGGCTGCTTTGTGCGTGCCTCGCAGCCCAAACTGTAACAGGCGAATATTTCTATGGGTATTTCGACCCGATTCCTTTGGCGTCTTAGCAAACGAAGTCTGTTGAATTGAAGCAAGGTTATTTTGAATTTAGGCGGATTCAAAATAATGGGCGCAAAGATTTGTGGCGCCATCTGTGGCGCGGTTTGGAAGCTGTGCGCAGCGCTTCGTTAATACTCGTTCGGTTTGCATTTGTCATGTTTAATTGGCAATTCAGAACTGAATGAGTTCGTGGATTGTGTTAGTGGCGCCACCTATGGCACACGACTAATAGCAGCAGTTGCTTCGTTAAATGTGCGTTAACTTTAAGCTTGGTATTTGGAATGCATGTATGGCGCCATCTGTTGCATGGTAGCAGCCACCACAAACTACATTAGCAATTAAATTTTAATGTCAATTTAAATTTATAATAATAAAACCGCAACCGCTTCGTTGAGTTGAAAGCTGTTTGAAGTTTTCAAATTATACTTTTATGCTGCGCACTATGTGGTTATTTGTAGGCTATTGTGAATTTTAATTGAATATATTAAATTTTATATTTACGTAAATATTATATTATCAAGATAATTTTTCACAAAAAAATGTGGAACGCTTCACGATTTTGCGTGTCATCCTTGCGCAGGGGCCATGCTAATCTTCTCTGTATCGTTCCAATTTTAGTATATGTTCTGCCGAAGCAAGAACGAATGCCTAGACAATAAAAGGCGTATTTATACTTTGGTCCCGGCGAATCACTAGTTGGGAATTACAAGCCTCTGGCAGCTCTACCTCTCAGGTAGCGCACACAAATATGAACTGAGGGTTGCTCAAAGGCATTGAGGGTTGCTGCCTTCAATGCGATTTGTCTTTATTTGCTATACTTTCTATAATTCGTTTAAATATGTTTATTTTTGGTTGTTGTTTATATGTTTATTTATATTTGCAATTTATGTAAGTATGTAGTACGTGTCCGTTGAGTGTATTAGAGAATTCGCCAATTGGTGTTCGATTAAATGCTCAGTATTCATAGTTGGGCTCAAGGAGTCTGTTCGAGAAGTTCTGCCAGCGTGGCCGATTGAGCCAGGGCAGGAAACGGCGTGGAATGCGCTTTATCAGATTGTACTCCTCGCATTCTCTTTTCAGACACTTATATCCGTAGTTGTAGTCGCTGCAGTTCGTGCAGCGGTTGCATACGCACGACAGAGACTTCGAACACCTGTGTTCGCCGTCATCCAGGTAACATTCGTCGTTCACGTTGAGGTCGCACAAGGACTTGATGCACAGCCCGTCCCGGTTGCGATGATAGCTGTCTGGGCAGATGTCGGACTCTATGATCGAGGTGCACAGGTCCGAACTGGTGTAGCCGCTGTGGGAAGCAGAGTAATTCGCTCAAAGTCAGTGTGCAGCTGGAGCCTTGACTACTTACACGGTGGCGCTTTGCTGACAAACTACAAATATAATGCTCAGACCGAGCAGAAGGCGGAGTCTATCCATCCCATGGTGAACCAGCTGCGAGTGGGGCATCATCAATGCTTAGCCTGGGCCAGGATTAGTCAGCTACTGCTGGCCAACGGCTGTGAGGAGAATCCTTTTATACGAGCGCGACTTCTTAATTACATTCAAATCTATGTGAATAACATTGATTAATTAATGAAACTCGTTCATTAACTGCCCCCGTTTTCAATTCAAAATCAATTTGTGCAGCGAGGCATGCGCTCGGCCGCGGCATCGGATGGGATTGTTCAATGCCAATGCCGCGCGCCGATGACTTAAAGTATGCCGAATGGTTCATATTCGGAGTGACAGCGCCGCGAATTGCCAGCTCAAGTGCAAAAACTAGATAAGTGCGTCTAACTCGAAGTTCTTTAAACAAAATTAAATTTTATTCGATATTATGATGTAGCCTATTATACTGTTTCGTGAGGTAAGAGATAAGTGATGAATTACACTTGTGTAGAGTATTTCTTCTGATTTGTTTACAGACTCCTTCCTTAAGGTGTTTGCATAAGCGAAATATGCGAAGTCAATTCAGTTCCGATCCGCACGCAAGCTGGAATTTTGCCAAATCCTCACATTTGATAATGCAACTTTTGTTATTGTTCAGATTTATGAAGTCTTGAATGGCCACAGGACATCGGCAAAACGGGTTATCCGTGTAAGTCATTTGATACCTGGCCAATCACAATATACAAATCTTAGCAAAGTCTAAAAGTGTTTATGGGTCATACTACCTTCTCGGCATATATGAGTTGAGATATTTTTTCTTCACGTTGTGTCCCAAATAGCAGCAAATCACGTCAGAGAGGAAGGGAAACTTGGCGTAGAAGTTGAAGAACTCTAATAAGTTAGCCCGCACATTATCCGCCGTAAGTGGTAGCTGACATGGCTCGGCCGACGGTTTCAATTTGGTGAAATCATAAATATAAGCTGCGAATGATTCATCAGTTGCAGAAATAGTTACAAGATTATTAACATACGTCCACTCTTTGGGCACAGATCCGCCTGCAGCTTATGAATGGCCGGCAGGTGGTCCCGAATTTGCAAATGGAAAATGACCATCAAGACGAGGAAATGGTTCCGAAACTTCTGATGCATCTCATGTTTCTTGATCCAGCCGCGCAAGAAGATTATCATATAGCGAGCTGCGAATATATATGTATATATTAAGGTGTATGGATTGTGGGCGTCGATTTGACAGGATGACACTCACCTATTGGCTGCAGCTCGAACAGAGACAGGACTATCTGGTTTTGGCTGTACGGGTAGCTGTTAGTGAAGCTTATGTCGCACATCAACTGAGTGGATCTATTTTGAACGATGACAATGGGAGTTCTGCCGCCGGTATTCCCAATACGAGTCCAATTCGATTGCGAGTCGAAAACGTTTGAGATCAGCCGCTGTCTTTCATTCTTCACCGCAGTGGGTAGATTCTCGGAGTATTCGTAAAAGCTGTCGTCTAAATAAAAAAAAATTATTGAGAAAAGTGATACCCTGAAAGCTCTGCGCAGAGCTGGGTTCAGGGCACCAAATATACCGAATATTCTTATGCTAAAAATCTGAGCTATTTCTTATCTTTGTCTTTTAAGATAATTCGCAGAACTAAGAACAATGGCGAGTATGTAGGTGAAGTAGACATCTGTCTCGACCCAATATTTACCAAATTCAACGTAAATGTCCAAGTCGGATGTTGTCTGAGCAATGCCCATAACACGTGAGCCAAGCCAAAGCAATGAATTTTAATTTTCGTGTTCAAGTTTGCCTTTAGCAATCCCTCCAATTCCGCTGCAATGCCGGCCACATTTCTCTGAATCTCGTCGGCAATGCGAACGCTTTCCAAAAGCTCCGACCAAAACGTAGAAGAGTCTACATATAGAACACATAAGAAATTATTTAGTTATAGTATAAAGAAAATCAGACAATTTTGGAGCTTACTCGACGACATTTGGTATTCAAACGCTACAAGCTTCTCTCTGTGATTCCCCAATATGAACTGAGCGCCTTTTTAACTAATTGCTAAGTTGCCTATCTATTGAAGTGTGACCAAATCGCTAGTTCTTCAAAAATATCAAATGATGCATAGAAAAACATTTAAATATGGAATCGAACGAAAACTAATTGAATATTTGTTGATTATAGATAGGGTATTATCGATATAAATATGCTTATATTTCTACTTATTTTATTTTATATATTTAATTCTAAATATCTAATTAAAATGGGTTGAGTCTAATATTTATTGAGATTAAGTAATTATTTCAAAAGTAATTATCAAATTATTCGCAAATACGTAGTGTTTGCCTTAAGCTTCTGGATGTTCGGCGTCAAGTGAGAGCGAGACTAATCTGCAATAATATACTAATGTACTTAATAATAATCTGTTGTTGCTATCAGCAGCTATGGCTTGGGGAGGGCATTGCGGGAGGGTGGCGACTCCGCCAGCGCTGATAGGGAATACGACCTAAGTAGCTTAGCTATTTGCTTTTTCGTATTTCAATTGGCAAACGAACGTTGAGGTGCGCGGACTCTTTCGAAATGGTGGCCGAGAAAGTTATTTTGGCCTATTCCGGTGGGCTGGATACGAGCTGCATACTCAAGTGGCTGCTGGAGCAACGCTATGAGGTCATCTGTGTGCTGGCCGATGTTGGCCAGCAGGAGAACTTTGAGGCAGCTCGCGCGAAGGCGCTCAAGATAGGTGCTAAGGAGGTGGGCTAACTACTGCCGCTTATCAGTGCCTATTGCTTCTAATCTCAAGACATTGTACAATGTTGCAGGTAATCGTGGCTGATATCAAGCAGCAATTCGCCGAGCAATACATATGGCCAGCCATCCAAATGGGGCTTATCTACGAAGAGCGCTATCTGCTAGGCACCTCGTTGGCGCGACCTTGCATAAGTGTCGCCTTGACAGAGGCCGCCAGGCGGCATAGCGCCAAGTACTTGGCTCACGGTGCCACGGGCAAGGGTAACGATCAGGTGCGCTTCGAGCTCTGCGCATATGCATTGCAGCCCGACTTGAAGGTAACTATGATGCAGCGTGTGTGTCTGTGAGGATAGCAACTATCTGATTGGCCTTTCTTCAATACAGATAATCGCACCGTGGCGGGATGTGGAGTTCTGTCGTCAGTTTCAGGGCAGGCAGGATCTGATTGCCTATGCCAAGCTGCATGGAATCGAGGTGACAGCCAAGCCAGCGACACCCTGGAGCACGGATGCGAACATGCTGCACATCAGCTATGAGTCGGGCGTGCTTGAGGATCCGAACACTGTGGCGCCCAGCAGTCTCTACGAGCTGACTCTAGATCCATTCACTCAGGCACCAAAGACGCCTCACCGCATCAGTGTCCACTTTGAGCATGGACTACCCACCAGAGTTGAGGATCTGGCCAATAGTCGAGTGTACAGCACGCCCATGGACATGCTCAAGTACCTCAATGAACTAGGGGGCAGCTACGGCATAGGACGCATCGACATTGTGGAGAATCGCTACGTGGGGCTCAAGTCTCGGGGTGTTTATGAGACGCCGGCCGGCACCATACTCTATGCAGCGCATCAAGACTTGGAGGTGTTCGCCTTGGATCGCGAAGTGCTGCGCACCAAGCAACTGTTGCGCGACCGCATGTCCGACTATGTGTACAATGGCTATTGGTTCAGTCCAGAGGCGCTCTACGTGCGACGTTGTATTCAGCTGGCCCAGGAGCAGGTCACTGGGCAGGTGACCATGGAGCTAGCGCCGGGCTATTGCCGTGCCATAGCCCGCAAGGCGAGCGATAAAGTCGGCGCACTCTACAATCAGCAGCTCGTCTCAATGGATGTCCATGGCGGCTATGTGCCACAAGATGCGGGCGGCTTCATTGCGATCAATGCGGTGCGCATACGAGAGCATGTACGCGCCTTCGGCCCCTATCGGACTGACGAGAGCTAGCTGATCGGGCATAAATATGAAATAGGTACCGCCGATAAATATATATATGTAAATAAATATATAAATATATACATACATAAATATGATTTAATAATATCAGAGCTGATAACAGCTGAGCTGCCCTCCATAATAGTACATATCCTTATATACTTTGAGTTTCAAATATCAGTTACGTTTGGCATGTAGAACTATCGATCTGTTCGCATTTGAACTCAGCATAAATCACTTGAAAGTCTTACAAAAAATTATATAATATTCTGAGTTTGGCTGTATTTATATATGTATGTATGTATATCAACTTTTGCCACTGCTATAAAAATAAATGTATGTGGACTAAGTCTAGGTAAATACTATTTTCTGTCTTGCTAAATAAATACTAAATGTGCATAAAATGAATGCTAAATTGTTTAACGTTCTTGTTTAGATATTCGAAATGTTTATGGCTATGTAACTCTCGATAGCACTAATCGTCTATTGTCAACAGCGGAAAATATTTAGTATATTTTTATTAATTTGCATTGAGTATTGTGAAGTAGATATGGAAATGAATTAGATTATTTTTCTATCGGGTGACAATCGTAGTTATTATCAAACAAAAAAAGCACACTCGCTGCACACTTTGCAGTTGTTTATTCGAAATACATAAATATGTAAATAGATTTGGGCAATCATTCCGTTGTTGATTCAATATATTTCGACGCAAATCAACGACAATCCAATACGAATTAGCACACACAACTATATCTGTGTATATCTGTGTAGGTATGTGTATAACGTACGCTTTTCCCAATTGCATTAATCTTGTTTCCGCAGCTGAGAGACGTTCAGTCTGGGCAGGATGCTGGAGCCAGGCCTCGAGCCAGCTTATTGCACACATTCAACAAAAGACTTTCTCCGTTGTGGGCGTTGGGAGGCGTGGCATATTGCTTATTTGCACTAGCAAATAAAAGCATAAACTAATATTATGACTGCAAATAGAGTCAGAAGAAACACACGCACACACAGCTGTACATAAATATATATGTATGTATGCTGGTGACACTATACGTACGAGCATGCCTGTATGTGCATATAAATATGGACGTTTGCTTAACAACAATTGCCGTTCAGACAGTTTGCAAGCCAGATGTATGATATAAGCCGAATGGCAAACAAGCTAGTTATGCATACCCATTGTACGTGTCTGAAACAAAGGGTATATTGCAGCTCGTATGCGTGCATGTGGCAGACAGGACTTGTGTTCACCACAGGGTATTTGCTAGTGAGGTATTCACGAACTATTCCAGTCAATGGAATCCAGTTTGAATGCCTCGACGAACGTTTACATGTCCTTAGAGACATATTAAGCAAATACTTCAATATATTTTATGCCAACTCTGAGTATTATACGTGTTCAAATAAATATCCGGATGAGCATAAGGAATGAGAAGAGGCAGCTAAGATTATCTTCGAAATTCAATTATTGCTTAGTATACAGCAGTATAGTATTATATATATATATATATATATATTTATATATATTTCTATTTCCATTGCGTATTTCAATTAATTGCTACTAATCTTTATTATTTTTCAACAACTTGTCAATATTGTGTTCGAGACTAATTGTTGAAGCTCGTTTAGGGTCCCTTTGACTTGTTTGTATTCACAATGTTGGCAGACAGCGTTTCAATGTTGTTAACAAACTTTTCATGTACGTATGGTGTGTGTGTGTGTGGTGTGTGTGGGAGTGTAGGTGTATATAAAGTTTCTGTTTTAGTTTTAGTTGCAGTCAAAAGCCCAACCTCAGCGACTATCTCAGTTGGCAGAAAGAGCCAATACAAACTGTTTGCATACTCGACCAAACAGGCATCCATTCATCCTACCATCCATCCATCCATCCATCCATCCGTTCATCTATCTATCCATCACTTTCATGACAGCATCTACAACTTGTTGTTGTCGTTGTCGTTGTTGTTGCTGTTGCGGGCGAGGCACACGATCAGACATCGTTGACATTTTAACTTTGTGTTAAATGGCAAAAACATTGTGCAGAATGAAAAAAAAAATGTCTTTTTGATACAAATAAACGTGAGGATGGGGAGGGGCGAGTGCGTTGGGCGTGGGGCAAAAAGCAATGCTGCTGCCCCGCATAAATGTTGGGGAAAAAGTTAAGCGCTCGGTTTTGCGGGATTATTTGCGTGCTTCAAAGGATGTCGCCAGACTTTGGTCCTGCACGACTTTTTAGCTCGCTCCCTCCCTCTCCCTCTCCCTCTCTCTCTTTCTCCCTCGATATTAATACTAGTTTTTTTTCTGATTTATTTTCTTTATGACTGCAGCGCTCTTTTATATGCAAGCTCAACTTTTATTGAGTTTGGGAAATTGAATGAAAGGTTAACCCCATCAAAGTGCTGTCTAATTATGCAGCATTACTGCAGCTAACTGCAACGACTAACTATATTTCGTGGAAGGCTGACAAAGTCAGTCACGTAATAATTGCGTTAGGCGCTGATAAGGCGTTTAGTCAACTGCGTTCTTAAATCTATTTCTATTTTATATCCAAAGTGCTAGAATTGGATTAATTTCATTTGACGGGTTCCTTGGGCTATCAGAGCGAGTCCTTGTTTCGTCAAGTCAAGACAGGAAATACTTAAAGATCCGGGTTAGCAGAGCGTTGGGCAGCAATTTCGCAATTTCCGACGCATAGAGAACTTGGAGTGATAACGTTTTTGGCGTCTTGGGGTAATTGCAAAAACGTGTTATTTGCCGCCTTGGCTGCTTTGGTAACGCACCAGGATGTCAGACTTGCCAACTGGCAACAATTTGTGCTCAGCTGGAGCTGCACCAAAATCGAGCTGCTGCAGTGCCCAATACTTCAGTAAACATAAATTTATTTATGAGCATGTGGCTGTGTCACGCCCCCACGCCTCCACGCTCCCACGCCCCACACTCCGGCACGCGTGCGGCATTTGAGTCGGGTTGGCAGCGCCGGCTGTTGGTCGTCTCACAGCTACTTCCGCTGCGCTTACAAATTGTTTGAGGGCGAATTTTAATTATTCTTCATTGTTTTGATAGCGACGCGTGCTGTTCTCTCTCACAGTCGACCTCCAGCTCCTTCTCTCCAGCTGTATGTGGCACTATTCTGCAAACGCCTGCAGCAAAAAAAAAAAAAAAAAAAAAAAACAACAAGAACAACAACAACAACTGCCGCATCGTAACCTCAGCGCGACCCGAGTGCTCGTTCATTTAGATTTGGCTTCCCCGACGGTCGCCCGTGCTCCCTCCTAACGCGCTGACAACTCGGGCTTTGAGGTGGCAACGAATCGGCGTGGGTTCCATTGCTGACCTAGTCACAAAAACAATTATTCTTTTGTCTTTTTAACCAAGCGCTCATCCTTGCCGCAGTTTTGCTGAGGCAGCTCCTTCCGAAGATCCGGTTGGCAGCAACTGACTTCAATTCTCTTTTCGGCTGTTGTGCCGGAGGAACGCCGAATGGAGTAGGCGATTGAATATAACCCAATTTAAACTGGAATTCACAGAGGCTTAAATATCAACATCAATTCGGGATCGTGAGTAAGAATATATATTAATGACATAGACACATTGTACACCTCGCTCGATGGACTATATAAATTGCATGGAAGGTGTATTGTGATAAGGGTGATGAACAGACTTATTACTTCATAATATGATAACCAAGGCGTGAATGAGATTATAAACAAGAGACAGGAATATATTAGGTAAAGAAAAACCTGTTTATTTTCGAGGAATTCTTAGGTTCATGCTGAGAGCCTTAGCAATCTTTGCAAAGTATCTTAGCTCCTTAACTCCTTAGCTCCACTTAAAGATCTTCTGGGCGCATTTGTAGTTATGTAGAAAAAACGCAGTCCCAGCTGCAGTCATCGAGCTCTGAGGATAGTTTCGTTGACATTTTGCGTTGGCTTTTCTCCACTTTCCTGGCGTCAAAGCTCAGCGAGTGCTCCATCAAATTGGGCAGTTAAGAGGTGAGGGGGGAGAGCTGGGTGCCTGACTGAGTTTTATTATTGAAATTTGTTTGTGTTGACTTTGTAGTTGGCGCTGCTTTTGGCAGCGCATCCCTTTTTGTAATTAAATGCAGATGAAACTTAAAATCAGGTCACTCATACGCCTCGCTCTTCCGCCTCTTGCAACAAACTTAACTTTCAAATTAATTTTTATAAATGGCTTTTAAAATTATTATGCTGACTGCCTGGAAATTCTTGGCCTGGTCGCAGCTGCAACTAACGCTGCTTACCAACTGTTCCATTTGCTGGCATTGATTGCTCCTCTTGCCCAATTTTAATTAATTTGTCAACTCTCAGGGTAAAAAATGAAGCCAAGGTGGGCAACTCCTGCAAACAACTGAGCAATTTTTCACCTTTTGGAAATACTTTGCATAATCATAGAAAGCTAATACATCTGATTGCATATAGACTTGGAGTATTAGAAGGTAATTATTTCGATCGATGAAATTATTTGTTGTTTAAAAATTAATTGGATTGATGCTTGATCAGAGCAAGTATTTGATCTTTCAGCTGCTGCTTCCCTTTTCCAATTAACATGCTTTTGAGCATTTGATTACCTAAGAATTTTAAAAAGAAATACATGCACGAACTCTATCTGCACGCTAGCAGTTTTTCACAATAAAAATATGAATAATAAAATGGATAAATAAATTTCAGAACACAATTTTCTTGCTAGGCGGGCAGCTGGCAACGGGTCCTAGTTGTTGCTGTTGCTGAGGCAACGGTGGAACGTGGCAGATTATGCTGTATTATCACCTGTAATTCCTTATTGGCAATCAAAACTTTGCCGCGTGCAGCACGTCCTGAGCGCGGCGGCGGCGCACAGGAACCTTTGCGTCGTCGGCGTCATCGCGGCCTGCCTTCCACAATGTTTTCAGATTTTCTAGTTTCAATAAAAAGCGAAATCTGCGCATGCAGCCAAACTTTTAATTTTATTGGTAAACTTGTGGCGACTCCCCAAGTCCTCCGAGTGGACATGGCACCCAGCTGCCGCCCTTGGGCAATGGGGCGTATCAATTGGCGGCTTCGCAGTCTTTATATAGCGCACACGCCGGCTGTGAAGGTAGGCGAAAACTTTGAAGTTGTTTTTGCTTAAGCAATTGATACAATATATATACAAAATATATAATACGTTAATTATGATTCGGTTTCATTAACAATCACATGCTAAATGCCGCAGAAAGTTTTCAAAAACTAAAATACATATGAATAAATAAATATTTGTAGCACATTTTAAGTCTCAAAAAATGATAGAGGAATCTATATGTGGGCTTAATTGAATTTGTTGTTGTTTATATATATTTCTTAGTTCATTTTTGCAGGCTTCACAGTATGTAGACAATATTTTATTCCCACAATTCGGAATTTATTTGCACCACAGGTAGCCTCTACAGAGCTTATATTACTTATGTGCAAGCTTTCAATAGGAACTGTGTGCTCTGTTTTCCATATGTAGTTCGAGCTTGATTGAAAAATACTTAGCAAACAGCAGCCCCACAAATAACGTTGATTGCACTTTCTTAATAATCTCGCACGTAGCCGGACTTGGAAAGCAAGTAGCCAGCTCTTTGCACTAATTAAGTATATAAAAAAAATAAAAAAAATAGAGAAAAAAGGGTGAAAGTAGAGCAATGAAAAATAAATAAGAAAAACTTTGTACAAATGGCTCAACAATGCTGGACTATTCATGATAGTTCAGGCCCGTTGCGAGCAGCAAGCGGCAAGCAGTAACCAGCAGCTCCTTATGTTTTCAGTTGCCTTTGTTTTGTGTAACTGGAATTAAAACTAAGCACTTCACAGCACACAACGCGCATAAGGAGCAGGCAGAGGACGGACAACAGAGAGAAAGAGAGAAGGAGCGAGAGAGAGACAGGGAGACAAAAGCTGCATAGCTTGGTGTTGTTTTGGCCAAACCAGAAATGTACTTCAAAAATCGTAAAATTGAAATTATAATTGCAACTGCAACTGATTCGAAATGGTCTTTGTTCTTCCACCATTGTTGCCAGCAGGCGCTGGGTGGGCGTGGCAAGAGGGGGGTGCCCACATAAGTGGCCGTTACTTTCACGTTGGCTGGGCTAACGGCTGAAATCGACGCTTCACGTCCGCTCCACTCTGCCGTCTCCCGTCTGCCAAAGCAGATGGTTCTAATTATGGTCTTAACTTGCTGCATTCTTAAAATGCTTGTCAAATAATAATTACTCGGAAAGCGTTCGCCAGTTATGAAAATGAAATACGTCTTGCAATGTGCTTTCTTTGCATTATTTTTGTTCTATTTAAATTGCAGATGTTCTTTGCTAGCCCAGTTAGCTAGCACTGTTAGCTGACTATCTCTGGGCACTCAGTTCATGTTCCGATTAACATCCGCAGTGAACATGAACTGTGACGCCACAGAAGCTTTTCTGTGCTCTCTCTCTCTCTCCCTCTCTCTCTGTCTATCTGTCTGTCTGTTCGTGTGTCCTTAAGCCTGAATCCTTGCCAAGTGCATGTGGCATGCCGGATGTTGTGACATTTTGGTAAGCGCACAAAAATTTCGACATTTTCACAAAAGCGAACATCGGGAATGCGCGCCGATAGCACTTTGTGTGTGTTGTGGCTGCTCTCATTTCTTTTTACACTTTTCTATATTTTTGCGCTATATATTTTGGCTAAATATTCAAAGAGTTTGCTCGTTGCCAGCTCTCGTGTGCCATTGAATTTGACAGTCTATGGGCACCCGTTTATTTGGACTCCATGTTGGCTTTATCCGGCCATCTATGCATGGAACGTGATTGTTAGTTTATTTACTGATTGTTAGAATATACAAATGTGGGTGCATTTAAAAATATTTTCCGTAGCAGCTAAAATACTTTGTATTAAACTAATTGAAACGTCGGATTCTGTTTCTGTTTGAATACTGATTTAATTGATACTGAAATTTGGTATATCTGCTTTAGACAGATGGAGGTATAGCCTCTTTATTATTGGCCTTTGACTGCGTGATGGGGGACCTAGCCAACAAGTGTACTGGTTTTAATTGAAACCATCTATGCCATTCTTTGCTTAACTTCAAGTGAGTTACTGAAGATCATATCATGCCAGAAAAAAAAAATTAATTTCTTTTATTTATTATTTATTTAAATCTTTTTATTTTGCTACTCCGTGTCATAAGGAAATTTTCTTGGTGTAATTCCCATGTTCCAAAATAAACTTTATTTAATTTTGAAACTGAAAATAATTAAAGTAAATTTGTCAGGTTTGTACCCCTAAATAGCTTCTTTGTTATTTTACTACTACCCTCTCCCTCTCTCTCGCTCTCTTCCCTTCCCTTTCTCACTTTACAGGTTGCTTGCCAGATAATTGCATATGTGAAATTATTTTTAAGCACGAGGCAGCTGTAAATTGCAGCAAAGCCAATTGCGAATGGCTGAAAATTGTTTTGTGTACGCAACAGCAGACAAGATTGGAATATGCAATGCACAGAGTACAGGGGCGAGCGGGCTATACCAATATACGGAGAACAGACGGATGCAGAGACAGTAAAATATACTTAGGATGTTGCTCCCTCATTGCACTGGCACAAGTCGCTTCTTATGCAAGCAGCAGTTGCAGTTGCAGCAGCAGCAGCAGCAGTTGCAGAGAGACACGACAACAGCAACGGATTTCGATTACTTGTATGCCTGTGTGTGTGTGTGTAAAAGGCACACATGCACATGCACACATTTTCTCTGTGGTTTAGAGGAAGCAGCAGCAAACGTGTTTGTTGCATGCAACTGATTGCAAAGGATTTTATGGTTACCAATGGCATTGTTGCTGCTGCTAGTGGCGCTAGTGCTCCCACTGCCGTTGCTGTCGCTGACGATGACGACAATGCAAAAATACACAACAACAACAGCAGCTGATCGCAGTTGGCGAAAGGGGCAGCTGATGCAACGCTCCTAAGTGCAGTCGGTTGGCAGACAAGTCGTGATAGGGGCAGCTGGTGTATATACGGGGGACACTGCGTTGTTGCCACATAAGGTGTCGCTGCAGCATACAGAACATGAGCCCATGACAACACCAGCAGGAGCAGCAGCAGCAGCAGCAGCAGCAGCAGCAGCAGCATTCGAAGTAGCCGTAAAATGCCAACATCAGCATTACATGCGGCAATTGCTGCTGCGGATTTGCAGTCTAATGTCGATGCTATCGAAATGGAATCCTGAAAAGAGACGCAAGCCAGAGCGACGTAGATGTAGAACAATGTATGTGTGTGCTACTGTTGTTGTTGTTGTTGTTGTAGTAGCTGTACCACAGCTCTGATTAGCTTAGGCCAATTGCCAAGGCGTTTGCATCAGGACGCTCGACCCAAATGAAGCGTTCTCTAAAAGTTGACTTTAAGTGGTCAGGTAATAGCTAGAAGTGCACGCTCCATGCAATTTGCAATTTGTAATCAATTACAGTTAGTATACCTGTGCGTTGATGCGATACAAAGATTATTTATTAAATTGAACAAGGGTTTGCTCCACTAGATTGAATTGCACCTGAGATACGCAGAGACGACTTTAATGTTTTGCATTCAAGTTTCAAAATACCTATCTTTAGTCAATGTATACGACATAGCTAAAGATTTTCCTTAATTTATTTGGCTACATATTGACTGATTTACTATAATAATAACAATTTAATTTATCCATTCATTCCTTCTTTAATGGAATATAAATACTTGATCCCTGTAGTTTCGTCTGCCCTTAACACCAACGAGATACGTGTGTTCAACCTTCTAGAGCTAATAAGTCCACTAGTTTCTGCTTGTTCACAGAAGTCAGCTCCCATGTAGTCAGAGTTATTGGCAATGCTCAATTGATATCTGCAGCATTTGGAGCTAAGCAACTTTTAGTCACATGTTGGCAAAAAGAAGCGGAAAATCAAAAGGTTTCACGTGCCACAAATGAATTCCGTTTCCCACTCATCTCTCACACATGTTCTCGCTCACAGAGCTTTTGTTGTGGACCGACAGCCAGCGACAGCTCCGATGTTGTTTTTGCTATCAAACGCATTGATTTGATTTCAAAGCTTGCAAAGCATTTACATTTGCCCGCACAGCTCTTGGGCTGGCTACGTGTGTGCTCGTTAACAAAAGATACTTACATATGTATGCATTGTATCTTACAGATACTTGCTGGCAGTTGCCTTTGTGCTCGGCGGGGCTGGTGCCACGTTTTTCTTTTATTCTCTTCTTGCTTGGTTAGATTTAAATGCCGAAATTTCAATGCTGCACACATCACGACACCGGCACTTCTCCATATGCACAGCACCCCACACCCCACACCCCACAGCCCTCCTCCCAGCGGTATAGCTAAATCTATGTGTGTTCGAGTGAACGTAGGCGACTCACATGCGGGCATACGTGAAAGTGTAATCACTTGTACTTAATATGCAGATGATGACAATGTGACAATCAAAATGGTTCCAGGTCGCTTACCTCACCCCGTCTGCCAGACACTTTTGCTTTCTCTCCGTCTCCCGCCCATTCAATCTGGATCATTCGCTATGTATTCGTGCAGGATGACGTTATGGCAATCTGATTATTATTATCATCGTTAGAAGTAATGCCTCTGCTCCGCACATGCAAATCGGATTTCCCAGCGCTGATTTCCTACAGGCATCAACGCATTAGGCCACTCCCTCAGAGCACTTTGAATTCTAAAAAGGCAATTTGCTTTTATTTTCATGATATGAGTTGTTTGCCTATGCATTGTTTCGATTGCTCAAGACTGAATATTCGATATGGTAATTAGCAAATGCTTAGTTGTTTCCTTACAATTGGATATCAAAAGAAAGTTAACAGATTAATTGAATTCAAAGGTACTAAATAGATTTGTTAGTTATAATCCTAGTCTTAAACTAGGCCCAATTCGAATTTCCGCTTGTAGCTAAATACCTCAATTTGCACTCATGTTAATCTCCCATTAAGTTTATTAACGCTTCAGGCAGTGATAAAAAGTTGCTCACAAAAAATGAACAGCTTGGGACGTGAGTGAGTGTGCGAATACAAATGTGAGGAAAACGGTTTTTGTATTTTATTTAAAATAAAAAACACACCATCCACACACAAGCGAGGCACAAGACCGAAAAAACTGTTGATGAAACTGCAGAAACATGCTCCACGACTTGTTCAGCTGCAGTGCAACAGGAGGCGGCGTGTTAATGCAGAAGGGGCAACAACAACAACAACAATTACAACGGCCCTCGACGGGAAGTGCCAAACTCGTGATGAACTGAAGCTGGAGCTGGGTCCGGTCAGTGGTCCTCGAACTCGTGGGCTCGCATTCATCACGTCAAGACTTACGGACAGCCGCACGTCGCGGGCGCATTTCATGTTCTCCTTTGAGCCTTTTGCCGTTGGTCTTTTATGGCCCAACAACAGCAAGAACAAGGAGTGCGCCCTGTGCTCTTCTTTTAACGTCACTTTTAACGTCAGGCATTGCCCTAATGAGGCTCGTTGACTGTCCCCTGCCACGCCACCACTCAAGGCTTTTGTTTTCTTTTTGATTGCTTGACCAACACTTTGAAGCGAGTCAAGTTGCACAAGCACTGATAAGCATACATTCAGACACAAAAAGCGACAGTTCAGAGGTGCGAAGTGTGAATGCACAGAAATGTTTCATACTTCGCCTCAATTTTGTTTAAACGTTTAGGCTAAGAATGTTCTGCATTTAAGTCCTATTTTCCACTTTAATTACAACTCAATTATTTTTTCAAAATAACTCAAATACTATTCAGATTTGATTAGTTATTTCTATAATTATAAATAGGCTGATTTCTATTTGGCTTTCGGCCCTTGCATTTAATTAAAATTTGTTGTTCTGGCTTCTGCTACGGTTGCAGTAGGTTTTCGGTTATAATTTTTTATGCGTAGCGCCCACATATGTTGCCATGTTTAATTGCTTTATAAAGCCACAAAGCAAATGCTACCCGAGCAGTGCCGAGAGACAAACACAGACAAAGAAATAAGCCCACAGACTCATTATGGTATTTAGCCAAAGAGTTGAACATGAACGCGGCAACAAGGCTACACACACACACATGCAGACAACAAAAAGACAACACACCCGCACTCGCAGAAACAAAGATGAAGACAACAGCGCGAAAGGCAATTTTAACTTTTGTGTATACCTCATGGAAAAGTACTTTACATTGTTGTTCTGCCATAGAAATTTTCTACGAAGCTCATTTAAAACACTTGTGTCCTTTCTGCAGTAGATTAAGAATGGACTGCGCATATGTTGCTGTGCGGCTCTCTCATTAGCAAAAAGAAGACACAAATACAGACAACCACAACGGTTAGTATCTTTGAGTATTTCTAAAGACTTGTTTTTAAAGTGCACTTTTCTTTTTATTTATTTGACATTCATTTATAATTTTTACAATATATCAATTTTAAAATTGTTGATCATCATACACCAGCTTAAAATCTGTTATCTTGCCTACTATACCTTATCCTGTTTAGGACAACCTGAGTTCCTGTTTATCAATCCCTCAAACTTCTTACCTAAGAATCGCCTAATTCTTTCAACTCTGGCTAAATTTCTGTGCCAGCGTAAATGCTGAAATCAGGACATGAGGGCTGTTAGGCAGGCTGTCTATGTTAGTAGAGCACGGCTGTTTCTTACGTACCACAAGCATGGAAATACATTTAAATTTGAGAAAATAAGATAATTCAATGTTAATTTCCGTCAGGAAAGAGCGTTGCAATGTTTGTGCAATATGCAATTACAGTCATATCGGACAGGTCTGGAAATATCTGTCCGAGGAATTCCAACAGAACTGGTTGATTACTAACAATATCATAATATTCCTCATATGAGATAGTACCATCTTTGTCCAAATCAAATTTACTAAATAGAAACTCGAGCATATCCTGTAAAACATATGTAGTAATTTCACTTGGTTAGTATAGTTTTTTTACGTACCGCCTGCAACTCCTTGACTTCATCGTCATCGTCACCCACAAAGAAGTTATCGATTGCCATGCCAACAGTTTCGCGGTTCAGTACGCCAGACGTGGAGGTGGTATAAACCTGAGTTTTCAGATATACGAGTTATTCCTATATATATAATTAAATGACAAGACAATATACAAAATAATATGGCACCTTATAAGCAAACTGAATGCGTTCGTCCAAGTTCTTGCTTAGGAACACGGAAAATAACTTCATCCAGGCTTCTGGGCTAATATAGGTTACATCTGCTGTTATATTTAACAAAATACGCTCTATAATGGTCATATCGTAGATACGAAAGAGCACAAGAAATAAATTGTGCATCTGTTTCTTTTTCATCTGCTTGGCGGTTGGTCCATTCATCTGAACGAATTTGTAATAGATAATTAGTAGACACACAACTTCGGTGTTGGTAAACTCCGTAGACGCGGTAAACTGTTTGATCAAACTACTGTACAGCGTAAGGAACTTGGTGTTAGCCATGTCATCCATGGTACTATCGATGCGATTCATCTTGGCGTCTTTTGTGGTATCTGGGGTGCTCTAAAAAATGTGTAAAATTTGTGTTTTTGTTGTTCTGTGTGATAGTGTGTATATGTGTCTGTCTGTTTTTACAATGAGAATACGGAGACCTAAACTAATACTATCAAATATAGGCCTACTTTAAATACAGCACTTTACATCTTAACAAACACATACATACATATGTTCGGCATGCGGTTTAAGATTTTGGGTTTTAATGGTTTCCCAAGCCATACTAAAATGTAAACGGAATTTTAGGAACGAACATGTTCTGTTCGAAACCAATAAATTAATTGAACAACTCGGCAGTTATCTTTGCATTAAGAATTGTATTTTTGATATACTTTAAATTGATAAATCAACTTTTAGTGTTTTTTTTTTAGTTTGGTGGTGGATCCGCATTCTGAGAAGCGGCCGGTGGCTGAGCAGCGGCCATGCAGCTGGCTGCCAAGACAGCTAGGACAGCAGTGAAAAGAATCTGTAATTAAAAGCCACCAAAATAAGACTTAAACTTGCGAGAGCGAAAAATTCTTTGAGCTCTTACCAGTTTCATGTTGATTGTATGAGAACGATGACGATGGCTTTAGACTTTCCATTATATACCTTTTTCAAAGCATAACTGCAACGAATCGTAATTGCTACCGGTATACGTTTACAAAATAAATATCCTTGACATCTTTAGTGACACGAGCGAAACGAATTATAATACTTTTTAGCACTGGAACTAAATCATGTGGATATGTATACTTTGAAAAGTTGCTTTGCCTACACAATAAAGCTATAATCTGATTAAATTATTATATTGTATTCAATTTCATTTTATACAGAATTCTGAAACTATTTAAACATTATGTATACTTAAATATTGGTTTGCAGCCTATGGGTTGCAAATAAAGATATAGTAAGATATAATAAGAATAAATCATGATCAAACTGAGCCCAAAATATCAATATTACAAGTTGTATTTCTATACGATAGAAAGCAAGATTAAATATAGACATTTACAACAGACTCCAAAATCAAATTAAAATATTCTCTTGATGAAATGTGGCTTACAGCCAGATTTTATGTTAATCTTGAGGCCAGCGAATTCGCAATTCTATATATGATGCGAAGTAATTCACCTACTAGGGTTTGTTGTTAGCTTACAAGAATTTTGGGGGGAGTGAGTGCCGAAAGCGTGGCTGTCTTTCTACGACTGAAAGGAAATGTAACGAGCACAATTTAAAGGCAATAAAACCGAAGCAAAGACATAAAAAATACATCAGACTCCTCACGCACTGCTTTATGTCTGTCTGTGCTGCCATTTGTGTTTTTGAAAAAAATATTTCAATGGAAAAATGTTTAAAGCCGTCCGCATGAGAAATGCGAATGAAATAATCCATGCCACGCATTAGCCACAAGGATGTGAAGGCTGCCGAGGACTTCAACTGGAAATTGGAGGAAATCGTCTTGCAGCCATTTTGTTTTTTGAAGTAACAAATGTTACCAGCCTTTTGGGGCCCGACTCTTGTAATTGTATGCCACACATGCTGTCATACATGCGGCTTTACAACGACTGCCCTTGCCTCTCACCGCCCTCTACGACACGGCAGCATAACAATAAAAAAAAGATTCACGCGCCTTAATGTCGGCAAGTTGACAACACGGAGTGTTAGCGGATTTACAACACAACCACAACACACACACAACACATAACACACAACACACTTCACGCGGTCTCCAAGCACAGAACCACACTTATATTAAAGCCAAAGGATTTTTATTGTGCTTTGCACACAGTTTTGATTGATATATTTTGCATTTGGTATTTTAAAGAGCTTACATCGCAATTTCTTAAGCATGACAAATTGCTTAGATGGATCTCTTTAAAAATTGAAGGAACTTAAATTTGATTTAGATGTCCATAAAATTGAATTGATCCTGAGGCGAGTTTGCATCCATTCAATACTTCCTTTGGGGAGCATGCCGGTTAATTATATCGTTAGTGGTCAGCATATTGCACTCAACCTAATTATTCAAACTGCTCATCAATAAATATATATACCATTTACACACATATATGTGCAGATGTATGGCATGTGCATGCATTGATTACATATATACGAATATATTAACATGACTGGCGCCTGGGACGCGGTAAGTCGGTTAAGTAGCTCATTAACTTCAATTCATTCAATCATTTGAGTCGAGTGAATCCATACAAAAGGTGCAGCTTACATTCGAGTCAAGGCTGTTGCGTACTTTAAATATCGGTTAATACTGAATCGATTTTAAAGCTAGGTTAACATTCACATTGGTAAAAACTAAGATAAATAAAAACCAACTAAGAAATCTCTAGTCTGGTGTGGCCGGTGGCGTGTTGATTTGGGTTAAAAATATAGTTAATATCTGGAAGGATGCTCTCCCGTCCAACTCCTATTATTTAAAATTTTATATTAAACGTAGTGCGCTATTGTTGTTGCCAGCGGGCTCTATTGGCATCTTTTGATATAGTTCTTGTGTCTTATATAAAGCCCTTTTGTTCCATTCAATTCAATTGAGTTTGGAAAGTAGAAAGTTTTTATTGATATTTACATTCGTCATTTACATATATGTATAAGACAAATTCACCAAGTCTGTCAATTCCTACAAAAGCAGTCTTGCAGTCTTTGTAGACATACATAGTTTTAAAGCCCCCTATAAATAATTTGACCAGCTCGGTAGTTTTTTTTGCATTATGAATTGTATATTTGGATACACTTTAAGTCGATAAATCAAATTTTAGTGCTTCTTTTTTGAGCCTGGTGGATCCGCATTCTGAGAAGCGGCCGGTGGCTGAGCAGCGGCCATGCAGCTGGCTGCCAAGACAGCTAGGACAGCAGTGAAAAGAATCTGTAATTAAAAGCCACCAAAATAAGACTTAAACTTGCGAGAGAGAAAAATTCTTTTAGCTCTTACCAGTTTCATGTTGATTGTAGGAGAACGATGATAACTTTCGGCTTTAGACTTTCCATTATATACCTTTTTCAAAGCATAGCTGCAACTAATCGTAATTGCTATCGGTATACGTTTACAAAATAAATATCCTTGACATCTTTAGTGACACGAGCGAAAAGAATTATAATACTTCTTTGCACTGGAACTAAATTAAGTGGAATATAATCATTATGCGTTTACTTAAGAAAGTTGCATTGTCTACACAAAAAAGCTATAATCTGATGCTTTAATTGTTTTGATCCCTGATCACCAATTTGGCTTCAGAGAAGCCTATTGTACACCTGAATAATGCTATTGGATTGTACTAAAAATATTTGAAGCTTTAACACATAAAAAGTATTGCACTGCACCCTTTTTGCGTTAAAAAGAGGGGAGTGCCCTCCTGTCTGGGTTGATTGATGTACCATCCCAGGCAGCGCATCAGCCAAATGGCTTGGAATGGTCCTTGACAACAGTTACCTGGAAATCTCACCTAATTAACAGGAATAAACAGCTCAATACAAGGCCGAATAAATATCTTTGTTTTGTCGGCAAAATATCTACCCTGCGTCAAAGTGACAAGATACTACAAGATTATAATGAAACCAATGTGGGTCTATGGGATTCCAATCAAGGGCATTGGCAGCTATTCCAACCACAACATGATACTAAAATTTCAAAGCAAAGCGCTAAGAATGATCTGCAATGCACTCCATTCTCCATTCAAACAAAGAAATTCACGAAGAGCCCGGCGTGCCTTGGGTCCATCAGGAGATGGCTAGATTGACCAAAGCCCATATGGATCGTATTGACAGACACACCAACCCACAAACCAATAGATTCAATAGTAACAGCAAAATCACCCGTCGACTAAAAAGGCATCATCCAATAGACCATCCACATCGCTGGGTTTGATCCCTGTCCTCTTCTCATAAATACAAAAATTTAAATGCTAATGATAATGATAATGATAATGATGCTACAGATAAGAATTTTCAATATGTGTATTAGTGGGGAAACGGGTGTTCGGCACGGGGTTTCAGAGTTAGGGTTTCTATGGATCCCTATGCCATACGAAAATGTAAAACGTATTTCAGCAAAGATCAGATTTTGCTTGAAACCAATAAATTAATTAAACAACTCGGCAGTTATCTTTGCATTAAGAATTGTATTTTTGATAAACTTTAAATTGATAAATCAACTTTTAGTGGTTTTTTTAGTTTGGTGGTGGATCCGCATTCTGAGAAGCGGCCGGTGGCTGTGCAGCGGCCATGCAGCTGGCTGCCAAGACAGCTAGGACAGCAGTGAAAAGAATCTGTAATTAAAAGACACCAAAATAAGACTTAAACTTGCGAGAGCGAAAAATTCTTTGAGCTCTTACCAGTTTCATATTGATTGTATGAGAACGATGATAACATTCGGCTTTAGACTTTCCATTATATACCTTTTTCAAAGCATAACTGCAACGAATCGTAGTTGCTATCGTTATACGTTTACTAAATAAATATCCTTGACATCTTTAGTGACACGTGCGAAACGAATTATAATAGTTATTTGTACTGGAACTAAATCATGTGGAACATGTCCATTATGTGTGTATCTTACCTTGACCTTTTTATAGTTATTTGGAATAGGTTTTGAAGCAAATTAGAAATTAATTTAAAGCAACTTTTAGCCATTCATAGATATGAGAGTTGTACTGATCTGATCTGGGTCTGGGTTCAGCTTGATCAAGCAACGTATTATCTGCCTTTAATACGATGCAGTTGATATTTGATAATTTCAAAATATATAGATTATTGCTTTCTAGAATCTTTTTAATTGCCATTTATACTCTTATTGTTCACACTATTCATTTAATAGCACTTAAAGTCAACGCTCGTTAGGTCTGCTTTAAGTTGTGTGTCTTACAATTGCTTGAATTGAAGTGTGTATATAGAGCCGAGTGTGTTGGGCGATTGCCGCACTTAAATGCACAATGTTTAATTAATCCCCTTGACTGTGTGTGCCCCTACTTAGGAAGTAGTTTCGTAGCGACTATCAATGGCCAGTTGAGTTTGAAAAGCAAACAAGCAATTTGGCTCGAGATACAATGCAAACTGTGCGGAAAAGTCAAACTCAACTTTGGTGAAGAGCAATTTTCGATTAAAATTCCAGTTGGCGATTCAATTAAACACTAATTAAAAGACATTTTTCCACCGCTCGCAGCTGGCACGGTTAACAGCCTTTTGATATGTTCCTTCACCAGTCTCGGAGCTCAGTTGCCAGTTGCCAGTTCGCAGCTCGCACTTCGCACTTTGCACTGCGCAGTGCTCAGCACTCGTTGCCTATTGGACAGCTGAGCTGTCAGCTTGGCAAAGGACTCTCAGCTCTGAAAAGACTGCCAACAGGATAAGGCGAGTCGACAAATGTGAAGCATTCAGTGATAGATGTGGGCGTGGGTTGGCTGGGGCCATGACGCAATGAATGTCATAAAGGAAGCAAAGAGGAGAAGACGTAGCGAAATCAAAGGCAAAGTTTTTGCTGCGTTTTGCTTGCCTTTGCAACTCATGCGTCGCTTTTTTCCCGCTGGCACGGCGAATGGGTTAATTTTTTGCAGCCAGTCTACTCTTCCTTTCACCTTATCTCGTTCAAAGTAAATGGAACAGCGGCATCTGAATCATTTCGCTTAAATGGAAATCTAAACAAGAGCCGACCTGCGGATTATACCCAAATTGCTTGATAGGGAAAATTCATTAAAGTGAAACGAAAATTGCAAGAGTGTGCTTAGTTTAGCATATAAGTTTATGAAGCCTGAGCTTTACTTTTAGTAGTTTTATGATGAATGAATGATAAAATGTAGTGAATCTGTGCTTAAGCTACGCAGCCCTGTTGCTAATCCTTCTCTTTGAAAAGCCGAAGGAAACGACAAAGCTGATACTTCAGATAAGCTATTCTAAAACTTATTGCACTTTCCCCATAGTTGCTAATTCCGTTTTAATGGCTTCCGCTTAAATTATCTGCTCAATCCGGATCTCAAGTTTCTGCAGTTTCTGCCAATCACCTGTTCAGCGCTCGAAGCACGTCAAAGGCATTGGCTAATTATAAATGTTTTATGAGAAATTTAGCCAAGCGCGGGATTTTATACGGTCGCCACATTGAATGATGCCTGCCCTGGCATGGCCTGGCCTGGCGCTAGTCAGAAGTCGGTACAATTTTCCGGTTGCTTGGGTGCATTAAGGCGTTGTCGCCGTGACAGGGCTGTCATGGCCAGCCGGGTGCAAAATATCGAATGACACGCTGTCGGTAAACTACTTAATTGCATATCCGTCTAATTAGCAAAGTTTTTACGACGTCATAAATAACTCAGAGAGGATGCTGCAGCGCTTGTGTCCATCGGCTGCTTCTGTTGCCAAAGCGCTCTTTCCTTTGACTGCAGCATTGGTTTGCATAGCATCTATCGCTGTGCTCACAGAGACTACGATTCAAATTTATAATGCGGCGTTAACAAATTGTTTGTCGAATGCCAAACTTTTAATCTTGAGTGAAAAATTTTGGGAACTGCGTTCGCGGCAAAAGTTGTTGCTGGCTAATGCCGTAATCCGCTTTGCGTTTGAAAATTCATAGAATTAATTTTTTTTGTAAAAAAAATGAAGGGAAAGCGGGGAAAGCTAAGGCACAAATAATGATGGCCCAGAAGCGGGAACGTGATCGAAGCCAAAATCGGAAGTTGGCCAAAAAGCCCAACCTCAATTCCAATCCCGGCTCAATTCGCATAAATTTCAACTAATTACAATTTCAGTGTCCGGTGTACACAATCAATGGAAAACCCATAACAATTACAAATACAAATAAAGGAAAGCTGAACCCAAAAAATGGAGAAGAGAATATCGAGCCACACACACACACACACACACACACACAGATGCAGAGCGGGCACAGATGACGGTTATGGGCAGCGCGCTTAATGGCTGGACGTGAGTGTTGGGCTAAGAGTGTGCTGGCCAGAACATGCTCTATATGGCCATTTTGTGGTCATGGCCGGGCCAATTGCCGGAACAACAACTATGGCAACTGTTGTGAGGGTGCATTGGTGCGTCTTTTGTATTTGTGTTTGTACTTTTGGCTTTGTGCGGTTAAACCCTGTTGGACGGCGCGACCACAGTGAAAACTCATTAATTTATTCTTCTCTTTCGTTTGTTGAACTTAAAATAACAGCGTTAATCCGCTTAGCGTCGCCATTGTCTAAAACAACAACAACAACAATGGAGAGGCTCACGCTGAATCTGAAACTAAAGCAGGGGCTCCTGCTGCTGCGGTCAGTGGCCATGATATTCAACTGAATCGTGAACGCCGACAATGACTATGACGAGGAGCTGCAAACAAAATGAATTAAGGCAACCGCAATGACACAGTGACAGTGGCACAAAACACCATCCAGACGTACATATATACACATGTACATGTATATAGACACATTTATATATACTTACATCCATGTACATAGCCGTTTATGTCTCGTGGGCTGGTCGAACGACTTGCACTAGGCCATAAAATCGCAGCACAAAAGGCGGGCTCTTGGCTGGAATAGAATTTGGGCCACATAAAGTGCAGACATACAAACACAGTTATGTGGGCATCCCCTTTTCAGATCAGATTTTCTAAGAACAAAGTTTGAAACTTGACTGGAACTTGTGGGTCAAGACTTGGCGCCCATAAAGTCAATTGCTGACCTTTACAACAAACTTGCACAGTCAGAAGGTTCTTTATGAGTGCACAGAAGTGTCTTCTATATGTGGGGAAATAATCAGCTAACTAGTTGAGAGCCAGATACAAGAGAAACCGCCTTTACGTAAATGGGCATCATTTAATTTTAAGCTATATTTTACATAATTTTCCTCCATGATTTGGGCAATTCAACAATCAGAGAAGAATGTTTATACTTGCATTTAAAGTATGTAAATACTTATTCATATATAAATACGAATAAAGACTGAGGTGTTATTAAATCATTTCTGATTGCATTTATTACTCTATTCAAATTCAAATATTCTACAAACTTCATTTGCAACAACGATATAAATCGTTTCGATAAACGATGAAAGCTTATCGGGGTTCTACAGCTTTATTTGCACGACTTGGCAGCCCTGTTTGTTTACAAAATAAATAGAGGCATTTTCAATTGCAGGTATTGAAAAAAGTGGGGTCTCTCAAAATGTCCAGTAAGTGTGTTAGACAAAACAAAGCTTCAGCTATCATAATTCTGAATGGAACCAACAGAAACCACCGGTCAGGGCACAACTGTTAAGTCTTCTACAAAATCTGCAGGCGCTGATGCGGTTGTGCTGGAAGAGCCTACACTAAGTCAGACTTATACCACACTGCGCTTATGCCTCAGGTACAGCGATAGCAACGCGAACATCTTCAATCGACTGATGAAAGTGCTGGAGACGACGCACTTTGCACGCATTCTGACCATGCTGCCCGACGAGGAGCTAGAGCGTTTGCTGCCCATGTTGGCGGAGCGCTTGACCCGGCTGCGTCTGGAGATGGCTGATATACCGGTGCTGCACAGCATCGGTCGCAAGAAGGGCGTGCCGCAGCTGTTGCAGGTGCGCAGCTGCGATGTGACACAAATCAAGGCTAAGCCTGGCTCCAGCTCCGGCTGTCATTTGCAGCTCTTAGGCCAGCTGCTGCCGCGCCTGGAAATGCTCAATGTTTGCGAATCTGTGGTGGCGCCCTTTCCCGATAACTTACGCAATCTGCGAACGCTGCTGTTGCGCCAGCGCACCTCACAGCTGGTGCTGGATCAGATCTGTGCTAATTGTCCGCAGCTGCAGCGGCTGTTCCTGCGGAACGAAACGTCCGAGTTGCTGGATGCGACGAACATCTTGAGATGCTTTCAGTTGAAAGAGTTGCAGCTGCCGCTGATGCTGCGCTCGCCTTTGGCCGTCTGCCATTTGACGCATCTGGAGCATCTGTCGCTGCAGCGTCTGCAGCTCTGGCCGGGCGCGGACTGGCTGCCGATTGTCCAGCAGATAATCCTAGCCAAGCGCTTCGAGCTGCGCGCTCTAAGCTTCGATGGCAGCTGGATGGTGACGCCGCTGGATCTGTCGGAGCTGCAGCTGAAATATTGTTGGGCGCTGCAGGAGGTGCTGCTGAGCAACTGCAAGCTGGAGAGTCTAAAGCCAGAGCCGGAGCTGCCAGTCAGCTGCCACCGAATCGGCCTGCAAGGCTGCAAGCTCAGCCGGCCGCTGTGCTACCTTACGAACCATGCCCACCTGCAGATGCTCGACTTCTTTGACTGCCAGATTGTTCTTGGTTGTAGTCTACTGCTGCAGCAAATGCTCAAGCAGCGCCAATCTCTGCCCATCATAACGCCGCTCCAAGTGCGCTTCAACCACTCGACCCCACTGCGTGGGGAGCTGAATAACTGGTCGGATAGAAGGCGTCAGCGTAACGAAGCTTGGCTGAAGGTGGTGGAGCTGGACGAGGATGTGGCCATCTGGAAGCAGCCGGTCGGCACGATAAGCATGACATTTGGCAAGAAAGTTAACTATATGCCCGATCTGGATTTGGACAGCTCTGCTGACTCTTCACCTTTCACAAATCAATAAATATGCAGACGTAAATATATTGATGCTTGATCTTGAACATTCTTCCCTATGGCCTATGGCCACGCGAATCGTGTGAAGCTTTCTTCCATAAAGAACTAAAAACATAGTTGAGTAAAATTTCGTTATAGCTTGCGAGGCATTCCATAAGAGGCCCCTTCGCTGGCGCGCCGAGCGTAATGTTGTTTGTTGTTCAGTGGTCCAAGCACACGCGTGAAATGCCACACCCCGTGGGGCAAATAAGACAATCGAAATTCGATAATATTGAACGAGAGGAGCGACAAACCAGGCCGCAGGCAGCGCAGGATTGGGTCAACAAAGAAGTCACACAAAACCCGGCCAAATCAACTCGGAGTGCTTTCAGCTTTTGAAATCCGATGACAGACTCGATGGGAAAAGGGGAAAAGCATATATATATACCTAAAGGAAATTGGGTAAAAAAGGCAAATAAAAAACAATGAAAATGCCCCGAATGCATGCTAAATAGAGGATTTAGGTAAATGGATTTCTAGGCATTTTCGCATTTGCTCGGGAAATTGAATATAAAGTGTGTGTCTGTGTGTGTGTGTGTGCGTTTGTGTTTGTCCCTTTTGTTTTCTGCGATGACTATGTGTGTGCTTTTATTGCTATTTATATATATATATATATGTGTGTGTGTGTGTGTGTTGGTGACCAACGTTAATAGCCAAAAGTTTAGGCAAAGATTTCATTTTATTATGTGGAAATTTATTAAAGCCTTTGGGCCAGGACGAGGGATTTTAATCGGTTTGCGTTTTGCTCACGCCACTTATGCCAGTGGCCCATCGCCAGTGTCGTCGTTGCCAAGGGCTGAGCGTTGCGTGTTGTTTGTGGTGTTGGTAGCATTGCCATTGCTATGCTGGCATCATTTCCCAGCGTCCTTAAGCCATGGAAATGGAATAATTGGATAGTCTTGTTACTTATTTGTGTAACTGCTGCTGTTGCTCGATTCTCGGAAGCAACTCTGACAGCACCGGCTGCGGGTCCAGCTGCTGACGATGACGTTGATGTTGATGTTGATGTTGTTAGCTTTTCAAAATGCTCTAAGTACGTTTAATGGCTTGCTAAGCTGCCTTTTGCAGCAGCTACAAAGAAGACTGCAAAGTATCTGCCACAGCAAGAAACGCAAACGCTTCTCGCAATGCAAAGAAAGGCGAATCAAGGAATAAATAATGGAACGCACTCACAATAGCGAGTCACTGTGACTGCGTTCACATTTCCACCTAAATATAATATATATATATTAATTGCAATATAGTTGTTTCTATGCTGAATAAATATTGTGTTTTCCATATGCATAAATGTTTATTTAGCTCGGGCTAATTTTTGTCAACTTATTACGATCTCCATTGCTCCTCTGATATACATATATAAAATATTTAGTTATTTCTAAATAATAATATATTTAAATTAATTACTTTTAAATCTATTTAAGTATTTTCTGCATTGATTCTTGGATTCTTATGATTTTAATCTGTTTTCTTGGCAAGTATGGTTAGTTTATATCCCTACAATTCGTGGCAAAGTAATAACTTCAATTCGAGTCACAATTAGTCAAAGTGCAAAAAACTAGTCGATCAGTTGCAACTGATTTATGAAGCTTAGGGTATCCATGGTAAAAGAAAATAGTTTGAAGCTTGTTGTGTTTGTATATCCCTCCAACTGCCCAGTTGCAGTGCACTCGGCATATCCTCAAGGGAGACAGAATGAGTGAGAGAGGGCGAGAAAGAGAACTAAAATTGACACAGTTGAAGGACAACAAGCGACAAATTTTAGATATTTTTCTTTTAGTCACATTCCTCGGCTTCCTTGTTTAGCTGTTTTAACTTCCGTTTTTGCTGCTGGCACTTCTTAGTTCTCGTTTCTCATTTCGTTTGCTCACATTTTATTTATTTATTTTTTTCAACATGCGCTTTTGCAGTCCACCCAACATTGCTTTGTCCACTGCACCACTGCACCACACCACAATGGCGCTAACATTGTTGGTGACAGTTACCATTGGGAATTAGCGTGGTCTGTAATAAGGATCGTCATCGCCCCCATAATCATTGGCCAGTGTAAACCTGCACTTAGCGTGGTCATTTCGCTTTCAGTCGACCCCCAGGAGCAGCAGAGCAGGCGACCTGGAGCCGCGAGACACACGCCTTCATGCACGGCGTCAGTATCCTGCAGCCAGCGAACGACCGGACGGATTGGGTGGCTGGGGAAGCGATGTACCACTAGCTCAAATACTCTTGGGCGCAAATGGTAGCGCGCTTTGTGCGGCTTCCGCCTCGTCAGCTAATACCCAAATGGATGTTTAGTGTAAGTCGCCGCCATTGTCGCTCCTCAGAGTCCTGGCTGTCCTTTGGTGTGGACCGCGCTGCTGCTCGGCTGCTGTATTTTCATTTTCTCACATCCTCTTTGCTTTAGCCGGCTTTTGTGGGCCCCATTCGGGTCTGGGCAACGGGACCGGCAACGCAATTACGTACCCTGTTATTGTTGACGGAGTCCAAGTTGTTGCTCATTTCTGTTTCTGCTTAAAACTTAATGACACTTTTAGTTAATTATCGCGGTGGATTTGCAAAATTAAGCGATTTGAGTATAATTACCAGGGATTACTCCACTCAACCCAGCTCTTCTCCTTTTTCCCTTTTATGGGCTGTCGGCTTTCCTCTTTGTTTCTTACTTTCGCGTGGTCCGCTGCAGCGATTGGCAGGTTGCGGTTAACAAATCAGATTTCGGATTTAGTACACCAAGTGCTCGCGGCAAAGTAAGTGGAAAATAAATGTTTTCCCAGTCTTTAAAACTCGCAGATGCCAGCCTTTAATGAGTTTGGGTGTGCATAAGCCCAGCCTTTTAGTCTGTGTGAACAAATAATATTTTTACTTAAATTCAGATTTCCATGTCAAACCAAACCATCTGCAGCAACTCAACTCAACACTCAACTGTAAACATTTCTTACTAATTTGATTTGGCATAATATCTAATATTCTTTCAGTTCTTTATATTCCGTAGTTAGTAACTATATCATTAACATTATCTAAAGATTGCCCCATCTACTAATGGCGCAATGCCTAAATTTCACGCTTCGCTTTTAACCTACTTCAGTTAGGTTTCTCGCTAGCTTAGCGAACTCTCAGCTTAAAGTTGAAACAAGCTTTCAAAATTAGAAAATATTCACAGCAGCTGCATGTGTGCCGGCAATTAGCTTCCAATTAATTTAGAGTTTTGAGTAAAGTGTGTGTAGTTTGCGCATGGAAGAATAAATTTTCGATAGTTTTTGTTTCTTATTTTTTTATATTAATATTAATGCTCAGTTGGTGCTCAGGTGGCTTTAATATGTTACCTTTAGCCAGACTGTGCGACTTACGTTTGCAAATAATTTGTGCGTTGAACTAAGCGGAAACCTGAAACGCCACCGCACAAAAAGTTTTTAGACAACAGTTTTCAAAGTTTTACAAGTGGCGCAGGAAAACACAGAATGCAAGCAAAGCGTTGTGCTGTGGCGAGGTGGGCGGGCAGTGGCGGGGGAGGCGCAAGGGGGCTGTCGATGGAGCTGAGATGAGGCTGGCTGTAGACGCGGTAACTTCTATTTGCCCACTTATACAGGGAACGAGTTAAAATTTATTGGTATTTCGGCTAAAATCTCGCAAAGTATAAGCCACTTAGGTGCAACGCCTAGGGGCGGCTAGCGGCAGAGGCGTGGCCAAGGCAAACATTTTCGTATTTTGTCTTAGCTGCACTTTTAGATTTTTTTTCTTTCTATTTTCTATTTGGCTTGCCCTCAATTGTTGTTGCTGCACTTTTAAGGCATAAATCAGCCATGAGCAGCGCCAAATGCCAAAACTAAACCTCCTCACACACACGCACACATATACATATACAGCGCATACGTGTGCGTGTTTCGTTTTAAAATCAGCAGAAGGTAAAGCCATGGCAACAACAACAAATGGCCCATATTACTTGCTGCAACAATTGCAAGTGTTGTGAACCCCGATATAAGCCCAGCCCCTCCTCGCCCCCCATACGTATATTCCCCTGGGCAGCCTCTGTTGCAGCTTGCTTGGCGCGCATAAACTTTTATTCTGCAGCAAAGTTTGTTTATATTTTATTATATTTTTCACACGGCATTGGCTTTTAAACGTTTTCGGATCGTAAAAGAAAGATTGCATCGCAGCGCAGATGCCCTGTAGACTAAGCTTTGCCTTAAGCATAATATGTTTATCAGATAATAATTTCAGATATTAAGTATACGTCTTCTATGCAGAGAGAGAAAGTTTGTAATAAGAATAAATTAAAAAAAATCTATAAATTAGATTAGTTAACGAAATCTTTGATAATCTATGTTACACACATTAAATGAGCTCCATTTGTTTGTGGAGTCAATTCAGTGTGGCTTAAAGACCCTGTTTCAATTGATAGGGTGCAGCCCTTATTCAACTCCATTGGCTGGAAAGCCCTTCACGTTTCGGAACGGCAAAAAAGGAGAAAAAAAGATTTCATTTAATTTCCGTGGTCATCCACATGAAGTAGTCTGCCTCGCATTTCGAGTGCACAAGAGGCTTACAAAAATAACGGATGAAAAAAAAAAGAAATATCAAAAAGAAATGGACTCCGCATTGAAAAGGGGCGCGTGGCGCGTGGCACGTGGCGAGTGGCAAGTGGCAAGTGGCAGCCCATTAGCGAGTGGCTACAACTCGACCCGGAATTTGCATGCAGAAAGATATTGTTTGTTAAGTTGCTGTCAGTGCCTTAAAAGTCCTCTCGTAGACCGCACCACTCGACGAATTCGAAGATCGGAGGGGCGGATCCTGAAGCAGTCCTCTGTATCAAACCAGTATTAAATATTCTGTTTCTCACTACTTTCAAACTAGTTATTCCTTAATAGCTTTTGACATAATCATCGTCACATATTTGTGTGCCGCCTTCGTTACGTTTTCTGGTCAGGTTCTTGGCTGCTATCTCAAATTAGCATTTTAATTAAATCAACTGCAAGCCTCAATACCATTGGGCTCTGCAGCTCCAAGTTGCACGTTCTGCACGGGAACAGACCGGAAATTACATAGGTCTTCAAAGATTTTTTTATTCCTTTGGATTTTGGCTTTGACGTAGCTTTCAGATTTTGTAGCTTAGTGTACACTGACCAACTGAAATGCCGGCGACAGATTCCTTTGAGGCTTCAGCTCTATACTCAATGGACATCTGGTGATGATTTAATAATTTAATTTTTTGCTCTCTGCTCTGCTTTCGGTGCTCGGCGCTCGAAGCTGGGCGCTTGGCCAGGCCTCGACTGCGACATCCGCTCGACGTTAGTCCGGGCGTTTGGTCAAACGCACGCGACTGGGGCCAGTGCGTCGCCGGTGTCCTTTTTGGTTGGGAGGTGCGGCTCAGTGCCTCAGTGGCTGGTGTCAGCATTGAAATCCAGCGAAGCAGAAACTTGGCAAAGCAGCCGGATACGTGGGCGGCTGGGCTGTGCCCCCAAGGAGCAGGCGGCGGCACAGGCCGTAGCTGAGACTTCTGCTCCGAGTAGATGTCTTCAGGTTTAAGTTGGCGGAAATTGTCTGTTGTAGCGATATCCTGCTGCGTTTTATAGTCGCGTTATGAACTCCCGCTCCGTCGCTCCTTCCTTGCAGCTGTGTGTGGCTGCTGCAGTCGAAGCTGTTAGTGGACGCAGATGGATTAATGACAGCCACGTCTGCAACACACTCTTGGCCCGCAGTCCTCGCAGCTGGCAACTGTCTCAATTTAGCTTTGTCACATGCCCCCGCCGCTCGCCCGCGACATCATCATCAACTTGACTGCTTTTTTTTTGGTTTGTGTCTCTGTTCGTCTTTGTTTTGCGCTTTGGAAAAAGTTTTAATTAATTTTTCATATTTTATGCAGCAGCTCACCTGTCCAGGGTCGCCTTTGCTGTGGCTAAGGCCAGCAGCGCAGCTGGCCTGTTCCACTGTTGCAAAACTTCATAATGTGTAGCTAATTTGTGGGGATTGCTTTTGATTTACATTACACAGCGTATATATGAGCGCTACGTAAGGTATTCCAAATATTTCGAAAAGGTATTTAATGACACTTTTCGTGTCACTGCTGGAAAGTATTGCCTGCAGCTGGCACTACTTTCTGACTCTACTCGTAACTAATATAATAATAATTTGCAAAATTTCAGCTGCGACAACGTTTAATCAGAAATCTGAATTCAGCTTATTCCACTCTGCCTCGCATTTACAAGCGCTCCATACAAATCAACAACTTGTATGCCACAAAGTATGTATTTGGAAAGCTGCGATAAGTACTCCGCTGACACATCAGTGCATATAGACATATGTGCACATGCACATGCATATATAAATGTATGTATGTATGTCTATCTGTGCTGCGAATGCAACTGGTGCACTAATGAATATTTATAATGTAGATAGCTCCTCGCTTCGCTCTAGATCCTCGCCCTGGTCAAAGGAACTGGTTTTAATTTATTCGTTCGCACGACTTTCATTTGTTTCACTTTCGACATGGAATTTTTAAGCGTAGAAAACTTCCAGAGAGTCGACATTCAAAGACACTACACACACTATTGTTAGAGAGCTCTTACACACGCATACAGAGACAGAGACACACTCGCATTGGCACAGCAATCAACTGACAAGGAGAAACGAGGAAACAGAGTGGAAAACAACACAATTTTACTAGAGCAATCATTTCGAGCATTTGCCTGAAAGACAGACAGCGGCAGTCGAAGTGCTTCGAAAACTGAAGCTTAGTCAAGCTTTTCCAAGAATTTTCCAACAGCTATATTTCAATTTTTTCATTTTGCACTTCAAGTGCTTTTCCAGTTATTATGAGCAGCAGCACATTTGGTCTTTGCTGCATCTTTGTCGCTCGTAATTGGGTGACTGCGAGCGGGCGTGAACACGGACCGGCAGCTGTTGCTGCCTCAAGAGGCATGCAACAATCACTTGGCTCGAATTAAATTAAGGACATGTGCTTTTAGGCTCGTTCGCAATGCAGATTTCATTTGGATTGTTTCAAGTGCATAAGGCGACGCTTAGCTTAATTCGATTATACAAATTTTAAACGTTATTAAGTTCCATTGCCAATAAAAATATGAAGCCATCATAAACTTGACTCTGCCCTTGTTTGTTTGCTACTCCAAGCTATTTTCAAGGAAATCAATTATATGGGATTAAAACCTGTGTTTATACGCAATAAATTGATTGATCTAGTCAAATACAAATATATACACACTTTTTTCACTCCCTCTCGTTGATTAGATTTGATTTCGGACTGCACAATTCACAATGCCCCACTCACAATTTAATTAAAATGTAATTCCCAGCAAAGCAATGCACGTTCCGGTCTGTGTGTTTTTATTCCAATTAAATGTTGTTTAAGAAATGCGGCACGCAGCTGATGTTTGGGTCTTAAAATTCAATTTCAAAAGCTGTGCTGAAGGCTTAGTGAGCTGCTCTAAGCATTGACTCGTGTTTGTCATCAGCTTATTGATGTCGATGCAGATTTTAATAAACTACGATACGTCCATATTCTGATAACTGAACTCATAACTTATATTGGAGTTACGTTTAGGTTATGTGCACCTCGCACAGCTTTCACATTTAACTTTCAATTTCAGTTGGTGTCATTTGTAGGCAAGCCTGACCTAAATAACTGTTTATCTTTATAATGATTGTCAGGCCGCAGTGTGCTTGGCAGCACCAGATTCTGGTCTGGGCGTTGGGGAAGCCGTAGAGCTGAAATTGTTGTGATTTCTGGCGCGGTTATTGTTAAGTGCTGAATAAATAAATGTAAATTTTTCAAGATTATAAATCGTATGCAGTTGTAAACAGTTTGCAGACAAGGAAAAGCAGCTGTAGCGGGAAATTGAAAGAAGGGAGAGGGCGCAGAGGGATGCTGGCCAGCTAGCAGTAGAGAGCTGGGAGCTGGTGGCTGGGATGTGCCACAGTTGCATAAAATTGCATACGGAAAACTGTGGGACCACAATTTCTGGGGCAACAGCATCGATGTCGATGTTGGCTCTGTGTGGAGGCGCTACCATGTGCATCCTTCGAGGACATTTCGGTTGCGAGGCACGTTTTAAAGGCTTGATTTATGCGCACTAACTTGGATTTTACAGCGCGCTCGGCACTCGTTTCATCTGGCTCCGGCTATGGCTCCAGCAAGCGCGCCGTCTCTTATACTCGTCTGCCATGATTTTGTTCCTTTTTTTCTTCTATTTTTGGAGTTCAGCTGGTCGCCGGCGCTGGCAGTAGAGCTGTCAGTGTCGTATGGAAAGGATTATTTAGCGTCAGCAGCGGCTTGCAAGCGTCTCAGCGATAAGAGCGCAGGACTAACGACAATGGAGGCGATGCGTCGGAGGTTTGCGACCGCTGATGACGACGAAAAGCGTTCCGATCAGCGGCGAAGCCTGGCCAGGGTGGGCAGGGAGTTGAAGCGGAGTGAAAGTACAGTAAAGCCAGGCAGCGCGGAAGCTGTGTGTCAGCTGTGCAGCTTCCACCAAAATATCAGCCACTTTAGCCGCAGATAAAGCTGTCGTCCTTTGTTGTGTGCGTGTGGGTGGGTGGGTGTATGTGTGTGTGTGTATAGAGGCTTTGGCTGAGCGAGCTGGGCGAGTTGGCAGTATCATAAAGCGCGCCTCGGCGAACCCAAATACACCAAGATTTGGGAGTCAGCGCGCCGCTTTATACATTCGTTTTTTACTTAATGCAGCCACATATTGCAATTGCAATGGGACATTGCGTGTATGACAAATAGAGGAATTAAGCTTTAGATGTGAAGCAATTGATATGCAAACGAGTTTTATTTGCCAAATGGATTACAAATATACATTTTATATATTTATATTATATTTATATTACACTTAAAGGCAAGTGCATAAAGTTCAAACTTGGCAACAATACCTCGACTGGTCGGAAGTTGGCCGTGTAATACAGGGCCAGCTGCTGGTGTACAGGTATATGTATATACGGAATGAAATAACGCCTGACTTGCGATCGAAGCTGAACCAAATATTTGCATCTGTCATTACAAGGACCAACGGTCGCGCATCGCGAGTGGGGGCTTCTGTGGGCTTTATGAAATCATAAAAGTAATTAATTGATGTGTGTATGTGTGCATGCAGAGCGTAATTGCTGGCCCGGACAAATATGCCGTGTACGGCCGCACACAATTTCAGAAATTTTTCAGCTTTCCCTGTTGACCAAAGAGTCCCCGAGTCGCCTGCCCGCTGCGCTGCGCAACCGTAATGAAACTTAACAATTACATGCTGCAGGGCCTGAATTAAATTTTGAGTTGTGGCCGGTTTTATTGCAGATGATAATTGCTATGTAATGACATTGGCCATATCGATTGGCCACTATGCAGGCTCGGTTCAGTTGGCTCTACTACCGGCTCTCTACATGACTACGTTTTCCGCTCCGCCGTATACGTTACGTTACGCATTTTAATTATCCCATTGTGCGCCGCATGAGCATATTGAATTGTATTCGTCGCGATATTGCAAACAAATCTCTGAATCATTAAAGAAACAGAAAGGCCTCAAAGGAAAATGAAAAGTTAAGCTTAATCGAAGTGAATGCAAATGATGAAAAGTAATTGCTAAAGTTGGCTTCCTTTTATACTCCAACCCACTGATAATGCAAATTCAGCGAGTTCATTCATTTTTGTACTCCCCTTTCCTTATTATCAATTAAAATTACTTCCTTAAATGCCAAGAGGTAAAGTAGTTCGAAAGCGTTGATAGCTTTTGGTTTAAGGTTTTCGCTTCTTAGTGGAACGAATCGGCGTGGCTACGGCTAAACGGAATGTATCGCTTATTCTGAGAGGAGCGAAACGAACTATAATAGTTATTTAAACTGGATCTAACTAGTGTGGAACCTCGGCATTGCGTGTTTCTTCAGCTGACCTTTTGGGAATAGGTTTTCGTGTGCAGTTAGTAGGACCAATACATAGCAGAAGCGCCAGATACCCAGCGAGGAGATAATGTTACAAAGACTGGGCGCTTCTTCAACATCATGTAGAAGTTTGTTGCAGTATCTCTGCGCGGGGTATCTACTTTTCGGGCAGTCCCGACTCAAACACTCTTACTTGTTATGAGACAATGCCATAAACTTCTACGTGTACTTTAGCAAATCATTTTCAAACTAAAAATACGAAGCCCATTACAATATTGATTACAACAGATTTTAAAAATAAAAAAAAAATTTTAAAAAACTTTGAGCTAAATTAAGAAATTCAGGAAATTTAATGGAAGAGTTCAAGTTCATAAAATTTAATAAAAATATAATGAAAATGTGTTTTATATAGTATAGTAATATAGTTTATAGTATATAGTCAATATATCCGTTATTTATAAACATTATTTATTTATTTATTTTTTTTTATTTATTAATCCGTAGAACGGGTTATGCGACAAGTGCAGTAAACATTTATAAATGCTTCTTAAGTGCATATTCCGTGCAATGTTTTAACACAACACAAATAAAAACCATTCGCTCTTGTATTTTATTTTTATAATGTACTCAAGCGTCTCATATTACGCATTGTAGATAAACAATAATTACGCACATTTAAGCACGCGTATATTAACATTGCTGTGCATGTGTGCGTGTGTGTGGGGTTGGTTGGTGGCCATGGAAGCATCGGCATTTGAATGCTCATATCGGGCGAGTTGGCGTGGGAATGTGGATTGGGTGGGTCATTACAGATTTATCGCAACGAAATGTAGGTGTGCACGATTTATGCACAGTTTGCTGAGAGCGACAACAGTAACGATGCCAACAAATCACTGCACAACACAACAACAATGAAGATTATATGGCATTCGCATCAAGAAGCGCAACAGCATCGGCAACAGCAACAACAACAGCTGGTGGCCACTGGCAATGGCAACAATGCCGTGCAGGGACTCAACGGGTGCGTGTGTGTGTTTGCTGATTGCCCGACCATAATGTGCGGCTGCCCCAAAGGGCAGACAGGCCTCTGACTGCTCGAATTCCCACAGCCACTCCGACAACTCCACTCTGTCCTCTGCACCACGTGCTGCATGGATGTAGCGTATCACTTAATGTGTGGTCAGCTACAAGCGGAAACGGAAACGCCCCACAAATCGTGGCCTAATGATCAGCACTCATTTAATTAATTGTTGATAACAGTTTCATGCGGCATCGCCAAGCCACAGCCTAAGCCCGGCACCACCTGCCATGCGGAGCTGCGTCACAGCCTGTGCCAGCCAAGTTGTTAACCAAAATTCAATCTAAACGATAAAGTGTCTGTGGGCTTGGCTCCTAATCATATTGTAATTACCCACGAGATACGCCACGTTTCGTACGCATGGTATAGACTGATTGCAAATAGATAGATAGAAAAGCTAAACACGGTTTTTTATACTATAATTTTCCCGTTTATAATAAGCCTAAGCTAGTTCTTCATTCATTCACTTGGGTAGCTGGCTGTGAGTGAGCTTGTTTGCGTGCTCGAATAAGTTGAGGCTGTTAAAAGATCATTAAACAGGGTAGGCGGGAGGGTAGAAGAGATGCGCTGCATAAAGTGCAACAAATTTGGAGAGTGCCTCGCTCCACATGCACATCAATTGCAACAACTTTTATAAACTGTTTCAACTCAAATTATGTTTACGAGAGGCCACAGAAAAATTGACAAGGCGTTGGATGCTGGATGCTGGATGCTGGCTGCCGGATGCAGCATTCACGAAATGTGCCAGACAGATATGCCAAGAAGCCAGGGCTCACCAACAAATTTGTGGCACTGCATACGAGGGGTTGCCTGCGGCGTCTCGAGCCGCGAGCTGCTAGTGCGATTGCGGCATGCGGCATCATTAAGCGCATCATTTTTGGTACTTAAAACTTCAGCAGCGCTTCGCTGTAACAACAGCAAGAGCAACAAACGTTGCCGTTGAAAGAGACGTAATTTTTAATAGTTTTCGCAATTAAATCGTAAAATTTAACAACTTTGCGCAGTTCTTAACGAAATTGCATTGGGCGCAAGTCGCCAAAATCTGACACTGATGCATTTCCGGTTGGCAGTAGTCTAACTTCGCAAGCATCCTCTCGTTTCCTCCCTCTCTCCCTCTGTTTCTCCTTCTCCTTCACTCTCAATTGAGTAGCTCTGTCTGCCTCTTCGCTGCGTTGAGCGCATTGTGAATATCGCAAAGTTTGCTTATTTTCTGTCGCCGTTCGCCATTCCGACATTGACTTTATGTTTGCTTTCATGCAGATCTTAAAATTAAATGTTTACAGCTGGCGCACAATATTATAGCATAATTGCAATAATAATATTTAGTAAGTGCCGATTGGCCCTATATACGATGTTATTAACTAATACTTTCGCAATAAGTTAAAAATAAAATAAAGCAATCAATCTAATTTGCAATTTGAATTATTAATCATTTGTCGAGTGAAGGAGCCCAAAATTTGTGTCTGCTAACAAAATCAGCCAAAAGATTGTAAATCTTGTGACCGCAAATGCTGGTGCCAAGAAAAAGCGTCGACATTGGCTTCGAGCACAATCCGCATTCGCATTAAGCCATAATTTATATTCACCATGCCAGAGCCAAGAAGTAAAAGCAGCAGACAGATGCCGATGCTCTTCTATCCGGTTCGAAATTCAAATCGCCGGCTGTGGGCTGCCGCTGCTGCTCTCTGCAGCAGGAAGGTGCAATTTATAGGAATTCCATCAATTGTGAAACCATGCTCTGTTCCAATTTCAAATTGAAGGCATCCAACTGTGCTGTTTGACCCGTACCGCATGGCAATAGACAGCAGCCAGCGGACAGCGCTTTGTAGCTGTTGGACACGCCACCCGCTCCACTCTGGCCTCCTCCAGCAACTGCGCGCTTGGCCCACCCACCAGGCTGGTCAGCAGCAACCGCTCATCATAAATACAAAGCAGGCAGCGCTTTGTCAGCTGGCCCGCTCTGACACTTTTATTGGCTCTTGTGTCGCTGAAAGGTGCTCCGCAGCGATGTGCCAGCAGCATCCTGTAGCTGCGCGCCACTGAGAGTCGCCTCGACCCCAGTCTATCGGTTTGTTGGGCAACGCATCGCACGTCTTTGTGCAGCGCAAATGAAATTGAAAATTTTTATGATACCAACGCAGCCGGAACGGGCTCCGAGGGGCGCTCCTCTAGCAGGGGTGGGACATGGTGGCTCGGCTACTGCTGGCGCCGTAGGAATTTTGAAAATTTAAGCAGCTGTATAAAGTTAGTTAATCTGCTGCTGATTAAGATGCCCCAACTGCTTGGCATTTACGGCATCGAGGGCCAGGCCCGTATAATTTTAATAGTCTCCAATGGGCGACACGCGCTGCTCCGGTTTCAGCTCCAGCTCCAGTGTTTATGAGCGTTTGCTCCTTAACCGAAACTACAGCTTAAATATTTTGCGCAAACTGAAGGCCAGCCAAGCGAGTTTCCACGCGCTAAAAGTAGCTGGCAAGTAACAAGCTTAACCGCAAAACTTTTAAATAAACTTTTGTTGCTCGTCGTGCTGTTGTTGCTTGCAAAATAATTCAGAGTGCGCCCGCGCGAGCGGCATAACTATAACTTCCGATTCCGTTGCCAGCAAAGGGGCCAATGGAGGGAGTCTGGCAAGAGTTACTGTTGCGGGTGCGCCATGTAATACAGTTAAATATAAATTCAAAAAATATATAGAGCTTGTGCAACTTTTCACGCTACTCCGCCCTTGCCCCTCCGCTTATATTTTCTAGCTTTTTCCTTTATTTTATTTTCTTACTTGTGCAATTTGCATGAGCGGCAAACACCCACGAACAACTAACAAGTCCTGCTTGGCGGCAGCAGCAGCAACAACACCTACAACAACAACAACAACAACAACAACGATGGGAGTGGCAAGCAAACTTCCGGCTGATGAATAAGTGTCTGCGTGGTCATGTGACTGCGTGGGGGAGTGGCCATGGGGCGTAACTATTGCCATAGCGCTTGTTTGCTGCGTGTGCGTGTTTAGTTTGTTTGACTGTAAAAAAAAAAAAAAACAAAATAATAATAAAAACAACTTCCTAATTGCGAGAATAAAAATCAACAACTGCCGCAACAGTCGCAACACCAGCAGCTACAAAAACAATAACAACAACAACAATCAACTGTGAACAATGGGCAACAATCGAGACACACGTAACCGCTCATAAAATTAAAAACTTAAAATCAAAATGTCCGCCTGCTTAACAAGAGTTAATATGTGTGTGTGTGTTTGGCTTACATTTTCAAACACTGCTCTCTACTAAAGAGACAGAGCTTACCTCTGTTAACTGTCTGATGATCTGCAGTCATTTTACAGAGATGTTAAGTGTATTTCTAACAGCGTTGCCATACTGTAAGTTTACTCAATTTGGCACTGTTACACACAGTCGATCCCAGTGCATTTTGAGCCAAATCTCTGTTAATTAACATTAGTTATTATTTTATTTTGCCAACAAATTTATTTGATTCAAAAGAAGAATGTAAAGCCCATTGTAGCGCTTGGGTGGCATTGGTGTAGCATAGCAGTTGGGCATAAATTTAACGCCGAACAACTCGGACTTCCGCTCTGGCCGAGCGGCATGTTGTTATGCAGACTGTGCGGACGTTGCTGTGCCGCAATGTTGTCTCTGTCTCTCATTCTCAAACTGTGTGTGTGAGAGAGGCTGAGAGTGTGTTTGTATGCGCGTGTGTACGAATACGGTTTAACAAAAAGTAAGTGGGCTCAGGGCTCTCAGCAGTGCCGGCAAACAAACAAACCAAATGAAGTTATACAAACTCTGATAGCGGCTGCAACAACAACAAATAAGCTACGCAGCTAGTCCTGAGGCTTGAAAAAATGTCGGCTCATATTAATTTGTGCTATCTCGGTGACGTTTTACATGCGTATTATGGTTGTTGTTGCTGCTGTTGGTGTGTTTGCTTTGAATGTAGATACTCATTGCTGTTGCTCTTGTTGCTGCCACTGTTCGTTCGCGTGCGCAACTCTGGCAATAAATTTGATTTGTTTAGCAATTTGTTGCATATCGCACTGCGCATACGCCCCGTGCATTCATCTGCACGCAGTCACGTCTGTCGTCGTCATTGCCATTGCTGGATGCTGCTGGCTGCTGCTGGCTGCTGTTGTTGTTGCAATGTCTACTGCTGTTTTGTGCAGTTGCTTTAACGATGAATAACGCGTTTTGTGTTTGTTTTTTTGTTTTTTGCCACCAACTACCAACTTTATGAGACACTTTGTGCACTACAACTGACAATAATTTATTGTCAAATATCTTTGTATATCAACTGAAGTGCATCTCTGTCTATCCATGAAAGCGATGTGTGTGTGTGTGTGTGTGTATGTTTAATTACTTCAAATATTTAAGCATCGCTCACAGTAACACTTCACTTGACTAACTCAAGTATTTGTTAGTACTAAAAGAATAATAATAATATAACAATCACTGAAAAAAATTGCCAAAATGCATTTGGCTGTGGTTAAACTTTCTTTCCCGCTGACTCGCTGTCTCGACATCGATGTCCTTCTCGTTGTGCGCATTTGTATAATTAATAATGATTTGGCATGTACTTAATTTTAATTATTACTCAATTAGGTCAGAGCCGTTACAATGTAAGCACCGAGCTGTGCCAGCGACGCTCGTAATTAAGAGCGCGTGTAATTAAACAATTTTCGCAGGCCACAGACGCAGCATGGAAGGACCAAGTGCGGCGTGGGTACAGTTGCCAGCCAGCGGAAAAGGCGCTTCAGTTGGTTTTGCTGCTTGGTCGCAGTTCTTGCCGCCTGCCACGTCATTAGGGACGCTTTGTGTGCAAATTTGATTTCATAACATTTTGTCAGTGCTTCGCCTCGATTTGGCGCCTTTACGATGCACATAAATTTGATGACCAAGTTGAACTTATAAATAGTTGACGAGCTGGTGCACGCCTGTGTCCCAACAGTCTAGCTGAACTGACGACGCTGGCGATGACGTTGACAAATCTGATCAGCATGTTAACGACTGCGGGAATGCAGAAGGGGAAATGAACGTAAATTTATTGAATGCGGCCAAGGAAATGACTTTGATCAAAGCTGAAATACGATTATTGTACATTAACTGCTGTTTAGAATACGTACTAACTAAAAGGTATATGTCCACCCCTAACATAATACTTAGTGAAGTCCAAAAGCAGTCTGAATGAGCTCAGATCTTCACATGAATATATAATATATTATTATATGCAAATATCTTCTATTGGGTAGGTCTGAGCATAGGCACTAATTAGCAGATTCTAAAGGCTACTGTAGCATTTCCTATAGATCTACACAAACTTTTCCTTTAAGAACTAACAGAGATTGCTCAAATACCAATGGATTCTTCTTAGCCATTGTAAATGGGGTGAGAGACGTTTGCTTTAATCCCAAATTACATTTCGACGTAAGCCGAAGCAATTTGAATGACATTAGGCAATTCACATACCACACCCGTATGTATGCGATACAAATATATGGATATGTATTGCTTGCAACAGCAAATACAAATGGTAAACAAAAAACCAGTCTTCCCAAGGCGAAAAAGGAAAAAAATAAATAAAACTTCATATCTGATTGAATAATAATGTGTGCTTAAGGACTTAATGTGCTGCTGCCAGCAGCTGGTTCCAGGTCTCAAGCGTCGAGCTGAGCCAGAGCAGAGTAGAACAGCCGAGACTTTTTAGTGTTCTTCTTTTTTTTGTCCTGTACCTTCTGTCTCTTTGCAGTAAATAGCACTTGTTTTGCAGAAAAAGAAAAAAAAAAAAAAGAAATGCAAAAATAACAACAACAATGACAACAAACAACATTGAAAGGTTAAGGCTCTGCGTCCAATGGGGAATTTGTTGTTTGCCTGACGCTGATTGCCAAAAAGTATGGGAAAGCATGCTAAAGCCAGCAGCACAAGAGAACTACTTGTAAATAAGCACACACACATACACACTCACACGCACACATACGCACGCATTACAATACTTTGACAGGACACATTCATGAGCAAATGAAGGTAAAGGAAAAAAATTGAATTTTCTTATCGCACGTTTTCAAATTAACCCAAAGCACCAACCCCACAGGGCTGGGTGTCAAGCTTATTTAAATTTGCCCGTCCTAACAGGCCCCTTTTGCATTCCTTGTACCCTTTGCACTTCGCTAGCTATCATCATTAGCAGCACATTTAGATAGACACCAACATGTGAGCTCTCTTGGTGGTTACCGGCAGCCAAAGGCCATAGTGAAAACGAAATGAGAAAACGAAGAAGGGTGTAGCCCGTGAGAGCATTCAACTCGGTTGCAACTGACTGCACATTACTCTGTTCTCAAGACATTTCCGTCCCTTTAGCAATATAGCAAACAGAGTCCATACACAATTGTTCTGTTTCTGTATAGGAAATAAAGTCCAGCACTAATCTATCTGTAGTGATCGCTTCCGACAGTGAAAATTCGAATGTACCTCATGTTACTGCATCAGATTTATTTTAGCATCATAATTAAAATCGTTAATAGTAAAGTGCAGTGCAAGCTGTATGCTTTGTAAACTGAATTGGCTGCACCAAAGCGTAACCTGACAACGTTTCAGATCAGCTTCATTTTGCAAATCGGAATTGTTAAGAAAATACTAACAACTTCCTGCAAAGCATCGCATAATATTAAACAAACCTAAACACTGATCATAGCTTGAATCCATGAATTTATATACTTTAGCATATTCTTCACATTCTTTGCTTAGATTATCGTCTAATTCCAATTTGCCACACCCATGATCTCTCCGCGCATTGTTATGATATCCTAATGCGTTATATCTGACAGACCTCGAAGCACACTAAAGACAAAACAAGAATTAAATGGTTTAAACGTCAGGTAAATTAAACTTACGGAAAGGAATGGAATCGATATCCACAGTGTCAAAATCAGTACAGCCTTCGACATGTGTTTATAAACAGAAATTGTTTAATTTAACTATAATTTAATTTTATGTAATTGCATAATAAATCGTTTGAAAATCAGTAAGCTAAACTATTGTATCTAATGTATGTTCTTCCTTTCCCATTCCCAATCGCAATTGAATTGCGAATTCGAATCTTAAATTGAACACATACTATTTGTTAATGCTGGCAGTTATCAAAGTCCTTACAAGTTAAACCATCAGAGATAAATGAGTTTCCTACTCGTTAAACAATATGGAACATACATAATTGGCCTAGAAACATTTTCTTTTTGTTATGTAGTTATATTACAACGGCAATTGTAATCGAAAATTTTGGAAAACTTCATGACGCATGTGTACTGGCCTATTTGAGAGGCTGATCTAGGTCTAGAATGGAAATGGAAAATATATATTTCTGTATAGCTTTGTTCCCTTACCTTGTGTCATTCATCAAATTAAGAGTAAGTTGAAGCTGGAGGCTTTAGATTTACTGTGTAGGTCCATGGAATGAACACACAGATTGTGCTTACGATTTTTAATTGTTAAACAATATAAATTGAAAAAAATAAAATCATTATTAGTGCATTAGCGTAAAGCATGCAGTTGGTCGTCAACATTGAACATCGGCTGATGGATAAAATGGGATTAAGCACTTCTTGAACACAATAAGCAGATCAGACATACTTTGTTGGTAAAACATTTTCCGTAAATTGTCCAATCTCATTGCCAGCGGGGTATATTTTGGAAACCACGAAGAATGTTTGGTTTGAGCTGAAAACCAGAGATTAATATGTGCTTCATCTATTGCAGCTTGGGTTTTATACATACTCTAAACATATTCCAATACCGATATACTTAGATTGCTTCCACACCATAAGAGTGAAATGTGTGGCAGCTATCACAAAGTGACTATTCGTGTAGTCATAGTAGACTCTCTCTTCGTACCAATTGTGTACACACTCTAAGGGTGTGCGTGAATGACAAGTGAGAGTTGCAAATAATGAAGGATTATTCAGAGGTATATAACGTTTGACTCTCGTATCGCATAAAATCTGAAAATAAGCCGCTTGTCTATCAAGAGTTACAAACACAAATATTTAAGTACTTTAGCTTGGGCTTCAGCTAATTTGGAAATGTTATTATCTAAAATCAGCCATGGACTGCCGTGTAATTGGCGATATTTATTAATTGTTTGCAGGTATGCGCGCTTAAACACAGTGTCGGAAAGCACAGTCATCTGTAAAAATATGCAGATTTAGTATCGCCATTCGGCAAAAAGCACTTCAAATTGAATTTTACTATACCAGCGAAAATGATAAGACGAAGTGAGACAGCACAACTCTTCCGAAATTCATATCGCGATTTAGAAGAGCTAGATTTTGTCGTATTTATTAATTTACTTATTTTTTTTTTACATCTTTACAGTTTGCTTTGATTTAGGGTTTTAATATACTTTTGCATAGAACAAATATATTTTATATACCCTCTGTAATTCATTGATTATCCAGTTAACTCCGTGTCGGATTACCCTGAATGCCCTTCCGAACTGCTCAGCTACCAATTGTTACATATTTTCTATCATATTTAGGGCATAGTTGAATATGTTTAAATTATATTTGAGTTGCATGGTTATATTGGCAGTAGACCTATCGCAAGCTACGACATTCATGTCTTCGCTGCAATTGCCGCATCTTATAATAGCAATTGCAAGGTACAGAAATAACCATGAATATAGGACACAGTACTATTATTACCTAATCATATTCTGCAGTCTTAGTATTTTCAATTCTCTCTGAAATATTCTCCAAATTTAAACGGGCTATGAAAACATGTTTTCCTTCCGTTCCCTTTCCTGCCATTACGCGTAATGCATTTTTGCATTAAGGTCCTTAAATGCTCATCGCGTTGCTGTGCGGCGTTTGACTGGCTGACGGATTACCCCAAAACGCTGCTGGTGGAGCGTGGCAAAGGGTCGTTAAGCTGGCACCCGGCAGTTTGTTGGAGGATTTCAATTATTATGGCCAGAACAGAGGGTAATGCGATGCGTTCCCATAGCCAACGACAGCGGGATAACTCTATTACTGTCACACACATAGAGCTGCACATACGCACATGCTGCAAGATATTAACTTTTTTGCTAGTGTTGAGCAGTTTTGCCAATAAAAGATGGCGAACAGCCCAGCGAGCGTCAGTGCGCCACATCCAGTGTCCTGGGATTGACAGTTTCCATGTGCACAAGCATACGTCTGTGTGTGTATTGGAGAGTGTCGCACGATGGATGAGTTGTTGCCGCAACGCATGTGGCTGATGCTTTGGGCCATCATCGTTGACAACAATATCAGCGACAGCAACTGCAACAACAACAAAGACAACAGTGGGCTAAAACGCGCTTGTCAGTTACTCTGTCCTCTATTGGTCTGTGCTGTAAAATGTCAATTTGGGGACTCTGACGAAGATTTATTGAATGCCGCGCCTCATTTTGATGGCTGCGCTTAAGTATCTCAAGCATATATATTTATGCACATTTGCATATATATTTCTCTGATTTTGGTCTATATGCATACACAAAGTGTGCTAAATACGTATATATAATGGAGGTTTAGTCAGTTCTTTCCATTCTATAATTGGCCAAGTAAGAGATCGAATGCTACTTTTACTCTTTGACAATGCATTAACTAAGTCACACATACAAAGAGAGAGGGAAAAGTTAATTCATTGAATTGAAATCTTCTGTGTATGTAATTCTTAACTTTCCTTTTTCATAAATATCCAATGTGGCAATACGATTTGCGTACAAAAACGAAACTAATTTCATTTGAATCGAGTCAGTACACTCTTCGGCTCGCAGGGATATGGTGCTGGGGATATTTTTCGCCTACACTGCGTTTTTCCACATGCATCCTGGGCGTTTAAAACTTTGCACCGTGCACAGAGCCGTGGCACAGTCTGCGTCGCAGCTAAGCTCGGCCGCTGCCCAACTGCACGCTCTGCGCTGGGCTGAGTGGCCTCGCGTTGCCACAGCCACAGTCACATGCGCATGGACGGCTAGTGGAGAGTCGGTGCCCAAGAGGCTGCCATGACCGACATTCGATGAATTGACCAATGCAACTTGTTATTTTTGTGTGCAACAGCGCGTTTCATTTGCTGCCCAGAGAGGGGCAGCCGCTCAGGTAAGGTCAGGCCAGCTAGCATCGGGTTTGAGTGGGGCGGTAGACAAGTTGCCTTTGAAAGTTGTTCGTTTTTCGCTTTTCGCTTTTAGGTAGTTTTTCTGCGAATCGGCAGACCACGTCTGTTTCACCTGTTTGTTTGTGTTGTAGTTTTTGTTTGTTTGCCTATTATTGCCTCTGGCTGGGAAATTGTGTTTATTTGAGTTTGTGCGTTGGTGTGTACAGGTGAGCGTGAATTTAGCGCTGACAATTGTGATTTAGGCGTGGTTATGCGAGCAGCTTGGCCATCGCCGCTTTTAATTAGATTTTTATTCAATTTCAGTTCGATTCGATGTTCTTTAATCAGTTGATAATCCATGTGGAGCGTGTCCTCTTTATATTCCAATTAGTTCACAAGTTCACAGAGTTCACTCCGCATTATTAGTTCAACCAGTTGCTTTATATATTTTCTACGCTATTTGCCTATCCCATATCCTGTACCTGCACTTTTCAAGATCCTTTTAAATTCGCACTAAACTTGTTTGCTGTTCGCTTCTGCTTTCATTATAAAGATGAATTATTGCCAGTGCAACTGGGTCGTCATCTGGAGCTGGAAATAAAACTGAAACTGTGTTTGGGGCTAAGCGTAGCACACAAGCCCAAGTATTTGCTGGCGGATGCCCACGCATGCTGGCCCCGCTCGCACGCCCTGCCTCCTGCTGCCTGCCCAGGTGCTTGGCTCCTGTGTGTTTGCATTGGTTAGTTACGTCTGGGTTAAGTGCTCCTTAGCGCCTTTGTAAATGCCATCCATTGTGCACAGAGCACACACACCGCAATCAGCCTCAGCTGGCCGAGAGCTCTTCAATACATTGCGCATAATCAAATTATAATCAAAGTTAATGAGACGAACTGATCTAAAGGCAGCTGCAAATCATGCTTTGCATCTGTTCGATTTGAAACAAAGCTGTCTCACGCTTGAAATTGTAGTAAATAAACTTGGTAAGCTGATTTTTGCATTAAGGAACGGAGTACAATGGAGTACTCCGGCAGAATACTGAATGTCAATCATCTGACACAGTTTGCTTTCAAGCCCAATAATTTGAACTCTCGTAGCAGCCCTACATGCTTTTTATTTCCGAAAGCCTCAGTTTGTTTTTGTGTTTCTAGTTTAGCATTGCTCCAGTTTCTAACAAAATAGTTTATATAAAATTTGCAATCAATAGCTGTTTATCACTCTTTTTGTTTTTAATTCGAAATGTTGGAGCCACAGAAGTCCACCGACACGTTGTGCGCATGCAAGGCTCCAGGACTGCCCATCTGTGAGCCGGAGGAGTTCCATACTTCCTTAATAGAACAGGTGTCCTACAGAAAGCTTGAGATACCGAAGCCGCACAAGACGTTGGAGTGCGACAGTATTGACAGAGCCGATGATGCGCAGCAGACGGACGATGCACTGGGGGACGAGCACGAGGAGGAGGGGACAACTTTTAGCAGGTCATCGAGAGACGATGAGGTGGCGCAGCTGAAACAGATTGCAGCGGAGCTGTTAGAGAAAAAGAAGCTGGTTGATCTGATCGGAGAAAGAACCTCGCTGAACATACCCGAATGTCCCTCGGACGAATCATGCGTCAATCTGGAGTTGGAGCTGCACAGGCGCACAGTCCACCCCCATATATTCAAGCTGCAGCAGGACAATCATCAGTTGCGCCAACAGCTGAGCCAGGCGCAACTCAGCTGCAAGGCCATTGACCTGTCGCTGCAGTATCTGCGCAATAGCATTTGCCGGGACCTGAAGGCAGGAGCTATTTTGCAACGCCGCATAGACGAGCTGAACTCGTTCAAGCTCAATGCGGAGCACGAGCACGCACTGTGCCGGCAGCGATATCGTCATCTGCAGAAGGTGAAGTACGAATGGGTCGACTGCAAGGCCTACTTGAGCAAGAACACTGCCGACAGCAAGAAGGAGTTGAAGAAGTTCGTGAAGAGGCCGAACTATACGCAGCCCAAGAACGAGGCCATCAAGCTGATCAAAGCAATCAAGTGCAAGGCCATGGATGTGCACAATGCTCTGGCTAGCAGCATGACCGGATTAAGACAGCAAATGGGGCCGATAAATATTTCGCGTATGTCGAGGCGCTACGGCTCAGAGATAAATACATTTATTCAGCGCAACGAGAACCTCCTTGACAACAACACGCATTAAACCAAAGTCTGTGCGAAATAGTTCAATTTGTCAAACGGGGCTCGGTGTGGAGGGTGTGACGCGTGTGCCATAAGGCCGAGATGGAAACGATCTAGCGCTAAGCAGCGGTTCATTTGCATTTGTCGCTGAGCGAAGATGGTGGAGGGCGGCTGGCAGGGGAACGCCTTGATTATGTTATTCCTTCGGCCAGGGGCGTGTGCTTGACCATTTGCATCCACGTGACGCCAGCTGCTCCAAATGGCGCCATTTTTTGTATGTGTTGGTGTTTTGGGTTTGTGTTTCTGTTTCTGTTTTTGGGGCCGACAGCAAAATGTATTTAGCATAAAAATTTACGATAATGATGCCAACAACATTGGCAACAACCTCATTGGCCGCCTGCCGCCTGCCCCCTCCCCGAATAGACAAGCATTTGGCGTCAAAAAGGACAACACACACACACAAAAAAAAAAAAAAGACATCCTACAAGGCCTAAGAGGGGGACGGCAGCTGGGCGTGCTTTGCGGTTTGGGCCAAGTGTCATTGCTCTGTTAACGCAAAAAGTTAAATTAATATTTTTCACACTGACGCAAACTTTGCGCTGATATTTTTCCCATTTAAATTGACGAATTTTGCGGGTTTTAACCGCCGCGTCAAAGTCAACTGTTGTCCCATTCCCCCGGTTCGCCCGCCTCTCTGTCATTTTCTCCCATTTTCATATCTCACATTTCATATTTCATGTAGCTTGTTGCTTGTTGCTGGGATTTTTAAAGCAGATTAGCAAAGTTTCCTGCAGTCATTTATTTAAACTTTGCTTTGACGACATCGCAAACTCCACTAGCAGGAAAATTGAGAAGCGTTCGGGTATGCTGGGGGCGTGGCTGCTGTATCAAAACATTTTTGGATGGCAAAATAATCAAACAAGTCTCTGAATTATCCATAAAGATGCGCTATAAATATTTTGCCAGATACAAGAAATTTCAAGAGTTTAACTTTTCATATAAAAAGTAAATCTGTTTATAACTTCTTGCAAAAACTTTATGAATAGTTAAGGCAGAAAAAGCATAACATACTCTGTCAAAATGTTCATTGGAAAATCGTTTTAATTGACAACACTTGAGAATTTTATGCCATTAGGAGTCAGGGCCAAGCTGAGCAAACTTTTCGCATGCCATGGAAAAGGCGACAGTAAAGTTTCGCCGGGAGACTGTGAGTTCTATAAGGTTAGTTTCCTTATGTATCTTTTACAAGCTTGACATGCATTTGCGAATTTTGACATGTCGGCGATGATTTACACAGTGTGTGTAGGCGTGGCTCAACCTTGTGGGCTTAGCCAGCCAAAAGTTGTTGTTTATGAATTAAAAGTATGTTTTAAGATAAAGTTGCGAGCGAGGCGAGACCGTGTGAATGCCAGAGGCCAGATTAAAAGATTAGAAAACCAAGCCTAAAGATATGCAATATTATTAACAAGACTATAAACAAATCCTTTAATCAAAGTAGATTTTTCTTAATTAATTGAACTACAATTTATGGAATTCTATGCAGTGCAAACTGATGAGTCTTTATAGAAGATGAATATGTATTCATTAAAAATATATACATTAGTTCTGTTTTCCCTCTTTACTAAGACAAGTTTTATAGCTACAGACTTCAATATTTTTCAGCTGAAAGTCTGTTCATTATGCATGAATATGTGCAGACTAATTTATCTTTAGTCTGTAGAAAAGTGCAGGGAATTCCTTAGCAGCAAAGAACAGAAGCATCCATTATGAGCGTAGTGAATCAGTGAATCTGAATAAATGTATAATACTTGTGCATCTCGCATATATATATATATATATATATATATATATGCTTGAATGTGGGTAGAATTATCTATATTGTAACTGAACAGCCCGAGTAAATGTGGCCTGGCTGAGGAAGTTCCTGTAAAAAAAAATATAAATAAATGCTGAAGAGTCAATTTTTTTGCATTTTGGTATTTTATTTTGCCATTACATATATAAACACAAACACAGACATACGCACAGACGCAGCTGCACACTCTCGCTGGGATCCAGAGCCAGTTGGGCCCTGACTTGCTCATGCATGCCTGCATATGCTGTGCATGTGTGGCTTAGAGGGCATTTTTGTCATTCAATTTAGAGCCAGTGGCTGCAGTCGGCTTACGCGACATGTGTGTGCACCCTTGCCTTAGCCGCTCGCATTCGTGCCCATCTTATTCGCTTGCCCCTGGAGCCGCGCTCCGCCAATGCGTCTATAAATTATTCATTTCGTTTGAAATGTTTGATGTGGCATTGCCTGAGACTTCTTCAAGGATGCGCTATACATCCTGGCGCCCACCGATGTGAACAACGACTTGAGTTGGGTGCAAACGGGCACCTTTACCCGCATTTCATTGAATTCATTCATTTTTTAGCAGCTCCTGCGAGCGACGGATGCTACCAAGCCACTTGGCATTCTCTCTCTTTCTTTCCCAGCAATTGTTGCTGTTGTTGCTGCTGCTTGCCACAGCTTTGCATAAATAAGATAAACACAAGTATGCGCAACACTCACACACACACACACACACGCTGCATCTCCCTTCCTGTGCGCCGTCTCACAGTTGGAGAAGCAACTTGCAAGTCGGACTCGACTGATGTGATTTATTTTGCACTCACTGTTTGCCAAAGTAAAATTGATTGAAGCGTTTGTTGGCGCGCCAATTGATTTTTACTACAGCATTTGCCCGCACTTACAACCTAAATTTTCTACCCAGACTCTACCTTCGCGCTGGCTCTTCTCTCTCCTCCACAACAAGTTCATTGTGCTGCCTTCGCCTTTTGCGGAGCTGTGTCCCGTTTACTTTGGTTAAATTAACTTTGGTCAATTTGGGTTCGAACATTGCATTGAGCCAGGATTTACCACTCCTCCAGCTTTCATTCAGGAATATGCATTGAAAGCACAATAGAATAACTGCACAATTTGGTGAACAACATTACAGCATTGTTGTAAGCTGTGTAGAGGTAGATTCCAAGTAATTGGCATTAAATAGAAATATATAAATATTTACTGCTTATATTTATATTCCTCTTATTTTATATAATGTTTTCTTGACTAAGGAACAACAAAAATACCGAAATGAAAATTTCGTTCAAGTTCTATTATAAAATATATCCATCTCATAGTAACTAAATCAGAGTTAACTCGGAATTCGAACAGTACCCAGCGCAACAGGAATCTTAAGCCACTCAAACGCAGATAATTAGTTCTCAATTGGCCACTTAATTATTAAATGGGATAATTAAGAATGATTTGTGCGTTTGTTTATTTGTTTATTTGCTTCATTCGCTGTCAATTGGCTTGGATGGGTTTTAATTGCTTTCGAGCGCTTGTTAAATGCTTTTGCACTTAAAAGCGTTGACGTCAGCTGCGAAAATGGCAACAATTCATCACACGTCGTGCTGCATGTGATTTTATTAAGTGACGCTGATGGTGATTGAAGCACAGCTGGCACATCAACACCTGGCTCAGGTACAGGCACAGGAACCAGCGCTGGGGTGCCAGAGCACCAGGCGACACGAGCTGCAGGCCGCATAAATCTTGCCTGTCAACTGCACAGCAGCCAAATAGAGGAAAAAGAGCAGAGCGTTAGCCGTAAAAGAAGACGGCGCGAACGTTCCGCCAGACATAGATAAAACAAATAATTATGCAGTATATATTATATATTAGAGTCTCATTCTGCAAATATATTTATACACACAGAAGATGAAGAAGAGGCAGCAACAGCCGTGACACGCAACTGCAATGCCATTCCGTTTTATGAATGGGCATTTATCATAATTAAAAATGCTGCCTTTTGCCGGCAAACAGCGATTGCCGCAGCCTCAGTCGCCGTCGCAGTCGCAGTCGCAGTCGCCGTCGCAGCCGCCGTCGTAGTCGCTGTGGCAGTGGCAGTGGCAGCCACGACGACATTTCTGACCTAAGACATGCCACAACGAGTGCGTCACGAGTGCGACGACAAGGACGAGGACGTGGCTGACTGGCGTGTATTAACGTTTAGCCCCATTGCTCCATTGGCTTCATTTCAGTAGCTCAACAGCTGTTTGGCTTGGGACAAACACTTTTTCGCTTTGGGACTGTGGCATGCAAATGAGCAGCAGCTAACTGTGGCATTGGAAGCATGCCACACATTCTCTCTTACCTTCTCTCTGTGTCTGGCTCCCTCTCAATTGTCTCTTAGGCAGCCTGTTGGTGAGTCGCTGTTGTAGCCGTAACAGCGCGTGCGCCGCGTCCCAAACACTCACAAAACACACCCAAAATGCGAGCGCGCTCTTAAAAGTATGCAACATATTTTGCCATAAATCGTGCTCTGGCTGAGCTCGGGTCGCGGTTCGGCTTCGCGGGCTGCTCGTGTGTGCGGAAGCCACTTCGGCTGCGGCTACGGCTGTGGCAGTGGCTCGTTATCGACATGTCGCCACTTCGCATGCCGTTGTCGTTGACTTCAGTTGTGTTCGCAGTTGCCGCGTGTGCGTCCTGTTCTATCGCTGTGGTTGACGTCGTTCCTGTCGGTGTTTGCCGTCGCTGAGTTACCGCGATACGTCGCTCAATTTGATCGGTGATTAAGATGCTGCATCAGCCGCTAATCGAACGAGCCGAGTGAATGCCGTACGCCAAGTCATCGCCCAATGTATTAAGTGCCATACGAATACACACTGAAGTGACGCCTCAAGGCTGATAGTTTGACGGGTTGACAGGGAACGGGTACCGCCTCAAGCGTCTGTTTGCCAGCCTCATATTTTTGCCGCCCAAAGTGAATTTCAACAATAACAACAGCAGCAACAGCAACAGCAACAACAACAATGCCGTAATTTGTTTGCGTGTGTGTGTGTGAATATGCGTAAATGCGTGCGTGTGTCAGCGTGTGTAATCCAAGAAAATCTGTCACGTGCTTCGGATATCCCTGTGTGCTACTCCACACGCAGCGTATTTATTGAATAAAATAAAAGGTGAGTAGCAGCAGGAGCGACAACTCGGATTACTAGGCGTATGAGCTATATGTATATATCTATACAGTTATATATATATATATGTACAACACACGTTGAATATTCAGCTTAGCAGAACGTGACATGCAAATAAAGCAGAAACTTTTTTTTTGTCTGGACAGCAAATTCAATAATTGAATAGCTAAAGACATTGATAACTATCCAATACTTAAAAACAAGCGACAGAAATATTAATTTGTGATAAAAGCTAATCTACAAGTATCAGTTGCTTTTATTTAAGTAAGTTTTAGGGCAGTTTATCATAAATATTTGAGGCATTTCGACTTGTTGACTTATAGCTAGAGACTGTTTTAATAATTTACTAATTATATTTGGATTGACTTGATTTTTAATATAATTTAATTACTTAATTGTAAATTATTAATAATTATTTAATAAATAAAATAAAAGAATTGAGAAACAAATATGAATTAGTTTGTTTATCTTAATACATAAATAAATCATACAATAGAAATAGCTAAATGTAGAAGTAAACTAAAGCAAAAGTTAGAAATGCTATACACAAATAGCTTTAATAAAATATGAAAGCATATGGAAATATTTTTCATCTATTTTATTATTATTATATATTAATATAAATTATAAAAAATTTTGCCAAAATATTGATTGTATAGAAAAAAAATTTGTTTAATTATTATCTACTTCTTAATATAATTAAAATGTATTTTTAGCTTTTCGTTTTCATGATATAAGCATAAGAAATACGTAAGTTTAGCCAGAGCTAGTTGGCTAACTAGTTGACCTATTAAGCTTATCCTCAAATAATGACTCAGCCGTCGACCTGGTTTAGCCCTTGTCATTAACAACGATTAGCTTTTATTTTGCTCTCTTGGATCCAAATTAAATGAAAAAATTTGATTATTTCCATGCACGCACACAGCGTATTTTGTGCGCCTTGTTTAGACACACGCTTGAGTCCTTCGCACATGTTAACTAAGAGCCTCAAGCGCATTAAACACAACTCAAAGGCAACCGGGGAACAGGTGCCTCCAGACAGCTAAACTGCTCAACTTTTTCCCCCAATTTTTTTTAACAGCTATGAAAAAATCATTAGAAATTTTCGAGCACAACTTCAAAGGTGAAGTTTGCATTAAAAAAACTTTTTAATCCGCGAGGCTAAAGGAAGAAAACTAAAATAAAAAAATGTTTTGTATGCAAAATAAAATGACAAGCGAGAGAGGATCCTTCTACCTTTTAGGCACTCGACTTTAACATTATGAATTTTATATTGTTCGTTGTTTGCTGGCTTTTTGGCCGCGAGCCAAGTTAATGTAATTTACGCTCGCACATTTTTCAATTGGCCATGTTTTCTGGTTTGTCGCGTTCGTCGCTCGACTTTACTTTAAGTTCATTGTGCATTAATAATGTAGTTGTCTCACACCCACACACACACACACACACACATACGCACGCAGCTCAACTGTCCATTTATGGGACATAATTTGATTCAGTTTTTGTGACACAGTCTGTCGTCCAACTGTTCGTTAACTGTTGGCCAACAACATGGGAATTGCGGCTACGAGTGTGTCATTTGCATGGCTGCACTTTTTGTTTTTGAATTTTTATTTTAAACTGTGTTTTTTTCACACATGGCAGTCGAGTCGTGTCGACCGCAACGCTTCAGTTTATTGGTCAAAACAATTGTGTCCTTGATTCAATTAATTGTTGTCGCATAAATTATCAAGGTGTTGCCTCTTTGCCACACACACTTATTGTTTGACCAACAAACTTGAAATACACGGAATACATCTGAAAAAGAACCATAGCAGAATGGTCTGGTTTATCTAGCTCACAGCACTTTGGGCAAGCTGCAAGCGGTTGGGTATCAAGTCTCCCTTTTATGCGCTGTCCATCATTTGCTCAGTTGTCCAGGAGTCGGCACAATGCTCAGGCAGACAAAGGGCTAGCAAATTTCATGAAAAATGACATTCAATCGCATTTTTCATTATTTGCGTAGTTCATCCTCTCTCTTTCGATGTGCTTCCTCATCCTGTTCATCCTGCTTGACAGTTGCCCTAGTCTATCTTTTAATACTTTTTTCTCTAGTTTTCGCAGCACATTTCACTGCGGGAGCGCGTCTTGGAAAATGCAGAATAATGAGGAAACTAACGAGCCAAGACTTTTCCATTGTTTACTGGCGCAAAAATTGCGCGATTATTAATTTTCTATGCTATTTTGTAGCAGGGCTTCGTGCCAGTCTACTGCAGCAGAGGCACATCCTGGGCGGCTCCTTTGCCAAAGCCAGACGCTGCCGACACTTCGTTTTATTTCGCTGCCCGCCATCGCTTGGCCGCGTTCTCTGCGTCTATTTTTGCTGCCTTTGGCAGCAACATTTTTAATATTTTGCCATACTGTGCTGCTTCTTCTTGATTTTTTTTGTGCCTGCTGCGTCCTTCCGTCTGGCGAGCACTGAGCCAGGACGCGACTGTTGCGAGCTCTCGACAGCAGCTGTGAAGTTGTACGAAATTTCTTCGCGTTCATTTACAAGGCGCAGCTCAGGCTCCACGCGAATACTATGCTTATTCAGGATATTCTTACTTACACATTTAAACTTACACACACACACAGAAACACATTCACATGCGTGAGTGTGCTTTACTTACTGCCTTTTCGTTAACTGACACATTTTCGCGTGTTTTCACGCAGTCTTAAAGTTGCTTGCTTCATTTTTCGCAGTCATCAATTAATAAAAGCGCTGCTTCCGCTTGTAAATCATGTCTTCAAGGATGAAGTGGAAATTCAGATAAATTACGAAAACAAGCTGAAATTGGAGTAAAAAAGAAATACAAATTTTACATAATAAACAAAAAAGTAAATCTTTATTTAAATGTAGAATGTATAGTAGCTAAAGAATATAAAAAATAATCTCAATTAAAAATTTAAAATATATATGATAAATAAATAAAATATTAAAGTATTCAAATACAGATGCAAGCTAAATGCGGTGCCATAAAAAAATAATTTTTGTTAATTATATGTAGGAATAAAAAACTTATTTATAATTATATATATATTATATATTATATACACATACACCCATACACACAATATGCAAACCGAGAATGTTTTCATAAGCTGTGTCAGTTAATTGAGCCACTGAGTTGTATTTTGCATAGCCATTTCCCAAAACTCTCGTAAATTGTAAATTGTGTTAGAAGGGCACATTCTGTGCAGAAGGAGGGCGGAGTGGAGTGGTGAGGAGACTCATAATACAACTGCTTTTAAATATCGCAACAAAAGGTAATAAATTGTGCTCTTTTTCTCATGCTTTTTCAGGTGAGTGCTGCAGGGAAAAATGTAACTTGGCAACTTGTGGCACACAAATACAAATACAAACACAAATACAAATGCGAATGCGAATACAAACACAAATTGCTCGCTGTTGGATGACCTTCTGTGGGGCATACGTTTGTTTGGCATGTGAGCGAATGTAAATACATTTTTAATTTAAAGTAAACATGGTTATTAAGTTAGGCCCTGCCCTTGCGTGTGTCCAGTCCAGTTCCTGGCAATATCCGCCTTCGCAATATATAAAATAACTGTGAAACGGCATCAAATCCAATTAGTTAATATGAATTTTTGATGAAATCACTTCCGCTTCAAATGCAAAAAAGCTGTACGCCATCTCGGGCACGCATCGTTATCATCATCGCCAACATCATCATGATGACTGCGTTATTTTAGTTTTTACTTTTGCTGGCAAACTTTAACGCATGCCACTTTTTGCTGCAAGTCATCGAGTTTTATATACGCTTTTTTCATTTCTGGCATAAAATTATTTATTGTGTGTTTGCCACAATAACCGCAATTTGCAACTTTTTGTGGCATTTTGTCGGCGTGTTGTCAAAATGTTTGTGTGCCCGACATATTTAAATATTTCATTTGTCGCACGCTCCCGACGACGGCGACACGGCCGCTCGCCAGAAATTAGTTTGCGTATACGTAATATTTGTACAAATTCGCCTTCTACGCACACATGAGCAACTTTCTCGCCGTGAGCTTGCTTTCCGCTTTATTTTTGTTCACTTTACACTTTTATTTATATTTTTGGCGCCTCTCTTTCGGCTGCGTCCGTTATTTCAATTCTTTCATTTCGTTGTTTTGTTTTTGTTTTCTTTGTCTTTTTTGGCTTTCATTTCTTGTTCTGTTTAAACTTTTTCAAAATGGCCTGCTTTTGTTGAGCTTTTTTACCTTTTGCTTGGCTCTCATTGCCGTTCTCTGCTGCTGCTGTTGCTGTTGTTGCTGTTGCTGTTTGCATGTTTTGTATGCATACAGCAATTGATATAAAATTTTAACGAGGTGCGGTCGCTTGTTTGTGCTTTCCTCCGCACGCTTTTTGCTGGCTTTTCGCTGTGTTTCCTTATTTGCCACTGTGCAAAAAATGTCAGCCACTTCTTCATTTCGAAATGTATAGAAAATTAAAAAATTAGAAGCTGAAAAAAGTGCTTAAGCAAATTGCATTTATTCTGAGCAAATAATTTTTTGACAGCTTTTAAATAATTTTAAATTTTTCAAATGTATGTGTGGCTGCTGCATTTAAATTGCAGCCCGCCGCATGCCACGGGGCAGATGGTTGTTAAATTTGCGACTATAATTAGTTTTCCGCATTATTTTACAATATTTACACATGGACGCAGGCCGATGCATAATTTAATTTTCCACATTAATGCATTTAATTGATGTTGAAGGCTTGCAAATGGCCCAAAATTCGTTGCAATTTATTGCTTGCCGCACTGTCAGCGGCAGCGCCGGCCTCGCTCTCAAAGCCACCACGCCCACTTTTCAGCAAAGCCAAAAAGCTAATGCGCCACATATTCAGTGTGACGCACAAGCAGAAATTAGTTAAGCTCATTAGACAGCATATACAAAGTATTTCAATTAAATACTAAAGAAAAGGAAAAATAAATATATATTTCTGAGGAAAGGGAAAAAGATTAAAGTAAACGCGTGCAAATTGAAAAGGTTATACGGAAACTTCACGAAAGCAGAAATAAGAAGAGAAAAATTCGGCTAAATGTGGGACATAAAGAATTGTTAGCATTTATTTCTCCGCCGAGCACGGAATTTGCAAGTTTTGGCCATTTGTTAGGCGAGGCGCCGTCTGGCAGCTGTAGCCACGGCCGCGGCGGCTGCTAACCAACAATATATCACCATTAAACAAATTATGTACTCAACTCAACCATTTTAAATGGCTCTGCTGGCCATTGTAGTTGCGCTCAGTTATTCAAGAACAAATATCCGCCAGAGGAGCGCAGAGACAACGAAAAGAACACAATGCGACGTGAGCTCGGTGCGCAGAAATATGCTGAAAATATGTATTTGGCACAGTGGCTGATGCTCGATGGAGAACAGATTAATGACTTTGGGTAGATATTTAAATCACTGATTAAATATTGTAGAAATATTGCTGCAGAGAGAGGGAGTGTGTAAAGAAAGACAGATTGCCAGAGAGAGAGTAAAGAACACAGACAAAGTGTGAGAGAGAGAGAGAGCAGAAAAAAGAGATATTGGCAGACTAAGCCAGAAAGAGAGAGGGAGAGAGAAAGACAGAAATAGTGCGATAGAAAGAGGAAAAGAAAGAGAGAGACAGACAGATTACCAGATAGATCTAGTAGGGAGAGAGAAAGGTAAAGAGAGAGGGAGAGAGAGATACAGAGATAAAGATACAGATAAAGTGTGGAGGGAGAGATAGAGATAGATAGTCAGTCCATTTAAGTAGTTTTAGTTCTGCGAGCAGACAGAAGAATACTCTTTAAAATATATATATATTATACTTTGGCAAACATAATTTATAAAAATAATATATAAGATAAATTATAATATATAAATAGGTTTTATCTGCTAAAGTCATATTTAAATATTGTTAATATCTCTTAATGTTTTTGTTTTTGTCCCAGTGTGCAGCGTTTGCAGCGTGTGCCATTATGGTTATTACAACATACACAGCTATCAGCCTCTCTGTGTGGCATCATTGACACGTTTTCTGCTTTCCTTCTGCCTTAAGCAATTGCTCAGCTCGAAGCGCAGATCCTGAGCTACTCGTACGCATATACCTTGACAAGGTGTAAACATTTATGGGGCTCCTCTCTCTGTCTGTGTGTGTGTGTGTGTGTGTACATGTGTTTCAGGCGACACAAATTTATTTCTAAGCATTTACAGCGCCAACTTTGAGTTTCTCCTTTTTTTCCATTCGCATTTTGTGTTTTTCTTTGCGTTTAGTTGTTGTTCTTCCTCTTCTTTTACATGCTTTGCATGTGGCCACATGCCACATTTAGTATCTCACAAATTTGGGCATCCCCGAGCAACGGGGGAGCACTTACAGCACATCAGAACTGCCAGCCCCTTCGCCGTGCCGCCCATCGCAGCGGGCGCATTCTTCTGCGACCACAAATTTTCGTGTAGTTATTTTTCTTTGGCTGTTTTTTGCCTGCTTTCCTGGCTGTTGTTTTTTGTTCTGCTGCTGCTTCGCTTAGTTGCAGATGTGTTATGTTTTATTTTTACAACTTCCTTATGCCACGCCCCGTCAAACCCCTGGCCGAAACGTGAAAAAGTGCCAAAAAACAAAAACAACCAAACAGAACACAAACAGAAAAAAAAGTGGAACAGAAAACAGTTTTTTGCTGCTGGCATGTTAAAGTGTTTCAATTTTTTCTTGTTCATCTGCATATGTGAGCGTGTCAGCTAGTGTGTGGCCAAAATAGACAGAGATGGAGGTAGAGCGAAAGAGAGAGAGAGTATCTTTTCCTAAATAGGACTGTATCTTTTGCGAGTGTTGGCATTGGCACATCCGGACTTCGAAGTGCGTCGTCTTCCGGTTTTGCTTTGGCGCAAATTACAACGCATAATTTTCACATTACGTCAGCGCAGTGGAGTGTGTGTCTACGTGAGTGTGTGTGCCTGTCTGATTGGGTGTGTGCATACTCTGCGATTGCTTCAACTTGTTCAGCGCCCTCTCCCAGCCCCAGCCCCAGTCCCAGCCCCTTGCCTTGGCTACAGTCTGAAGTGCGCCTTCTGACTTTCGCAATATTGCGATATGGAAATCAATATTCCTAATGGCAGTCAGTTGACACACAAAAAACACATAAGCACACAGACACACACACCGACACACACACACATACACACATATATCAAGGCTATACATCTATTTAGGTAGGTGCTATATTGCCCTCACTTTACACTTGCTAACGGCATTCAATTGCCATGAAATATTATCTAAATAATGAAATCGTTATCGATAAATGCGAGCACATAAATATAGGCCTTCACGCGTAAGTCATGGATGCTCTTCCGGTGCAAAAGTCAAAAGAGGACGTGTTACATAACTATGAACGAGTCCTAAATTATATAAATGTTTTCATAAGCATCTTAGATACACAGAGCCCCATTTTAGTCAGCTTAAACTCTTTAAGTCTGACGCTGATAATTTGGGAATGCATCTCATTTGCTTTTTATCAGCAAGCTCAGCAAAGTGTAAAGCTCACAGAGGTCATGAAGATATCAAAGTGCGTCAATATGGAGACATAAGCATTTGTCAGAGCCAGTTTACGAGCGCCGCAGAACAGGCGCTAAAGCTGTTTGTGGCTCGCCAGCTGTATGACCCACATGTCGCTTAAATTCGTAATAAACTGCGGAGTTGGCTGGCGCCGGTTGGAGCTGCGAGCTGTGGGTATTTGAATTTGTCGTAACGCGCTGTGACTCGCTTATCCGCAGTTACCTCGGCCTGCAAACAATGCTCGGGTATTTGGCCAACATGGCCTAAAAGGCAAAATAGATGAAGGCAGCAAGAGCTGAAAAATAAACTCGCCGGCTAGGCAAGCCAAAAAAGGCAAAAAGTAGCTAACAAAAAAAATAAATAATAAAAATAAATTCGCGGTAATTCGAACCTTTTTCCGTTTGAGTGATTTCAGCTGTGGGTGGCTTAGTAGTGCGGTGCGGGGCGTGGCAGCCAGCATAGGAATCAAATATCAAAGTTAAACTTTTGCAAGAGCAATACGTGTGTGTCTCTCAGTCTGTCTGAGTGGGTGGGTGTGGAGGTATGCTATGCTTCTTCTTTGTGAGTTGGCCATTGGTAATCCCCTAGCAACAGGTTACCAAGTTTTTCTTTTTCGACCACCATCTGGCCCTACCGTCCGCTTTGCCAGGCCATAACGAATCCCAAATAAAAACCGTTAAGGTCAACAATTTAAAGAGGAAAAGGACAGTCGAGGCTTGCAGTTGATTTGCCGAATCAAAGTTGCATGAAACAATGCCAAACAATCCGGAAAGACATAGATAAGACTTAAAGGCCAAGGACCAAAGAGCAGTTGACAACAGCCGTAAATGACAAATAAGGCGAAACTTTCAGTTAAACGTTGATCTAAAAGGATTTACACAGTTTAAACAGCGCAACTTAACGATTTCGATTGAAATAAGCTACTTGCTTTTTAACCCGCCTCGTTCGCTCGCAGCCGCAGCCCTGTCTGTTGATTTGGGAATTGACTTTTGCTTAAGGCTGCCCCCTCGCAGCCAAATAGCTAGCGCGGCCCACTCGCCCCAGTGGTCCCTGCAGCTATAAGCCTGACAGGAGTAATCTTTCATCTTAACTGAGATTTCTTTGCCCACGTTCGCTGTGCACTCGCTGTTTGCTCTCCTCTGTTTCTGATTCGAGTGTTTTCCCTCCATTTTTTTGTTTTTTGTCTTTTCGTGTTTCTTTTACCTTGGCAATTGCAGCGCGAAATTCAGTTTGTATTCCTTTTCGACTACAGCTTTTCTATTTGGCACAATACCGAAATTTCCGAAATCTTCAATCTTGACTGAGATGAAAATATTGTAAGCTGTACAAGATGAAAGTTGGCTTTTAGAACTCGTATCTGATGAATATTAAATACTAAATATTAATACAAATTATAATAATGAAGATCAGAGTTTGATTGAACAGAGTTATAAAGACTTTACAGGTGGCATAACTTAAGCAAACTTTTAGTTCTTCATAATCTATATACAGAATCTCATCTGCTATAACTCTCAAAATCTATTTTTATAAAGATTTCCATAAAAATAGCCGTATTTTTTCACGCTAACTATTAAGGTGCAGCGACGTAGCGTTTTAATATTTATTATTTATATTTTTCCAAACAATTAAAGCTCTCTTTACTCTTTTTAACAACACAATATTTGCATCACTTTGGCTGTTCCATATATATTTATATTTTTTGCTTCGCTTACCCAATTTAAAAAGTGGGTCGAGGGTTCCGTAAACAATACACAGCATGTATATACACGGACGTGTGTGTGTGTGTGTGTGTGTGTGTTTGTCTATATTTGCATTTACACACATGAGAAGCGGTAAAAATAAACTAAAATACACGCTCAAATTAAACGAGCATTGAAATTAAATACGTTTCGCGAAATACGTCAAATTAGGTTGGGAGAAATGAACGAGGGGCGAACACCACTTGAAGTCCCTTAAACGGGCAGCCAGGGTTGCCAACACCATTTGCGAATGCTGTTTGCATTTGCTGCTGGAGCCAAGTTTACACGAACAGCCAATGTAATCGGCGCCGAAGCAAATGCTGAAAGAAACTGAAACGCAAATGAAATAAAATAAAATAAAGGATATCCTAATTGCCAATTTGCATGCAGTCGCATCTAATTTTTGCCCATTCGTCGGCAAAATAAACTTCATTTGTTGCCGTTGCCGCTGCTGCTTTCATTTCCATTTCTTCCTTTCTTTTTTGTGTGTTTATAAATTTGTTTATTTAGTGAATGGGCTGTGTTTGCACCAGCCCCGGCTACTCCTGCCTCTGATTCAGTTTCACGCAAATCGTATTTACACAGCAGAGTTGCCACCTACCCTTGCTGTGCAGATACTCTGTTAACAACTTGATTTTGAGTATATGGGCTCTGAGTAAAGCTATGCCATAGTAGCCACCATAATAATGTCAATAATATCATAGATATTGGCTATGATGACAAGGTTACGTTATAGTCCGTAACAGCATTTGGGTTCATGGCCAATCTGTTATTACAGTTACTGCCAACAGCGCAGCTGGCAGTCGAGTGCAAGCCGGGCTTGTTGATATTTGAGGCTCTTTGGTTTCAGTTACACGCCACATACCATGGGCTTGGTGGCTTCTGGCTGCGTTGCATATATTTTGCGCGTTCTTTTTGGTATTTGCCCAATTCTGGGGTCAGGCCTGCTGCGAGTATGCGATTATATATTTGACTTCCACCTGCTGTCGACTGCTGGCTGCTCTCGTGTGTTATTTATGCAAATGTCAAATATTTTGAAATGCCGCTGCCATGTGAACGAAAGTTACCGGAAGTACATTATAAAGTTTCTCCGCGCCGACAGCACCACACACACACACACACCACACTTAACCCACCAGTCCGTGTTATTTGGCCAACCAACAAACCGAAATGTGCCCTAATATCCAGGCCCGAGTCAACACCCACTGCGCCAGCTATTCCACTAACAACAACAGTAATTATGGCATTTTTGGAATAACCACCTTGTTGCTGTTGCGCTTGGGGCTGTGTTGTTGCCAACACAGTAGCTGGCATTTGGCCTCTTTGCTCGCAAATAAAAAAGTACATTTTTGAGATTATTGCCACGTTAGCTAAATTACTTCGCGGTAAGAATTTTTAATTTGGAAATTGTCTCGAACGCTCATTAAATATTTAATGCTCGGGCCAAACTTGTTGAATTAACGAATTCGAGGAATTGTAGTCGCCGCTCTCCCTGGGGCGCAGCTACTGAATGCGAAATACCAATTAACTAAGGCAATTAGCTCTGTGCTGGCTCTTCGCTGTGTGGGAGCAGCGCTGAATATAGTTCCAATTATAAATAGAAATAATTTCTTATGTTTACAAAGTGCGAAAGCTCACCCAAGACGCAATTGCGCGTTGCTTCATAATTATAAGAAATAGAAAGATTATATTTTAAAGATGTTTGTCTGGCTCAGTGAGTTTATGAGCTTTCAACTGGCCCGACTAAGAGATACCCTGAGCCCAGGTTACTCTGGCTCTTTAAACGAGTCCCTTAGAGCTTTCAACTGGCCCGACTAAGAGATATCTTGTGTCCCGGTTGATCTGGCTCTTTAAACGAGTCCCTTAGAGCTTTCAACTGGCCCGACTAAGAGATATCCTGTGTCCCGGTTGCCGTAGCTCTTTAAACGAATCTCTTAGAGCTTTCAACTGGCCCGACTAAGAGATACCCTTTGCCCCGGTTGCTCTGGCTCTTTAAACAAGATGTAATCAATCGTTCTGTGGTATGAGCACATGACTTAAATACACTTCGAAACTTCAAATGTTGAATGGCACTTCAACACTTGGGTAAACAACGTAACGTAACGCTTGGCCGCACATTGAACCCTTCGTGGGCAACCTTAACCTTCACTCTGACCTTATTGTTTGCCAGGCGAGCGATAGAGAAAGAGATTTACAGTTGATTTAGCCGCCAGAGCCATGGCTAATGCATAATAAACGTTTTTCCCGCTAACTTTCACGCCACTTCCTACGCCTAAAATACAGAAACAACGCACACACTCTCGCAGCTACCAGCACGTGTGTGGATATCGTCCAATTTCGGTTCTGGTTGTTTTTTCTGGTTGGCATTCAATTTAAGATAGACATCATGTGCAGTCATTAGATTGTTTTCGATTGACGTGACATGATAATGAATGATATTCGACCACGTTTCGTTTCCAAGCTACAGTTTTTGTTGCCTACTTTTCAGGGCAGCCTTTGAGGCAGTCGAAACATGCAATTTTTGAGGCGGGCTCTGGTTAGTGTTGACTGCCAGTTGGCCCTTTGCCCTTTGCCCTTTGCCCTTTGTCAAATTGGCAGTTGGCCATGATTTGTTTATAGCTGACCATAATGACCGATAAAGTGGCTCTCGACGCGCTCGTTTATTGGGCAAAAGTTTTGTGCTCAAATTAACATGAATTGCAATTCCAATTCACACGACATTCACAAGCAGAAGGTACAAGGACCTACCGCAAAAGCCCCGTAATTTCAATTGCGTTTCCTTGAATTGAGCCCTTCTAATCGCATTCTAATTACAGCCACAAAGAGCCATAAAACTTGCGTCTTCAACTCCTTGCGACTCGTTATGCAAATGGCCTTTGGCAGCCCACCGCCTATGCCATTGCTATTGGCACTTCAGGGCCTTCGGTGACGTTTGACAACTGTCCCCGATAGCATAGTCACAGCTGTTTAGCACAAAGCCCTAAGAAACAGGTGATAATTATTTCGTTTCACTCGTTCATTGATTGCTTTCACATTTCACAATAATATATTCATCACTTGCCCTGAATAGATTTCCGCGTATCAGATGCTTGACAGCGAGATAATCAGATAAAATGGAATTACGCATATCACGTGACAGATATTATGAGTACATTTCCATTTGTCTCAGGGCAAAGTAGAAGCTGGGCTTGCGGAACGCTTCTTGTGTCAAGTAAAGTGGCAGCAGTCACGCATTTGTTGTTTGGGCCTTGCCAACCCACAACAAGGTCGCACTTTGCTTTTGTTTCGGGTTTTAATTAATACGCGCTTTCATGTTGCCTGCCTACTCATGCGTGTCAGCTGCCCCCCACCGCGCCGGCTCCCCACCAAGTCGAGCACTGACACGCAAATGCAATTTGTGAGCGTAGATTATTTTCTGTGTCTATGTTGTCAGTGAAATGGAACTCAAGTCCTCAACACACAAACATTCCAAAGTTGCAAGCTTCCCCTTTACCCTCTTAAACAGGCAACATTCAAATAATATTATTTACATTAGCTCTTTTTCATGAAATTCTAGCTCTCTAAATATAGGTGCCGCTCACCTCAATTGACTAGGGCGAAGGCTACGACCTTTTTGTGTGTTATTTAACGTTTTCTAATTAATGGACCTTCGTAAGTTGGCTTTTGTGATGCAGTACACTTATTTTTAGAATCAATAAAAATCACGAAATTTATTTAGCTTCATTAAATCAATAATTGGTAATGAAAATTCTAAGATATTCTCTTTTTTTGAGTTAAAATTAGAAAATCCAGCATGATTAATTAGTTGAATTTAATAATAGCTTAGCAAGCAAAGTTAAGCAAGTAATTAACTCATTTGTCAAGGAACTTTGTTAAATATTCTCACTTAAAGCTTATCCCTCCCTTTTCCGCTCACTTTAATTAAACAATCGCCAGCCAGAGCCAGGCCACAATGCCTCATAGTTTTTATCTACATTGTGATACAAAAAAAGGCGAACATTGTTTTTAATTGTGCATTGTTCACGTGTGGCTTGCGTCGCATTTAATGATTGCATCTGCAATTTGTTGTTACATAATTATGTGAAATAATGCTGAAGGGCTTAAAAGGACAAGCAGCTCATTAAAATGCCGGCAACGGCCATGGCAATAGCAACACAGAATAAAATGTCCAGCTAATTAATACGTCAAAAATTCGTCATATGAATAATTTATTACGCGAACTATAAATACAGTTGACCATTATGCTCAATTACACAAAATATTGTGCGCACTTTAACTATGGTCGACTTGCTATTCTTGAGAGCATTTACTACTGCTCGGATCAATTCAATTATTCAGCTCGAAGTTCACTGGTAATTTTTAGCTTTCAACTAATATTTGGAGATAAGAAAATTTGCTGGGTTCACGCTTTGACGCGTAGTTCATTCATTTCCTTCTGCTAGATACGAATCGAGCTCGTGTGCGTGCGGCTGCTTAGCTTTTGCCTTGGCCGGTTGCAGTTTCATTCGTGCTCAGTGAACATAATGTTAATTGATTACCGCAGGGAGCTCTCCTTCATACAGACAGCGACGGCAAAATCAATTCGTGTTTAATTAAATTGAAATGTTGATTTTATCACTCGTATGCATCTCAATTGGCGCAGGCGAGTGTGTGAGTGTTGAAATGCCACATTTATTCTTAGGAACCGAAACTTCAATTGGAAATTTAATTTAAAATACAAATACTTAAAACGAATATATTTTTTCAAGTATTTTGAAGTTGGCGTCTGTTTTAAAGCGAAGAAATCAAATCAAATACAAATTATATTCAATGTGCAATATTCATTAGTCAAGCCTCAACTCAGCTAAATTAAAATATAAGAGTCTTAAGCAAATTTGCCTTGGAAAATACCCAAATGACAGCAGAATGCAAATACTTCACATAAAATATGCGTCTACACATATTTACGTTCGCAAATCCAATTGGCAACGGAAACAGCAAGGGCTTAGGCAGCATGCAAATATTTTTCTATGAATTTATGTAAATTTTGTGTAATACACAAATGTACTCAGTGCTGGCAGACTAATGGCTGTTGTTTGTTGTTTTTAAAGCTCTGGCTGCGGGGCGTATGCGCAATAAGCATAACAATGCCTACACGGGAAATGCTAGTCGTGCGGAGCATGGAGAGAAATAGGATTTTCAATGAAAACTGTTTTACTTTTTGGCCGCTGGCAAAAAGAAATGAATCCGTGAAAATGCAATCGCATTTTGCGTTCTTCTCCCTTTTTGACTTTTCTGTGGCTTCGACGTTGCGTGCCCGATCGGCCGGCCGGTTGTTCGCGTGCGCTGAGTGCGTGTGGGCGTGGAAGTAACCTAAGCTCGACATGAAATCTCTAGAAGAGCATCAGTAACGATTAATTAGTGCGCGCTTACAACATGTGGCCGACGTGGCTGGCATATAGCAGCAGCTGCTAAATGAAATGTTGCTCACGCGGCTGTTGCTGGCTCAGGCACTGCATAATCCTGCAGCGTAGTGCATTAGCCAGTCAAGCATTTGGAAATTAGCGTGCTACCAATGGCACTTGAGTGCACCGTTAAGCTATGCAGCCATAAGTGCTGCAGGTCTGCGCTAGCCACTGCGCCGCAGGCTTCCAGGGGCTAGACGTTTTCTACTTGTGGCAGCCCTGGCCAGGCGCGTCCATTTTGGCAGTTGAGCCAAAAGGGCACTTAAAGTATTTATGCGGCGCGTGCTGTACGTTAAGTGCAGCCCTCCGGCAGCAGTCGCTGCCCTTTGGCGAGCTATTGTAGCTCGGCTCACTCGGCGTATACGCCATAAAATGCATTTCAATAGATTATAACTTGCTCATAACGTCAAACCGTACATCGATTACGGGTCTCGGGCGACTGTCTCGCGACTGCCTCCGAGTTGCATTTAAGCCACGGAATGCGCAACACGCGCATTAACTCGGCAGTAAACAGCACATTTTCAACGTCACTGCTTCGCAGCACAGTGGGACAAAGTCGAAGAGACATGAGCTGAAAATATATTAATTACTGTTAAGCATATCTGTGAATAATGTAAACTATTATTATATATTTACATTTGATTAAATTTCACACTATTGAAAATCATATCTGAAGTCAACAGACTAGCTTTTCATGCGCTTTTCTCTAAGCAGTGCACCAGTGTGCATGGAGCATCTTCATGCTTACGCCCTGCAGCTCGACATTTCTGCGGTTACCCAGTGCGTTTATTATGCCATTCGCAGTTTAATAATGATAATAACGGCAGGATATTAAGCTTTTCCTGGCTGGTCTGGTGAGCACTGTCGACGCCGCCGTCGACACCGCCACACGACCTGGGTGGTTAGCTGGTTGGGTGGCTCGTGGGTCGACTGTGCGGCATTAAAACTATAATCAGTTTATGTAATAAAGTAAATTGTGTACGTAATGCGTGCTGATGTTGTCTTTTATTTATCTTGTTTTCTTGTGCGCTACTTTTTATTATAGCAAGCCAAGCGCTAAGCAGATATTCTTGGGTCCTGCCTGGCTGCCTGCCTGTCTGGCTGCCTGCGTGCCGCCTTGGGCCTTGAGCTCCTGCACAGGCTGCACTCTTCGCGCGCCGCAATAATGTTCAATATTAATAAAAGTTTTTGGACCAAGTTAATTAAATTTGCTTTTTAATGTGCAGCCATGCATGGGCCCAAGCGCCAATGTAATAAATTGACCGTGCGCTCCATAATGCCCATTTCCGGCCCAGCCGTGCCGGGGCGCGACGGGCCGCCCGAAAAGAAAACTTTTCATTGAATTGTGCCAGGGAAATGAACTCAAATGAACTTGCACTCTTCGGCCTGCTGCAAATGACAGCTTTATGTCGTCGAGGTCGAGTCTAAATGATGACAGGCCCAATTAGCATTATACTCATGTGTAGGCTGCAACTGTTATACACATAACTGTTATACATTGGGCTTAAAGTCATCGTTAACTTGGCTTAGGAAGGTGCTAGATTGCGTAGCCACCAGAGTCATCAAAGGAAAAATATTCTAAAAGATTTTTAAAGAAATTAAATAAAATTTTTCATCTTTAGCTTCAGCGTTTCCTATTCCAATTCAGCAAAATCTCAGAGTCCCTTTAAACTTTCCAAATAAATTTATTATTTAACATTAACAATATTCTTAAGTATCAAATTCAAGTTTTGCTTTGTTAAGTACGTAATTGCGGCATTTTAATGCTTCACCTGCCACCAAAGCCTGTTTGAAGTTCGCCCGCCTGCCGCCTGCGTTTCCCCCGGCCGTTTTATGCCTTCAAACTTTGGCCTTAATAAAGCACATGAAGCGGCATTAGGAGTAGCAAAGGCGACGACAGCGGGCAACAAAGTCGCCATTATGAGTTCTTTTGTGGCATTTTAGACCTCTTTTGGCCACGTCAATATTTAATGGCGTCTTGAGCTGCCTGCCTCGGGGCCGCCATATCGAGTCTATTGTCCTGTGGCAGGCAGGCAGCGAAATTCGTACTTCATAGGCTGCCAGGCTCCCAACTTATTTGCTATAAAAATATATCGATAAATATTTCAAATGCTTTTTAATGAGGACACAAACTAATCTAAATGTTTGAAGTACTTCCAATTAATATAAATTAGCAGCACTTTATCTAGGGCGTGAGCGCGGCACCCACTTCACGCACAGACCCGCCCCAAATCCTGAGGGCAAATCGAGAACAATCGAAGCAATCAGGCGAAATCATTGGCAGCCAGCGAAACGCGCGCACGGGATTTCCTGTGTATTAAAGTCTTAAGTAGATGTGGACGTGGGCGTCGCAGGAATGCGTGGGCGTGTCAGAAAGTAAGCCAAACAGAAAGTTTTGCCGAACGTGGCGCATGAGCGCTGCGTGCCACTTCCCAACTTTTCAATTTGATTAAGTAGCTGCGAGCAGAGCCAACTAAGTCCTCACAGAGATGTGCAGGAATAATAATAAAAAGAAGCCAGAAAATATTATCAACTGTCCTTTTAATTGAAACACACTGCAAATGCCCAACAGATTTATGTCGCATTGGCCACAGGAGAGTAGTTGACAACAATAACTGGAGCAATAGTGGCAGGAGAGCTGGGGACGGCCAACCGCTTTGATAGCCTAAGCTAGAGCTGTTTGTTGGCCACAAGAGTGAAAAGCCGAAAATCTGCCCTTTGAATGGTTTTAAGTAAATTACAAACAGCAATAGCCACAACACACTCTCACAAAGACATACGAGCCCATTCATGCACGTAGAACAGGAATGTCTGATGTTGACAAAGAGCTGTGAAGGGGGCAGCTCTACGTCGTCTTGGCCTGGCCACAAAGAAGGACACAGGCAGCCATGCGGCAAAATTATGTAAAAAGTCAACAGCCAACAGTTAGTGAAAATGGAACGAGCTGGGGCGTGGCTGGGACGAGCACAGCCGCCTGGGCCTGCTAGGTCACTCAAATTGTCTGAGCGGCGACAAACTGAAAGCAAAAGTGAAAGTGAAAGCGCAAGTACACGACCTCCAGGGCTGCCGCCAGAGAAAAGACGCAGCGGAAGTCAACGAAAACGGTAACAAACTGAAAATGAACATGCGACAAACATACACAACAGCAGCGGTAGAGGTAACAGACGAAGAAAAGTTGCCGAAGAGTAAACGGAATTTAGTAGATGTTTGCGAAAGCTTAAAAGTGAAGCCAGGAGCGCAATATTAGGTGACTGCTAAGTTGGAAGTTTAGAATAACATAAATGAGACTAAAAAAAACATTTTTTAAATATACTTTGCAGATTGTTGCTGAGAAAAACAAAACTTAGTTGGTGTACCTATTGAAGCCACAATTATTCTGGTAATTGAACTCTTCTTTCATTCAACGTGAAAGAGATTGGCGTATAGCTTCCTTCTATGGCAAACAATCAAAGATATCCTGCTCTGAGCTCAAGCAACAATCGCTAGTTAACCGGCGAATAAATCTAGCTGCCATGGGGAAAACACAAAAGCGCGGCGCAGAACAAAGACCATTCAAAATTAATTGTGAAATTATGTAGAACATTTTATAGAGGTGTTTCAGCCACAAGACATGAACAACGGGACCAACAAATGGAAGTGAATTATGTGAAGCGCCGGCGAATGTCGGGTAAACGCAACTTGGCGCTAAATTATTAATACATGAGCCAAGCAAACGCCGAACATCTGTGGGAACAACAAAAGACACGGCGAGCGTCTCAAATATGCCAGTCAGGTGAGCCGCAGTTGGCTGCAGGGGTGAGTGTGGGTGGGCGCAATTCAACCTTGACGCTAAGGTGAAACAGAGAGAGGGAAGTGAGAATGCCTTCCGTTTCAGCTAACAAGCGCAACGAATGACTAAATGGGGGCTCAAAGCCTGATACCCCAACAGCTAGGCAGGAGATACACACACACACACACTCACACACATACATATATATATATATATATATATACATAACAAGGCTTGCAATATATGAGCCAAGTGGGACTTGCTAGGTTTCCAGTAGAGGGCGGGCGAGCTACTAAGTTACAGTGCATAATCTGATGGCTGTTAGCTGTTGTTGAGGTTCAGGCAAAATGTGGCAAGTGCGTCTGAGGTGAGTGGGTGCGTGCGTGTGGGTTAAAAGTAACTTAAAGTTTGACTGCCTTTAATTCATTATGTATGCCTAATGTTAACAATTTAGCAGCTATTGGTTTATCTTAATGAAGCTGTCTGCCACCCGGCCCAGCTAACGGCCTAAATACACATATGAGCTCTCTCACACACACACACACATCCTCTTAGTCCGCACAGTTGAGCGACCTTGCGACCTGTTTGGCTTGTCTTTAACTTTTATGACGCGCTCAAATCCGCTTGGCATCGCTTTGCTACATTAGGCGCCGCGCCCCCAGCCCATTTTCCTGGCAACCCCTATATGCCTCTATACAGACCCGAAACGCGGCCTAATCCCTCATCGTATTTAGCATACCGCCCGTTAACTGGGCCCACGGCTAGGGCTTTTGTCTTTGACTGGGCCTTTTGTCTTTTGGCTTCTGCATTTTTCAAGCCAACTTAAATATTAAAGCGCTGTTTGCGGTTCGGCGTCGGCATTGGCGTCGGCGTCGGCGTCTCGGGAACTTCTCAATTCCCCAATGGAAGGGCTGGAAGGCGCGGCCGACAATTTGGCTGTCGAGCGGCTCATAGTGTTGACACTCGTGGGAACATGTTTTAATAACGTGTGTAAAGAGTTGACAGCCGTCGGCCCGAAAGTAAAAAATTAAATGGAAGTGTGAAAAGTCGCAAACTTTTATTTTCAACGACCTCGTCTGGGACATGGCGCTTATTATGAAACATGACAAAATGTATTTTGAGCCGCAGACCCACGTTAGGGTGCGTGACAAGGTCCATTTGATATTTGTATGGGCTACATCACAATATTAATGCTATTAGCTATATACAATGTGATATGAATCATAAATATGCTATAAGGAAAGCAAATTAGTTGTTTACTGTACCTTAATTCCATAGCTCACCAGGTGCGATTGCAGTTGATCAGGGTTATATATACGGAACAGATGAAAATCAGAGCTCAACAATTCTCTCGGGATACTTTTCGTATAGATGAACTATATATAGGCTAACTGAGATCAAATTTCACCTGACCGCATGAGTCTTTGCCCCTGTTGCTTGTTTTTTCTTAGCAGCCTCTCCATTTCAGTGTTCACTAATGTCGCACTCAGATAATTATGCAGCACTGTATCTAATACTCATATAACTATCGATATAAATACCGAATAATAAATATCGAGCTTTTTATACAACTAATGTTCAATATTTTCCATCAATTGTTGATCGGTTTAATTGAATATTTTAAAGTGAAGTGACAGTGAGTGTGTCACAGTTACAAACAATATGTAGTCAACATTTATCGGTGCTGGCCGATAGTTTTGGGTCACTCTGGATTTAATTGCACACATCTCTATAATGCCACCGCGTGCTTACAAAGTTTGAGGATTCTTGCCGCTGAGGTCACATATAGAGTGGAGTAGAATTCAACAGAGTGGAGATGACAAATCTGGAAGTGGATTATTCAGATGATCTCAGCCTGTTCAGTCAGGCAATGGAGACAGCTCCAGCACTCAGTATTGAAATTACGGCTATTGATAGTCCCTATATCCGGATTGAGACGGTGCCAACCACAATAAATAACTATGCTTGTGATGAGTTCCTGTTCGAGATGGATGTGCCCAGTCCGGTCTCGAAGCAAGCGAAGGACAGAGGCGTGCCAACAAACGGGGCGTGTACCTTGGATATGGGTAATATAACACGGCTGCTATTCGAAAGCGCAGTCAACAACTGCGATCGCGTCTTCAGAGTCGACGAGCAAATGATTCACGACATTGCCCACAAGCTGAGGAGCAGCGTCCTGCTGTCTCAGGACAGAGCTAATGCCGACATCTCTGTCATTTGCCTGGTGCCGGGCATTGCCTTGGACCGCGGCTTGGGCGCCGTCGTAGGCTTTACCCTGGGCCAACTGGTGGCTCCCATCAATAAAGCTCTTAAGAAGAGAATGATTTTCAAGGGCTATGCACGCGATATTCAATCGCAGCAAATTTTAATCAACACTGTGGCGAAATCGCTGCTAACTTGCAACGAAATGTCCAATTAACGCGTTAAGAGACTGAAATTTGATATAAAAATACTGTAGAAACACAGGCCAAAGAAAATATTTCTACAAATCTAGTTTTGATAAGGTTAAATTGAAAAACAATTTTAATTATATTAAGAAATTAAGTGGAAATTATATTTGATTATATTATTTGTATTATTTATATTTATGATTTATTTTATATTTAAGACTAAATTGAAAAACAATTAAAATGAACGTGATAAATGAAATATTAAATTAAATATGATTTGATGTTTGTCGGTTGGAAATATCGAAGCTAATTTATAATTTAAGTTTTTAATCTGAACACAAATTTATACAAATCTGATTTATATAAGAATAAAGTTATAATTTAAATAATAAATGAAATAAAATAAAAAATGTTTTACAATACGTCAACAATATGTAAACTAATCTTTAATCTAAGTCTAGTTGATATATATATATTTATTTATTATATATTATTTTATCTTTTGCCATTGTTCAAAAGCTTGACTTGATCTGCGCTTTAAATGTACATTTAAAGTACATTTTGGCGCATAATTAGCTTCTGGAAAAGACATTTTACTAGGGGCCGAACAGGAAGTGGGTCTGTTCAGCATATAAGAGACATGAACAAACAGCCCGAGAAGATGCATCGAAATTTGTTGGCAAACAGAAGAGATTTATTAATTCAAACGCTTTGCAGCATCAGCAGATACGAAAGTTGTTTGGCTACAGTGCTGCTAAATGTATTTCCACATGATATTGCTGCATTATTGTTGCAATTGTTTGTTGTTGTTGTTGGCTAAAATACACAAATATAGCTTAAGTTGCACACAGTTAAACAAACACCAAACTTACACATATCGGGATGCATGTGTTTGCGCTGTTGAAAATTCACTTGAATTTAGTGCAAATTTGCATATGCGCACATTTTGTGCATTTTCTATATCAAATTTTAGTTCCGGCTCGTTTAGATAGCGCTACAGCTGCTCCACTTGTTTGCTCTGCAATGCAATTACGCAGCATTTAAGAAGGCGACAGCGTAAATGCCCCACTCATTGCCGAAAAACTATGCCAAAATAGTTCAGCAATTGGCTTTAACTCTGCATACAGGCAAACAGGCGACCACGGCCTGGCCTACAGCTAAGCACCTTGCACAAGTTACATCGGCCGCGGCGGGCATTTAGGGGCAACTTAATTACATGTGGGCCTTTGGGTGCGCTCTTTGTGTTTGTGCGTCTCGCAAAAAAAAAGGAAAACAAAATAAAAGCAACAGCATACGCCTATGCTGTCCAACGTTGCGCATACGCAATAAGTCTCAAAGCTTTTGCCATAAATTAAATTTTTATTAAGTTTATAAGCCAATATTTCACTGTGCTGGGAGCTGAGCAAGTTTTTGGCAAATGAATAAATGCTGCGCACAGCGCAGCTTATACATACATGACATGTACATATCGTATAGATTAATATACACACATACATATACCAATTTATATATGTATATATATATATATAAACTACACAGTGAAACTTCTAGGCCTTGCGAAATGATTAAGTGCATGCAATTTATTAAGAGATCAAAGTTTATAGCATTTGCTACCTTGCCATGTTGTGATTTATCAGTGGGATGTTGGGCGTGTGTGCTGCTGATGGACCCAGAGATACGCTGTAAGATAAGGAAAGCTCTTAAAATTATTTATATCATCTGACATAAAGTTACGCTTAAAATAAAGTATAAATATGATAACTAACTGTTTGCGAACAACTTTAGTTTGGCTCTGGTCTTGAGTTTTGAATTTCTCGTATCATTATATATAATTTGCCTTTGAGCAACTCTGAAACATAAGAGCGAAACCATAAATTGCTACATATTTCGTATGTTTAATAGAATAGAAATTTGATAAAAGTAGAAATCAAGTTCCTTTAAAGATCCGTTTAAGCTTGACTAAGCTTTTTCTTATATTTTGCAACAGCAAACACACAACAACAACAACAGCAACTAAAGCTGCAAAGTGTGTCCATTTACTAGAGCTGATCCCAAAGAAAAAATATAAACCTGAGATTTTTATAGTCGACTTTATTTTTGCTTTATTTGTTGCTGCTGTTGTTGTTGGTCGTTAACTGCAGAGAGTTGAGCATCAGCTGCGGCAGCTGCTCTTCGACTCGTTGGAGCAATATTTTCTTTTATAGACTTTACGTTTTGTATCCCAGTTGTGCAGGCCGAACCAGCCCACGGCCGTTGCCCACACAATCCACTCGCTTGACCTCTCCAGACATATTTTCGCATAGAAGACAAAAGGAAAAAATTGACTTTTATGTGCGAATATTGGGCCGGAGGTGCGTGTGTGTGTGTTGGCTGTGAAAGTTTTTGGAAAACGTGCCCACCGCTCAGCTTTCAGCTATCCGGGGCTCGGCTGTGGTCAGCTCGCATGGATTATGAAAGATATATACACAGTTATTCCTTTGCCTTTCATAAACAGCATGACTTATTTTCCCACAGAGCTTGTGTGGACGTGGAAGCAACCCAAAGCTGCTCTAGTATGCCATTTCCTGATTGCTTGATGCACATTAGCTATGCGCAAGGAAGTCTTAAAAGAGCAGCTAACGAAGAGTAAGAGTGAGCCAGTCAGTCAGAAAATATGGAATTCAGAGCATTGTAAAACATGAACATGATAATATTTATAGTTCAGTTCAATTGAAATTGATTTTTATGAACACAATACTCCAAATGGTTTTAGCAGTTTGACTTACCTGAAGCAACTTGAGTTGCAATTTCAGCTCCAATTGGAGGAGAAAACACAAAAAAGTCCGAGAACTTTGTAAATATTTGCAAGCTGTATTTGGAAGCAACACAATGAAAGTCTGGCAGATATACATATATATATAAATGGGGCGAAGTCTTTGGACGCAGCACAACAAATTCTCGACATGATGACAGATTGACATGCAGACAGACAGGCAGACGTTCAGCTCGATGGCAAGGGAGTGTGTATGTGTGTGCGTGGTCGACTCTTTCGCCAGAGCTCAGTGTCTCGACTTCTAATGTGGACAGTTGCACGTGCCAGTAGAATGGACATAGACATAGACGCAGACATGGCCCATGTCAGAGAATAAAGTTTGTGTAAAATGTTTGTATGCCACATAGCGCACAACAAGAATGGGCCCGCCCCCCGCCCACATATCCTCGTGTATGTAGATGTGCCTATATAGTTGACCAAGATACGCATCTCGCAACAGCAGCAGCAGCAGCAGTAGCTAGTGGAGATGGAGTTTGGCAGCCTATGGGGTTTGGGGCGCAAAAACATTAATTCAGTCGAAGGTCGAACAACTACGCACATACATACACAGACACACACACAGCATGTAGCTCGTTATAAGCCAGAGCGGGGTTGAGGCTTGTCAAAGAGGGCGGTTAGATGGGGCTTTGGGTCGTCAACGCTCTCTCACACCAATAACATAAAAATTTGTTGTTGTAAATCTGCTCAGCACTTTGTGCGTGAGAGCAGCACAGTTTAATAGCCAAATACACACACACACACATGCACACACACACACACACACTTAAATATAGCGGCGTACACGTAATCTGTTGTGTAATGTCTTTAGTTGTGTCAACTGTGCTACATGTTGTGCCCCAGCCAACAGCCAAGTGACGGCAAATCAAGCGACAGGGCGAGCGGGCTCCAGGCATTGTCCGATGTACGCTGTCTGCAGAGGCAAAAACAGATTCAGAGTGAGTGCGAAAAATGGCAACATGCAGAGCACTCCACGCTCTTCCTCAGCCACGTTGAAGTTTTGAAACAACATTTAGATAAATTTCCCCCGAGAGTTGGCCAAAGCGTTGCGTCGCAACAACAAAATACAAAATAAAAGAAATACATTGCTAAAAGAATCATGTAGTTGTTACAGCAACAACAATCGCCGATTGCAGCTGCAACTCTAAAGAGAAACTATCTGAAAGCGAACTGAATATATTGCCTGCGCAGTGGAAAACAAACTTTAACTAAAGCTGAATTAATTCATGGAGTTTGGCTTGAATTGCAACTCTTTGTAAGCATTTTAATCAGCATAACTACACTTTGGTTAAAACAAGTCAATTATAAACTCAGCCAAGCCTTAGTTTCATTGTGCAGCGCTCATGAATGGGACTTTAATGAACCTTAATTAACTTAGCTGAAGTGTGAAAGGCTGCGGCACAATAAAGCACTAATAAATAGGATTAAGTTCTTGGCCATGCATACAAATCCACAATATATATGTCTTTAATCTAATTAACAATTCATTGGGATATTTAAAATTAATCATGCATACAAATAAAACAGCTGTAGAAGTAGATATCCCATATCAAATGAGCACAGTTATTTGTGTAGATATTAATGTTCCCATTCCACACCTCTTTCACTTTATTTCTGATTACTTAGCTATGCAGATGAACTGTAGTCGCAGTCATGTTGTTTGCCCTATTTACACGTGTGACACGCCTTCTCCGTCTGCAGCCCTAGCTCCGCTCCCGCTGCAGTTATCAATAGTTGAATGGCTGAAAATGTTTGACTTTGTTCACTTGGAATAAGTAAGAGCAGCTCAATTTGGTAGCTCAACTATGTACTTGGTGGCTTCGCCATTAAGCTATTGTGGGTGTGGGTCATGTGGTTGCCCTTTCCCTGCCGTTCCGTTGGTTGTTTCGATGCCAGGCAAATCCAACGACACGTGCGAGCAGACGAATAGAAAACACTACACGACCGAATTGAGCAACATTTGTGGCATAGCTGCTACGAAAACTTCTGCACAAATTTCATCGAGCTAAATGTCGAGTCATTAATATTCAAGCCATAGAGCCCCTGCACACCCCCACACACATACACAGATACACTTATTGCTGGAATTCTTAAACTCGGTTTTAACTACGACAGCTCAATGTGGCCTCGACTGGCGAATAATATTTAATTAGAGAATTGTTTAGACAAACTTTTTAATTACGTTCATCTTTGTGTGTGTGTGTGTGTGTGTGTGTGAGTTATTAAGCGACCCGCATAAATCTTCAGATGTGTCTGACGCTTCAAATTTTCGTGAAAAATGCACGCTCGAGTGGTCCTCTCGAGCAACGCCCACTTGGCTGTGCCGCCCATCAAACGGGATGCATGCTGGCACCAGCTAGGATCTGCCTGGCCACGCCACGCCACGCCCCGCCTCTTCATTCAGCCCTTTTGGCTGACAGCCGGGACGAGCTGTGACCGTCAGCTGCATAAATTTTAAGCGACAGCAACATTAAAGTCAACATTTTGCCAGTGGCCTACATTCGTGAGGGCTCCTCCATGGGGGAGCGGGGATCCGCCGCTAGGGGAATGGGCGCTCAGTTCTAGCTTGGGAACTGATACTGGAAAATGGTACAGCTCCTGCTGCTGGGAATGTCCTTTTAGCATTACTGCCTCCGCCTTTCACTTTCGCTGACATGTTGCTGCACACACACACACGCACAACTACTTATGTCAAGCGTGTTAGTGTGTGTGCTTATGTAGATGAGTTGGCAGTAACGTGTGCAAAATTATGAAGATGAATTTCTCTTTGTCAGTTTTCTTCTTCATATGCACTTTTTTTGGCCTCAGAGAAACCTTTGAGTAGCTCAAAGAGCGTCATTTTCAAAGAGTAGAAATTGTGTGAGCTGGAAGCTGCTCTTAGCAGTACAGGAAATTAAAAAGTATTCACTCTCGACTAAGTGCAACTGATAGGAGAAAACTAAAATGATTATTACGATCTTTCCCTAGCAAGTCTTAAGGGCAGTTGCTCCACTGTATTCATTAGCTGAGAGGCCCTGCTGCAGGCTGTTTTCAGGGTTAATTAGATGAGAGACAGCACGAATGGAATGATGCATTTCAGTGATATGTGGTGTGGCATTCAATACAAATTGCAGTTGCGGCGGCATGTGGCAGGGCCAATTGGGTTCACTAAGTCCGCAAATGGCGTAACTTGAGATAATTAATTGAGCGCAAAACTAAACACGAGAGCGGCAAAAGCAATTATCTACAATAATACTCACACACACACACACAGCCGCACATGAGATTGTGCTGACCACACCCAACCCACACACACAGACACAAACACGCCCAGCAATAGAGCTAAGTAGAGTAAATCACTTGGCATTTAGCAGTCCAAAATAAATCGATTCTCGACTACTATTAACGCTACATTAAAAACCCTGATTGGCCTTTGTTTCATTCCAGATAAATGCCCCGCTCGCAAACAGACAGACACACATACACGAGTGCAAAGGATACGAAATTGGCTGCCAAACCTGACAGATGTTGTTTTTCCAGCAAGAATAACAACTCGGCCGAGTAGCTCAAGCAGAACCCACTCGCAAATGGCTGAGGGTCAAGGCTTATTTACCAAGCGGCAAGTGGAGTGTGCGTAAATATAGAAGAAACTGGAACAACAACGGCACCAATTGATAAACTAAAACAATAAACAAATAAGTAAAACTATCTTTGGCTCCACATAGCTGGCCATAAAATCAAAGTGACAGAGCCGTCCCATAAAAAACGCCGAATCTTCGACTCTGATAAACAATATATATTTTATATATATCAATAACTTTTATTTGGCCAATTCCGTCAACGTGTGCACATCGCGTATACGCCACGTGTTGCCGCAGTCAGCAGAAATCGCAAAGGAAGCGAAAAGTTTTATTTTATTTTTGGCTAGGTGCTAAATGCGTTTACATATCTCTGGCGCGGCAGTTGCCGCCTCCGCCCCCAGTGCAGCGAAATAGAAGTGAAAGTGCGAAGATTCGCATTATTTCAGCGTAGCTGAACATTAATCTCCAGCTCTCGCGCGGGGAACGGCGCAGTATGCTGCGCTTGTGGAAAAATAGATCCAAAATGCGAACAGACGCCGCTAACATGGCTCTCGGCCGCAGCAGCACCACCCAGACCACCAACACCACGACCGCCACCACCAGCACCACTGTCACCGCCAACAAACAACCGAATCGCACCAAGCAGCTGACACAGTTACTTATTGGCAGCATCCTCTGCATGGCAATTGGTGAGTTTTCATCAGAAGTGAAATATATTTTAACCAAAATTTCCATTATTTTTGTCCTAATTGCAAATACAATTTCAATCATCACGTTATTGCGCTTACTTAATTAGCATATTCCACTCGTCGAGCTAATTAACCAAGTGGCTAAAATGCTTTTGGGTTAATTAATCAAATTAAAAGCTTTTATTGCACTCAGATAACCCAAAAGTTTTCCTGACCTCAGTCTATTGCCCAAACTTGGCCAACTGATGAAAAGCAAATAAGTAATTAGTTTATTTATTTAAGATTTCCATTTATTGTATTCAGATGCGAGCTGAGCTAGCTATCACTTAGGCAATTCCTTTTAACTCTATGGCTGCTGTCCATAGCCGCAGGCCAACGTTGACAGTGATTCCTCAAATTAGTCAGCCCGACGAGTATTAAAGAGGACACGTGCATGCATTCAACTAACAATGGGAATGTGGGAGTCCGCGATCATAACTAACGATGCCAATTTTGGGGTAACATAATTAAAGGTTAATCACATTTGCAGATTGCTAATAATGAAGTATAAAAAGGTGATAATTAAATATATTATAAAACAATATTAAATTCCATTGATATGTGTTTCGAGTAGCTGCAGCTCAACTGCAGGTATTTGCGAACAATTATATATATTTCCGAGTATATATACTTATCATCTGAAATGACTGAGTGCCTGCCTGATGTGCAATATCGAGTGCAGTCCCGAGGGGCGGTGGCAGCCCAGTTCAAGAGCTGAATAATGGGCACGGTTAAAGTGATAAAATTAAATAAAAATAAAAAACATAATCAAGTGCGAGCCCTGACCACTTAGCTAGCCTTTCATATTCATATTCGACAAATGTGATAAACGAAAAATAAAATAGGAAGAGTATGTATTCCGATTCTCTATGGCAGTTACAACAGGGATAAATTTCATTTGACTAACTCAGATATGGTATATTCAGACTCTAATCCAATATCGCATTCACGCTCGCTAATTGGCTTAACTCTTTGGCCAGGGCAGGTGTTGCCGCAGCTGGTTGCATAAATTGGGTTTTTATTTAACACGCATACGTCCCGTGGGCGGACAGGGCTTTTATTTTGTTTTTCTTTATTCAGCGGCTGCATTTGCCACGTGCTCGTATGCAAATAGTAACATTCAATCGTACGTGCACTTCATGCTGAAACGGTTAACTCACTTAGCCAAGAGGCTGCCAATTTCCCACACATCCCACACAGCCGGCGGCTTAATCACGGCTCCATTCAGCCTAAAATTGCTTTAACTTTGCCCTTTAATTGGTTTTACTTAGAGCTTTTCGCTGCAAAAGTGTTGAGTGAAAATCTGGATTGCAAAAAAAGAAATTTACGCTTGCTTTCGCCCCATTGCTGTTATAAGAAGCTATTAGCGGACTTTTCGTTGCCGCCGCAGACCTGAAACCCGGCAGAAGTGAAAAAGCAAAACATGAAAACATAATTCATGAGCTCCGGCAAAATGTTGAATTGTAAATGATCAAGCGAGCGACAGAGGCCGGCTAAAAAAAGCAGAGGCAAAAGGCGGCGCAAATGAGCAGACAAATATGCCGGAGAGGCGACGGAGGCGGAGACAGAGACAGAAGCAAAGAGAGAGAGAGGGAGAGGGAGAGAATGAGGAACAGACCAGACAAGCGAACGGCCATAAAGAATTCTGTTGGATTTCGTATGCCATAACTGGGCTCGGTGTTTGAGTCGGGGCCAAAACTTTACAGTTGACCCCACCCCCAGCCCACGCAGCCCCAACAACTAACTAGTACCTCAACTTATATCGTGCTTATAAAATATCTTTATTGATTTTTCGCTCTGTGCTTTGCTTCGAGTTTTACAGCAAATTTATTGGGCTTCCAGCCCCGCAGCCTCATTGACTTTTACCTCTTGGCTTGGCACTGGGCGTAGGATTGATTTATTTGCGTTTCGTAGGGGCGGGGGCTACGCAAGGGAGGGGGGTCTCCATTTTTAAACATTATTCATAACTTTTTCCATGCGGTTGCGGCTTTGTTGTAATTTATTTCTCAAGCAGCTTCAAATAAATTGACCGAAATTTGTTAGCATTTAAAAATGATTTGCATGCTAGCCAGGCAGCCCCCTTGCGTTGCCCCGCCCACGGACATTTCGATTGGCTTCCAATTCGACTGACCCAATCGAATGCGGACTGGGACAGAGGAGAAACTAAGACTTTCGGGCACACTTAAGCACTATAATGTGCGTGAGCAGCAACGGGCGCTGCGTTACGTATACGCCACGCAGTCCGTCTATAAATTATGGCTATAAAAATAAAATCAAGAGCGCCTCGCTTTGGCTTTGGTTCTTGGCCAGCTTTACATTGTTTTCATTTCGGTTTCCATTGCTATATTTATTTTGTTGGGCGCATTTTACTTATGAGCTTTATTTTATTTTTGTTTTTTTGGTTGTGGGAAAAGTTTTCACTTTCCTTTTTAGCTAGGGACATTATTTTTGTGCTTTCATTTCCGTCCGCTTTGGTTTTATTGCAGTTTTCAGCTGTCGCAGTGGCTGTCTCTCCGATCCGTGGGCCCCTCCCAGCCCCACCCCGTCCCGTTCCGCATGCTGTTCCACTTTCCGATGCCATTCGCGCATTTTGCTTGTTTGTTTTTTTCCGCCGAAATAAATATAAAAAATTCGCTTCCAGTTCCGTCTGCCATTTTTACGAATTTTTCTTCTGCAGCATAGAAAGAATTTTGCGCCGCTGCCTTTTGCTACTTTAGCTTTTGTCGGCGCACTTTATCCATTCGCATTCGCGCGCAATTTTCCCACGGCTCCAAAAAAAAAGGAAACAAAAACAAAACAATGAAATGAAAAATTATAGCTGTCAACCTTCTACCTCTCTCTGCTACCTCCGCTCGCCGCTGCGTCCTGCTATGTCAGTGTAAATGTGTTTTTGCCATCAATTTTTATTGCAAGCAGAGTGTATCAATAAATTTTACAGCAATGTGCGGATTTAAAAGCAAAACTGCATTGGCATTTTCTTTCATACTCTCCATGCTCTGCGCTCCGCTCCCACCCGCACTCAGGCTCTAGCCGAGCTCCTGTCAGCACCTTATGGGGCCATTGTATTGCTTTATGACATTCGAAGTCGGGCATAAAATGCTCTTTCGAATTGCGGCTCAATTTGCCTTCAATGATGTCGACTTTGCCTGTGATTTGCATTCGGGTCTTTAAGAGGTTTACCATATGCACCAATTAGTCCTAATTGGCCAATAAAAAGTGTATGAAAAGCGGTTTAGAAGCAAAGGTTATTCCCTACAACAATCCATATGCACAGATTCGTTACACAATACCAGTCACCGAAATCTATCAATAGGTGAGTTGGTTTTTTAATTGGCTTCCGAAATTTCAGTAAAATACTCCGTTGTTAGGCTTGCAGAGCGGTTTTGGGAAATGCTTTGATGGAAATTCGATGCATGTCCTCGTCTTAATTAAAGTGTTTTATGGCGTCGGGCCGAGCTCTTGATATAAATAAATTGCGGTGCCTTGGAGGATGCCAAGAGCCTTTATATTTGCTGCCAGTGTTGAAAACGGTCATAAAATAACCATCGTGTCTAGGCTTATCTACGGAATTTATAGCACATGGGCAAAACAAAGCGATCATAAACAAAATCAATATGCTTTATATCAAAATTAATGGAGCTGCAATTTCAAAAGTAGCACACACACACACACACACACAGACTCTGACACATATATGAACAGCAGCAGGGAAAAAGTGTTGACAGCTGCTTTTATTCACCTGTCAGACACAGAAGCCGCTAAACTGTTGATAAGAAGACTGAAGACAGAACCGGCAGCTGGGTGTCAGGTCGTTCGGTCCAGCTCCGGCAGCTCTGCATCCTGGTAGCCCCCATTTAGCAAGAATCGGGGAAGCGGTTGGGCGTTGCGGCTGTCGAGGCAATCAACAGGGGGCCAGACACAAGCGTTGTGACAGCGCAGCCAATAAAAATCCCTCACAATCATTTATCAATAAGTTTCAGAGCTGAACGATAGAATTTCTCTGCCTCCCCCACAAGCCCTAGGGCATGCCAGCTAAAGTTCGAGCTGGACATTGCAGTACATGATAACGTGTAAAAAGAATGGAAATATGAAATAATCATGTATAAGTGCTGCAGAAAATACTCCAAGCACTTGCTTGGGGGGCGGAAAACAAAAGGAAAAACATTAACATCGAGCCACAGCTCGGCGAAGACCGGACATCAACGGACTCTGTCGGACTCTGTGTAAATGTCACAAAGTTCGAGCTATTATAAATGACGTCGGATGTCGCTTGACAGTGAAATATATATTTTGAAGAGACGGAGTTCATAAAATGAACTGACAGCGGGATGGTGCTAAGCTACTGAAAGCAGTTGAAGTAGAGTGAATATCCACAAGCAGCTAGTTCTGTTTAAGTATATTATTATTGTTATTACATAAGAATTTGTATTGTGATTTAAATTTTAGTTATTTAAGTCCGACTGCCATTGTGTATATGAGGTCGGGCTCTTTTTATCCCACTGGGATCCCAAATAGAGCAAAAACTGGCAAAAATGAAAATTCTGCTGCAGACAGAAAAAAAAAATAAAAAACTGTCAAGATTTTAATTAATTTTTATCTGCGCTGCTGCTATCTGGCTTTTGCCTTCTGACGGCTTTTTAGCATAAAGTGAAGTGAAAATGTAATTCAATTTTGGCGAGAGATGCTCCAGAGGTGGGCCACGGGGAGGGCTGGAAGGTAGTTGAGCGCGTGGGATGGCGGAGAGCAGGCGCGGAGCAGGCACCCGCTGCAGCTGACAGTTCAATTCGGTACAAGTGTCCCTGAGAGTTATTTGCTGTCGCCTTACTTTTGTTTACAGCCAAGATCTCCATGGTGTGGAGCGCCTTTGCAAGGCAAATGAGTGCCAAGAGTGCCACGCCCAGCCAGCTGGCAGGCCAGGCTCAGAACCGAAAGCTCTCCAACAATATCTGATAAGCTGCATCATGCATTTGCATACTTCCGGCAATTTGTTTTTGTGCGAGCCAAACGAATCGAGACAAATGCAATAAGCGCACCAAAAGGCAAAAAAACACAGAAAGCGTGCAAAAAACTAACATAAAAGCAAGAAGCATACGACGCATAAAGATAAAACCGAACGAGTGGGTGCACTGCTTCATCCTGCCTCCTGTCCGCTGCCTGCTGCCGCCGGCATGCCGCCTGATGGCTGCTCCACAGAGAACTGAAAGCCGGAGCGCTGCTCGCATTGTGTATTCAAATTACGCTGCCGCATTGTTCCTGTTCCTTCCGTTTCAGCCAGCTCGCAGCCCCAACTCCCCGATCCCTCAATACCCAATACCCGATCCCCGACCCGACAGTCGGCATCAGCGCGTTGTTTATTTACGTTGTTTGCCATTTGCTGTGCGTGGTGTGCCGCCCTCCCTCGCCACAGATTCCCGACTATTTCTGGAGTCTTCAACCCTCACATAGTTTTCAAAAATATTGTTAGCCATAAATTCGGCGACACGCACAGCGAAAGAGAGGCAAGAAATATTGGCCGAGCGAGCGAACAGCATCGAGCGCTGCATTTGCACTCACAAATGCCGGCATTTGTTTAGAAAGTTGTTCATTCCGCGCGGGTCTAATATCAACTTTGGCCCGAGTCAAGTGCCCCCCTACAGAGACGAGTTACAGTTATAGTTAGTGCTATACTAACAGTTACAGTTACAGTTACAGTTACATGTGTACTCTCTATCTGCGAGTGCATATATTGTGTCGGCCATAAATCTATATTATCGAATGAAGGGATCTGCAGTTGCAGCAGCTCGCTCGTGCAGCCAGCTGCATCTGCTGGCCTAAACTACGTTAATGAACTGCCATAAGCTGCATTGTCTTTGAAGTGTGCGGGTTTCTCAGGAGAAGGCAGCATCAGAGAAACTTGCTAAGGCTGCGCAGCTTGGAGTATTATATAAGCATTTTGGCTACAGTCAAAGAGTTTTAGATTACAGATTATAAATTTTCAAGATATTATATGCAAAGTATACTTACTTTTTATGATATAAAGTTGTCTTTAAACTTTTAATGCCTGCTCTATATATGTATGTGTCCTTGATGCTAGTGGCATATCGGAGTCTCCAAAGATTGACCTATATATGCAAATATTTGTGTGAAGAGCTCACTGTGTCAGCTGCGCGATTGGCAGCGGGCGTTGGTAAATAATGCAAATCATTGGATTGTTTTCCTTTACAATACAATTTTTTCTGGCGTTGACTCGCTGGAAAAAGCAACCGGATCGGAGGGCACAAAAAATATTACAAATTGAAATGGCAAATGCTCGAATAGAATACGCTGAATGGAAACCTCTAATAAAACGAAAAAAGACATTTCCATTACTACGATTAAATCGTTGGGTAGACAAAAAGACACAGACACTGAAGAGAATCACATGGCCAGCGCCGGAGAGGGATGGATGACGAGGGACAGGGACAGCTACAGGGATAGGGAGTAAGGGCATGGAGGCGTTTGGAAACATGCAGGATTGTGGTCTGTTGTCCTTCCACATCAACGCGGCTGAGTGCGAGTCGGCGATAGGATACGCTTCTGCTATTATTCCAATTGTTATTGTTTATATTCATTGGATGCTGCTGCCGGGAGCAGGCAAAATGATTGCCATAAAACACATACATTTTTGCTTTTGATGTATATTTTTATGGCGCATAATATTAGCCCAACATAATTATCAATCTTTACGGCCGAGCGGAATGGCCAACATTAAATGAATCATGGCCAAGCGCATAGATACCGCGCCAGCGGAAGACAGCGCTGGCCCGCCCACGCTGCGTATGCGCAATGTGGTGCACAATTGTCCCTTGGCCGGAATACCGGAATATCGGGCTGGCGCATAAAGGCAAAAGGATTCGCCATTACACACGAGCACACGCTGATAAAATTAGCAATTCCATGCCATTCGGTCGGCCATATTAGCAGCAAATATATTCATGCCGTCTGCCGGCGCACGGGCCGTATGAGTGCTGCAAGAGTGCGACGCTGCAGCGCTGTGTGAAATGCGGGCTGAACGTTTGCGGTTTGGCTCCGTCCCATCCCGACTCGGCTCGTAGAGGCCCTGTCAATGTTCATGCGGTTGTTTCTATGGCGCCCCATTCAGTGCGCGTCTGCCTCGAACGTTAGGGAATGCGGCCTGGACGCGTGTCGAAGCATCTCAGTCGGAAAATGGGTGACAATTCATGACAGTGCAATGCGCGTAATTTGCATATAGAGTCGAGCCATTGGGCCATTCGCCGACTCGTTGTGCTCGTCCCGGGATCCCAGTCTGCGCTTTTTGTCGCCTCTGTCAAATTCTCCAGTGAATTTTGTTCGCAGCTCTGGCCCACACACACACACACACAGACACCCACACACACACTGTCACATTATGCAAAAATTCATTTTCAGTGCATTTTTGGTGCAGGCTAAAAAAAGTAGTTCGAAATTTTAAATGCAAATGACACCATGGGAGAGGAGGCGTGGTACAAGCGTTGACAAAGTCAAGCACCCAAATTGTGGCTGGAGCTGTCTAGATTAAAAACAAAATTAGTTTTCTTTTAATAAGCCAATGCAGAACGGTAGAATCAGTTAGTTCGAGCTGCAACGAGAGCAGCCAAAGAGCCATCTATATATATGGCTTTTCCTGTGGCTTTCCTCAAAAAAGTTAACGAGCAAATTTAAAGGCAACCGAGAATGGATTCGAGTTTCAAATCATTTTTGCTGCAATGCTGACCTAAATGTTGCATTTATTCTGCCAAACTGATGAACAGAGTTGGATTTTTGGGAAGACGAAAATTTAAATAAGAAAACGGATTGCAGACTTTTCTGGATTAAATAATAAACTTAAAGCAAGGCATTTGCAATGCGAGCTGCGTGGGCCGCGTGGAATGCACGCCGCAAATACCAGACGCGTTCAGAGATCCTGGCTGACTGCAGGCTAGGATAATGGAATCTCCCCTCCATCCCATCTATACACAAATAAACACCAACAGTGCGCGGGCATTTTCTTCTTTTATTTGGTTTATTCGACGGCAAACAATGTGAAATACTTGCGGTCTGAATGCGAGACGCAACACGCCAGCCAGGCCGGGCGACGGCAATGTGAGTCTGCAGCAGTGGCGGCAGCTGGGGAGGCGCAAGGAGTCGCTAGGTAGATGTAATGGCAGCCCGCGGCGCATAATACAAGCCCAAGGCTGCAGGAAACACTCACCAAGGCAGCCAGCCAGGCAGTCCACTGTTCCATTTTCTAAGGATCCCGGCGATATAAAATGAAAAACCAAACGTAAGAACTCCAGCAGCTGCAACAAGAAAAACAAGTGCAACTGCTGCAGTCGATTCATGAGTGCAGGAAATGCTTTATGACTCGGTCGACGTTTCCTCTGGCCCATAAACAGCGAGCAGGCAAATTGAAATCTTACCGCTGTTGCTCTTCCTCCCCCCCACTGGCCGGAATTCATAGCTGACTTCCTCTGCGCCAGCCGCGTCCCGTACTATCGACCCCCCGCCGTTGCGTTGGCAACTTTTTCTGCAGGCGCAGCCAAAATGGCGTCGGCTTTGACTGAATGCAGCAGCCAAAGGCTCTAACTGCTCATAATTTATGCTAACGGCAATTTAAACTTTGCCTGTTATTTATTAAAGCCCAGCAACAGAGCCTCCCCCGCACCCCGCCCCGCGCACATCTTAAAGTTTGGCTAGCTGTAAGCCGCGCTTTTTATTGAATGCAGCTGCAAGTGCTACAGTGGGTGTTATTCGCTAATTTGTACTTAGAAAATACTTAGAGTGCCGGAACTACAAGTTAAAGAAAGTATTTTGTGCCTCAAATAATATTAGTATATATATTTATATATGCTTAAAGATCTTTCTGTAGTCTATATTTAATTTAGATTATATTTAATTATTTATTTTTTTATAAATTTTTATTTATTTATATTTATTGTGTATTTCACAAATCTTTAATTGAAAGCCCGTTAACAGCTTTTCATTTAATCTCTATTAAAGCTCATTACTTTCTTTAGCTCCAAATTCTAAGCTCGCCGTTGCTGTAATTGGCTCAGCCTCGCTTTTATTGCCAGCCGATCTGCAAATAGAATAAAAATAGAAATTGTATCTTTTGGACTCTGTTTGATTGACCTAATGCCACTGTTTGTTATTGGCACCCGGCTGAGGCAGCAGTTCGGCTGCTGTCTGTTGCCTGCTGCCAAAAACTGACCCAAATTTACAGCCAGTCCAACGAGCGGGCCAGTGTCTGGGGTGTGGCTGCCCGGCTGTTCTTGTCCTTGTTTGTTTGCCCACCTACCCTTGCCGCATCGCCCGGCTGTCCGTCGCCGGACTGCTCCCCGCAGCCAGAGTGTCGTCGCAGAGTGCCATCAAATTGTTGCCGCTGCAGGGCGTCACCAGACCGAGTTTGGGCCAAGTGTTGTGTGTGTGTGTGTTTCTGTTGTGTGTGCTTTAGCTTGGTTTGGGGCAACTCTGGCACGTAGCGCTCCGCAGTTTGAGTGAGTCAGCGCCAGCATCATCTAGAGCTGCAGCAGCGTTGCCTGTAGACGAGTTAAGTGTTTTATATTTTCGTTTAGCAGCTGAAAGTTGCATCCTTTACTGGGTCCTGGCGCTCAGCTGCACTAACTGCTGCCGGCTGCGTTGTTTTTATGCAAAAGTTAAAAGGCAGTTTTGTTGCCCCACACACACACACACACACACACAACACAGGGGCTATTGCCTGGCTTTCGGCTTGCCATTGCCGTTTAAAGCGCTTGCAGCTTTCAGATTGCTGGAGTTTTATTGGAAAATTGGACAGATTGAGGTAAAGTGATATTAATGTGTGGCATCTCCCACAGCTAAGCTGAGGTGCTGCAAATATAACCAGGTTTAATGGGCAGCAAGGCAGCGCTGTTTAGGTATTGTTGCAAAGCTTCCATCAACACCGATGGAAATTGCAATTTGAGTCAATTCTTTCTCAACTTTAAAAGCCTAAACTCTCAATCCCCCTTGCCTATTCGAGCAAGGCGCTTATAATTGATGCCGCAGCTGATATTAGGAGAGTGCGCCGCAGTTCATTTTCAGCACTCGACTCTGAGGGTCTGCCTGCTGCACACGTCGCGCAATTATGTCAGAGTTATTCGCGGGATGGCTGCATGCAGCGTGCACTGCGCATAATTGACATAAAAAACAATTTTATTATTACTTTTTTCAGCGCGGCGCGGAACGTGTTTAGAGCGCGTTACACTTTCGCACATCGAGTTCACTTGGCGGCGGCTCCATCATTAGACGGCATACAAAATATAAACTGTTCGCAAATGAAATTTCAGCTGCTATCAACAAATTGCGCTACTTTGCAGGTTAACTGCAGCGGAACAGACAAGGTGCCCGTGACGCGGTAACAGCCAACAGCCAACGAGCAACAACCAACAGTGAACAACAACAACAACAACAAAGACTTCACCTGATGTGCATGACTTGCAACAAAGCGAGCTGCGATGCTTCTGTTGCGTGTGTCTGTTGTGTGTGTGGGTGTGTGTGTGTGCTTATAGTTGATTGCCGCCTGTTGTGCTGTTAGCCGAGCAGCAGGGCGACAGCCAGAGGGCGGGGCGTGCGCTGTTAAGAGCTGTGAGTTTACGACGTGTTGGAATTTTTATGCGTTTTAAAGTATTTGCCAAGCATCCGACGATGTTGTCGCTACTCCTGACTCCTAGCACTCGATTGGAAGCCATCATGGCGGCGGGTCGGGCGGGATACGGCGCAGTGCCCGTAAAACTGTATTAAGCGCAGAAAACTAAGTTATGCAACGTAGCGTTGAGTTACGGCCAAAGCCAGACGACTACGTGTGAATATCGCCTATCTACAAGCTCATAAAAAAGCAAATGTGCAAAAGTGTGAAGAACTCCGTGATGCTCTGCAGCGAAATCCAAGCGCCATTCAGACAGCTGAAAGCATAACTATTTCCTATTTTCTGAGCCTCCTCTTTGCAGTCTTCATGTCGTGGGAGACTCAACTCTCTTGACTGTGGGTGCAGGGTATACAAAAGGCAGCAGCTGGAGGGAAATTGCAGAGGATCTGCAAGTGGTTCCATTATGAGGAACATGTGCCTGGGCGTACGGGGAGTTTCGACTGTACGAGCCGCTGGAATGACGCGTTGCGGAAGTTGTGGCTTAGTTAAAATGTGTGTGAAAAGGCATCGGGCGACAGTTTACGTCCGTTTGTGTGCATGTGCCCGAGCTAAGCTTCAAAATACGCCAACTTGTTTGCGCAAAAGGCATAAAACAGAAGTATGAATGTATGTATGGAGGCGACGACGCCTCCACGTCGGCGGCAGGTGGATGGAGGTGCGTGCTTTTATGTCACCATTACCGCATCATAAAATCCTTTTTGTGTTCAGCTAATGATGGATGGATGTGGCCACAGGTGGGGCTTTGCACGTACTAGCTCCCCGATACCCTGGCAGTGAGAGAGCGACAGACAGAGAGAGAGAGCGAGAGAGAGAGAGAGCCTGACGTCAATGTCAATATTGGAATTACATAAGGCTCAGCTCAACAGCTAATTCGCTGCGGAAACAAAGCCTCCAATTCAATAACAAAATCGCGCATTCATTATCACATGCATTGTACGAAACTGTACAGTTTGTTAATTTCCACTAAATATTACACACAACTTTTGTTCTCCCAAATTGAAAACTAATGTTCTTTTCCAATATGTTTTTTGTGGCAAAGCTGCGAAATTTGCATTGCGCTGCATCCATTGTAGAGCAGACAAGAGACAGGCGGCAAGGACACAGAGAGCCAGAACAACAACTTTGGCAGGATTTGTACATGCATTTTAATTAGCTAATTACAGCTTGAATGTGGGCGTGTTTACGCAGGGCATTTGGTCGGTGGAATGTGCGCTCAGTAAATACTTTTGATGGCGCTGAATCATTTGTTATGATTCAAGCCTTTTAAAAAAACAAATAGTATTATTATTGTAACCAATTTGTATTGTTTTAATCCTTTTTTGTACTTCCCTTGAAATGTTATTATTATTTTTAAATAATTGTAATATTATTTCATACAATTATTATACCATTGAAAGTGGCAAATCTGGGCATAATGCTCTTGTTTCAAAGGAACTTAACTGGCGGAAGCAGGCGTGGCATTGTCAGCAATTGGCGCATAACTTATGGAATATATCAGTCATGTGCTGTAATATTATTATTAATATTATTATTGCCATTATTATTATTATTATCATTATTTGTCTCTCTCTTAAATAAATTTTCCTGCCATTTCATTAGCTGGCTTAGCCAGACAATACTCGACAAAACATTTGATAGCCTACATTAAACATAAACGTTCAATTGGCTGTTTGCTGTGTAATATGTATTACCTACGTTATGCATAATTAATTATCGACGAGCGAATGCTTTTAGTGTATTAGTGTTTAATCAGCATTAACATAGAAAACCGCTTTCCACTGCAAATGTCAAACCGAGGCATGCAACAGAAACCGCTGTGAAAAATGGAACCAAGAGCCACATAGTCTCTGTGTGGGAGATAAACGTTTCGCACATGTGGTCGCGGCTGACAAATTTCGGGTGGAAATTGATAAGCACATAAATTGCTGCATAATTAATAGTTAAATGGAATAAACGGAATAATAAATATGCTTAGCCAGAGCGCGTGAGAACCGAGTCGAACCCCAGTGCGAGTGGCTGGGCACACGATTGCAGACCACAGACTATTAGGGTCTATTAAGCGTGATCTAATGGCTGTCAGAAATTTTAATGCATATTTGTTTGCCCTATCTATTTTTTATTTATTATTTATTTAGCTGACGACGTGACGCACATAGTGCGCATAGCTCTGTGGCTTTTCACAAATATTTATTCATTTATTTATGCATAAAATTTGTCAGAGCGTGTCAAATGCAGCTGGCCTTGTTGTTAGTAATATAAGCCCAAACATTGGTCGCTGCGTTTATTTAAGGCATAATTAAAAGCGGCTAATGCTGAAAAAACACTCTATCCATGTGTGTGCGCTTGGCCTACATGTCAAATATTTACGGCTGTCACAACAATCTTTCCGCTCTCCCTCTCCCCCCTCTCTCTCTCTCGATTTGTGTCATAAAAAGATGCCACATGCGAATTGTATAAATTGAGTTAATTTGTGGCATATTTAAATATCTGCCAGAAAGTAAGTAAAAACTGTTTTTGACAGCTCTTTAAAGCTAGCTACAGGCTAGTTGAATCACTGGAGGATAGGCGGAGGGAAAACCCATCAAGAAATAGAAATAAAGAGCTAGAAATAAAAAAAATAATAAATTTTATTTATTATCTGTCATTTATTGCCCAAAGAAATCCTATTTAATGAAGCATTTCAATAATATGAGCTTAGCCTTCACATAGATCTTAATCTTGAGATCTTAACTAACTTCATGTTGAGTACAAGTATTTATTTTCATATGCTTCTCTTTAAGAGACTTTAACGTGGAGCACGTCCATTCAAGGCGCACGTCAGAGCCTCTTCTAGTCGACTACACCCAGCTCTCAGCATGTTTGATGTGCACTTTGCAGAGCAATCTTCGGCTCTGCACTCAATCAATAGCTTTTATTGGGGACTGTGGCTTGCTCCAATTTGGGCCCTAGCTGCAGCACGGCTAAAATAAAATACAAACAAGGTGTATGAGCAGAGATTGACGGAGCTACAGTGCCTGCCATTCATAACGAGTCGGCCCAATGACATGCCGCACAAGGCCAAAAGCCTAGCTGACAGCCAGGGCCAAAGGATAAGAGGATAAGTAGAGGTAGGGCAGGGAAGGGGCGTGCCTTCAAATTGGATTTGCCACGTTACAAGGCGTTAACATACGCAAAGCACACACACACGAGCTTTTTTTTACTTCTTTCGGAACTTTTCGCACGGTGATGATATGCAAATACGTTGCTGGCAAAATTTTAGGCTGGACCTGTACTGCTGTGAGCGGCCCAAAAAATATATGAGCCATGCATGAGCTTCTAATAACAAGCAGATGGGAGCGGCGCTCAATGTCGACATCCAGAACAATTATTACACAGTGCGAAAGAGAGGGCGAGAGGGCAGGGGGCACAAAGCAAGTCGCATAATTGCTGCCTTCCGGCCTTTTGAAAACTCATTTCCGGTTTGGCTGCTTCAGCGGCTGCAGCTGAATGTAAATTGTATGCCAATTTGTCGTTAGTCAATATCCCTCGCTCACACACACTCACTCACTCTCTCTTTCCCCTGGTGTGTGTGTTTTTCTAACATTAATTAACCCTAATTAAGTTCGCTGGAGCTGGACCCAGTCGGCCAGCTGCCAGCTGCGAACGTATCTGCTCCTGCGCCTGTGTCTGTAGCTGGCCGTATCTGTAGCAGCTAAATATACAAAGTGTGTGCGGCATTGCTCGGGAAATGCTTTTGGGGCATTTTCAGTGAAATTGTTAAGCAACTGCCGCAGAATGTCGAACAAAGTTACTTAGTTAGTGCCGTAAAGGGCTGCGGGCAATTTTGCGACATTTAACAAGCATTTATTTAAACTTTTCCTGCCGCCCCTCTGCCTCGCCCCCCCTCTCTCTCTCACTGTGTGTGATTGCTTGCGTATGTCTATATCTGCAGTGCAAAATGTTTAATTTAAGTATGGAAAGTTGTGTCAGCTGCAGCAGCTGTAAATAACATCCGGTTATGCGAAATACTCGAAATACGAGCAGGAGCCTCTCACAGTTTCTTGTAGTTGTCATCGTCGACTTTGGTGCGTATGTCCTTAAGCTTGCGAATCTTTGCTGTGCGTGTGTGTGTGTGTGTGTGTGTTGTTTGTTGTCATGTGCCCTGTCGTGTTGCCGAAATTGATATTTTAATTAATTTTTCGTACACAGAGTTTTGTGTACTAATTCACATAACTTTTAAATGACCAACTTTTACCTGAGCCAAACACACGACGGCAACAACAAACTGTTTCATCTTCTTCTTCTCTTTTTTCTGAGTTTATTAATATACCGCCAGAAGCAGTCCGCCTTGTCACAGCGAAGTTGTGCACACAGAACACAGTCCAATATATTCCACTCTGAAAATTGGGGAAAACTTTAAGAATTAGCAAACTACGCAGATGATGCTTGAAAACAATTGGAATCTCTCATCTCTCTCACTTCCTTTCTCTCTCTATAGCTCTCTGTCTACATTTCTCCCTCCCTCTATGCACCTGCCTTTTGTAACTTTTGTTGACCATTTTTATATTTAATAATAATATTTTAGTTTATCTTTTGTTATTATTCTAAGTGTGGTTGTTTAATATCAATTCTCTAACGGGTTATAGCGAAGTTATGGTAGTAATTGTGCGAGCCACTCGTATGCAGGTGGCAAAATGGCAGACTTAAGCTGCGGCTCAGCATTTGGGGCCGCAGCATGGGCCACAACAGGGGCCGCAACAAGGACCGCAGCATGGACCGCAGCAGGAGCCGCAACAGGAACCGCAACAGGGTCCACAGCACGGACCGCAACAGGGCCCGCAACATGGTCCACAGCAAGGTCCGCAGCAAGGTCCGCAGCATGGGCTGCAGCAGGGGCTGCAGCATGGCCCACAGCAACTGCCACAGCAACTGCCGCAGCCTCCGCATGGACCGCAACAGGGTCCACAGCACGGGCCACAGCAGGGTCCGCAGCAGCAGGGCCCGCAACAAGGTCCGCACCCGCACGGTCCGCAACAAGGTCCACAGCAAGGGCTGCACATCTTCAATTCGCTAACTGAAAGCAAATACGACTCTGTTGAGACAACCCTAGCAAATGCAGTCTTTGCTCACCTTCAACCCGCCAGAGAATTGAATATTGATTTAGAAATTGGTGTCCTGTGTATAACACTTTCAACTCTATGAATAAACACTGTCAACTTAACGTAAACAACAAAGTTTATTTGATTTTTTGTTCAAGAAAAAAAAAAGTAATAATTAATAAAGAATTATTATGAATTTGATGAGGATGGGGCATGGCATTAAAAATACTAATGTCTTGTCTCATTTATCTTTCTCTGCTATCATAAATCCCCTATTGCAATTGCCGTACATTTCCAAATCCCAAGACTGATCTTGCCCAAAGGAATCGGCAGCTCAGCTGCAGAGGCTTCCTGCAGTTCATTTGCCGGAAAGCCCAAACAAAGCCTCAGAAAATTGTTTGAGTGCCAGCTGGCCCGAGGGCTACAAAAATGGTTGTTGTGCTTTGACAAATCACACGCTGCTCCTGTCGCCCAGTCGAATAGCGATAGCCCGCATTGAGTCCGCCTGCTAGGTGGCTAGGATAGGCAACCTTGAATGGTGTTTCTAGAGGCGCAGCCTCCAGCTTTGTCACTGACAATTGAATGGCTTTGATCTTTTCAACGCGCCTTCAATTTTACCGTGTCGATTGCAGCGACTCCCAAATCTGTATGAGTGTGCGTCAGTGTGTGTGTGCGTGTGTGTTGCCCCCGGGTGTGTGTCTCTATGCGAATGTCATGCAGGCACTCGTGCGTCTATTTGTCAGCGCTGCAAAGGCGATAGAAACTCCCCGATACAGCACTGGCACTGGCAATGGCATTGGATGCATGAAACCTTTTGTCAATTACGGCGAACGCCAGCTCTGCTTCTGCTTTTTGTGCCACTGCTACATGTCACACACCTCCACACACTCTGCCACTGACAGGCATAAAATAGGCAAAAATGGAATGATTGCTGATTTCTGGTACAGACGAGTGCCTCGGGCAGGTCCCCCATGCTGGCTGACTGAGAGTGGTGCATGGGCACAACATATCCGCCACACTGAACGCCCTTCCACCTGCTCCTGTGCCAGCACTTAAATTGACTGACGCCAGGCGTCGCGTCGCCCATCAAAAGGGCCGCAGCAATTAAATTGACGTACGAGTTGTCAAACTCAAATTCATTCGCCTTTTTAATTGGGGCGCAAACTCGGATCAAATCATTTGTCCGCGGGCCCCAACGTCTGCCCCTTGGCAGATTTTGCATATTGTTTTGAGTTTTTTCTGCGTTTCCCCCTTTTTAGAAGCATTTTTGCTGGCAGCTTGTCATGCTCAAAAGAGGAATTGGAAAATGAAAGCAATTTCGTTTAAAATAACGAAGTCTAAAAATATATTGGCTAGAATTAGATGTAAGAGGATTATGATGTGAAATTTTAAAATAAAATAAATAATTTGCTACTTTATCAGTTAATTTAATTTCAATATAATATATTGAATATATACATATATATATATATATTTATATTTACATTTTTAATATTTGATTTTATTTATAAATAAAACATTTCTTTCCTTTTATACACATTTATTTTTGCATATTAAAATATTTTAAATAAATATTTATTGTGCAAATCTCATTTGATGCATCAAATTTCTGTTTTCAATTAAGTTTAATCCCTGGCTCGGTGCACAGCTCAAAATAAGCAATCAAAGATGATATGAAAAAAATACGTAAAGCCGATAGAAAACCATATTTTAGCCCCTTCTATAGGATTTTTCCAAATATTTCCAACTGGCTGCGCATCGGGGTCAGGGCGAAAACAGATTCCAATTTCAATTGCAAGGATTCGATTTAGCGATACGCAAATTTATAAACAACGCGAATAACTGGAACTGTCAGTGGCAGGCGGCAGGCGGCAGGCGGCAGACGCGTCAAAGTCAAAATGGAATTGCCCCAATGGGAGGCCGCGCTGTATTACCAAGAAATTAATTTATGCCGTAAAGTGGCTCAGTGCGCGCCGCAACTGAAGTCAAACGCTGGGCGAGGCGAACTGTGGACGCAGCTAAACATTCCATTTGGAGCAATTGCTAGTTAATTGGCGATTCGGCAAATAACATGCGTAGCTCTCTGCCCTGCTCCCAATGCAGTCCAAGCACCAGCGCCACCCGCGCCCCACTGTACGCGGCTGAGTGCGTATTGGCAAATCATCGTCTGTGGCGCTGCCGCAAACAACAATCAATTTTAATGAACGCCATTCATTAAAAAACTTTGCAGCGCAAAAATCAGCAGCGTTGTGGGTGGCTGCTGCCGCTGAGTGGTGACGACGCGTGGCAGCCACTTAAACGGCGTTGATTAATTCGAAACCAAAAACTGACAGTCGCCACCAAACAATAGCAGAAACACGCCATCTCCCGTCACCTGCAGCTGCGTTCTGTGTATGAGTTTTTGTCAGCGCCTGTGTGAGAAGGTGTGGCAAGTCCTCATGTCTGCCTCGCTGACTTGGCGGTTTTGTTAGGTGACGCGCTGCGGGCTCTCTGTGAATAAGCGTCAGGCGCATATTTGCCACATCGTCAATTAATGTTCTTGTTGCTGCTGTTGTTGTTGTTGTTGTTGTTGTTGCTGCTGTTGTTGTTGTTGTTGTTGTTGACATTGTTATTGCTGTTGTTGCTGTGGCTGCCAGTGGCATTGGGGGGCTTTAATAAAGCGGCAAACGCAGTTTGTCAATTTCGACTGACGCATAAAATCATTTATTCATTTATGTCACAAAATTTGACTAGGGTAGAAAAATTGGATTAAAGCAATATCTTTTACTAATTGCATTGATTTATTGTTGATGTTGATAGAGCTGAGTAAATAAAAAAAACATAATTTATATATGTATGAGTGTCGATCAATATAATATATATACATAAGGCTCCAAGGAGGATTATCAAAGTTGAATAGAAATGATACTCCTCTTACTCTCTTCTATATATGTAATGAAGTATGTATAGAATATAGAGCTTAATAAAATCAGTTCGGAGGTACTCATATACACTGAAACCTTTTCAAGTAATTTTTAATTTATATTGATAAGTGCTGCAACTTCTTAGACCAGTATTTCTTAGAATTTAGAGCCTGGAACAACGATTCTAAAAATATATTTGCTTTAAAGCGCAGAGCTCAGCATGTATAATTCAAGTGCTTCACACCTGACAATCGAGCAGCTGTGCGAAATCGTTGTTAAGCTATTCTCATGCAACTTTAATGTGGCACGAACCAACATCCACACGCTGCTCACCTGCTCCGCCCACATGCTGTTAATCACACAGCTATTGACACGCTTATCTCACGTGTGCGCTGTACGTGACAAAGGCCCCACCCGAATCGTAGCTCAAATTGCCATTTCGATTAACAGGAATCCAACTTTTATATATGTTTTTTCTGTTTTGTCCCAAATCAATTTCAGCATCGCATCCACAAGCGAACGCGGCGGCTACTGCTCCGGCCACAGTCACAGTCGGCTTCGATGAGAGGGCCGTGGAGGCATCCTCGTCGGGGGCTCTCGCTTTTTCGGCGGCCCAAGTGTCATCCTTGCTGCCCGAGGTGAGCGCCTTGTCCGCCACCGGCATCCTGGTGGAGCCCTATCTGGACGGCTTTGCCACATCGAATGTGACCACGCAGATTGGCACTCACGCCTATCTGCCCTGCCGGGTAAGTCCCTCAGCCTAATTGGTTTCACTGCTTCTGTTTCACTCCCATTTCCATAATTTGCGGTTTGCCCTATTTGATTTTTATTATGTATTGTATATTTTTCTTGGATTGCGTGCGCGAGTGCTGCGTGCATGTTTTTATTTGTAATTATCAGTGTGCCCCGCCCCCAATGCCGCCCCTGTTTGGCCATTAACATCTCGTCCATAGGAAACACATTAAATTTTATTGCGTAAATATTTACCGAACGACTCGAGGCATTCGGCCATGAGGTGTGACCGCGTCGTGTATTTAACACAAAGGCGAAAAACAAATGCCACCAATTTATGCCGACGGGCAGCTGAAGGGCGGCCAGCGGCGGGCTCCCAGTGTTTGCACAGGTGTTTAAAGGTCAACGCTGGCCCACAGGCAGCCGAACATGCAAATTGTTTGCTTAGAAGTTGTAAATATTGTATTGCGCCCACCGACAGGCCGGCGAAACCGTAAGCCCAAATTAAATTTACACAAATTAGTTTTATGGCATTACGTGCTCTGTCCAAATTCAACAAACAATATTATCCCCCTGGGCCGGCATTCATCTAAGCTGCAATCCTGCCGAGCTCAACCGAATGCCTAAATAAATAACAACAAATTTGGCTTAATTGAATATTAGTTTTTTTAATGCTGCCTTATTTGTGGAAAAGATAGGTCAAATAAAATACAGATTGTCCTGTTTTAAGGACTCAGCAAGAAAAGCCTAACTGCTCGCAATTTATTGGGTTTATTCTGCATCTGCTCTCTTTGAACCGATTTATTTTATATAAATAGCTTTGACAGCGGCGATCAGCTTAATTAGATTCGTTTCATCAGATTTTTCAGATGCTAATTCCGCCTATACTATATATACTACATTTCTCCTCCGCCTGTGCCGCTTGTAACAAATTATAATTATCACGTCCAGTCCAACGTGCACCTCGAACAAAGTCATCAATTTTTGGCATTCCAGAGTGCGGGATGCGTGGGCCCCAGTTCGGAGCAGCAACAGTAATTGGCCGCCAGCTCAAAGGCAAGATGAAATTCAAATTCCTGGGCGGCTTGTGGCCTTGGCCATTAATCGTGAGGCAGGCAGCTCTGGCACTTCAGGCCGAGGCATATATTTAATGCACGGCGGAAAAGCATCTTGTGCTCTAGATTGAACAAAAAGCAGCAATGTTAATTTTTCGTTGTCATGGTCAATTAAGTGCTGGCGCACCGAGCACAGCTGCCGCAGGCCCCCCTATCCCGCCGACCTTTCAATTTGAAAGGAAAAATGAAAAGCTCGCATCTCAATGTTTGTCAATTATGGACACTGGCACTCGCTTCACACTCGATGGCCAGCGTTGTGGACTGCGTTGCATGCGGCCCTTTGTTCAGCTGCCGCATTAAGTGGCACAGTCGAGCGACGCTATGCCTCCTGCCGAGACGGCGAGCCAACGAGCTAACAAGGACGACAGAGGATGGCCCAGCTCCTTTCAAATTTGCGCTGCCTTCTGTCGATGTCAGCTGAAGGGCGATGAGTGCATGCTTTGACTACGCTCAGGTAGCAATTGGGTTATTTAAAGTATTCCAAGCGGCAGCTTATTGTGTTTCCTCCCGCCTTGCTCACAGTGTATGTGTGAGTGGCTTTGCACTCAGTGATGTTGCCAACTGGAAGCTGGCTGCCTGCCGAAGGTGAGGTGGGAATCGAACGCAACATGAATTTAATTAGAGAATATTTGCGCCATAATTAAATCTGTTAACTAGTGCCCAAATAAGTCCAGTACAGTCGAATTACAGGCCAGATTGCTGCAGTGCCATCTACTGCTGTTCACATATTCAATGCCAAAGTGTTGAATGGACAAAATAATTTCCATGTAAATTCCAAAATCCAAATTTAGTCTGACGTGGGTGTGCGTGTGTGTGCGTGTGTGTGTCTCTGTGGGCTGTAAATGCATTTTAGATTTACAAAATGCGACACATTTCGATAATGTCTGTGGGTGGAGGGTAGTCCGGTCTGTGCTGCCTGCTTGATAAGGTTCATCTCCATTTGAGTATTTAATTACATTTCGATGTTGTTTCAGTGTCTGTGCTTTGTTTGCCAAGCCTCGCATACATTTTGGCGAATTAATTTACTCTCGGTCGGCTCGGCTGTGACTTGATCACTTTACTAACCATCCAGACTCCGTATGTGTATAGCCCTATCTCCCTCACTTATTAGTTAACTCTATAATTGCTGCCAGTTGGCCTTTTGAGTTTGGGCCAAGTAATCCAATTAACTTCGTCCCATTCAGCTTTCACATGAATTTTATTAATAATGATTTGTTCCTAAAAGTATGCTATATATAATTGTATAGTATATAAAGAAATATATAGTAATAAAAGAAAATGTTATGCAATGTTATCATTATTTGTATTTAAGTTCTTCAACTTTAAGTTATATTTTCTATCTGTGTTTATTTCCTTATTTCCCTCTTTATTTCCTTATTTAATACTTACAACTGAAACCTCTCGATTAACACCTTTTATCCCCCTCACACAGGTTAAGCAGCTTGGCAACAAATCCGTTTCCTGGATACGTCTACGCGATGGCCACATACTCACAGTCGACAGGTAATTTACAAAAGCCAAATGGAGTCAAGTAAACAAATAATTATTGGTTTCAGATTCCATTATAAATTCCCAAAATGATTTCATTGAGTCTCAGCCATTGCATTACCAAATCATGCTATATAAATGCACTTTTAAAATGATTATTTGCTCACTTTGACGCCTTGAAGGATATGTTTAGCTGTGATATGCATTAGAAAACGGCATTTGCAATGCAATCGACTTATGAATATATTAAATCAATACAGCTCAAGCCACTGAGGAGAGTATTCATAATTATTATTGCATTATTCCCAGCGATTCGCCGTGGCTTCTGAATACTAATGAGTCCGCAGTGAATGCCTGCAGTTTGAGGCGGCTAAGCTCGACATATCTATCCTTGCTAATGACTCTCCGAAGTGTGTGTGTGTGTGGGATAAAGATAAATTTGTATTTACGGCATATATGAATTTAAGCTCAAAATAATTAAAGATATTTTCAAGTGATTGTCAAATTCTATTATAATAAATTCCATTATGGCTGTAAATTGACTTCGATATTCTTAAGTCAAATTGTCTATAAGACACAAAAGCTGATTAAAGTGAATTCATTTAGCTTTGAAATGATACAGATATTTTATTATTGATAAATATTAATTTTCTACATTTAGTGGAGACACTTTTAGTATTAATTTTGACTAAGTTTATATATACTCACCTCATATATAATAATATTCCCAAGGCTGCGCTTAAGAAATGTGCAATGCTTAAATTCAAATACTTTTTGATGATTTTTTGTACATATCTAATTAAAATGCAAAATGTAAGCGATTCTGTGGCAAAGAAAGAGTATTTATTTATTCCTAGTTTCGAATACTGCCAGTTGAGTGAGAATCGCTGCTTGAGGCAGTCAATTCTTGTATTTTTATAAGACTCTTGTCGCATTTGAAGTTCTGAAATTGCCGTGATGCAAAAACAATTTGCAGTAAATTGAATGAAGTGCGCCAAGTGGCTACATGTATTTCAATTCCAATCTGTGTGTCCAATAACAAGCCAACCGTAGCGTCAGGTGGGTTCTCAATGAAGCTAGTTTGGTACGAATACGCATCCTGCACAGATCTCTCTCTCTCCCTCTCTCTCTCTCTCTCTCTCTCTCTCTCTCTGTTTGAAATGCCCTTTCATGCTCTGACATGCGAAGCGGAAACACAAGTGTGTGCAATTTCATTGCATTTTTCGAAATCCAGCAAAACTTTACTTCAAAGTGTCTACGTCTCCAGCTGGATTCTTGTGCTCCGTTCCCTTTTTGTCCTTTTTTGAGTGCACGCTGTTTTAGTCAACGTTTGCTGTGTGTGCGGGGTGGAAACATTTCCAGCTTATTACTTTGATAGAAAAGTAAAACCAATGAACCTTTCACATTAGATAAGGCGGCTGCCTGTTTGTCTGCCAAACGGATGAATGGCTGCTCCCGAATGAATGAGTGTGTCCACACAGCAAGGATATATGAACGGGCACACGGGCGGACAGAGAGACCAATCTGGACAGACAGTCGGGGTAGTTGCAGCAGCAGCTGCAGCTGATGCTGATGCTGATGCTAGGCAAACACAGGACCATTGAAATTAAGCCCAGATAGTGTCCTTGCTGATTGCTTCCTGTGCGCCGCCGTCTGCTATGGCTGCAGAGCCACTTCCGTCCTGGGTCGATTGTGTGCGTGTCCCTTCCTGCTCCAGTGTCTTATGTCACATTTATCTAGAAAGTTTTCTTATTCTGCTGAGCTTCGCAAGTATCTCACGGCCCGCACACATAATGGAAATAGATTTCAGAAAAAAGTTTCAGCCACTGTCACGTTGCAACAACGTGCTGCTCCGTCCTGCCGCCAGGAATGTGCATTGTATAATAGCTCAAATGATGTGTTTACACTTTCATATAAATGTCACGTGCTTGGCGCCTTTTGTTTGTCCGCTGGACGCATCCCCTTTGAATTTATTGCCATCGCACAATAGATTACTTCTGTTTGCACTTGGCCCAATGTCCACACAAATACATACACACACATGTGTGTATATGCCGATAGACACAGCTGCGTGAGACTCGGCCTGTCCTGTGCTGTCTTCCCTTGTCCTGGGTCCGGGTAATTATGTTCAGGTGTTGCTTGACTACTTGTTATCTGTTATCTTCGCACCTGGGATGCATGTCATTTATTTACCTGGGGGACTACTTAATACGCAATCAGCCCACCGACGGCGCTCCTGACCATTGCTGCGAAACATATTCTTGGTAATTAAGCCAAATATTTATATATGACAGCTGAATGGAAACTTCTGCTTGTGGATTGTATCTTGAGTGAGCGCAGAGTTCACTGTGCTCTGCTGTGCTCACATTTGCTTCGATTTGTTTATAACATCATATATTCTCGACTTGCAACAATATCAATGCAACAACAAGCAACAAATCTAATTAACATCATTTGGCAATTGAGATTGGATATCCTTAAAGGTCGACTCTTAGTATCAGCTTTCTATTATATATCTTCATATAGAGTCAAAGACGGACAGTCTACACTAGCCCAAGGCTTACCTGAGAGTAAAAAAAATATATTCCTTAAAGTCTGTTACAGAAATTAACTTGACATTGATTCTGTCTCAGTTTCAGCCTCTCATAAAATAAAGCATTAAAATCTATTATCCTAGCAATAATATCGTAAAGCTGAACTCCTTCAGCTTTAAGCCAACTTTTAGAACAACTAAACCCAATCACATGTAGCAACATATGCATGTAAATTTTGAGTGTTTATACATATTCCATGTGTAGCTCTCTTTTATGTGAAAAGAATCGGAAAGTCATGACGAAACTTTTTATAAACCCCACATTTTCTCTGCTTCCTATTGGAGTTCAGCATTAGCTGCGAATGAAAAACTTATGTTGTTACAGGTCACTTCCTGACACTTGGCTAAGAAAATGTCCGAAAAAACCGGACAAGGGCCAAGGAAATGCAGCGAGGGGAAATGGAATGTTGTAAAAATATGGAAAATAATGTGGGGCGAACGGCAGCCGGTGCAGGGCGAAACTTAAAAACGAGATGAAAATTATAAAGTAACTACAAAATCTGGATAAGAAATACTGCCATAGTGGAATAGCGCAGCAGCGGAGGGAGCGAGGGGCCAGCAGGGGACTGGGGCGCAAAGGAAATGGCAAAAGTCATAAAATGTCGAGTTTTACGAGTGCAAAACGCAAGGGTCTAATCTGGGTTTAGTATCAAAACTTGTTAGTGCGAAGCGGAAGGAGAGTGTGTGGGAGACAGAGACAGAGAGAGAGAGAGAGAGAGAGAGAGAGAGTGAGAAAGGGGCGAAAGGAAGAGGCCAGAGCTAAGAGTTGGAAGCAGAGTGCCTAATAAGCAATGTCAACGCATGTGTGTGTGTGCGCTTGGGTGGGGTGGGGTGGGGGCGGCAGGCGGCGTGGCGTGTTAGGAACGCTTTAGTCGCTGTACTTTCAACTGGAGACGGAAGCATTTTTGCACTTTGCACAAATGGCAGAGGGAAATTTCCAGGCGAGCGCCGCACAAAAATATTGCAACAATGACATTAAATGCAACTTATTTCAGTGGACCCCCGCCCAGCCCAGCCGCCCACTCATTTGCATGCTGTGCAATTGTTGTTTGCTGCGCACAGTCCACACACAACTTTGTTGTAGCTGAGTGAGGGGGATGGGGTGTGGGGGCCTTTGTTTAAATGCCGCAACTAAATAACTTTGAGTGTCTTTTAAGTGGCCATTAGCAGTGGAGCTTAGCGCGTAAGTGGGCCTGCATTTACTGTCGCTGTTGTTGTTCTTGCTGCTGTTATTTCCCGGTCACTTAAAAGTGTTGCACATGCAACATGCATCGCACTGGCTCCGATTGCGTCCCATTTGGAAACTAAGAGATTCACTTAAGTTCTTTAAACTATGTCGTAGTGACTTCTAGCTACTTAACATATTGACTAGCTGCTGGATCGAAGCCGAATTATTTATAATTAACTTGATTTCTTCTTTCATTGCAGAGCCGTGTTCATAGCGGATCAGCGCTTTCTCGCTCTCAAGCAGCCAGATAAATACTGGACACTCCAAATAAAATATGTGCAGGCGCGGGATGCCGGCACCTACGAGTGCCAGGTCTCGACCGAGCCGAAAGTGAGCGCGCGCGTGCAGCTGCAAGTTGTTGGTAAGTGACGACGTCCTTGGACAAGGACACGGACGTGGACCTGAGCATGAGCATGGGCCTAGACTAGTCCTTGTGGCAGAGCATATTGAGCGCATGCAATTAAGGCATAATACGAAAGGTCAAGCTGCAGCTGCATAAATATATATATATACATATATATATATATATCAACTTTCATATAGAATATATATGTTGTATATGATACAAATATATATTTAAATGTGTGGAAAAGTTTTGTGGCTGAACCTTGGCCCAGGGCCACGTTATGCACAACTGAACAGGAGCCCTGCCAGACAGCCAAAGAGACTTGCCCAGCAGGGGGTCGCCAGGGCGGATGGTGGTCAAAGGGTCACACACATGCTTGGAGATCTTTGCATCTTTCATGCGGCTGCTGCATTCGCAATTGCTCACAAAATTGCATTCAAATTGCGGTGCCTCTGCTGCATTTCCATTGAAAACTCTTTTTTGACCAGAGCAATTTTTGTTCAAGTTTTTTAACGAGAAAACTTTTGTGAGAGCTTCACTTCTTGAGTTTCTTAACCACACAAACAAACACACACACACACGCACACACACATACACACATATATATATAGACGAGGGCACACTTAAGGCCCAGGCTAAAAAAGTTAATTAAATTTCATGTTTGCTCACACAAAACACACTCACTCACACTCACGCTCACACACATATAAACTAGCTCACAAATGACCAGCGTACATGCCTTTGGGGTTAAATAAAATTGGAATCGAGCCTGAGTTTTGCTCACTTGTAATTGATAGTAAATGCTTTGAGCACAAATTGAAGGGATGAAATCTTTAGCCCAAGTCTAAAGTCTTAAATCCAGATGCAAATTTAATCCAGGCAAAATTTAGATTAGATATTAAAGCTAAGTCTAAGTATTTAATATTGTTGCCAGGGTGTATCAATTGCATCAGAGTATAGGCAACCATAATAATTGTTCTATATATACATTTATAATGCACTTATTTACATACCTAATGTATGCACAGATAAAATGCAATAGCTTTGGCAATTTCAAGAAAAAAGAGCCAAAAGTAGTTTCCATGCTGATAACCGAATTGAATATAATTTTATACAAAACACTTTAACTTTTGTGTGGACCAAGATAACGAGCAAAAACCAGCCAAAGCTGAAAAAATAAAACTATAAGGATATGGCGTGCGCAGAGGATGCACGGCGCAGACTCGATAGTGCGCTGCCAAAAGTGATTTTCGCATTTCCGGTTGAGCTAATTTGTATGCTGAGCACTTGGCCCCCAGTGTGCCCACGAGTGTGTTTGCCTGTGTGGATGTGTGTAAGCCTAATAACGGGACTCTACTGTAACGTAACAGCTACGTCCAACAGGTATTTCTGCGTTTGGACTAGGCCTGCTTGACCGGGCCTGACGGACAACTACAGTTCCACTTTAACGAAGGCTGTATGGGAGGGCTAAATTATGTATGCGCGGCCACATTTTGCGTTAATCTAACGACAAGTTGAACGCATAAAGGATTTCAATGCGTGCCCCACACAATAGGTTCGATGTGCTGCCTGGGGACGGGGTCGAAGGGATAGCGAGTCGGTGGGCATCACAGCTGCAGCCTTCAGCCATTTTTCTAGTTTGGTGCCCGAAAAGCGGGCAGCGGTCCATTATTTGCAGTCATTTGGCACAGTGTTCGCTTTGTCTGGCTGTTGGCTTGGCTTCTCTATTTCCCACCCGCTGCTGCGCCCGCTCATTTTCTCTCATCAGCTATAACCATTATCGCCAGCACCTACTAGCCCGGCTGCTCAATGCTTCCTCCTGCTTCCCTCTAGTTTTTTTTCCCTTTGTGGCGCTGCTCGTTTTTTGATTTTGTGCCTTGCCATGTAATTTGTATTTATTGCATCGTTTTGTCTGTGCAAACGACTAAAACTCCCTTTGCATGTTGTCGATTTGGGAACCTCTTCCTCAGCCCACCGCCACCCACAGCCGCCCTCGCCCGCGCCCTGGCTGCTGTGGCCCAATTGCCAATGTATTTTATGCTTGGCTCCGTTTGCTTTTCGCCTGATGCTTGATTCCTGAGCCCTCTTGGCCATTGGCTCGTTGGGGTAATGGGATCGTAGTTTTCGGTCAATTTGTTATGCCAAAGCGCGCGCGCGTGTGTGTGTGAATTTGTTTTTTCTTTTCTCATTGGTTAAAATGTCAGTTCCTTTGGTTTCGGCTCATTTGGCTGATGTTTCAGCAGCACAATGACCAAAAAAGCCACATTGGCACGATTTATTGAATTTTATACCCAATATCTATTAAAGGTGTTAAGCCTTGTACTCTCCTCAGAATTGAACAGCTGCTGCTCTCAATCTTATTTTTGATAGATTTCCAAGACAGATATCTCCAGTCTGTGTAGTCTTTGTAAGAAAGCTTGAAAGCTTTCGACACGCAAAATTCAATTTCGGCCCATTGTGCGTTAATACACCCACAGCCGCACCCACACCCACACCCACACCCACACACTCACGCACAGTCATTCGAAATGAATGAATTTATTTTTTTCTGCATCATTGAGCGACAAACTAGATTTGGTTTTATGAGATTTGTTTTCTGCTCATCTCGTTTGGCTGCCAGCCTCGCTTCCCATTCATTTGCAGAATTCGGCCTGGTCGTCCGCTTATTTAATTTGCTGCTAATCTTGTATGTTCAAAGCCAATTCCTTGTGGGCTCGGACGTCAACTGCTTTTGCTTTTGACGCTTTTGGTTTTTATCTCGCCATCAAGAGTGACAATTCCGCCGTAATGTTTACGGCCAGACGCAGCCTCTGCACCCAGCCGGGCTGCACATTTCAAACTCAACTAATTTCCCTAAAAGCATTTGGCAATAAACCCAATTAATTTAAGTTGCTGTAATTCGTTTCACACCATGCGGCGACCCCTCCGCCTCGCCTGTACCAATTTCTTTCCTTTGTTCAGCTGAAAATTAGCTCAAATTGTGAAAGTTTTCCACTCTTCTTTGCCCTGTTCTCCGCTTCTGTGGTTTCGTGGCTTTCCCAGCGCTTATCGCTGAGCTAATACCCAATCTGAATACTTCCATAATTAACTTGGGGCTAAGCCCAATTTTATAATAAATAGCATTTTGCGAGCCGCTTAACACATAGGGGAAGACGTCAATTTTTCATATTTATATACATTTATATATTATATTTTATATATTTATATATTATTATTATATATATATATTTATATAATTTATATTTATCGCTCGATTTTCTCTTACTCTATCCTTTCACTTTAACAGCTGCCAAAAATGTTTTTCAATTTAAATTATATGTAAATGTTGTTTTTTTCGCAAGCTTTATACCCCGTCTACTTTATTAATTGATTTTAATAAATAATTTATTTTTGCTCTGATTGCTCAATTATGAGAAAAGCCTTAAATTTGAATCTTAGTTGTTTTTCTGTTTTATCTAAACCTTTTTTTTTGACTGAAATCGAAATTCACATTAAGTATTTAAAATACGAATATATGATATGCTGCACTGACGTCAGCAAACCTCTTTTTGCAAATAAAAATAGAGAGAGAGAAAAATACATGGCAGTGGGACTGAGGGACGCTGGCTAATAATATTGCATATGCTTTTAGCTGCGACGCGCAGCAACAGTCAAGCAACTGGAAAACTAACATGCAGAGCGCGACGATTTTGACAAGCTGACACAGTGTGGTGTCAAACCAAAGGCAAAGAGCCCTCACACACACGCGCGAGCAAACAGCAGAATGTTGTGCGAATTCTCGGCACATTCGTTTTGCGCAGTTTTGTGTGTCTAACAGCAGTGTAAACCCGGCGTATACGTGATTTTGTCGAATTCACAAGCGCACGTCGCCGTTGGGCAGCCCGTGGGCGTGGCAGGGCGGTCGCAGTCTACAAGAAACAGCTCGTGTGATGTGCAAATGTCTGCGCGTGTGTGTGTGTGTGTGTAGCAATAATTTGAACCTGCCTCTATGTATTTTTTATAGCATTGGAACTCGCTTTTTGACACAACTTGCCACAGACATCGGCGTAGTTTGTTATGCATGTGCGTGCCTCTCTCTGTGTGTGTGTGTGTGTGTTGCCAACACTGATGGCATCAGTAAGTGAAAAATTGAAAAGTGAATTTGGCACAGCGCGAGCCGCCCTCCCCCCATCTTGGCACGCAAAAGGTGCTCAGATTTACGTGCGCGACGTGACTAGCAGCTGTTAATTCAATAGATTAGCGCCAATGTCACAATTTCACACAGACACGCGCCGTATTTTCCATTGAGTTTCCCTCATAATGAGCGGCGTCATCATCTTCAACATCATCAGCATCATTATCTCCATCATTGTTGGCGTTGTGTGCCTGATGCCGTTTGGTATTTGTTACAGTTCCTCGCACCGAAATACTCGGCGAACCGGATCGCTATGTCAAAGCTGGCAGCAATGTCGTCCTGCGCTGCATTGTGCGCGGCGCCTTGGAGCCGCCGACGTTCATCATGTGGTACCACGGCACCGAACAGCTGGCCGCCGACTCCCGGCGCCATCGCACGCAATTGGACCCGAATTTGCCAGAGGCCAGCGGCGAGGGACAGAGCACGGTGAGTTCTATCAATTGTTCCCTTGTTGATTTTAATTTAATTACACTTGATTTCAAATTGCGTCGGCCATGTCCTGAGTTCCGAGTTCCGAGTTCCGCCCACGTGCACGTCCTTGTGCGTTCCGCATCAGCGAAATTACAATATTACTTCATACTGCGCGCATTTATGTCGCACGCCAGCCCCGCCCACAGACGCCTTAAAGCCAAATGTCGTTGAATTGCTGCAAATTAGAGCTGACCTCTTGGCAGCAACGTGACTCGCAGACTCGTTAAATATTTAGCCAACGTGTCGCCGAACTTGTCACAAGCGTTGCTCAAACCCGACATTTCTCTACCGACTTATCTCTTGCTTTCACTTCAGAGAGTCTTTCTTGGCATAAACACACTTATTCCATAAAAATTTACATTTCTGCATTTCTATTTCTCTGCTTTAAATCGCATGCCCTCAGATCGGCTCATTAATCATCGAGTCGGCCAAGAAACGCGACACTGGCAATTACACTTGCAGCCCGTCAAACAGCCCCAGTGCGACGGTAACGCTCAACATTATAAATGGTAAGTTAAATAACTATATATATATATATATACATTTTTTTTTTAACTATAAAAAAGCTCAAAGTTGTAGAAACTGGGACTATAAGTATATACTAGTAAAGGCAGTGCACAGCTCACAATTATGAACTGAGAACAATCTATGGAAATTAAAATTCTGAAAAGCATTGCAGGGAAAAGAACTTGTTTATACTTTAAACTGTTGATTGGGCACAGCTTGGTGACATTCAGGATGTCAAATTATATTATACTAAACTCAACTAACTTATAACAGCTCGAAGGCACATGCTGCCCGTAATAGTAAAGTCTATAGGAAGTTTCATGGGGATGGCATGAAGCAGATAGACAGACAGCTGAAGCTGCACAGATGGAAACGAAGAGAAATTGGGAAAAGTATAGGAATATAGATTTGAATAGAGATGTGAGACTGTCAGGCATATATGACAGTGTTTAATGCTCCATTCTCATTTCGCTTTCTAGGAGAATCATCGGCTTCGGCTGTGACGTCATCGGCACCCATCACACGCGCATGCACACTGTGCATTCTGGTGTTGCTTCTGAGCGTTTTCCTGATTGGCGTCGGGCAACGGACATGACAAGCCGAGGGAGGAGACAACAAGCAACTGAATTAAGAAGAGAGTACACTGTGCTGTAGCTAATTTAAATCGAAGCACAGCAAAAGTAAAGCGCAGCCAACAAACGTCTATAAGAAAACGCAAATATTATAAAAGGATACCGAAGTCGAACGAAATATGCCGGAAATATAAAAAGTAATCGAGTGCATATTGTAATCTAGTTGATTTTATCTGCTAGCTAATGCTTAAGTGAAAATAACCAGAAAAGGCAGTCGGCGGGCTGAGGGCAGCAATGTCAAAGGAATGCAACTAAATTGTAAGAACTACAAGCTCTAAGCAACTAGTCCTAAACTCTAACCAAAACCGATATATTAATATATTTATGTTTATATATGAATACATATGTCTGTCTGCATTTATACACTTAACTGATTTGGCATTTGTTGGTTGTAGTCTTCGTGTGTATCTGTGTGTGTGTTTGCATAAATGCATAAACGTAAATATTTATGCAACATCAAATGAAATTGCTAGGATATTCTTATCAGTCGGAGCATAGCTATGCGGACAAACAGCAGGACAGCGAGCCAGACTCAAATCGAATACAAAAATAATATTTGATATTTTGCAGTTGGGCAATTGAAATGCATTTTCATTGCAAAATATTTACGAGTGTGCTCAAAGCGAGAGGGAGTCAGCAAGAGAGAGAGTCCAGTGCGTGCTGCATTATTCAAAGGCTATCAAATGTCCTTTGCCTTGTTTGCCTTCTATTGAATTTACTGCATTGCAATTGAAACATTTCTCAATGGGCGAAGCACTTGCCTGCCCCGCAGTTCACTTATTTCCAAGCAGAAATCAGTTTTATTAAAAAATAGAAGCTGGAAGCTAGGCACCTAAGCTTCCAAATCAATTGAAAGCTGTTAAAAATAATTTAAAATTTCTCGCAACATGAACTGCATTCGGAACGCATTGCTAAAAAAAAAAGGGAATGCAAACTATTATTTCATTGGGCTCTGCTGTAAATGCCATGTAATATTCAATAGGGGTTTTTCCATGGCTCAAACTCAATTTATGTTATGTTTGTTAAGTCATAAATACATTTGAACAATATTTTGCTGGCTCTTATCTCGGCATAAAACATGTGCGAAACAACACAGAAATTTACATAAAATAATTGATAAAACGACGAAAAAAGAGAATATATATATAGATATTGATTGAGAGACTCGCATCAATTTGTATGTTAGCATTAAGATAACTGTATATAAAAAGTGTATGCTGGTATGTGTGCAGCAAAATGTAAATTAATTGATTATAATGGAATAACAAATATTGCAAATTCTCTATAGATATATATAGAAATATAATATGTAGCACGGAAGAGTTAAGCGCGGAGTATTCGAAATACTAATAAATTGCATTTAAAATGTTACGAAACAACAGCCAGAAAATCTCGTACAACTTGTATGTGTAGAGTGAAGAGTTCATTGTGGAAGCAGCAGGCGAATTGCATCGATTAAAATTTATTTACGCCATTTCATAAGAAAAAAAAGTCAACCCATATATACATATGCATGCATGAGCCTTTCAATGACAACAGAGATCCATACAATTTTCCAAATTAATATGAATGAAGGGAAATACGCGATGTCTTTTATATTCATTTGGATTTCGCGCGCAGCCAAAAGAAAGCCAACAAGTTAATGTGCGGAAAAAACAATTAAACGCTTAATTGCAATTAGCCGCTGTGCAAGAACTTAAAGTCCAAATAATCGAATGTACATTAATTATATGCAATACAAATAAACATATACATATATACAGTGCGTATACGCAGCGCATGCCAGTTGTCGTCGCGGGGCGTATGAATAACCTGTCGCTCATTAATAAAATCCAACCACAAGCAGCTGCAACTAAATGAGGCAACAACAGCGTGGTCAACAGCCCGTGAGGCCACGCCACTCTCTCTCACTGTTTTTCATCGAGTCCAGCCTTTTGTTGTTGCCTGTTTGTTTTTTTACACTTCACTTTCCCCTCCTCACTCTGCTCAAGGCCTCTGCAAATAAACACGTATCAAATGTTTGCGGTCTCTGCGGCCAGCCGTCTTTGAGGTGCAACAAACAAGTTGAAACTTTTCCCGCCCCGTTTTCAATTCCCTTCAATTGAGCCCCCCTCTCAATAGCGAAATATTTAATCCAACATCCACTTAAGTGTTGAGCCATACAGTTTAGACCGTAAGTCGATGGTATATACATGAGTAAACTATAAAACGAAATCAAAATACATTTCTAAGTCTTTAAGTGTTTTTCATAAAATTAATTAAAATGTGACCCGAGGCCAGCTTAGTCGCATCTACTTAATTAAACTAATTAACTTAATAATCGTCTGACGCCCTAATCGAAGCGTGGCAAATGCTAAAATCAATACGAAAAAACTGCATTAGCAAAAAACGTTACAACTACTTAACTGTAAATATATATCTATGCCACAATGGAGAGCGAATGCATAATACGAAACGGTAAATTTTAACAAAATAATATATAATACATATACACCATACATATGCATATACAGTTATGTGCGAACATATAGCGAAATTAACGTTAAGTACCAACTAATGACAACAACAACAACAACAAGAGGCAAAACAACGTACTTATATGTAAACGAAAATAAACTATGTGAAAACTCTCAACTGAGAAAATTTATTGCATTGAATAAATAATAATCTGAATAATTAACTAACAAAAGCAGAAATCATTTTTTATTGCGCTTATAGATATAGATTCCTCTCGAGCAATAAGACTTGAAATATCCAGAAGAATTTATTCAAGTCAACAGGGAGCATTCGCAATCGGAAACAAAAGATTACGGAAATTTGGTAAGTTGGGAAAAAGTGAACTTTGAATTGGTTTAACGATGTTAATTCTTGATTTCTGCTCAGGAATATCCATTCAAATGGGCACATGATTGATTATTATTATTGAGACGTGGCCCTTTAGCAAATACAAGAACTTTCACAGATTTAAGGCTATAATTAAAATGCTGTGCAGTTAGCCTCTTCTGTTGATCGTGAAGTAAGACGCCTACAGACTTAGACCTAGGGAAAACAAAGGTTCAACTGACATTTGAGAGAAGATTCAGTCAAATATAGAAATAAAATAAATAAGACGAAGTTTGATGATATAGAAAATGTAAGAATTCCGAATATATTTCAAGAGATTATGTATTTTATAGAGCATATCGAGAAAGTCTCAGCACGGCTTCGTCCATGTTCATAGCACTTTTTTGATATATCAAAGTAGGAAGCTACGGAGAGAAGAAAGAAGAATTTAAGTTAATATAGAAACTTACTTACTTACAAAGTTAAAAGAGATATACGCACAAGATTTCCTAAATTGGGGTTTCTCTGACGGGCAGTAGGGACTGTGATATGGAATTGATGATAATCTGACGTGCTTCGGCGGTTAGGGCACCGCCCCGCACGATGATGCCCACTTGACCAGTGTTTTCACGGGCCACCATCTGCCCCACAGCATAGGCTATCACGTGGCCCGTCTCGCGCTGCACGGCTATGGCCGGCACCAGGCTGAAGATGGCTGGCTCGATGTGCTGGCCGTGGCCATCGAACGGACAGACTATGGCGAGGGCCAGCTTTTGGGCAATGGGGAGTATTATCTCATCGTCGACCTTGGCGTTCTTATCGCACTTCTCGAGTGCAGTCGACAGAAGACGGCGCGTAATATCGACAATGTTTATGGTGCAGGCCATCTTCCTCAGGCTGTGACCCGCCGAACAGGCTGACTGCCTATAAAATTTCGACATCGACCTGATAATGCTGCTCTGTGTCTCCAAATCTATATCAATATGTGCTATAAACTCGTCCACATCATCATAATACTGTATGGTGCGATCAGTGAATCCGGATTCAAGTCCATGGATGTGCCATTCGAGAATGGGCTTCAAGTGCACAGCTGCGAAAGTATTCGGCACAGTCTCCATCTCAATGTCGGTTAGCTATTGAGGTTTTAATATGAATGAACCTACAAACACACACTTAAGTAAAGTCATTTCAGCGAAGCTTTCCTAGCTTAAGTACTTACCAGTTCTTATATAGTAGCTTTATGCACTCGATTAACTGTAACTCTCACAGCACTTGTTGCCACAATTTGATCAAAAGTTATTTCCAATTGGATTGAGCACGTTTTTTGCTGTTTGTTTTATGCGGACTATGCGTACATGCTAAGTATCCGCGAATAAGAACTATCGATATACTGCAGATATCGCAATGTAGATATCGAAGCTTTGTGTGACGATGCGATATACAAATCGATACTCAGATAGATATCTGCTAGCCGCCACGATAAGTTATGATCAATTGTAAGAGTTAAACTGGAACAATCTGTTACTTAAACGCAATCGTACATACATATCGATATTGGCGGTGCCTGACATGGCATTTCTAATAATGTTTCCAGAAAACACATGCATGAATGACACATATGTAGATATTCTTTCGCATTTGGTCTAAGCGAATGCCGGAAGCTCGTAAAAAATGCACAAGAGTCGGTGTATGTCAGTGTGTATATACGTATATACTACGTACAGTAGCTCATAGCTTATTTCGTGGAGGATATGTATATTGCACTGTACTGGGACTCAACTGAACAATTTCAGCAATATTTCGATGGGATTTTCCATTTTTGAAATGAGATAGGACTAATCCGCATCTCAACAGTTGTACGTGGACTCATTATTGCAATTCCCAATAAAACAATGTATCCAAGTGTGACCAGATCCATTATATCGAAAAAAAAACACTGAATAAACATGTAGTTAATGGATAGAACTTAAAACCGTGACAAAAACACGGAAATTTTGGCAATAAAGTCATTGAAAGTGCAGTGCACGAAATCAGCTGTGACATAGAAAACGCCACTGAAGTTCCTTTTTTTTTTAGTTATAATAGTTATTTTATAAGTAAGAAAAACAATGAAGTGCCTAAATATATTATAAATGACTACTAAATAAAACTACATATACATTTTTTAATATCTTCAATAGTTTAAGAGGTACACACTGTTGATGTTTTTTTTGCACCCCTGCACGAAATAAGCTGTGAGCCACTGTGTATTTTGCCCTGGTTGGGCCAAGGACGCCAGGTAATTGAGATAAAATCAATGCTCTGCCACAAGGTCGAACATTGTCAATTGTCAGCGCATCAGAGTAGCCTGGCACGAGATAGAGTACTTTCATTTCGTGACTGACTTTGTAACTCACTACAGACCGTCGAACGTCTATCCACATTCCGTCATAAGCTGCTGCCGTAAAGGTATCCCAAGCCTCGACTACAACTGGCCAAAAAATAACCTATTTTATTGAAATTGAAGCGCTTTAATTGAAACATGCAAAAAAACTGGGAACTGAAAAGTTCAAATTAATTGCGAGCACGAAGCACAACAAAGTCCCCGAAAATGAGAAGAACGCAGCGAAATCGTATTTGGTAAACTGAAATTTGAGCAGAAACTAGTAACAGCAGCAAAAGTGAAAACTGCAGCTAGTTGGAAACACACACAAAACAAAGTACAAGAGTGTATATGTATATCATATATATGTACGCATATCATATACCTAAAATGTTCGCATCCATAGACAGCTCTGCGGACGCCTCGCCAAATTTGAAGAGCTGCATTTAAATCATGCTCGCATCGCCATGCACCACATCCTGAACTTTGGCACGTCGCATTCAAATGCTGGAATAAGCTGCGCAGAGGCCACATAATTTTCAAAATGAGAACTAATGAGTGCACATTCAGGCCAAAAGGAAGCTGGCTAGCTGGCTGGTTGACTGGCTGACTGGCTGTCTGGTTGGTTGACTGCCATGCCAAGGGGTGACCGACTAGCGCTGCTACTTCCTTGTACTTTTAACAGGGTCAAACTAAGTAGGAAATGCAAAGTGCATTCACATTTTGATTTCATTATTGCCTCTCACTACAAATCTGACTTCCGTGTAGAAGCGTCTATCTGGAGCTTGAATGCAATCAATGGCCCCCATTATGGGCTTAGACTCCTCGCCGAAGGTGAGGCATTGAAATGCAGCTGAAGAAGCCGCTGCGGGCAGACAGGATGCGGGCCTGCGAGAGGCTGAGCCACTGCCTATGGAAGCTAAGTCCGGAAAAGCGCCGAGTGCCAGGCTTCTTACAACCACGACGAAAAGCGTTCCCCTCTTCAGCACCTGGTTGCAAAACTTTGGTAGCTGAACGCTTTGTGTGCGGCTTGAAAGAGATTTTCGTTTTGTGGAAATCAGAGCAGCAACAAAAAATATGTTTTTCGTGAGAGGCTGCAAGCATTTGCGGCTTTGCTAAATGAATAGAGGGCTGTAAACTTGGGAGCTAAACTTGCGAGGGTGAGCAAGAAAAAAATTGGCCGAAGAGCTAAATATATGGGAAGGCACAAAACATTCAACTCGCTCAACTTGGACATGATATAAATTGATGTAGGTATCGCAGGAGCTCACATTTATGACAGGACCCGAGCTAAATCACCGCAAAAAGCAATAAAATAAATAACAGAAACTCTCTAAAAGTATGCTAAAGCTGTGCCCAAGTGTGATCGGGCCGAAAAAATAATGCGAAAGGAGCGGAAACATGCAACAGCGCACTGGCTGGACCCTGAACAAGGACAGCGAATATGCGACGAAGGTCGCTGAACAGAATCACGAGTTTCCGTCACACCGAAATAAGAGAATTAAGTGCTGAATCAATGGCAAAGGCAATGGCATTTAGAGACATACGAAAGGGTGCCCAAACGGAAGGCAAAAGACGACACCGGACATGAAATAATTTCAATTTTGTGCATTTCCTTGCGCACCAGATTGTCTTGAAGACGGGCCCGAGTCTAAGGAAAGTATTAAAAGAAAATTTAAAATTTTAATAAACTTTTGCCACGCACAACTTTCTGGGGCCTCGCGTTGAATGCCCCGCCTTCGCCTATCCTTTCTCTCCTTCACGCCCTAAAAGCCGCAAAGTGGCGTTGCCTTTGCACTACTTGGCTCAAATGTCCGCTGGGAATGAGGCGTCATTGCTTTACACTTTTCTTCTAGCACTTTTCATTCATTTAATTTCGGTGCTGGGGCAGGTGTGGGAGGGGCCACACAACAGATGGCACTTGGGTATTTAACGTTCGCTAATGCCCCGCGGCCGCTGCGGTGTAAATGGGGCGTGGCTGCAGCCGAAAAGAGAAGGCGACAGTTGGCGGCCGTTTCCTAATTACAAATCAGCGGTGGCGCCCCAAAAAGCAGCGCAGAGCAACAGCGAAAAAAATATCCGTGCAACAACAACAACAGCGAAAAGCCGCACAGAGAAATTACAAATTTTTTCCATGCTCTTTTCACTATTTTGTTGTTGTTGCTTTCTTGCGACTTTCTGGGTCAACAATTATGCAAAATACTCTTATTCGTGGCGCAGACCGTCGCATTTATCTGTCCTTTCGGCTGCGGACCTTAAACACAAAGAGCTGCCACGCCCTTTCTCTGCGTCCCCACTCGCTCCGATCCCCAAGGACTACTGCTGGCGCATCCGTTTTATAATTAGTTCGCTGCTGCGCAACGCCCCAGAGAGAAAGAGAGAGAGGGAGACAATAGAAAACAGTTTCTAAACGAGACTTTAAGATTTAATTGTTTGAAATTTAGCTGAGTGCTTCGCACGATTATAGAACTGCGGCCAGCCCAGCCGGGGCATATACTAATGTGATTGTTTTTGCATTTGCCATTCAGAGTTTTTTGTTTCTCAGACCTTAATTAAAGTAGTACATTAAAATCATTGGTTTTGCAGTGAAAAACCTTTGAATTAAGCAAACAGCTAAGAGAAAGTGTGTCAGCTCTTTATTATAGATCTTCACAGTATAAATAGAACACTTAATAAGGCTAAAGTTTTCTTTTAGCCAAATAAAACCTCAACACCTTGCCTTGCCTTTAAAGATGTACCTATAAACTGCAATCAAGCAGTAAATTATGCTATGATCTGGCCCCGCTTGGTCGTCCTCTTGACTGTGCAATAAGTAATTTAATAGTCTCGTATTTTCTTTTCCACTCACTTGTTTCAAGCAGGTTTTGCGGTTTTAGCCAGAAAGTTGTGGCTGTTGTGTGGCAAGGAAAACGTTTGCGAGTCGGCTTTATCGCCCAGGACTCGCTGTGTGCTGCCTACGGCCAGTGCAAGTGACATCATTAACTTTTTCTTGGCGCTGGGAATCGTTCGCTTGCTGGCTGCTGGCTGGGCTGGCTGTCGGGTCGGTCTTGCTGCTTCTCCGTTGCACCTTCCGTTTGGCTGGGAAACAGTTGAAATAAAATGTCGAAAAAGTTTGCTGAACCCACCAGCGAGCAGACGACCAGCTTGCGGTTCTCGTTGTGGTTGCAGCCTGCCGTTGAAGCTGCCTCAATTCCACCTCAACTCTTGCGAGGCGCTTTTGTTTCAGCTGCGCATCGACATCCTGCAGGGCTGTGCTTATTGATTTGTATATTGAAACTACATTACGAGCTGAGAGCTGTTGGGCCAAGTTTATTTGAACTTTTCCATTTGGTGTGGCCAGGCTCCCAGTTCTTTTCCTCTTTGTTTTCACCCGTCCACAGCTCAGTTTATTTAATGCTATTTGTTGCATGTCAAGAGTCGCTCTTCAGCCAGCTGGACATGCCCTTAATAATATTTTGTGAGCCCTTTGCGTGCAGCAGCCAAGACCACTGAAACCAGATCTTGTTTGGGCAGACTAGTCATAAAGTGAATGAAATGAAATAAATTGCTTAGCCCCGACTAAGGCCGAGCAAATAGAAATGCATACAATTTGACAGCGAACACGTTAAGAAAACTATTCGCCCCATGACAGAGTGCTGGCATGCCACTCCCACAACACTCCCGGTTCCTTCAGCGCCCTCTTGTAATGGCCAGCTGGCCCCAAAAGCCAGTCAGCGAGACATGATTTTGAACTTGTACGGCAACCGAGCTGCCGCTGTGCGAGTGGCATTTGCAGCTGACATGGAAATACCTAAATGCACACACACACACACACACAGACGTCTTGCGAGCGCTTGCGGCGCACTTCGAGCCACGCCCACCATAATGCTGTGGGCCGGGCATACACTAGTTGGCCTCGCAGCCCCATGCAGCCGTTCCTAAGTAACCTCAACCTCATTCACAGCCAGCTACTCACACAATGGGAGAGACGTACATGAAGACATCTGTATATATATATATATCATATATGATTAAATTCCAGATAAAGGACAGCCAGTTGCCATCACAATTAGTTGATTCCTTAAATTATTTAGTATGTCCACTAAATATATAGAGTTTCCCAGAGTTGAGCACTTCTTTATTGGTGATCATCTTCCGAGTTTTGTGCGCACTTTGCTGCCTCCGACGTCACTGTACTCTCAGTTGCCTTGTCACACAATTTCATTTGTTGTTATGCACTCAAGGGGTCATCGTCGACGCTGCATGATTACGCGGGTCTGCTCGGTCCTTGTCCCGCGCTCTTATATAGTTTCCCCACTGATTTCCCCTCGCTGGCATTGGCTCCGCCCGTATGGGCCGCTGTCGTATTTGTTACTTATTTTTGTTATGCCCAGCGGTGCCTTCCAAAGAGAACAGCGCACATCCTTCGCAGGGTCGAGCCATCTGTGTGCGAGCTCGTGTGTGTGAGTGCGTCGCCTAATCCGACATGGCTGCATATCGAGGTTAGAACTTGACAATAGTTCAACTCGACTTGCTGCACACTCCCACGTCTGTATTGTCCTCAGCCGCCTTCAGCCCAGGCTCAGCTCGGCGGTTACGTATACGCCGCGTTAACTTGTTGTCGTTGTCATCGTCGCAGCAGCCGGCTGCTCGCTGCAGCTTTGCCAACCAATATGCAAGACAGCTCTCGACCAGCCCCGCCCATGGCTGTACAGCGCGCAGATCGTGACCCAAATTATTTACACAAAGTACAGCCAGCGCGTGTGTGGCAAGTGTCTGCTGCATGCGCTCGCAAGTGTGTCTTCAAGTTGCGTGACGGCCTCCCCCACAGCCCTGCTGCTCCCCTCACACCTCACCGCTCTGCACAAATCGGCATTTGGCTGCGCGCAGATTTTCGAGGTTAATGCGTGCAAAAGTTTGAAATTAGTAAATTTCCTCTCTCGCAATCTACTCGCAGGCCCCGCTCCCACGCACACTTCACACACCATTTCCCGGAGTCTGGCCCCGGCTGGTTATAAGTGCATCTAATTTATTTGTATTTTGTGTTTGTGTTACAGTGCGTATACGTGATGCTTGCTGTTTGCCACCGGCTCTGCTCACCCAACAACATGAACGACTACAACAACAACAAGACATTGTAGGCGACTCTGGCACTCGTTTAAATTAAAGTTTTTGACCCAAATTTATGTTAGAAGTTGATATTTTCTTTAGCATTAGTTCTTCTGCTCTGCGTATCCTTTGCTCCTTCCGCTCCGTCTTTTGTGCCCGCCCAGCTGCCCCGTGCAATATTCTAAAAAGCAACATACGTGACAGTATTTTGTAATTTTGCGTGCCAGCGACAAAATGAGTTCATTCCGAGTTGCGTCTAAGGAAATGCACTTCTTGCTCCCCCCAAACAAACCAGTCCAGCCCCGTCCCGCCCCTGGCCCACCCGCCGGGAGACTTATGAAGAAGCTGAAAGTCTTTGTGTGCGACTTTAGTTGCAGTAATGGCAAAAGTAAATTCTCAAAAATGTGCTCATGTTTCTGGCAGTCTGTGTGTGACCACGTGCTGCTCTTGTTTTCAATTAAATTGGGTTTAGAATGAGAATTTGGCGCCCCCACCCCCGGAGCACTAGAACGCTAAAAGCTTTGTTGCATTTGCTTATTTATTTAAATATTGCGCAAGGGCAGCCAAACAAATGCAACGAAATTGTGAAACATGTTCTTAGGAGACGGCATGAGATCAAGATATTTCAGCTAAACTGTGAAGCCATGAGAAGGACCGAGAAATTGGGAATCACTTCCAATGCTAAAGCTATTTCTGGACAGATATTTAAGTTGAATTAAGCCAACTTTCCATTGTGAATCACAGAAATTCTATATTTGGAAGCAGCTGTCAGAGGTCTATGCTTAGCCCAGCCGAGTATTGGCCAACAGAACAAAGCCTTGCTCAATTTTGACTCAGATATTGAGTTGACATTTAATATTAGGTTAACTGCTCTATTGGCCCATTGCAGAACACTTCAAAAGTCTGAAAGCCAAAGGCTATATATGGCTACTGTTCATTTGATTAGACGCAAATTGCTGCGCCATCCAGGGCCATATAGAAAATGTGCTAAGTGTGCAGAAAATGATGCTAAGAAGCTGCTCCATAAACTTAGAGCGGGGAAAGATGTGTTCAACTACTTAAATATTGATTGGCATGAAGATGGCCAGCTCCGCTTTTGTGCAGCTGTAATTAGATTTCGCTTTCTGTTTCAACAGATTGTAAGTAGCACATTTAAGAGTAACAGTATCTTATCTGGGCGCTTAATTAAACAGCTAGCGGGGCGTTGCGGCGGGCGGTGGCTGGACGTCGAAGCAGTCCGGCGGATTGTTCAAAATGAGTTAGTCAAACAAGGCGCAAGGCCACGCCGGCGGCAGCATTGCAAATAGAAGCACAAGCATAAGTAAAAATGAAAAAAAAAAAAAAAATATATATATATATATAGTAACATAATCATAATAATTATGTTCACAATACATAAAAACTGTTCCCATAGCAACGTGCTAGCTCAGCTGAATCAACGCGTCATGTTGCTAACGCGCCCGACTACCCGAATCCAGAATCATCTAGAAAGAACCATTGCATCAACGCGTCATGTTGCTAACGCGCCCGACCACCCGAATCCAGAATCGACTAGAAAGAATCGTTGCATCAACGCGTCATGTTGCTGCTGCGTAGTTTCAACAGCATATAAATAAGCCTGGGATAAAAATGTTCTTTAGTCTTAAGTTGTTTGTGAATAAAGCAAGTTGTCAAGAAAAATACAAATCGTGACTTCGTCTTTAATAAATCACATCAACGTTACCATTAGCTTTTGGCGTGGTATTAGTTCGACTCAAATTTACTTATATTCAATTGGCGCAGCCGGTAGGATAGCAATAAAGAGCATCTTGATGCAATAACTAAGTTATTAATTCTTATGCCTGGTTACTGCTATCCGCTAAACAACTGACGCAAAGGCAACCCACGCGACGGTCAATATCGCGTCAAGTTTTTAAAAAATAAAAACCTCGACAGTGACGTGTACACCAAATTTCGCATATTGCCAAAGCCACAGATTGTGCAAATAAAACTTGAAATTAATTCAAGAAGACGCGATAGAATTCGAAGAGACTATAATTCCAGAAACTTCTGGTTATCTCACAAAATTCGAAAGAGCTATCTGTGCAAACCAAACAATCAAAACTATAGAAAATTAAGTATTGATAATAATAAATTCAAAAAAGATAAAAACTGAACTAAAAATTATGTGAATATAAAAACTGAACAAAAAATTAAGTGAATATTAATAAATTTAAAAAGAAAAAGAAAAAACTGAACAAAAAATTATGTGAATATAAAAACTGAACAAAAAATTAAGTGAATATTAATAATAATAAATTCAAAAAGAAAAACTGAACTTAAAATTAAGTGAATATAAAAACTGAACTAAAAATTAAGTGAATATTAATAATAATAAATTCAAAAAAGAAAAAGAAAAACTGAACTTAAAATTAAGTGAATATAAAAACTGAACTAAAAATTAAGTGAATATTAATAATAATAAATTCAAAAAGAAAAAGAAAAACTGAACTTAAAATTAAGTGAATATAAAAACTGAACAAAAATTTAAGAGAATATTAATAATAATAAATTCAAAAAGAAAAAGAAAAAACTGAACTTAAAATTAAAAAAAAAAAAAAAAAAAAAAAACTATAATAATATATTAAACAAACAAAATGGAAGGAAACGCAACAACACCCCTATCTGACACAAGTATGACGCAAGTAATCAATCAACTAAAAATTGTTGAAAAATTCACTGGAAACAAGAACCATTTATACACGTTCATCAAACGGATCGATTACATATTGTCCCTCTACACCACCAATGATGCGAGGCAGAGGTTAATACTTTTTGGACTTGTCGAAAGCTGCATCAGCAGTGAAGTTATGCTATCTCTTGGCATAAACAATCTCACAACATGGTCGGACCTTCGCAAGCAACTCATATTAAACTACAAGACACAAACCAAAAATCATGTCTTGTTAGAAGAATTCAGGAGTACCCCATTTAAGGGAAATGTACGAGCTTTCTTAGAAGAAGCAGAACACCGTAGGCAGACATTAATGAGTAAGCTAGAATTAGAAAATAATCTAGATGAAAAAACATTGTATGCACGACTAATTAAAACTAGTATTGACGACTTAATCCAAAAACTACCTACAAATATTTGTATTCGAATTATAAATTGCGAAATTCCCGATTTAAGATCTTTAATCAACATATTACAAGAAAAAAATCTTTATGATGAACCCAGTCTAAATTCAAATCAAATCAAAGCAAAACAAGATAAAAATTTTAAGCCGTCATACCCAAATCCTTATACTCAAAGATTTCCCACATTCCTTCAACCAAACCATCCTTATGTCCCATATCGACCTTATTCTCAACAACCATATCTTCCATCAATACCAACACCAACACCTAATTATACTAACAATAACATTTTTCCACCTAATCATTATTCACCTCGACCAATGCAACAAACACCTAATTATCCACCTAATCATTATTCACATCGACCAATGCAACCAACACCTAACACGGTCAGACCATTATACCCTATACAAAGATCAATTCTAAGAGCGAGCCAATTTGACAATAATCGTTTTGGACAACATGCACAAGTAACTCCACAACAAGCCCCTTTCAATACCCAACCAACAAAACGTGTTAGACCTGCAGAAAGTAGACAAAGCAAAATGAGCATAGACGAAGAAACTAGAAATCAAGAAGAAATTAACTATCACAATTATATGAAACAAGAATATTATAATCAAGTAGCTCCTTATTCTGAACACTATCCTCAATATTACCAAGAACAAAGTTACCCACAAAGCTCAAATGACACATACATACAAACAGCCACAGCCGAACATGAGACAGAACAATTAAATGAAATAGAAATCGAGAAAGCCGAAAATTTTTCAGCTGCCAGCCTCGGAAACCAACAATACATAACTATCACTTATAAGGGCAAAAATTTAAAATGTTTAATAGACACAGGATCTACTGTTAATATGATGACATATAATATTTTTAATTTACCAATTCATAATACCGATTGTCTTATTCACACCAGTAATGGACCTTTAACAATCACACAAAAAGTAAATGTCCTTTCCAACAACTTGTTCAAGAGTAATAATGAATTCTTTCTACATCAGTTTTCAGCAGATTACGATTTATTAATTGGTAGAAAACTGCTTTCAGAAGCTCAAGCCGTTATAGATTATAAATCACAAACTGTAATTTTATACAATAGAAAGTATAACTTAGTCAACAATATTACGATCACAAACCAAAATCATTTCTTAGCCAATCCTGAAACACAACATAGCGCTGACGAAGACAGTAGTAATTTAATTTGCATTACAGAGAAACCAATAAACACATTCAAAAGACAAATTATATTTTCTAAAGGCATTCCAAATATTAAAAAACAGAATTACTTCAAAAAATTAATAATTCACATTACATATGATAGCATGACTAAAGACAAAGCCGAAAAATATTTAATTGACTATTTTTGTACAAAGACTAGTGTAATGTTTATAGACAGTGATGCAGATTTCGAGATCATTCAAAACGCACACAAAGAAATTATCAACACTAACCATACTAAAATTCTACGAAGTCTCATTCATTTAAAAAATATAAACTCGTATGCTGAATTTAAAGAACTTATCTTGAAGAATCATGAAAAACTCTTACACCCCGGAATTCAAAAAACAAATAAACTCTTTTGCGAAACTTACTATTTCCCTAACAGCCAATTACTAACACAAAACATAATAAATGAATGTAACATTTGTAACTTAGCAAAAACCGAACACAGAAATACAAATATGCCGATGAAAATTACCCCCAGGCCCGAACATTGTCGCGATAAATTTGTAATAGACATTTATTCATCCGAAGACAAACACTATCTTAGTTGCATAGACATTTATTCAAAATTCGCTACTCTTGAAAACATTAAAACAAAAGATTGGATAGAATGCAAGAACGCATTAATGCGTATATTTAATCAGTTAGGAAAGCCAATATTATTAAAAGCTGACCGAGATGGCGCATTTTCCAGCTTAGCACTCAAGAAATGGCTTGAAAATGAAGGAGTAGAAATACAACTAAATACTACAAAAACAGGAATAGCAGACATCGAACGACTACACAAAACAATAAACGAAAAAATTAGAATAATCAATACTTTAAATGACGAAGAAAATAAACTCAGTAAAATAGAAACCATTCTTTACATTTACAATCACAAAACAAAACATGACACAACTGGACAAACTCCTGCACACATATTCTTATATGGTGGACAACCAAAGTTAGACACTCAAGAAAAAAAGAAAAAGTTATAAATAAAATCAACAGTGACCGACAAGAATACGAAGTCGATACCAGATATCGAAAAGGACCATTACAAAAAGGAAAATTAGAAAATCCCTTTAAAGCCAATAAAAACGTTGAAAAAATAAATCCAGATCATTACCAAATTACTGACAGAAACAGAGTTACACGTTACTATAAAACACAGTTTAAAAAAAATTAAAGAAAATTAACCAAATTCAAAACCCACAGGTTTCTACTTCATAAGCATACTTCAATCAAACCTTCTACTTGAATTTATATCCCAATTGATTTTCAATCCACTAACACAATCAAAATTATCCCATATCCCGATCACAACTCAACCTGATTACATTACATTTCTATTATGAAAAAGATACAAAGAAATAATAAAATATATTACTTGAAACATAAATTAAAAAACAAAATTGCAAAAAAAAAAAAAAAAAAAAAAAAAAAAAAAAAAAAATAATAATAATAATGTTAATCTTAAATTATAAGCAATAACTATTTTTAACCAGAAGTCGATCTTACACCATTGTATTTCCCAATAGAAATTATTAAAATCAAACTTATAAAGCATAATAATATTGTAAAATTTTATCACAAACTATTATCCTCACATATACAATCATTATAATCACAATAGTCATATTCATAGTTGTAATCTTATACTTTACTTATCTTGTGACCCCATAATATTAAGAAAAACATACAGTTATCGAGATGACACGATCAAATATAATTCTTCTGTGTCACCTTGACTCGCAGGCTCGCCTCTTGAGGAGAGGGAAGTAACATAATCATAATAATTATGTTCACAATACATAAAAACTGTTCCCATAGCAACGTGCTAGCTCAGCTGAATCAACGCGTCATGTTGCTAACGCGCCCGACTACCCGAATCCAGAATCATCTAGAAAGAACCATTGCATCAACGCGTCATGTTGCTAACGCGCCCGACCACCCGAATCCAGAATCGACTAGAAAGAATCGTTGCATCAACGCGTCATGTTGCTGCTGCGTAGTTTCAACAGCATATAAATAAGCCTGGGATAAAAATGTTCTTTAGTCTTAAGTTGTTTGTGAATAAAGCAAGTTGTCAAGAAAAATACAAATCGTGACTTCGTCTTTAATAAATCACATCAACGTTACCATTAGCTTTTGGCGTGGTATTAGTTCGACTCAAATTTACTTATATTCAATTATATATATATATATAAATTCAGAGAAGAAATTGGTACACTGACCAGTGGCTGCCCTAAAAAGCAGAAAATAATCATAAATAAAATAATATGGACTTACATTAATTTCTTGTGAGTACTGCAAGGCCAACACGTTCAAAGATCAAAGACATCATTATATACTCAATGGTCAGATAATACCTTTAACTAAATATGTAAACTTAGCAGCTGATCTGGCATATTCAATTGTCTGCCGATCTTAAGCCATACATAGCTGACATGCTTACTTCACTCAAGCTTATGCACCATTCGTAATATCTGTTAGCCTTTAGGGTATAGAACAAGAAAAATGCCGGGCAATGTGGCGCAAGCGGGAACGGGGCCGTGAATGGGGACTTGGGGAGCACTGGACTATGCGCAGAGCCTGGGCGTGCTCATAAATATGTATGTATATGCGCGTATGTGTGCGTGTGAGCGTGTGTGTGTGTATGTGTGTGTGTGTGTTAGAGTGGACAACTATGTGCGCTGCGTGTTGGTAGCTGGCCAGCGCCGCGTGCTAATTATGATGAAAGATTTCTGCATCTTTTAGCGTTAATCCATTTGGAAAATTAGAAATGAAAATTTAATGAGATTTCCACCAACTTTTCCCGACATTTGCGTATATTTTCCACACTTTAGTTTTTTTTTGCCTCGCTCACATCGCATGGCAATTAGCGAGCTCCCTTTAAGGCGTCCAAAGCAGAAACTAATAATTGAATGGAAGCCGTGAGCTGAAAGAGACTGCCGGAGTGAGGCAGTCTGGGAAAAGTTGAAAACTATTGACAGAAGCTATTGATGTTGCCAGCTGACCGAAGTTATCGAGCATCGTGAGTACAAAGTTCCCATTGGCAACGTGTCACTGCGTATCTCAATCTCGCCCGCTCCTGCTCTGCTCCTCTGTCAGACGAGGGTTGCCAAACGTTAGGAATGTCATCAGTCATTCATTACGTTTTATGAAGTAAAAGTGCTTCTAAAACGAACATTAATTTCCAGCCAACAGCCAGCAATTAACGCGACTCTGCCCAGCCAACCATCAGCAGAAACGTCTCCTCGGAGCTCGCAGTTGTGCTTTATAACACGTTTTTAATTACCCGTTTCGCAGCGTTTGGGGCCAACAATATGGCAGTCCGGCAATACGGCAATGAGCGAGTGCAACTTGAAAACAATTAAAAATGTCGTAATTGTCGCATTAATGTTTTTCTGATAACATTTTTGCACTTGGCACGCGGCCAGAGCCCGAGACAGCGCCGTAATTGCTGAGCACGCAACACAATAGGACTTACCAAAAAGAATGTCAATAAAAAATTAATTAAAGAAACTGAAAATGATATTTTTATAGACGGTCCTCGTGCCCAGTCCTATCTGCCGCGTTCTATCTATGCAAAACTAATAAAAAAACACAAAAATGAGTAAAAATTGCGCTCTCCAAAGTTTTTCCTTTTCTATTTATCGTCAAACCATGTTTCGTGGTCATAAAACATGGCCGGGCCTGTGCTTAATGGGCAGCCCATTGGCCACCGTAGGGCAGCCTTGAATCGTTAAACGCACTTGTTACCCCGAACGGAAGGAAGTCGCTATGGGTATCTGGCTATGTGGCTGTATCTATGGGGCTGTCTCCGTGGCTGCTCTGTCATCCAACGCGCTAAATCATGCCAAATAGTTTCGAAACGTATGCAAATAAGTGCGTAGAATATTATTAAAAATATTATTTATTTTGCAATACTCAAAACAAGAAACAAATCTAATGCCGCTTCAGATTATTCATCTTGTTTAAAGTGGCAAGGGGTCTTCATTGTTGCACTATTCGCAGAGTTTCCCCTTAATTAAATATTGCGCAATTTAACCTTATTTCCCTGTCTTTATCAGCAACAAAAAGAAGCGCAAAAGGCTTCTCCCTGCGACGATTTCCCTCGGCCATGTACAAAGATACATATTTCAATCTTAATGAAAATGGCTGCAGCTCAGAGTTGGCTTCAATAAACAACATTTTCTTACCGCCGGTGCTGCTGTTAATGTAATTACCACAGCATTTTTCTTCTGCTTACAATGCACACACACAGATACACTCACGCACCACACGCATACATATACATATCCTGTGCACTGACATCTTCTGTAAGGACGAGCCGTTACTGACAGACGCGCCGGCAGAAAACTCCTTCAATTGCCGCAATGGACTTATCAGCCAATGGCCGTTGCTCTTCTGCCTCACTATCCTTCTCTCTCTCTATCTCTCACTCTCTCTCCCTCTCTTTTTCTGTATGTTGGTGCCATATTAAGCATGTGCGTGCCTCGACGTATACTCATTAAAATTGACCAGCCATTATTACAGGAACGTGCCTTTCTTAGCCGAGTAATTTATTCGACTCCTTTGATGCGCGAGACGCGGAGGTGTGACTTCTACTGCGGGGACGTTACTTCCAGCAGCCACTGTGCTTTAATAGGTCCACTCCATTATAACGCTGATAACAGTTTATTTATTTAACATTTACAGCATATGTATATAATATGAGCATGTTTTATTTGAAGAGAAAACGTGGCAGCCAACGCATAGTATTAGTTTTATTATTAATTTGGGTATTTAAGTTAGGCGATCCCCAAAGTATGAGGAGGCTTATTGTTTGAATTGACATATCTGCATTCTATGCCATTGAAATTTTATAAATCATGTGCAGATTTACTTTCTTTTTTCCGCCCTAACATATATCTTTTATTTCGGCACACACACAGTCAGGCACGTATGCTGTGTGGCTGTTCGTTTATGGTACAGGCGAAAAGCCACAAAACACATTCATCAAATCCGCAAAGTCATTCATCATGGGTAATATATTTGACATTGTCAGTGATGGATAAATACTACGTACTGCCATACGGAGAGTGGCCCACAGGGCCAGCCGAAAGCGAATGGCAGCAAAAACAAACTACAACTACGGGATAAGATATTCCGCAACATGAGCTGCGCCGGAAGCATATCATCTGCACGAATTTTGCGTTTCGTTGCATGAGAATTGCCTTTAAATTGTTTTTTTTTTTTTTTTTCCTGGCTCTCTCTGCCCGCATTTACGAAAATCCAGGGACACAGGTGATTCGAACTGTGCGAAATCGGAGCTGCCCTGGTTCAATATATATGCATATGCTGTCGCATAAAATTATGGGATTTGGAGTTGACGTGATGAAAATATGCCCATGGTTGGAAATTTATTTTAAATGAATATTCAATTGAAATGAAAATGTCTAAATATATTTGATATTGTTATAGTTATAGCACTAAAAACTTGATTAGAACTGCCGCTCTACGTAGGCAGGTTTACTTTTTAAGCAAATATTGAAAATCCTCTCCCATTCACGAGTACACAGCAAATGCGCATAAATGAATATGAATTAGAATTGCTCTCGCTGGCTAGTTAGTGAGCTCTCTGCTTATCTGAATGGCTAAATAGTTTTTCGTTGTGGGAAAATTGTTATTAATGGGCGACGCCTCCTATAAAGTGACCAATTTCGGGCGCTCTTCCCCTCCCCCCACGCGAGTTTCATTCTTATTTCAATTTCCGGCAGTTTTCGCGCGCAACGCGTTAAGTTGTCATTTGGTGACGGGCAAAGAGCGCCAAATAGAAATGTGGACTGAAATGGGCGAAAAACTTTTGAAATAACTTCAAATGCGCGTGCAGAAAAAAACTGACTGGAGGATGGGAAATAAAGCGAGAGTGATAGAGAGAGAGAGAGAGAGAGAGAGAGAGAGAGAGACAGAGAGAGAGAGAGGGAGAGAGAGAGAGAGGGAGAGAGAGCGACATAAAGAAAATTGTGGAAAGTGCTACTGCGTCTAAGAACAGGCAAACGGTTTTTGCGCTTTTAGAAGGCAACTAAGCGCGAAAAGTTTCGCTTTTCGGCTGGCAAGGACAACAACAAGCCGAATAAGGACGAAAGATGGTGCTCTAAATAAAATAAATTCGATTCGCATTTGCAGAGCTGCGAACTTAGTAGGCCACGGCAGGATGGGGGCGTCGTCTTGTCCAGAGGCCTCTGCTCCACCAGCCCATTCATCGCGCTTTTTCTGAACAATTTCAGTTTCTCTTTTTTGTGGCTCGGTGTCTGTGTGTGTGTGTATGTGTGTGTGTGTTTGGGTGCCATGAAGACGCACTGCCACATTAATTTCACTTCTTATAAATCTCGTAAGATGTTCCATTTTTGTTTTTCTACTGCCTGCGACCGAATTTGCCTGCACATAAATTACTTGATATTAAAGCCAAGCCGCAGTCGCTTTAAAGTGCTGCTGCACGTCCATACATCATCTCTTATCGGCACAATTAGGAAAATGCTTCGGCTCGTTTTCAATTTGTGTCAATATTTTAATCGCTCGCGATTAATTTCGTTTATTAGCCTCATTTTTCAATATGCTCAATTTGTTTGCCCCAAAAATATTGACTGAAGCGTAATTTGGGCAATATTTTCCAATTACATTAGGATTATGTTTGCGCAGGTTACTCGCAGCGCGAGGTCTATCCGGATTACGTGGTTAATTTGAAAGTACACATTGGGCCATGTTCCTTGGGAGAGCTTGCTTTTAGAGCTATAGTAGATTGATTTAGATTCCACGAACAAGTTTCATTACTGGGTCTGACATCACCTTTATATTGTAACATCCTTTGAGCAGGAAGATTGCGTTATCCAGCTAATAGATTGCCAAAACTTTCGTACCTTTAGTCACACGCTCTTAATAAGCTTTGCTTCACGCAAAAAGTAAAAGGTTGCATTCCGCTTATGGTGAGTGAAATTAAAAAGTATATTCAGCTAATGCATAAATTGGGCGATGGCCATAAAAATAATGGTAAATAAAATGCGCCAAAACGTAATGAAAACAAACAAAACTATAAATTCGAACCAACCCATAAAACTTTATTGGCAAAACATTTAGTGTGCACATAAACATGAAAGTTTTATTCTTTTTGTTTCTGTTTTTGTTTTTGTTTTGTTTCTGTGGCTCCGTTGTATATAAACAGCACAGAGTAAATACAGATATCTATTTAATCATGCTAAAAGCCAAACTAGTCCACTTGCTCAGCGGAAAACTACAACATTTTCGCTTATCTAGTACCTTTGATTTCAATAAAATATTAATTAAAGAGTCTGTTTTTATTGAATTTGTCAAAAGTATTGATCAGAAATAAATGTTGATTTATTTCGGCTAAATTTGTTAAATATTTTTTGTGGTCTGCAAAAAATCTTAGCGCTTTAGCTCCAGGCTGCATTGTAGTTCGCATATTGTGTGCTCTGCAGGACTGAAATTCCTGATTGAAATGCCAGCAAAAAGCATATTTTCCTGCAATAATAAATAAAAATTGAATATACTAAAATAGGGAATGTTTGCTAATAAAATAATTCAAGAAATTCAAGCTGGAACGCACAAAACAAAGAGAAGAAAAAGCAGAGACAGCTCGAAGACTAAATACCCTTTCAATAGAGACATTAGTATCCATACTCATCTCATGGAAAGCTCTCATTTCGATCAAGATATTTAACACAATAAAATTCTGGAAAATTGTTTATTAAGTGTGTGCAGATCCACGATGTGGCCAGATATGCACAGAAAGACAAACGCACTCCTGCGACAACATATACCCAATGGGGTGGGAGATATCTTTATTTACAAGAGCATAAAATGGAGACTGTAAAGATAAATTGAAGTAAAATGAAATCTAATGTGAAGCGGTCTCAGATTTCATATTCGAAATTGCTCTCTGATGAAAATACAAATTAAAAATAACTTACTTTATTAAGAAAACACAATTAATGAATATTTCTTGAGTGAAAATCTGTTAAAGTCGTTTGTTTCTTATTTCTTATGAACCATTATTATGCCTCAATTAAATCCCAATTAAAGAAGCCGAATGTCCCACAGGTACGCCTAATTTAGTCAAGCAGTAATTGCCAAGTAAACTTGCAGCTGCCCAGCTTAACTCTTGGCAAACTGTCATATTGATTTTCGTCTTGTTTCTCGTGTTGTCTTTCAAATTTACATGTGTCCTGTGTGAGGACCCAAAAAGGGGCCCCGAAAAACGGACAGAGGATGGGCACTACCTCAACAATTAAGCTAAAACGATTCTCTGTGGTTTACGTTGACCGTAATTATAAGTTAAGCTGCTATTAATTATGGCGCCTAATAGAGCTCTGAAAGAGGGCGGGTCTGCTTGGTGCCAGCCCCGAAAACTCACATATGTCGCCTCCCCACGCACACAAAGAGGTACATGCGGAGGGTGGGGGAGGGAGTTGCTGACATCAGCAGTATTTATCCATAGGCTAATCTGTCGGGCAAGCCGGGCGAGTCGCTACCGCCCGCAGCCAGCCATCGTCTCGACCCAAATGAAATCCAAATTAATTTGCCAATAGCGAAAGTTTTGTATCAAATTTGCATGTCAGCCACACACACGCACACACACACACGCGATTAGCTGTTGTTGCTAATTAGCAATAAATTTAGATATTTGCTGCAATTGTAAATACCTGCGAATATGAAATGTGGCTGCCGATGCCGTGCACTTGATACGATATTGAATCAATATTGAGGTTAATCAGCTGGTAATCCCTTGGCACAGGTGGAATCGCTAGCAATTTGAAAAGTACTCAAGCGTAGAGCACTGAATTTACCCAGCTTCCTCTGAACATAGCTCAAGTTAAAGTCGCGTAAATCAATTTGAAATGAAATGCACACTTCATGTACTTGGCTCGTCTGTTATTTATTTCGAGGAAATCTGCTCGTACCCCGGCCCTCGGCGCTACGTACAATGTAGCTGCGCTGTTCTACATAAATTTTCCGTGAAAATCTGCATAAAATCAACGCTAACAAGCTCCGTCCACGAAAGCCAGACAAACATCCTTGGCAGCGCTTCCTCCTGGACGAGCTACGTCTTGCAGGCGGAGTGGGCCGCATATCAGTTACAAGTCTGTACAATGCCCCCTGCTGCAATCACGCTCAACTGATGTTGTTGCTGTAGCCAGCAAATTGACTAAAAGCAAGTTTGACTAAGCAATACAGAAGAATTAAATGAAGAGAGCTTACAACAGCTCGAGCTCAATGTGTGCTAAGCTCTGCTAAAGTATAACTTGTGCAGAGAGAGAGGGAGGGGAGCAAGTTTATTAAATCAGAAATCGTGCATGAATATACTATAACTCATATTTAACCTCTTGTCAAGCAGCTGTTAAAATGTCTGGCTGGAGTACAGGAGTAATTGAATGCATTTTAAGTGTCGGCCAAAGTCTGTCAGGCAAGCTAAGTGTGCGTTAAATTAAAATCAGAAATTAATCCTATTACACTCGTACATTTCTAAGTAGAGCTCAGTTAATGCATCACTTGCCTTGACCCCAAACTGTAATAGTTGCTGCAACAGTTTGAGAAACTTCAGTGAGCCGGTCAAGCGTAACTGATACTCAATTTGGCGCTTCACTTTCACCCTGGCAATCAAATTGGTTGAAGTCTGTGCGGCTGTACGGCAAATGGCGCATGTTTAGACGTGGGGAGGCGCAGCAAACACTAATTGCCAATCAAGCTGACCTGTTAGGCAGGTGGGTTTGCAGCCCAACTCTAGGCGGGGCCGTGGCAATGGGACTATGAACTGTTGACACGGAAACTAACTTAACTTTAGTTTGAGGCAAATGTAAAGCAGAAAGTTTTCAGCCAAGTTTACGACTGGATGCAGCAGTCGTAAACTTGGCGCAGGCAGACGAATGCGGACAGCCCCTACACATGCACATCAACGTCCATATATATAGAGTGTATGTATAATATAAGAAGCAACTAGACTGTAGCCACACGCTTCAGCTGCAACGCTCCGTGGATAACAAACGACTTTATGTTTATGTAAATGACGAGAAATACATCGGCATCCGGAGTGCAAAATATGATCAACGCACGTTAAGGGCCCCATTTCAGGCGCATAAACTTTAAATTGTCCGACTCAAATGTAACAGCCCTGCAAAGCATCTATTTCTATACAAATAAACATTTGTACATAAAAACTCCATTACACAAAATCTAAATGTCATGAGTATTTTCAGTACTTCGGACTCCGTTTCGATTTTGTCGATTTTGCAAAGCACATGGAAGGCACGACTATCTGAGAAACTAAAAACCTTGCTATGCATATATGTATGTATATATATATATAAAAAAAAAAAAAAAAAAGGTCTAAAACTTGCTCTTCCACAAATAGCTGAAGATTTTATTAAATTTAATGGCTGCATACTTTCGTTATCTTCTTTTCATATTATCGTGAGCGTCTCGGCAATTCCCTTTACAAAGAGATGAGGGATTTTAGCATCTTCAGCTAAATCAGGCCAGTGGTGATTATAAAAAATGCAACTGGATTAGGGGGAGAGAATTGGGAGTTAATCACTAGATCTAATATCAAATTGCTGTAATTTCTTACCATGGGCACTTCTGGGCAAATGAAACATCGATATGATGCTGAAATGTGTGACGGTCTCGACTACGTATGTGTGCACACACCATCGATCATAACTTTCCTTCTTTCTATTAGGTCCTAGCCCGGGCATTTTGATGCTGCTCTTCAGTGAGATTAATCTGTTGGATGTATATATGTACATACATATATAGGCATCATTGAAGAACTATGAATAAAAATGAAGTTAAATACCTGGTAAACGCGCATAAGTTGGGAAAACTCTTCAGCTGCCGTACTCGGATTGAAAACCATGCGAGCTTTCAATCGACTTATCGGTATCGATAGCATGTGATATAGTGTGTGACTGTCTGCAGCAAAGAAACAGAGAAAATGAAACACATTTAATATTATAATTAAATCTTCTACAAATTTGCAATTATTAAATTGCCAAGCTTGGAATCTAATCATAAATTTCTGATTCAAGCTTATTGTTAATTATTTATATATATATATATATACATATATACATATATATATATATATATATATATATATTGTATATATATATATATATATATATATATATATATATATATATATATATATATATATATATATATATATAGTATATTTATATACATATATATCACTTACGCATAACCATGAAACTTTATTATACCCTGAGCCCATTGAAAATGGGAAATCAGGGTATAATGTTTTTGTGAAAATGTATGTAACAGGCAGAAGGAGACGTCGCAGACCATACAAAGTATATATATTCTTGATCAGCTCGATGAGCTGAGTTGAAATAGCCCTGTCCGTCTGTCCGTCCGTCCGTCCGTCCGTCCGTCCGTCCGTCCGTCCGTCCGTCCGTCCGTCCGTCCGTCCGTCCGTCCGTCTGTGTGAACGCAGCGATCTCGTAAACCACAGAAGCTAGAGAGTTGAAATTTGACACATATACTCCTGAATACCATACGCTATACGAGTTTTTTTCAAAATTTCGATAACTCTTCCCGTTCTCTTTTTATCGATAAATTTCGATAACTTTTCGTCTCTTTTACGTACCGTAAGAGCTAAAGACATGAAATTTACTGTGTAGATGCCTGTTGTGAATGCAGACATTTTGTAATTTTTGGATTTTGGATGCCACGCCCCCTTCGCCCTAAATTTGCAAAAAACGCATTTCAAATACTAGAGACTTGTGCTTCGGCACATACACACATATGAATAACATAATCATGCCCTGAAAGTTTGAATCAAAAAGTCCTTCTAGAAAAAAAGTTATTAAACATTTAATTTCCCATAGCGTAGGCGTCTTGCAGCCCAAGCGCTGTCGCAACGTCAACTGCGCAGTTGGCAGAACGTGTGCTTAAGCGTGCGTCTGTGTGTGTGTATGTGTTGCTGGCAACATATGTATATGTAAACTAAGCATAGAATATTTGAAGTATCGGCACTTCGCAGGGCTCAGGGTATCTCCTAGTCGAGCCGTCTCGACTAGAGCATTCTTACTTGTTATACCCTGAGCCCATTGAAAATGGGAAATCAGGGTATAATGTTTTTGTGAAAATGTATGTAACAGGCAGAAGGAGACGTCGCAGACCATACAAAGAATATATATTCTTGATCAGCTCGATGGGCTGAGTTGATATAGCCCTGTCCGTCTGTCCGTCCGTCCGTCTGTGTGAACGCAGCGATCTCGTAAACCACAGAAGCTAGAGAGATGAAATTTGACATGTATACTCCTGAATACCATACGCTATACGAGTTTTTTTCAAAAATTCGATAACTCTTCCTGTTCTCTTTTTATCAATAAATTTCGATAAATTTTCGTCTCATTTACGTACCGTAAGAGCTAGAGACCTGAAATTCACTATGTATATTCCTGTTGTGAATACAGACATTTTGTAATTTTTGGATTTTGGATGCCACGCCCCCTTCGCCCTAAATTAGCAAAAAACGCATTTCAAATACTAGAGACTTGTGCTTCGGCACATACACACATATGAATAACATAATCATGCCCTGAAAGTTTAAATCAAAAAGTTCTGCTAGAAAAAAAAGTTATTAAACATTTAATTTCTACAACATAAGCCGGTTGCAGCCCAACCGCAGTCGCTACGTCAACTGCGCAGTTGGCAGAGCGTGTGCTTGTGTGTGTGTCTGTGTTGCTTGCAATATATGTATATGTATGTAAACTAAGCATACAATATTTGAAGTATCGGCACTTCGCAGGGCTCAGGGTATCTCCTAGTCGAGCCGTCTCGACTAGAGCATTCTTACTTGTTTGATTTTAATGAAGAGCCTAGGCAGAGAGGCACGCCCAAATAATTATTAGAGCTTCCACCTGTGTCACACACAATTGCAGTTCAATTCAATCAATAATATATATTTACAAACTTCCACTCACCCTTAAATTATTTCTCTCTTTTGGCAGTAATTGAACCCATACAATTAGGAAAATTATAGTAGGATTTATATTCACTTTGATTGACAGATGAAAATGGCATTTGTTAAGCTGAAAACTCGCCCAGTCAATATATTTTCTAACGCTTAGTTAATGTAAATGTCGTGCCCTGAACTCGTTATTAAGTACTCAAATATTGTGTTCTATTCCATAACGCGGACATTAGCTTAAGCTCATTTTATTCCGAACGTGTACACAATCGAATTTTCGAGACTCAGTGTTGTTCGCACGTTGCATTCTGGGCGTTTAAATAGATGATTGACCCTGTAATAAAACGAGAATGGCTTTTCATTGCTTGGCGTAGTTCGAATTGAGGACTCTGCAATAGATTACCATGGCCCGACTGGCACTATCGATGAGTTGTCTGTGTCTCGCCTCGTCGGACGCTGCCTGGGCTGAGCCTTTGCTGGTGAATCTACCCAATAGGCAGCTACGTGGAAGGAACAGAGGCGACTACTATAGCTACGAATCTATAGCTTATGCGGAGCTGCCTGTAGGAAATCTTCGCTTTGAGGCACCGCAGCACTACACACGTCTGTGGAGCGAGATATTCGATGACCACAAGCAAACCGAGTTCTGTTTGCAGTGGAGTCTCTTCTTTTATAATACGGTAATGGGCAAGGAGTACTGCTTAACTGTGAGTGCCAATAAGTCGAACAATGAGGGCCGGAGCTGCTTTCCCGTTATGGCCTACATTCACGGAGGTGTCACGGCCGCTGACGATTTCATCATGGTGAAGATCACATATCGGCAGGGACCTTTGGGCTTCTTCTTGAAGGATCAGCGCTTGGCTCTGCAGTGGATTAAGGGGAACATTGGCACTTTTGGCGGAGAGCCAGAGAATATATTCGTAATGGCTCACTCCGCAGGCGGCGCTTCAGTCCACTACCAAATATTGCATGGAGGACTCGAGGGTGTGGTTAATTTGGATTTTCAACGCAGGCTTACGCATATTTTGTTTAAGAACGCTTTTAAGAGAACTCTCGACTGGGGTCGTGCGCAGCGTAGGAGCCCTCTTTACTCCCGAACTGTTGCTCTTTTCGGTAAGGTGAGAGTCAGCAAATATAATTATGGCTAATTTCGAACTAAATTGAAACTGTACATAGGCACGGTGCATTGTGACGGCCTTTTCCTCATGGTGAACACACTGCTACATGGACACTGCGGGCGGAGACCGACAATGGTCTTCTCAGCTACCATACGTGTGAGTTTAAAGATATAGTTGGCAAGCTGGAGCAGGTTTATATAACGGCGAGGGTTGTGAGCTCCCTAGAGGGAGGCTGAGCTCTCAATGTTGACATTTGATGTTTAAATGCTTTTTTAATTTTATTGTTAATGCTTTTCAAATGAATAAATAATGAGGAGGTAGAGCTAGCTGGGTCTCGGTTAAGGGATACTTTGCAAGATCTGCTGGTGAAATAGGTTAGCTTTCAGGAAGCTCATCAGGACGACAGATTTAATGTGGCTGCTTAACATCTTCCTGCATAATCGAATAGAGCTCTCCAGTTCCTTAAGCGGATTTTCGTCAAGTACGTATTTGGGGCAGCAAGGAACATGCCAGATTTATTACGCATACGTTGGGCACTTTTTATGGCTCTGAAGTGTAAGCGAGAGTCTCAAAAGTGCAATTCCGAATAGTAGTATACGAAATACAAAAGAAACAATCTTCATAAAAACTCGTATAATATAAGCAATTACTTGGCTTGTAGGGTGAAGCACTTTACGATTTCTTACTTGTTGGCTGTAGCCGTGGCCACAGCTGAAGTTCGAAGCGGAGGCGGAAGCTGGACCAGCAGCTGGGCCTAGAGTTGGAGTTCAGGCTAAAGCCAATGCTGCGGTTACTCAATCAATATTGGATTTTTACCACAATCAGAGCCGGACAGACATATGAAGAATTTATTGTACATGCTGGGGGCTTGTTTGCGGGACAAAAGAGGAGGCAAACGGCAAAAATGGAGAAGAGCGAAAGAAAACAAATAGTCTGGATGTACAAATAAATTAAATTAAAACGTATACACACATAAATTATTTAGAGATAATGTAGTGGCCCAATCGCATGCCGAACGGCGAATGCCGACTGCCAAATGCCAAAGATCGAGAGACTGGCCAACTTCTCGGGAGCTACTAACAATAAGCAGACAGCCACAAGCCGCACATAAATGCAATAAAAGCAAATTCAATTGGCGGCCATAACGAAAACGAAAACGAAAATGAAAATGAAAATGAAAATAAACGAAATGGCAGAGCGCAGAGCATAGAACAGCAACAAGAAGTCAGCCGCAAACAAAGACAAATACGAGAAGCGCCTGCAAACGAATTTCGTATAAATCAAACCCCCAAAAAGGGGAGCTCGGACCAAGGCGAAACTAAAGCATTACCGACGGGGACACCAAAAATATAAGAAATATGCTTTGGCCTTTATTTGTGGGCGCCGCGCTGCCATTCTGTTTACTTTCTGCTACTTGAAGCTGCCTCACCTGGGCTGCTGAGCCGGCTGAGTACAAATTGGCCAAAAAGTGTTGACGTCATTAAATGCCAGCTAGTCAAGTTAAGCGAAAATTAACCCACCAAATATAAAATGCAAAATGCAAGATAAATAAATTGAAAGCAATCAAGCTGTAAAGTTTTTAAATTTATTGTGAACTGCTCTCGAGTCTCGTTATAGTGTATCTTTTGTGAAATCAATTTAAAAATACATATATATTTTGTAATATTTTCCTATGCATATTGCTTTTTGATGTTGACAAGAAGTAAGCTTAAAGAAAGTGCGCTCTGGTTAGACTTTGCAAATAGATGTGGGTAGATCAAATGATTTTTCCTTATCAATGAAGAAGAATTGCATAAATTTTTAAAATATTTGCAGCGATGTGTTAATGTTCTCTTATATGTATATTGATAACATCGATACATCGAGCTTTAAGCAACTGTATAGTGTTAAGAACAGTTATCAAAAGCCAACTCAGAACCAGCTGTTTTATGGTTCTGACTCTTCTTTCCGTAACGCTGCGATGAGACAGACGCCTCTGCGCTATAGCTAATAAGATAGTCAGAAAAGAGAAGAGATCGAGTAAATGGATTCGAAGTTTACAAATTGGTTAAAATATGCTCCGATATCAGTGCAGTGTATTAAAGCGTTTCAATTTGGCCCGTGTTAGCCCCCATATCTGGTCGCAGCTCGTAATTCGTGTTTATTTAGTGGAAATGACATATGTATGTATAAATACTTGAGGACAACTTTGCGAAGCGCTCAGGCTGAAATCTGTCGCAATTCCTTGATTTCCAGCACAACTTTTGTAGTATTTATTTTGTTGTTGTTGTTCTGGTCTTTATTTTTTGTTGCTCTGTTAGTTAGTTGACAGCCTGGGGCTGCGGTGAGCTGGTTTCCTGGTTGCTGGTTTCCTGGTCTGCCAGCATGTCCAACCAGAGACGAAGTACTTGCCAAGTTCATAAAATATTCAGCTGCACTTTGGCACACCAAGCAGAAGAGTGAAACTGGCGCTAAGAAGTTGCCGGCAATCATGTAACGAGTATTTGCCGAGCAGCACCTTGAGTCAAGTGCCGTCCGGCCACTTCCTGGCTGGCGCTACAGGATGGAGGCAGGCCGGAAGTGAAATCGTTGCATTGCCAAATGGCAGATTAAAACGGTGTTAAGTTGCGTCCGCCGCAACTGGCAACAGCAGCAGAGTGCAGCCGACTCGGCTCGCACATAGCGAAATGAATAAGCTGCTCACGCGGAATAAGCGAGGGGCTTTCGAGCAGTTAGGCAGTGCCTCTGCCGAGCTCTTGGGATCCCACATGCAGCAGAGTAATTGCTGGCGCTTAATGAAAGCCTGGCATTACGGACAAATAACATTTCAAATAGATGTCATTCCCATAATTCGGATGCAAATGCCTAACGGCAGGCGCTGCATACAAATCCAGCTGAGGGAGCATCGAGGGCGACTGCAACACCTTCAGCAGCATCTGCCGCAAGCAGCACAATGTTGTTGAAGGACATGCACTGGAAAACATGAAGCAGCAACAACAGCAACGACGACGACGATAAGGACAACATGAATGCAAAACGTCGTCGGCATTCGGTTGTGTAAACATTTTAATTTCTGGTGCAAACAAATGCGCAGCAACCGCAGTCTTAGCAGTGGCATCAAAGCCCCCATTCCCCTTCCTCTCCCCGCCTGCTGGCAGAGCCAAAACAACATGTGGACCATGGCCGTCGTATTGTTCCTCTCGATTTTTATCTGTGTGTGTGAGAGTGTGTGTGAGTGTGCTTAGGATGCTTGCAGGCGGACATCAAGGCGATGATTGCCAATATGTGGACTGTGGCTAACCGCATTTGATTTTCCAACTTCAGTTCCAATGCAGCAGCAAAACTGAAATCGTAAAATGGTATTGGCGGTTAGGTTAATTAAGGAAGGAGCAGCGCTCGGAGCACGCAATTCTCGACTATTTCTATTAAGAAGCTAAATAACCACTTGGAAATGTGGAGAGCAAAAGCTCGCACTGCTGGCCATGTTAATTTCTTTTTAAATTATCGCCAGGCCCGGGCTCACGCTATCATCGCTAGCAGAAGGCGCTGTTTATGAAATCAAAGCTTTTTGTACACTTTAGCTGCAGTCCCCAAATGCCGTTTAGCCGACACCCGCTCACACCCACACTCGCACATATTCTGCTAGTAGGAATATGTTTTTGTTCAGCTTATGGCCTTTTCTGTTGCCGCCAACAAACCCGCCCAGCCACACGCCTCATGAACCATTACTGCACTTGCGAAATGTAAAAAATCTAAAAAAGCAGCGAAAGCAACTGAAAAACCGCATTTAGTTTCAACAAAAACTCACACACACCATAATGTGTATTTGTGTATGGTCATACATATAATATATGATATATATATACGTATGTGTGCATATATATATTCATATTCATGGAAGCAGGCATGCTTTTTGTGCATAGAATGGCAGATATGCATTTCAAGGATACAGTTACAAAGCGACAGGGCTCGCAGAGAGTCCTGTTGCAGTTCCCCAACAAAAAGACGAAAGTTTATTTTCCATTTTGTACACTTCGCGCAATTAATTTTGCAAACATTCAAATTTGCCAAGAGAGGAGATGAAAAAGGGAATTATAAAGCAAAACATTTGGCGCTCGCCTTCATCCGCCTGACAGTTTATTATTTTTAATGAGGCATATTATGCGAGTAATCAGGCGGAAAAACTGCACACCATTACCATTTGCTCGTGTCGGAAGCGCCTGTTGGACGCGGTCGCCATTCAGCGCTGATTTTGACAGCAATAATAATAATGAAAATAAAAAATGAATAAAACGAAAAAAATGTCAAAATAAATAAATAAATCAGTGCATAAATGACACTTTTCTTAAAATATTTATAAATAAACTCGCGCATAATGCATCTGTAATCCTCAGCCAGCTGGCCATGTAGCTCATGGCGTTGCATTCATGGATGAAAATGTGTGAAGGTCGTCGCCTGTCCTGCCAGCTGTTGGGGAGCGCAGAGCGCGCTCTTCTATGCAAATCCTAATTTTTTGTTCACTTCAGCTGGGTCAATGGCATTCATAGAGAATATGCAAAATATTTAATAATTTATTTTTGTGTTTTTGTTATTCAAAAACAACTGCAGTAGATAATAAAAAAAAGAGAAGAGAATTAAAAACAAGTGCGTCCCTTGCAACATATATAGTTTTTGCCAAATCATTAGAAGACGTCAGCAGCTTTAGGCAGAGCCTGAGCATAGGAAAAGCAAATCCATAGGCACGGCCAGAAATAGAGCAGAGAAAAAGAAGAGTCTAATTAGCATCAAAGTCGAGCCAGATCAGGCAAAGTCGCAGCCATTGGCTGAGATCAGCCTGAGGAGCTGCCATTGCCTGAGCATCAGGCAGAGGCGCTGCCATTGGCTGAGATCAGCCTGAGGCGCTACCATTGGCTGAGCAGCTGGCAGAGGCACTGCCATTGGCTGAGATCTTCCAGCGGCTCTGCCTTTTGCCCAGCCAATGGCAGCGCCTCAGGCTAATCTCAGCCAATGGCAGCGCCTCTGCCTGCTGCTCAGGCAATGGCAGCGCCTGAGCCTGATCTCAGCCAATGGCAGCGCCTCTGCCTGTTGCTCAGCCAATGGCAGCGCCTCAGGCTGATCTCAGCCAATGGCAGCGCCTGAGCCTGATCTCAGCCAATGGCAGCGCCTCAGGCAGTTCTCAGACAATGGCAGCGCCTGAGCCTGCTGCTCAGCCAATGGCAGCGCCTCTACCTGTTGCTCAGCCAATGGCAGCGGTTCTGCCTGCTGCTCAGCCAATGGCAGCGCGTCTGCCTGCTGCTCAGGCAATGGCAGCGCCTGAGCCTGATCTCAGCCAATGGCAGCGCCTCAGGCAGATCTCAGCCAATGGCAGCGCCTCTGCCTGTTGCTCAGCCAATGGCAGCGCCTCAGGCTGATCTCAGCCAATGGCAGCGCCTGAGCCTGATCTCAGCCAATGGCAGCGCGTCTGCCTGCTGCTCAGGCAATGGCAGCGCCTGAGCCTGATCTCAGCCAATGGCAGCGCCTGAGCCTGATCTCAGCCAATGGCAGCGCCTCTGCCTGTTGCTCAGCCAATGGCAGCGCCTCAGGCTGATCTCAGCCAATGGCAGCGCCTGAGCCTGATCTCAGCCAATGGCAGCGCCTCAGGCAGTTCTCAGACAATGGCAGCGCCTGAGCCTGCTGCTCAGCCAATGGCAGCGCCTCTGCCTGCTGCTCAGCCAATGGCAGCGCCTGAGCCTGATCTCAGCCAATGGCAGCGGTTCTGCTTGTTGCTCAGACAATGGCAGCGCCTCTGCCTGCTGCTCAGCCAATGGCAGCGCGTCTGCCTGCTGCTCAGGCAATGGCAGCGCCTGAGCCTGATCTCAGCCAATGGCAGCGCCTCAGGCAGATCTCAGCCAATGGCAGCGCCTCTGCCTGCTGCTCAGCCAATGGCAGCGCCTCAGGCTGATCTCAGCCAATGGCAGCGACTCTGGCTAATCTCAGCCAATGTCAGCGGCTCTGGCTGTTGCTCAGACAATGGCAGTGCCTCAGCCAGCTGCTCAGCCAATGGCAGCGCCTCTGGCTGATCTCAGCCAATGGCAGCGGCTCTGCCTGTTGCTCAGGCAATGGCAGCGCCTCTGCCTGCTGCTCAGCCAATGGCAGCGCCTCAGCCTGATCTCAGCCAATGTCAGCGGCTCTGGCTGTTGCTCAGGCAATGGCAGCGCCTCTGCCTGCTGCTCAGCCAATGGCAGCGCCTCAGCCTGATCTCAGCCAATGGCAGCGCCTCAGGCAGATCTCAGCCAATGGCAGCGCCTCTGCCTGCTGCTCAGCCAATGGCAGCGCCTCAGGCTGATCTCAGCCAATGGCAGCGCCTCTGCCTGTTGCTCAGCCAATGGCAGCGCCTCAGGCTAATCTCAGCCAATGGCAGCGACTCTGGCTAATCTCAGCCAATGGCAGCGTCTCTGGCTGTTGCTCAGCTAATTGCAGCGCCTCAGGCTAATCTCAGCCAACGGCAGCGCCTCAGGCAGCCAATGGCAGCGCCTCTGCCTGCTGTTCAGCCAATGGCAGCGCCTGTGAGTGTTCCTCAGCCAATGGCAGCGCCTCAGCCTGTTGCTCAGCCAATGGCAGCGCCTCAGTCTGATCTCAGCCAATGGCAGCGCCTCTGCCTGCTGCTCAGCCAATGGCAGCGCCTCAGGCTAATCTCAGCCAATGGCAGTGCCTCTGCCAGCTACTCAGCCAATGGTAGCGCCTCAGGCTGATCTCAGCCAATGGCAGTGCCTCTGCCAGCTGCTCAGCCAATGGTAGCGTCTCAGGCTCATCTCAGCCAATGGCAGCGGTTCTGCTTGTTGCGCAGCCAATGGCAGCGCCTCTGCCTGCTGCTCAGCCAATGGCAGCGCCTCTGCCTGCTGCTCAGCCAATGGCAGCGCCTCAGGCAGATCTCAGCCAATGGCAGCGCTTTTGCCTGCTGCTCTGCCAATGGCAGCGCCTCAGGCTTATCTCAACCAATGGCAGCGGTTCTGCTTGTTGCGCAGCCAATGGCAGCGCCTCTGCCTGCTGCTCAGCCAATGGCAGCGCCTCTGCCTGCTGCTCAGCCAATGGCAGCGCCTGAGCCTGATCTCAGCCAATGGCAGCGCCTCTGCCTGTTGCGCAGCCAATGGCAGCGGTTCTGCTTGTTGCTCAGACAATGGCAGCGCCCCTGCCTGTTGCTCAGCCAATGGCAGCGCCTGAGCCTGATCTCAGACAATGGCAGCGCGTCTGCCTGTTGCTCAGCCAATGGCAGCGGTTCTGCTTGTTGCTCAGCCAATGGCAGCGCCTCTGCCTGCTGCTCAGCCAATGGCAACGACTCTGCCTGCTGCTCAGCCAATGGCAGCGCCTCAGGCAGATCTCAGCCAATGGCAGCGCCTCTGCCTGCTGCTCAGCCAATGGCAGCGCTTCAGGCTGATCTCAGCCAATGGCAGCGTTCTGCTTGTTGCTCAGCCAATGGCAGCGCCTCAGGCAATTCTCAGCCAATGGCAGCGCCTCTGCCTGCTGCTCAGCCAATGGCACCGCCTCTGCCTATTGCTCAGCCAATGGCAGCGACTCTGCCTGCTGCTCAGCCAATGGCAGCGCCTCAGGCAATTCTCAGCCAATGGCAGCGCCTCTGACTGTCGCTCAGCCAATGGCAGCGGCTCTGCCTGATCTCAGCCAATGGAAGCGCCTGAGCCTGCTGGCAGCGCCTCAGGCTGATCTCAGCCAATGGCAGCGCCTCTGCCTGCTGCTCAGCCAATGGCAGCGGCTCTGCCTGCTGCTCAGCCAATGGCAGCACCTCTGCCTGATCTCAGCCAATGGCAGCGCCTGAGCCTGCTGCTCAGCCAATGGCAGCGCCTCAGGCAGATCTCAGCCAATGGCAGCGCATCTGCCTGCTGCTCAGCCAATGTCAGCGCCTCAGGCTTATCTCAGCCAATGGCAGCGCCTCAGCCAATGGCAGCGCCTCTGCCTGCTGCTCAGCCAATGGCAGCGCCTGAGCCTGATCTCAGCCAATGGCAGCGCCTCTGCCTGTTGCGCAGCCAATGGCAGCGGTTCTGCTTGTTGCTCAGACAATGGCAGCGCCCCTGCCTGTTGCTCAGCCAATGGCAGCGCCTGAGCCTGATCTCAGACAATGGCAGCGCGTCTGCCTGTTGCTCAGCCAATGGCAGCGGTTCTGCTTGTTGCTCAGCCAATGGCAGCGCCTCTGCCTGTTGCTCAGCCAATGGCAGCGCCTCAGGCTGACCTCAGCCAATGGCAGCGCCTGAGCCTGCTGGCAGCGCCTCAGGCTGATCTCAGCCAATGGCAGCGCCTCTGCCTGCTGCTCAGCCAATGGCAGCGCCTCAGCCTGATCTCAGCCAATGGCAGCGCCTCAGGCAGATCTCAGCCAATGGCAGCGCCTCTGCCTGCTGCTCAGCCAATGGCAGCGCCTCAGGCAGATCTCAGACAATGGCAGCGCGTCTGTCTGCTGCTCAGCCAATGGCAGCGCCTCTGCCTGCTGCTCAGCCAATGGCAGCGCCTCAGGCTGATCTTAGCCAACGGCAGCGCCTCAGGCAGCCAATGGCAGCGCCTGTGAGTGTTCCTCAGCCAATGGCAGCGCCTCTGCCTGCTGCTCAGCCAATGGCAGCGCCTCTGCCTTCTGCTCAGCCAATTGCAGCGCCTCTGCCTGCTGTTCAGCCAATGGCAGCGCCTCTGCCTGCTGCTCAGCCAATGGCAGCGCCTCAGGCAGATCTCAGCCAATGGCAGCGCCTTAGGCTGATCTCAGCCAATGGCACCGCCTCTGCCTGCTGCTCAGCCAATGGCAGCGCCTCTGCCTGCTGCTCAGCCAATTGCAGCGCCTCTGCCTGCTGTTCAGCCAATGGCAGCGCCTCTGCCTGCTGCTCAGCCAATGGCAGCGCCTCAGGCAGATCTCAGCCAATGGCAGCGCCTTAGGCTGATCTCAGCCAATGGCAGCGCCTCTGCCTGCTGCTCAGCCAATGGCAGCGCCTCTGCCTGCTGCTCAGCCAATTGCAGCGCCTCTGCCTGCTGTTCAGCCAATGGCAGCGCCTCTGCCTGCTGCTCAGCCAATGGCAGCGCCTCAGGCAGATCTCAGCCAATGGCAGCGCCCCAGGCTGTTGCTCAGCAAATGTCAGCGCCTCTGCCTGTTGCTCAGCCAATGGCAGCGCCTCAGGCAGCCAATGGCACCGCCTCTGCCTGCTGTTCAGCCAATGGCAGCGCCTCTGTCTGTTGCTCAGCCAATGGCAGCGCAGCCAATGGTAGCGCCTCTGCCTTCTGTTCAGCCAATGGCAGCGCCTCTGCCTGCTGTTCAGCCAATGGCAGCGCCTCTGCCTGCTGCTCAGCCAATGGCAGCGCCTCAGGCTGATCTCAGCCAATGGCAGCGCCTCAGGCTGATCTCAGCAAATGGCAGCGCCTCTGCCTGCTGCTCAGCCAATGAAAGCGCCTCAGGCTGATCTCAGCCAATGGCAGCGCCTCTGCCTGCTGCTCAGCCAATGGCAGCGCCTCTGCCTGCTGTTCAGCCAATGGCAGCACCTCTGCCTGCTGCTCAGCCAATGGCAGCGCCTCAGGCAAATCTCAGCCAATGGCAGCGCCTCTGCCTTCTGTTCAGCCAATGGCAGCGCCTCATGCTGATCTCAGCCAATGGCACCGCCTCTGGCCGCTGTTCAGCCAATGGCAGCGCCTCTGCCTGCTGCTCAGCCAATGGCAGCGCCTCAGGCTGATCTCAGCAAATGGCAGCGCCTCTGCCTGTTGCTCAGCCAATGGCAGCGCCTCAGGCTGATCTCAGCCAATGGCAGCGCCTCTGTCTGCCGTTCAGCCAATAGTAGCGCTCCAGGCTGATCTCAGCCAATGGCAGCACCTCAGACTGATCTCAGCCAATGGCAGCGCCTCAGGCTGATCTCAGCCAGTGGCAGCGCCTCTGCCTGCTGCTCAGCCAATGGCAGCGCCTCTGCCTGCTACTCAGCCAATTGCAGCGCCTCTGCCTGCTGCTCAGCCAATGGCAGCGCCTCTGCCTGTTGCTCAGCCAATGGCAGCGCCTCAGGCTGATCTCAGCCAATGGCAGCGCCTCTGTCTGCCGTTCAGCCAATGGCAGCGCCTCTGCCTTCTGTTCAGCCAATGGCAGCGCCTCTGCCTGCTGCTCAGCCAATGGCAGCGCCTCAGGCTGATCTGAGCCAATGGCAGCGCCTCTGCCTGCTGCGATACCAATGGCAGCGCCTCTGCCTGCTGCTCAGCCAATGGGAGCGCCTCTGCCTGTTCCTCAGCCAATGGCAACGCCTCAGGCTGCTGCTCATCCAATGGAAGCACCTCAGGCTGATCTCAGCCAATGGCAGCGCCTCTGGATGTTGCTCAGCCAATGGCAGCGCCTCAGGCTGATCTCAGCCAATGGCAGCGCCTCTGTCTGCCGTTCAGCCAATGGCAGCGCCTCTGCCTTCTGTTCAGCCAATGGCAGCGCCTCTGCCTGCTGCTCAGCCAATGGCAGCGCCTCAGGCTGATCTGAGCCAATTGCAGCGCCTCTGCCTGTTGTTCAGCCAATGGAAGCGCCTCTGCCTGCTGCTCAGCCAATGGGAGCGCCTCTGCCTGTTCCTCAGCCAATGGCAACGCCTCAGGCTGCTGCTCATCCAATGGAAGCACCTCAGGCTGATCTCAGCCAATGGCAGCGCCTCTGGATGTTGCTCAGCCAATGGCAGCGCCTCTGCCTGCTGCTCAGCCAATGGCAGCGCCTCTGCCTGTTGCGCAGCCAATGGCAGCGCCTCAGGCTGATCTCAGCCAATGGCAGCGCCTCCGGCAGCCAATGGCACCGCCTCTGCCTGCTGTTCAGCCAATGGCAGCGCCTCAGGCTGTTGCTCAGCCAATGGCAGCGCCTCTGGCTGATCTCAGCCAATGGCAGCGCCTCTGCCTGTTGCTCAGCCAATGGCAGCGCCTCTGCCTGCTGCTCAGCCAATGGCATCGCCTCAGGCTGATCTCAGCCAATGGCAGCGCCTCAGGCTGATCTCAGCCAATGGCAGCGCCTCAGGCTGTTGCTCAGCCAATGGCAGCGCCTCTGCCTGCTGCTCAGCCAATGGCAGCTCCTCAGGCTGAGCTCAGCCAATGGCAGCGCCTCAGGCTGTTGCTCATCCAATGGAAGCACCTCAGGCTGATCTGAGCCAATGGCAGCGCCTCTGCCTGCTGCGATACCAATGGCAGCGCCTCTGGCTGTTGTTCAGCCAATGGAAGCGCCTCTGCCTGCTGCTCAGCCAATGGGAGCGCCTCTGCCTGTTCCTCAGCCAATGGCAACGCCTCAGGCTGCTGCTCATCCAATGGAAGCACCTCAGGCTGATCTCAGCCAATGGCACCGCCTCTGCCTGCTGTTCAGCCAATGGCAGCGCCTCAGGCTGTTGCTCAGCCAATGGCAGCGCCTCTGGCTGATCTCAGCCAATGGCAGCGCCTCTGCCTGTTCCTCAGCCAATGGCAACGCCTCAGGCTGCTGCTCATCCAATGGAAGCACCTCAGGCTGATCTCAGCCAATGGCAGCGCCTCTGGATGTTGCTCAGCCAATGGCAACGCTTCTGCCTGCTGCTCAGCCAATGGCAGCGCCTCTGCCTGCTGCTCAGCCAATGGCAGCGCCTCTGCCTGCTGCTCAGCCAATGGCAGCGCCTCAGGCTGAGCTCAGCCAATGGCAGCGCCTGTGACTGCTGCTCAGCCAATGGCAGCGCCTCAGGCTGATCTCAGCCAATGGCAGCGCCTCAGGCTGAGCTCAGCCAATGGCAGCGCCTCAGGCTGTTGCTCAGCCAATGGCAGCGCCTCTGCCTGCTGCTCAGCCAATGGCAGCGCCTCTGCCTGCTACTCAGCCAATTGCAGCGCCTCTGCCTGCTGCTCAGCCAATGGCAGCGCCTCTGCCTGTTGCTCAGCCAATGGCAGCGCCTCAGGCTGATCTCAGCCAATGGCAGCGCCTCTGTCTGCCGTTCAGCCAATGGCAGCGCCTCTGCCTTCTGTTCAGCCAATGGCAGCGCCTCTGCCTGCTGCTCAGCCAATGGCAGCGCCTCAGGCTGATCTGAGCCAATGGCAGCGCCTCTGCCTGCTGCGATACCAATGGCAGCGCCTCTGGATGTTGCTCAGCCAATGGCAGCGCCTCTGCCTGCTGCTCAGCCAATGGCAGCGCCTCTGCCTGTTGCGCAGCCAATGGCAGCGCCTCAGGCTGATCTCAGCCAATGGCAGCGCCTCAGGCAGCCAATGGCACCGCCTCTGCCTGCTGTTCAGCCAATGGCAGCGCCTCAGGCTGTTGCTCAGCCAATGGCAGCGCCTCTGGCTGATCTCAGCCAATGGCAGCGCCTCTGCCTGTTGCTCAGCCAATGGCAGCGCCTCTGCCTGCTGCTCAGCCAATGGCATCGCCTCAGGCTGATCTCAGCCAATGGCAGCGCCTCAGGCTGATCTCAGCCAATGGCAGCGCCTCAGGCTGTTGCTCAGCCAATGGCAGCGCCTCTGCCTGCTGCTCAGCCAATGGCAGCTCCTCAGGCTGAGCTCAGCCAATGGCAGCGCCTCAGGCTGTTGCTCAGCCAATGGCAGCGCCTCTGTCTGCTGCTCAGCCAATGGCAGCGCCTCAGGCTGATCTCAGCCATTGGCAGCGCCTCTGGCTGTTGCTCAGCCAATGGCAGCGCCTCAGGCTTTTGCTCAGCCAATGACAGCGCCTCAGGCTGTTGCTCAGCCAATGGCAGCGCCTCAGGCTGATCTCAGCCAATGGCAGCGCCTCTGCCTGCTGTTCAGCCAATGCCAGCACCTCAGGCTGATCTCAGCCAATGGCAGCGCCTCAGGCAGATCTCAGCCAATGGCACCGCCTCTGGCTGTTGCTCAGCCAATGGCAGCGCCTCAGGCTGATCTCAGCCAATGGCAGCGCCTCTGCCTGTTGCTCAGCCTCTGTCTGCTGCTCAGCCAATGGCAGCGCCCCAGGCTGATCTCAGCCAATGGCAGCGCCTCTGCCTGTTCCTCAGCCAATGGCAGCGCCTCTGTCTGCTGCTCAGCCAATGGCAGCGCCTCAGGCTGATCTCAGCCATTGGCAGCGCCTCTGGCTGTTGCTCAGCCAATGGCAGCGCCTCTGCCTGTTGCTCAGCCAATGGCAGCGCCTCAGGCTTTTGCGCAGCCAATGGCAGCGCCTCAGGCTGTTGCTCAGCAAATGGCAGCGCCTCTGCCTGTTGCTCAGCAAATGGCAGCGCCTCAGGCTGATCTCAGCCAATGGCAGCGCCTCTGCCTGCTGTTCAGCCAATGGCAGCACCTCAGGCTGATCTCAGCCAATGGCAGCGCCCCTGCCTGCTGTTCAGCCAATGGCAGCGCCCCAGGCTGATCTCAGCCAATGGCAGCGCCCCAGGCTGATCTCAGCCAATGGCAGCGCCTCTGGCTGTTCCTCAGCCAATGGCAGCGCCTCTGTCTGCTGCTCAGCCAATGGCAGCGCCTCAGGCTGATCTCAGCCATTGGCAGCGCCTCTGGCTGTTGCTCAGCCAATGGCAGCGCCTCTGCCTGTTGCTCAGCCAATGGCAGCGCCTCAGGCTTTTGCTCAGCCAATGGCAGCGCCTCTGCCTGTTGCTCAGCCTCTGTCTGCTGCTCAGCCAATGGCAGCGCCCCAGGCTGATCTCAGCCAATGGCAGCGCTTCTGCCCGCTGTTCAGCCAATGGCAGCGCCCCTGGCTGATCTCAGCCAATGGCAGCGCCTCAGGCTGATCTCAGCCAATGGCAGCGCCTCTGCCTGCTGCTTAGCCAATGGCAGCGCCTCTGCCTGTTGCTCAGCCAATGGCAGCGCCTCAGGCTGATCTCAGCCAATGGCAGCGCCTCAGGCTGATCTCAGCCAATGGTAGCGCCTCTGCCTGCTACTCAGCCAATGGCAGCGCTTCTGCCCGCTGTTCAGCCAATGGCAGCGCCCCAGGCTGATCTCAGCCAATGGCAGCGCCTCTGCCTGCTGTTCAGCCAATGGCAGCGCCTCTGCCTGCTGCTTAGCCAATGGCAGCGCCTCTGTCTGCTGCTCAGCCAATGGCAGCGCCTCTGCCTGCTGTTCAGCCAATGGCAGCGCCTCAGGCTGTTGCTCAGCCAATGGCAGCGCCTCTGCCCGCTGTTCACCCAATGGCAGCGCCTCTGTCTGCTGCTCAGCCAATGGCAGCGCTTCTGCCCGCTGTTCAGCCAATGGCAGCGCCTCAGGCTGATCTCAGCCAATGGCAGCGCCTCTGTCTGCTGCTCAGCCAATGGCAGCGCCTCTGCCTGCTGTTCAGCCAATGGCAGCGCCTCTGTCTGCTGCTCAGCCAATGGCAGCGCCTCTGCCTGCTGTTCAGCCAATGGCAGCGCCTCAGGCTGATCTCAGCCAATGGCAGCGCCTCTGTCTGCTGCTCAGCCAATGGCAGCGCTTCTGCCCGCTGTTCAGCCAATGGCAGCGCCCCTGGCTGATCTCAGCCAATGGCAGCGCCTCAGGCTGATCTCAGCCAATGGCAGCGCCTCTGCCTGCTGCTCAGCCAATGGCAGCGCCTCTGCCTGTTGCTCAGCCAATGGCAGCGCCTCAGGCTGATCTCAGCCAATGGCAGCGCCTCTGCCTGCTGCTTAGCCAATGGCAGCGCCTCTGTCTGCTGCTCAGCCAATGGCAGCGCCTCTGCCTGCTGTTCAGCCAATGGCAGCGCCTCAGGCTGTTGCTCAGCCAATGGCAGCGCCTCTGCCCGCTGTTCAGCCAATGGCAGCGCCTCTGTCTGCTGCTCAGCCAATGGCAGCGCTTCTGCCCGCTGTTCAGCCAATGGCAGCGCCTCAGGCTGATCTCAGCCAATGGCAGCGCCTCTGTCTGCTGCTCAGCCAATGGCAGCGCCTCTGCCTGCTGTTCAGCCAATGGCAGCGCCTCTGCCTGCTGTTCAGCCAATGGCAGCGCCTCTGCCTGTTGCTCAGCCAATGGCAGCGCCTCAGGCTGATCTCAGCCAATGGCAGCGCCTCAGGCTGATCTCAGCCAATGGCAGCGCCTCTGCCTGCTGCTCAGCCAATGACAGCGCCTCAGGCTGATCTCAGCCAATGGCAGCGCCTCTGCCTGCTGCTTAGCCAATGGCAGCGCCTCTGCCTGTTGCTCAGCCAATGGCAGCGCCTCAGGCTGATCTCAGCCAATGGCAGCGCCTCAGGCTGATCTCAGCCAATGGCAGCGCCTCAGGCTGATCTCAGCCAATGGTAGCGCCTCTGCCTGCTACTCAGCCAATGGCAGCGCTTCTGCCCGCTGTTCAGCCAATGGCAGCGCCCCAGGCTGATCTCAGCCAATGGCAGCGCCTCTGCCTGCTGTTCAGCCAATGGCAGCGCCTCTGCCTGCTGCTTAGCCAATGGCAGCGCCTCTGTCTGCTGCTCAGCCAATGGCAGCGCCTCTGCCTGCTGTTCAGCCAATGGCAGCGCCTCTGTCTGCTGCTCAGCCAATGGCAGCGCCTCTGTCTGCTGCTCAGCCAATGGCAGCGTCTCTGCCTGCTGCTTAGCCAATGGCAGCGCCTCTGCCTGCTGTTCAGCCAATGGCAGCACCTCTGCCTGTTGCTCAGCCAATGGCAGCGCCTCAGGCTGATCTCAGCCAATGGCAGCGCCTCTGCCTGCTGTTCAGCCAATGGCAGCGCCTCTGCCTGTTGCTCAGCCAATGGCAGCGCCTCAGGCTGATCTCAGCCAATGGCAGCGCCCCAGGCTGATCTCAGCCAATGGCAGCGCCTCTGCCTGCTGTTCAGCCAATGGCAGCGCCTCTGCCTGCTGCTTAGCCAATGGCAGCGCCTCTGTCTGCTGCTCAGCCAATGGCAGCGCCTCTGCCTGCTGTTCAGCCAATGGCAGCGCCTCAGGCTGTTGCTCAGCCAATGGCAGCGCCTCTGCCCGCTGTTCACCCAATGGCAGCGCCTCTGTCTGCTGCTCAGCCAATGGCAGCGCTTCTGCCCGCTGTTCAGCCAATGGCAGCGCCTCAGGCTGATCTCAGCCAATGGCAGCGCCTCTGTCTGCTGCTCAGCCAATGGCAGCGCCTCTGCCTGCTGTTCAGCCAATGGCAGCGCCTCTGTCTGCTGCTCAGCCAATGGCAGCGCCTCTGCCTGCTGTTCAGCCAATGGCAGCGCCTCAGGCTGATCTCAGCCAATGGCAGCGCCTCTGTCTGCTGCTCAGCCAATGGCAGCGCTTCTGCCCGCTGTTCAGCCAATGGCAGCGCCCCTGGCTGATCTCAGCCAATGGCAGCGCCTCAGGCTGATCTCAGCCAATGGCAGCGCCTCTGCCTGCTGCTCAGCCAATGGCAGCGCCTCTGCCTGCTGTTCAGCCAATGGCAGCGCCTCAGGCTGATCTCAGCCAATGGCAGCGCCTCTGTCTGCTGCTCAGCCAATGGCAGCGCTTCTGCCCGCTGTTCAGCCAATGGCAGCGCCCCTGGCTGATCTCAGCCAATGGCAGCGCCTCAGGCTGATCTCAGCCAATGGCAGCGCCTCTGCCTGCTGCTTAGCCAATGGCAGCGCCTCTGCCTGTTGCTCAGCCAATGGCAGCGCCTCAGGCTGATCTCAGCCAATGGCAGCGCCTCAGGCTGATCTCAGCCAATGGCAGCGCCTCTGCCTGCTACTCAGCCAATGGCAGCGCTTCTGCCCGCTGTTCAGCCAATGGCAGCGCCCCAGGCTGATCTCAGCCAATGGCAGCGCCTCTGCCTGCTGTTCAGCCAATGGCAGCGCCTCTGCCTGCTGTTCAGCCAATGGCAGCGTCTCTGCCTGCTGTTCAGCCAATGGCAGCGCCTCTGTCTGCTGCTCAGCCAATGGCAGCGCTTCTGCCCGCTGTTCAGCCAATGGCAGCACCTCTGCCTGTTGCTCAGCCAATGGCAGCGCCTCAGGCTGATCTCAGCCAATGGCAGCGCCTCAGGCTGATCTCAGCCAATGGTAGCGCCTCTGCCTGCTACTCAGCCAATGGCAGCGCTTCTGCCCGCTGTTCAGCCAATGGCAGCGCCCCAGGCTGATCTCAGCCAATGGCAGCGCCTCTGCCCGCTGTTCAGCCAATGGCAGCGCCTCTGTCTGCTGCTCAGCCAATGGCAGCGCTTCTGCCCGCTGTTCAGCCAATGGCAGCGCCTCAGGCTGATCTCAGCCAATGGCAGCGCCTCTGTCTGCTGCTCAGCCAATGGCAGCGCCTCTGCCTGGTGTTCAGCCAATGGCAGCGCCTCTGTCTGCTGCTCAGCCAATGGCAGCGCCTCTGCCTGCTGTTCAGCCAATGGCAGCGCCTCAGGCTGATCTCAGCCAATGGCAGCGCCTCTGTCTGCTGCTCAGCCAATGGCAGCGCTTCTGCCCGCTGTTCAGCCAATGGCAGCGCCCCTGGCTGATCTCAGCCAATGGCAGCGCCTCAGGCTGATCTCAGCCAATGGCAGCGCCTCTGCCTGCTGCTCAGCCAATGGCAGTGCCTCAGGCTGATCTCAGCCAATGGCAGCGCCTCTGCCTGCTGCTTAGCCAATGGCAGCGCCTCTGCCTGTTGCTCAGCCAATGGCAGCGCCTCAGGCTGATCTCAGCCAATGGCAGCGCCTCAGGCTGATCTCAGCCAATGGCAGCGCCTCTGCCTGCTACTCAGCCAATGGCAGCGCTTCTGCCCGCTGTTCAGCCAATGGCAGCGCCCCAGGCTGATCTCAGCCAATGGCAGCGCCTCTGCCTGCTGTTCAGCCAATGGCAGCGTCTCTGCCTGCTGCTTAGCCAATGGCAGCGCCTCTGCCTGCTGTTCAGCCAATGGCAGCGCCTCTGTCTGCTGCTCAGCCAATGGCAGCGCTTCTGCCCGCTGTTCAGCCAATGGCAGCGCCTCAGGCTGATCTCAGCCAATGGCAGCGCCTCTGCCTGCTGTTCAGCCAATGGCAGCGCCTCTGTCTGCTGTTCAGCCAATGGCAGCGCCTCTGTCTGCTGCTCAGCCAATGGCAGCGCCTCTGCCTGCTGTTCAGCCAATGGCAGCGCCTCTGTCTGCTGCTCAGCCAATGGCAGCGCTTCTGCCCGCTGTTCAGCCAATGGCAGCGCCCCTGGCTGATCTCAGCCAATGGCAGCGCCTCAGGCTGATCTCAGCCAATGGCAGCGCCTCTGCCTGCTGCTCAGCCAATGGCAGCGCCTCAGGCTGATCTCAGCCAATGGCAGCGCCTCTGCCTGCTGCTTAGCCAATGGCAGCGCCTCTGCCTGTTGCTCAGCCAATGGCAGCGCCTCAGGCTGATCTCAGCCAATGGCAGCGCCTCTGCCTGCTGCTTAGCCAATGGCAGCGCCTCTGCCTGCTGTTCAGCCAATGGCAGCACCTCTGCCTGTTGCTCAGCCAATGGCAGCGCCTCAGGCTGATCTCAGCCAATGGCAGCGCCTCTGCCTGCTGTTCAGCCAATGGCAGCGCCTCTGCCTGTTGCTCAGCCAATGGCAGCGCCTCAGGCTGATCTCAGCCAATGGCAGCGCCTCAGGCTGATCTCAGCCAATGGCAGCGCCTCTGCCTGCTGCTCAGCCAATGGCAGCGCTTCTGCCCGCTGTTCAGCCAATGGCAGCGCCCCTGGCTGATCTCAGCCAATAGCAGCGCCTCAGGCTGATCTCAGCCAATGGCAGCGCCTCTGCCTGCTGCTCAGCCAATGGCAGCGCCTCAGGCTGATCTCAGCCAATGGCAGCGCCTCTGCCTACTGCTTAGCCAATGGCAGCGCCTCTGCCTGTTGCTCAGCCAATGGCAGCGCCTCAGGCTGATCTCAGCCAATGGCAGCGCCTCAGGCTGATCTCAGCCAATGGCAGCGCCTCTGCCTGCTGTTCAGCCAATGGCAGCGCCTCTGTCTGCTGCTCAGCCAATGGCAGCACCTCTGCCTGTTGCTCAGCCAATGGCAGCGCCTCAGGCTGATCTCAGCCAATGGCAGCTCCTCTGCCTGCTGTTCAGCCAATGGCAGCGCCTCTGCCTGCTGTTCAGCCAATGGCAGCGCCTCTGTCTGCTGCTCAGCCAATGGTAGCGCCTCTGCCTGCTACTCAGCCAATGGCAGCGCTTCTGCCCGCTGTTCAGCCAATGGCAGCACCTCTGCCTGTTGCTCAGCCAATGGCAGCGCCTCAGGCTGATCTCAGCCAATGGCAGCGCCTCTGCCTGCTGTTCAGCCAATGGCAGCGCCTCTGCCTGCTGCTTAGCCAATGGCAGCGCCTCTGTCTGCTGCTCAGCCAATGGCAGCGCCTCTGCCTGCTGCTTAGCCAATGGCAGCACCTCTGCCTGTTGCTCAGCCAATGGCAGCGCCTCAGGCTGATCTCAGCCAATGGCAGCGCCTCTGCCTGCTGTTCAGCCAATGGCAGCGCCTCTGCCTGCTGCTTAGCCAATGGCAGCGCCTCTGTCTGCTGCTCAGCCAATGGCAGCGCCTCTGTCTGCTGCTCAGCCAATGGCAGCGCCTCTGCCTGCTGCTTAGCCAATGGCAGCGCCTCTGCCTGCTGTTCAGCCAATGGCAGCACCTCTGCCTGTTGCTCAGCCAATGGCAGCGCCTCAGGCTGATCTCAGCCAATGGCAGCGCCTCTGCCTGCTGTTCAGCCAATGGCAGCGCCTCTGCCTGTTGCTCAGCCAATGGCAGCGCCTCAGGCTGATCTCAGCCAATGGCAGCGCCTCAGGCTGATCTCAGCCAATGGTAGCGCCTCTGCCTGCTACTCAGCCAATGGCAGCGCTTCTGCCCGCTGTTCAGCCAATGGCAGCGCCCCAGGCTGATCTCAGCCAATGGCATCGCCTCTGCCTGCTGTTCAGCCAATGGCAGCGCCTCTGTCTGCTGCTCAGCCAATGGCAGCGCCTCTGTCTGCTGCTCAGCCAATGGCAGCGCCTCTGCCTGTTGCTCAGCCAATGGCAGCACCTCAGGCTGTTGCTCAGCCAATGGCAGCGCCTCAGGCAAATCTCAGACAATGGCAGCGCCTCAGGCTGATCTCAGCCAATGGCAGCGCCTCTGCCTTCTGTTCAGCCAATGGCAGCGCCTCTGCCTGCTGCTCAGCCAATGGCAGCGCCTCTGCCTGTTGCTCAGCCAATGGCAGCACCTCAGGCTGATCTCAGCCAATGGCAGCGTCTCAAGCTGATCTCAGCCAGTGGCAGCGCCTCTGCCTGCTGCTCAGCCAATGGCAGCGCCTCTGCCTGCTACTCAGCCAATGGCAGCGCCTCTGTCTGCTGCTCAGCCAATGGCAGCGCCTCTGCCTGCTGTTCAGCCAATGGCAGCACCTTTGGCTGATCTCAGCCAATGGCAGCGCCTCTGTCTGCCGTTCAGCCAATGGCAGCGCTCCAGGCTGATCTCAGCCAATGGCAGCGGCTCTGCCTGCTGCTCAGCCAATGGCAGCGCCTCTGCCTGTTGCTCAGCCAATGGCAGCACCTCAGGCTGTTGCTCAGCAAATGACAGCGCCTCAGGCTGTTGCTCAGCCAATGGCAGCGCCTCTGCCTGCTACTCAGCCAATGGCAGCGCCTCAGGCTCTTGCTCAGCAAATGGCAGCGCCTCTGCCTGTTGCTCAGCAAATGGCAGCGCCCCAGGCTTATCTCAGCCAATGGCAGCGCCTCTGCCTGCTGTTCAGCCAATGGCAGCACCTCAGGCTGATCTCAGCCAATGGCAGCGCCTCTGCCTGCTGTTCAGCCAATGGCAGCACCTCAGGCTGATCTCAGCCAATGGCAGCGCCCCTGACTGATGTTCAGCCAATGCCAGCACCTCAGGCTGATCTCAGCCAATGGCAGCGCCTCTGCCTGTTGCTCAGCCAATGGCAGCGCCTCAGGCTTTTGCTCAGCCAATGGCAGCGCCTCAGGCTGTTGCTCAGCAAATGGCAGCGCCTCTGCCTGTTGCTCAGCAAATGGCAGCGCCTCAGGCTGATCTCAGCCAATGGCAGCGCCTCTGCCTGCTGTTCAGCCAATGGCAGCACCTCAGGCTGATCTCAGCCAATGGCAGCGCCCCTGACTGCTGTTCAGCCAATGGCAGCGCCTCAGGCTGACCTCAGCCAATGGCATCGCCTCTGCCTGCTGTTCAGCCAATGGCAGCACCTCAGGCTGATCTCAGCCAATGACAGCGCCTCTGCCTGCTGCTTAGCCAATGGCAGCGCCTCTGCCTGTTCCTCAGCCAATGGCAGCGCCTCAGGCAGATCTCAGCCAATGGCAGCGCCTCTTGCTGTTGCTCAGTCAATGGCAGCGCCTCAGGCTGATCTCAGCAAATGGCAGCGCCTCAGGCTGTTGCTCAGCCAATGGCAGCGCCTCTGCCTGCTGCTCAGCCAATGGCAGCGCCTCAGGCTGATCTCAGCCAATGGCAGCGTCTCAAGCTGATCTCAGCCAGTGGCAGCGCCTCTGCCTGCTGCTCAGCCAATGGCAGCGCCTCTGCCTGCTACTCAGCCAATGGCAGCGCCTCTGTCTGCTGCTCAGCCAATGGCAGCGCCTCTGCCTGCTGTTCAGCCAATGGCAGCACCTTTGGCTGATCTCAGCCAATGGCAGCGCCTCTGTCTGCCGTTCAGCCAATGGCAGCGGCTCTGCCTGCTGCTCAGCCAATGGCAGCGGCTCTGCCTGCTGCTCAGCCAATGGCAGCGCCTCTGCCTGTTGCTCAGCCAATGGCAGCACCTCAGGCTGTTGCTCAGCAAATGACAGCGCCTCAGGCTGTTGCTCAGCCAATGGCAGCGCCTCTGCCTGCTACTCAGCCAATGGCACCGCCTCAGGCTGTTGCTCAGCAAATGGCAGCGCCTCTGCCTGTTGCTCAGCAAATGGCAGCGCCCCAGGCTTATCTCAGCCAATGGCAGCGTCTCAAGCTGATCTCAGCCAGTGGCAGCGCCTCTGCCTGCTGCTCAGCCAATGGCAGCGCCTCTGCCTGCTACTCAGCCAATGGCAGCGCCTCTGTCTGCTGCTCAGCCAATGGCAGCGCCTCTGTCTGCTGCTCAGCCAATGGCAGCGCCTCTGCCTGCTGCTTAGCCAATGGCAGCGCCTCTGCCTGCTGTTCAGCCAATGGCAGCACCTCTGCCTGTTGCTCAGCCAATGGCAGCGCCTCAGGCTGATCTCAGCCAATGGCAGCGCCTCTGCCTGCTTTTCAGCCAATGGCAGCGCCTCTGCCTGTTGCTCAGCCAATGGCAGCGCCTCAGGCTGATCTCAGCCAATGGCAGCGCCTCAGGCTGATCTCAGCCAATGGTAGCGCCTCTGCCTGCTACTCAGCCAATGGCAGCGCTTCTGCCCGCTGTTCAGCCAATGGCAGCGCCCCAGGCTGATCTCAGCCAATGGCAGCGCCTCTGCCTGCTGTTCAGCCAATGGCAGCGCCTCTGCCTGCTGCTTAGCCAATGGCAGCGCCTCTGTCTGCTGCTCAGCCAATGGCAGCGCCTCTGTCTGCTGCTCAGCCAATGGCAGCGCCTCTGTCTGCTGCTCAGCCAATGGTAGCGCCTCTGCCTGCTACTCAGCCAATGGCAGCGCCTCTGCCTGTTGCTCAGCCAATGGCTGCGCCTCAGGCTGATCTCAGCCAATGGCAGCGCCTCTGTCTTCTGTTCAGCCAATGGCAGCACCTCATGCTGATCTCAGCCAATGGCAGCGCCTCTGCCCGCTGTTCAGCCAATGGCAGCGCCCCAGGCTGATCTCAGCCAATGGCAGCGCCTCTGCCTGCTGCTCAGCCAATGGCAGCGCCTCTGCCTTCTGTTCAGCTAATGGCAGCGCCTCTGCCTGCTGCTCAGCCAATGGCAGCGCCTCTGTCTGCTGCTCAGCCAATGGCAGCACCTCATGCTGATCTCAGCCAATGGCAGCGCCTCTGCCCGCTGTTCAGCCAATGGCAGCGCCCCAGGCTGATCTCAGCCAATGGCAGCGCCTCTGCCTGCTGTTCAGCCAATGGCAGCGCCTCTGGCTGTTGCTCAGCCAATGGCAGCGCCTCAGGCTGATCTCAGCCAATGGCAGCGCCTCTGCCTGCTGCGTAGCCAATGGCAGCGCCTCTGCCTGTTGCTCAGCCAATGGCAGCGCCTCAGGCTGATCTCAGCCAATGGCAACGCCTCTGCCTGCTGCTTAGCCAATGGCAGCGCCTCTGCCTGCTGTTCAGCCATTGGCAGTGCTCCAGGCTGATCTCAGCCAATGGCAGCGGCTCTGCTTGCTGCTCAGCCAATGGCAGCGCCTCTGCCTGTTGCTCAGCCAATGGCAGCACCTCAGGCTGTTGCTCAGCCAATGGCAGCGCCTCAGGCAAATCTCAGACAATGGCAGCGCCTCAGGCTGATCTCAGCCAATGGCAGCGCCTCTGCCTTCTGTTCAGCCAATGGCAGCGCCTCTGCCTGCTGTTCAGCCATTGGCAGTGCTCCAGGCTGATCTCAGCCAATGGCAGCGGCTCTGCTTGCTGCTCAGCCAATGGCAGCGCCTCTGCCTGTTGCTCAGCCAATGGCAGCACCTCAGGCTGTTGCTCAGCCAATGGCAGCACCTCAGGCTGATCTCAGCCAATAGCAGCGTCTCAAGCTGATCTCAGCCAGTGGCAGCGCCTCTGCCTGCTGCTCAGCCAATGGCAGCGCCTCTGCCTGCTACTCAGCCAATGGCAGCGCCTCTGTCTGCTGCTCAGCCAATGGCAGCGCCTCTGCCTGCTGTTCAGCCAATGGCAGCACCTTTGGCTGATCTCAGCCAATGGCAGCGCCTCTGTCTGCCGTTCAGCCAATGGCAGCGCTCCAGGCTGATCTCAGCCAATGGCAGCGGCTCTGCCTGCTGCTCAGCCAATGGCAGCGCCTCTGCCTGTTGCTCAGCCAATGGCAGCACCTCAGGCTGTTGCTCAGCAAATGACAGCGCCTCAGGCTGTTGCTCAGCCAATGGCAGCGCCTCTGCCTGCTACTCAGCCAATGGCACCGCCTCAGGCTGTTGCTCAGCAAATGGTAGCGCCTCTGCCTGTTGCTCAGCAAATGGCAGCGCCCCAGGCTTATCTCAGCCAATGGCAGCGCCTCTGCCTGCTGTTCAGCCAATGGCAGCACCTCAGGCTGATCTCAGCCAATGGCAGCGCCTCTGCCTGCTGTTCAGCCAATGGCAGCACCTCAGGCTGATCTCAGCCAATGGCAGCGCCCCTGACTGATGTTCAGCCAATGCCAGCACCTCAGGCTGATCTCAGCCAATGGCAGCGCCTCTGCCTGTTGCTCAGCCAATGGCAGCGCCTCAGGCTTTTGCTCAGCCAATGGCAGCGCCTCAGGCTGTTGCTCAGCAAATGGCAGCGCCTCTGCCTGTTGCTCAGCAAATGGCAGCGCCTCAGGCTGATCTCAGCCAATGGCAGCGCCTCTGCCTGTTCCTCAGCCAATGGCAGCGCCTCAGGCAGATCTCAGCCAATGGCAGCGCCTCTTGCTGTTGCTCAGTCAATGGCAGCGCCTCAGGCTGATCTCAGCAAATGGCAGCGCCTCAGGCTGTTGCTCAGCCAATGGCAGCGCCTCTGCCTGCTGCTCAGCCAATGGCAGCGCCTCAGGCTGATCTCAGCCAATGGCAGCGCCTATGCCTGTTGCTCAGCCTCTGACTGCTGTTCAGCCAATGGCAGCGCCTCAGGCTGATCTCAGCCAATGGCAGCGCCTCTGCCTGCTGCTCAGCCAATGGCAGCGCCTCAGGCTTATCTCAGCCAATGGCAGCGCCTCTGCCTGCTGTTCAGCCAATGGCAGCACCTCAGGCTGATCTCAGCCAATGGCAGCGCCCCTGACTGCTGTTCAGCCAATGGCAGCGCCTCAGGCTGACCTCAGCCAATGGCAGCGCCTCTGCCTGCTGCTCAGCCAATGGCAGCACCTCAGGCTGATCTCAGCCAATGGCAGCGCCCCTGACTGCTGTTCAGCCAATGGCAGCGCCTCAGGCTGACCTCAGCCAATGGCAGCGCCTCTGCCTGCTGCTCAGCCAATGGCAGCGCCTCAGGCTGTTGCTCAGCAAATGGCAGCGCCTCTGCCTGCTGTTCAGCCAATGACAGCGCCTCAGGCTGATCTCAGCCAATGGCAGCGGCTCTGCCTGCTGCTCAGCCAATGGCAGCACCTCAGGCTGTTGCTCAGCAAATGACAGCGCCTCAGGCTGTTGCTCAGCCAATGGCAGCGCCTCTGCCTGCTACTCAGCCAATGGCAGCGCCTCAGGCTGTTGCTCAGCAAATGGCAGCGCCCCAGGCTTATCTCAGCCAATGGCAGCGCCTCTGCCTGCTGCTCAGCCAATGGCAGCACCTCAGGCTGATCTCAGCCAATGGCAGCGCCTCTGCCTGCTGTTCAGCCAATGGCAGCACCTCAGGCTGATCTCAGCCAATGGCAGCGCCCCTGACTGATGTTCAGCCAATGGCAGCGTCTCTGGCTGTTGCTCAGCCAATGGCAGCGCCTCAGGCTGATCTCAGCCAATGGCAGCGCCTCTGCCTGCTGCTCAGCCAATGGCAGCGCCTCTGTCTGCTGTTCAGCCAATGGCAGCGCCTCAGGCTGTTGCTCAGCCAATGGCAGCGCCTCTGCCTGCTGCTCAGCCAATGGCAGCGCTTCTGCCCGCTGTTCAGCCAATGGCAGCGTCTCTGGCTGTTGCTCAGCTAATGGCAGCGCCTCAGGCTGATCTCAGCCAATGGCAGCGCCTCTGCCTGCTGCTCAGCCAATGGCAGCGCCTCTGTCTGCTGTTCAGCCAATGGCAGCGCCTCAGGCTGTTGCTCAGCCAATGGCAGCGCCTCTGCCTGCTGCTCAGCCAATGGCAGCGCTTCTGCCCGCTGTTCAGCCAATGGCAGCGTCTCTGGCTGTTGCTCAGCCAATGGCAGCGCCTTAGGCTGATCTCAGCCAATGGCAGCGCCTCTGCCTGCTGCTCAGCCAATGGCAGCGCCTCTGTCTGCTGTTCAGCCAATGGCAGCACCTCAGGCTGATCTCAGCCAATGGCAGCACCTCAGGCTGATCTCAGCCAATGGCAGCGCCCCTGCCTGCTGTTCAGCCAATGGCAGCGCCCCAGGCTTATCTCAGCCAATGGCAGCGCCTCTGCCTGCTGTTCAGCCAATGGCAGCACCTCTGCCTGCTGCTCAGCAAATGACAGCGCCTCAGGCTGTTGCTCAGCAAATGACAGCGCCTCAGGCTGTTGCTCAGCAAATGGCAGCGCCTCTGCCTGTTGCTCAGCAAATGGCAGCGCCCCAGGCTTATCTCAGCCAATGGCAGCGCCTCTGCCTGCTGTTCAGCCAATGGCAGCACCACAGGCTGATCTCAGCCAATGGCAGCGCCTCTGCCTGCTGTTCAGCCAATGGCAGCACCTCAGGCTGATCTCAGCCAATGGCAGCGCCCCTGACTGATGTTCAGCCAATGGCAGCGCCTCAGGCTGATCTCAGCCAATGACAGCGCCTCTGCCTGCTGCTTAGCCAATGGCAGCGCCTCTGCCTGTTGCTCAGCAAATGGCAGCGCCCCAGGCTTATCTCAGCCAATGGCAGCGCCTCTGCCTGTTGCTCAGCAAATGGCAGCGCCCCAGGCTTATCTCAGCCAATGGCAGCGCCTCTGCCTGCTGTTCAGCCAATGGCAGCACCACAGGCTGATCTCAGCCAATGGCAGCGCCTCTGCCTGCTGTTCAGCCAATGGCAGCACCTCAGGCTAATCTCAGCCAATGTCAGCGCCCCTGACTGATGTTCAGCCAATGGCAGCGCCTCAGGCTGATCTCAGCCAATGACAGCGCCTCTGCCTGCTGCTTAGCCAATGGCAGCGCCTCTGCCTGTTGCTCAGCAAATGGCAGCGCCCCAGGCTTATCTCAGCCAATGGCAGCGCCTCTGCCTGCTGTTCAGCCAATGGCAGCACCTCAGGCTGATCTCAGCCAATGGCAGCGCCCCTGCCTGCTGTTCAGCCAATGGCAGCGCCCCAGGCTTATCTCAGCCAATGGCAGCGCCTCTGCCTGCTGTTCAGCCAATGGCAGCACCTCAGGCTGATCTCAGCCAATGACAGCGCCTCTGCCTGCTGCTTAGCCAATGGCAGCGCCTCTGCCTGTTCCTCAGCCAATGGCAGCACCTCAGGCTGATCTCAGCCAATGGCAGAGCCTCTGCCTGTTGCTCAGCCTCTGTCTGCTGCTCAGCCAATGGCAGCGCCTCAGGCTGATATCAGCCAATGGCAGCGCCTCTGCCTGTTGCTCAGCCTATGTCTGCTGCTCAGCCAATGGCAGCGCCTCTGCCTGCTGCTCAGCCAATGGCAGCGCCTCTGCCTGTTCCTCAGCCAATGGCAGCACCTCAGGCTGATCTCAGCCAATGGCATAGCCTCTGCCTGTTGCTCAGCCTCTGTCTGCTGCTCAGCCAATGGCAGCGCCTCAGACTGATCTCAGCCAATGGCAGCGCCTCAGGCAGATCTCAGCCAATGGCAGCGCCTCAGGCTGATCTCAGCCAATGGCAGCGCCTCTGCCTGTTGCTCAGCCTATGTCTGCTGCTCAGCCAATGGCAGCGCCTCTGCCTGCTGCTCAGCCAATGGCAGCGCCTCAGGCTGATCTCAGCCAATGACAGCGCCTCTGCCTGCTGCTTAGCCAATGGCAGCGCCTCTGCCTGTTCCTCAGCCAATGGCAGCGCCTCAGGCTGATCTCAGCCAATGGCATCGCCTCTGCCTGCTGTTCAGCCAATGGCAGCACCTCAGGCTGATCTCAGCCAATGACAGCGCCTCTGCCTGCTGCTTAGCCAATGGCAGCGCCTCTGCCTGTTCCTCAGCCAATGGCAGCGCCTCAGGCAGATCTCAGCCAATGGCAGCGCCTCTGGCTGTTGCTCAGCCAATGGCAGCGCCTCAGGCTGATCTCAGCCAATGGCATCGCCTCTGCCTGCTGTTCAGCCAATGGCAGCACCTCAGGCTGATCTCAGCCAATGACAGCGCCTCTGCCTGCTGCTTAGCAAATGGCAGCGCCTCTGCCTGTTCCTCAGCCAATGGCAGCGCCTCAGGCAGATCTCAGCCAATGGCAGCGCCTCTGGCTGTTGCTCAGCCAATGGCAGCGCCTCAGGCAGATCTCAGCAAATGGCAGCGCCTCAGGCTGTTGCTCAGCCAATGGCAGCGCCTCAGGCTGATCTCAGCCAATGACAGCGCCTCTGCCTGCTGCTTAGCCAATGGCAGCGCCTCTGCCTGTTCCTCAGCCAATGGCAGCGCCTCAGGCAGATCTCAGCCAATGGCAGCGCCTCTGGCTGTTGCTCAGCCAATGGCAGCGCCTCAGGCAGATCGCAGCAAATGGCAGCGCCTCAGGCTGTTGCTCAGCCAATGGCAGCGCCTCAGGCTGATCTCAGCCAATGGCAGCGCCTCTGCCTGTTGCTCAGCCTCTGTCTGCTGCTCAGCCAATGGCAGCGCCTCAGGCTGATCTCAGCCAATGGCAGCGCCTCTGCCTGTTGCTCAGCCTATGTCTGCTGCTCAGCCAATGGCAGCGCCTCTGCCTGCTGCTCAGCCAATGGCAGCGCCTCAGGCTGATCTCAGCCAATGACAGCGCCTCTGCCTGCTGCTTAGCCAATGGCAGCGCCTCTGCCTGTTCCTCAGCCAATGGCAGCGCCTCTGCCTGTTGCTCAGCCTATGTCTGCTGCTCAGCCAATGGCAGCGCCTCTGCCTGCTGTTCAGCCAATGGCAGCGCCTCAGGCTGATCTCAGCCAATGACAGCGCCTCTGCCTGCTGCTTAGCCAATGGCAGCGCCTCAGGCTGATCTCAGCCAATGGCAGAGCCTCTGCCTGTTGCTCAGCCTCTGTCTGCTGCTCAGCCAATGGCAGCGCCTCAGGCTGATATCAGCCAATGGCAGCGCCTCTGCCTGTTGCTCAGCCTCTGTCTGCTGCTCAGCCAATGGCAGCGCCTCAGGCTGATCTCAGCCAATGGCAGCGCCTCTGCCTGTTGCTCAGCCTATGTCTGCTGCTCAGCCAATGGCAGCGCCTCTGCCTGCTGCTCAGCCAATGGCAGCGCCTCAGGCTGATCTCAGCCAATGACAGCGCCTCTGCCTGCTGCTTAGCCAATGGCAGCGCCTCTGCCTGTTCCTCAGCCAATGGCAGCGCCTCAGGCAGATCTCAGCCAATGGCAGCGCCTCTGGCTGTTGCTCAGCCAATGGCAGCGCCTCAGGCTGATCTTAGCAAATGGCAGCGCCTCAGGCTGTTGCTCAGCCAATGGCAGCGCCTCTGCCTGCTGCTCAGCCAATGGCAGCGCCTCAGGCTGATCTCAGCCAATGGCAGCGCCTCTGCCTGTTGCTCAGCCTCTGTCTGCTGCTCAGCCAATGGCAGCACCTCAGGCTGATCTCAGCCAATGACAGCGCCTCTGCCTGCTGCTTAGCCAATGGCAGCGCCTCTGCCTGTTCCTCAGCCAATGGCAGCGCCTCAGGCAGATCTCAGCAAATGGCAGTAACTCTGCCTGTTGCTCAGCAAATGGCAGCGCCCCAGGCTTATCTCAGCCAATGGCAGCGCCTCTGCCTGCTGTTCAGCCAATGGCAGCACCTCAGGCTGATCTCAGCCAATGGCAGCGCCTCTGCCTGCTGTTCAGCCAATGGCAGCACCTCAGGCTGATCTCAGCCAATGGCAGCGCCCCTGACTGATGTTCAGCCAATGGCAGCGCCTCAGGCTGATCTCAGCCAATGACAGCGCCTCTGCCTGCTGCTTAGCCAATGGCAGCGCCTCTGCCTGTTGCTCAGCAAATGGCAGCGCCCCAGGCTTATCTCAGCCAATGGCAGCGCCTCTGCCTGCTGTTCAGCCAATGGCAGCACCTCAGGCTGATCTCAGCCAATGGCAGCGCCCCTGCCTGCTGTTCAGCCAATGGCAGCGCCCCAGGCTTATCTCAGCCAATGGCAGCGCCTCTGCCTGCTGTTCAGCCAATGGCAGCACCTCAGGCTGATCTCAGCCAATGGCAGAGCCTCTGCCTGTTGCTCAGCATCTGTCTGCTGCTCAGCCAATGGCAGCGCCTCAGGCTGATCTCAGCCAATGGCAGCGCCTCAGGCTGATATCAGCCAATGGCAGCGCCTCTGCCTGTTGCTCAGCCTCTGTCTGCTGCTCAGCCAATGGCAGCGCCTCAGACTGATCTCAGCCAATGGCAGCGCCTCAGGCAGATCTCAGCCAATGGCAGCGCCTCAGGCTGATCTCAGCCAATGGCAGCGCCTCTGCCTGTTGCTCAGCCTCTGTCTGCTGCTCAGCCAATGGCAGCGCCTCTGCCTGCTGCTCAGCCAATGGCAGCGCCTCAGGCTGATCTCAGCCAATGACAGCGCCTCTGCCTGCTGCTTAGCCAATGGCAGCGCCTCTGCCTGTTCCTCAGCCAATGGCAGCGCCTCAGGCTGTTGCTCAGCAAATGGCAGCGCCTCTGCCTGTTGCTCAGCCTCTGTCTGCTGCTCAGCCAATGGCAGCGCCTCTGCCTGCTGCTCAGCAAATGGCAGCGCCTCAGGCTGATCTCAGCCAATGGCAGCGCCTCTGCCTGCTGTTCAGCCAATGGCAGCACCTCAGGCTGATCTCAGCCAATGGCATCGCCTCTGCCTGCTGTTCAGCCAATGGCAGCGCCTCAGGCTGATCTCAGCCAATGGCAGCGCCTCTGGCTGTTGCTCAGCCTCTGTCTGCTGCTCAGCCAATGGCAGCGCCTCAGGCTGATCTCAGCCAATGGCAGCGCCTCAGGCTGATATCAGCCAATGGCAGCGCCTCTGCCTGCTGTTCAGCCAATGGCAGCGCCTCAGGCTGATCTCAGCCAATGACAGCGCCTCTGCCTGCTGCTTAGCCAATGGCAGCGCCTCTGCCTGTTCCTCAGCCAATGGCAGCGCCTCAGGCTGTTGCTCAGCAAATGGCAGCGCCTCTGCCTGTTGCTCAGCCTCTGTCTGCTGCTCAGCCAATGGCAGCGCCTCTGCCTGCTGCTCAGCCAATGGCAGCGCCTCAGGCTGATCTCAGCCAATGACAGCGCCTCTGCCTGCTGCTTAGCCAATGGCAGCGCCTCTGCCTGTTCCTCAGCCAATGGCAGCGCCTCAGGCAGATCTCAGCCAATGGCAGCGCCTCTGCCTGCTGCTTAGCCAATGGAAGCGCCTCTGGCTGTTGCTCAGCCAATGGCAGCGCCTCAGGCTGATCTCAGCAAATGGCAGCGCCTCAGGCTGTTGCTCAGCCAATGGCAGCGCCTCTGCCTGCTGCTCAGCCAATGGCAGCGCCTCAGGCTGATCTCAGCCAATGGCAGCGCCTCTGGCTGTTGCTCAGCCTCTGTCTGCTGCTCAGCCAATGGCAGCGCCTCAGGCTGATCTCAGCCAATGGCAGCGCCTCAGGCTGATATCAGCCAATGGCAGCGCCTCTGGCTGTTGCTCAGCCAATGGCAGCGTCTCTGGCTGTTGCTCAGCCAATGGCAGCGCCTCAGGCTGATCTCAGCCAATGGCAGCGCCTCTGCCTGCTGCTCAGCCAATGGCAGCGCCTCTGCCTGCTGCTCAGCCAATGGCAGCCCCTCTGCCTGCTGTTCAGCCAATGGCAGCGCCTCTGCCTGCTGCTCAGCCAATGGCAGCGCCTCAGGCTTATCTCAGCCAATGGCAGCGCCTCTGCCTGCTGTTCAGCCAATGGCAGCACCTCAGGCTGATCTCAGCCAATGGCAGCGCCCCTGACTGCTGTTCAGCCAATGGCAGCGCCTCAGGCTGATCTCAGCCAATGGCAGCGCCTCTGCCTGCTGCTTAGCCAATGGCAGCGCCTCAGGCTGATCTCAGCCAATGGCAGAGCCTCTGCCTGTTGCTCAGCATCTGTCTGCTGCTCAGCCAATGGCAGCGCCTCAGGCTGATCTCAGCCAATGGCAGCGCCTCAGGCTGATATCAGCCAATGGCAGCGCCTCTGCCTGTTGCTCAGCCTCTGTCTGCTGCTCAGCCAATGGCAGCGCCTCAGACTGATCTCAGCCAATGGCAGCGCCTCAGGCAGATCTCAGCCAATGGCAGCGCCTCAGGCTGATCTCAGCCAATGGCAGCGCCTCTGCCTGTTGCTCAGCCTCTGTCTGCTGCTCAGCCAATGGCAGCGCCTCTGCCTGCTGCTCAGCCAATGGCAGCGCCTCAGGCTGATCTCAGCCAATGACAGCGCCTCTGCCTGCTGCTTAGCCAATGGCAGCGCCTCTGCCTGTTCCTCAGCCAATGGCAGCGCCTCAGGCTGTTGCTCAGCAAATGGCAGCGCCTCTGCCTGTTGCTCAGCCTCTGTCTGCTGCTCAGCCAATGGCAGCGCCTCTGCCTGCTGCTCAGCAAATGGCAGCGCCTCAGGCTGATCTCAGCCAATGGCAGCGCCTCTGCCTGCTGTTCAGCCAATGGCAGCACCTCAGGCTGATCTCAGCCAATGGCATCGCCTCTGCCTGCTGTTCAGCCAATGGCAGCACCTCAGGCTGATCTCAGCCAATGACAGCGCCTCTGCCTGCTGCTTAGCCAATGGCAGCGCCTCTGCCTGTTCCTCAGCCAATGGCAGCGCCTCAGGCAGATCTCAGCCAATGGCAGCGCCTCTGCCTGCTGCTTAGCCAATGGAAGCGCCTCTGGCTGTTGCTCAGCCAATGGCAGCGCCTCAGGCTGATCTCAGCAAATGGCAGCGCCTCAGGCTGTTGCTCAGCCAATGGCAGCGCCTCTGCCTGCTGCTCAGCCAATGGCAGCGCCTCAGGCTGATCTCAGCCAATGGCAGCGCCTCTGGCTGTTGCTCAGCCTCTGTCTGCTGCTCAGCCAATGGCAGCGCCTCAGGCTGATCTCAGCCAATGGCAGCGCCTCAGGCTGATATCAGCCAATGGCAGCGCCTCTGGCTGTTGCTCAGCCAATGGCAGCGTCTCTGGCTGTTGCTCAGCCAATGGCAGCGCCTCAGGCTGATCTCAGCCAATGGCAGCGCCTCTGCCTGCTGCTCAGCCAATGGCAGCGCCTCTGCCTGCTGCTCAGCCAATGGCAGCCCCTCTGCCTGCTGTTCAGCAAATGGCAGCGCCTCTGCCTGCTGCTCAGCCAATGGCAGCGCCTCAGGCTTATCTCAGCCAATGGCAGCGCCTCTGCCTGCTGTTCAGCCAATGGCAGCACCTCAGGCTGATCTCAGCCAATGGCAGCGCCCCTGACTGCTGTTCAGCCAATGGCAGCGCCTCAGGCTGATCTCAGCCAATGGCAGCGCCTCTGCCTGCTGCTTAGCCAATGGCAGCGCCTCTGCCTGTTCCTCAGCCAATGGCAGCGCCTCAGGCTGTTGCTCAGCAAATGGCAGCGCCTCTGCCTGTTGCTCAGCAAATGTCAGCGCCTCTGCCTGTTGCTCAGCAAATGGCAGCGCCTCAGGCTGATCTCAGCCAATGGCAGCGCCTCTGCCTGCTGTTCAGCCAATGGCAGCACCTCAGGCTGATCTCAGCCAATGGCATCGCCTCTGCCTGCTGTTCAGCCAATGGCAGCACCTCAGGCTGATCTCAGCCAATGACAGCGCCTCTGCCTGCTGCTTAGCCAATGGCAGCGCCTCTGCCTGTTCCTCAGCCAATGGCAGCGCCTCAGGCAGATCTCAGCCAATGGCAGCGCCTCTGGCTGTTGCTCAGTCAATGGCAGCGCCTCAGGCTGATCTCAGCAAATGGCAGCGCCTCAGGCTGTTGCTCAGCCAATGGCAGCGCCTCTGCCTGCTGCTCAGCCAATGGCAGCGCCTCAGGGTGATCTCAGCCAATGGCAGCGCCTCTGCCTGTTGCTCAGCCTCTGTCTGCTGCTCAGCCAATGGCAGCGCATCAGGCTGATCTCAGCCAATGGCAGCGCCTCAGGCTGATATCAGCCAATGGCAGCGCCTCTGCCTGTTGCTCATCCTCTGTCTGCTGCTCAGCCAATGGCAGCGCCTCAGACTGATCTCAGCCAATGGCAGCGCCTCAAGCAGATCTCAGCCAATGGCAGCGCCTCAGGCTTATCTCAGCCAATGGCAGCGCCTCTGCCTGTTGCTCAGCCTCTGTCTGCTGCTCAGCCAATGGCAGCGCCTCAGGCTGATCTCAGCCAATGGCAGCGCCTCAGGCTGATATCAGCCAATGGCAGCGCCTCTGCCTGTTGCTCAGCCTCTGTCTGCTGCTCAGCCAATGGCAGCGCCTCAGACAGATCTCAGCCAATGGCAGCGCCTCAGGCAGATCTCAGCCAATGGCAGCGCCTCTGGCTGTTGCTCAGCCAATGGCAGCGTCTCTGGCTGTTGCTCAGCCAATGGCAGCGCCTCAGGCTGATCTCAGCCAATGGCAGCGCCTCTGCCTGCTGCTCAGCCAATGGCAGCGCCTCTGCCTGCTGCTCAGCCAATGGCAGCCCCTCTGCCTGCTGTTCAGCCAATGGCAGCGCCTCTGCCTGCTGCTCAGCCAATGGCAGCGCCTCTGCCTTCTGTTCAGCTAATGGCAGCGCCTCTGCCTGCTGCTCAGCCAATGGCAGCGCCTCTGTCTGCTGCTCAGCCAATGGCAGCGCCTCTGCCTGTTGCTCAGCCAATGGCAGCGCCTCTGTCTGCTGCTCAGCCAATGGCAGCGCCTCTGCCTGTTGCTCAGCCAATGGCAGCGCCTCAGGCTGATCTCAGCCAATGGCAGCGCCTCTGCCTGCTGCTTAGCCAATGGCAGCGCCTCTGCCTGCTGCTCAGCCAATGGCAGCGCCTCAGGCTTATCTCAGCAAATGGCAGCGCCTCTGCCTGCTGCTCAGCCAATGGCAGCGCCTCTGCCTGCTGTTCACCCAATGGCAGCACCTCATGCTGATCTCAACCAATGGCAGCGCCTCTGCCCGCTGTTCAGCCAATGGCAGCACCTCATGCTGATCTCAACCAATGGCAGCGCCTCTGCCCGCTGTTCAGCCAATGGCAGCGCCCCAGGCTGATCTCAGCCAATGGCAGCGCCTCTGTCTTCTGTTCAGCCAATGGCAGCGCCTCTGCCTGTTGCTCAGCCAATGGCAGCGCCTCAGGCTGATCTCAGCCAATGGCAGCGCCTCTGCCTGCTGCTTAGCCAATGGCAGCGCCTCTGCCTGCTGCTCAGCCAATGGCAGCGCCTCAGGCTGATCTCAGCCAATGGCAGCGCCTCTGCCTGCTGCTCAGCCAATGGCAGCGCCTCTGCCTTCTGTTCAGCTAATGGCAGCGCCTCAGGCTGATCTCAGCCAATGACAGCGCCTCTGCCTGCTGCTTAGCCAATGGCAGCGCCTCTGCCCGCTGTTCAGCCAATGGCAGCACCTCATGCTGATCTCAACCAATGGCAGCGCCTCTGCCCGCTGTTCAGCCAATGGCAGCGCCCCAGGCTGATCTCAGCCAATGGCAGCGCCTCTGTCTTCTGTTCAGCCAATGGCAGCGCCTCTGCCTGTTGCTCAGCCAATGGCAGCGCCTCAGGCTGATCTCAGCCAATGGCAGCGCCTCTGCCTGCTGCTCAGCCAATGGCAGCGCCTCTGCCTTCTGTTCAGCTAATGGCAGCGCCTCTGCCTGCTGCTCAGCCAATGGCAGCGCCTCTGTCTGCTGCTCAGCCAATGGCAGCGCCTCTGCCTGTTGCTCAGCCAATGGCAGCGCCTCAGGCTGATCTCAGCCAATGGCAGCGCCTCTGCCTGCTGCTTAGCCAATGGCAGCGCCTCTGCCTGCTGCTCAGCCAATGGCAGCGCCTCAGGCTGATCTCAGCCAATGGCAGCGCCTCTGCCTGCTGCTCAGCCAATGGCAGCGCCTCTGCCTTCTGTTCAGCTAATGGCAGCGCCTCTGCCTGCTGCTCACCCAATGGCAGCGCCTCTGTAAGCTGCTCAGCCAATGGCAGCACCTCATGCTGATCTCAGCCAATGGCAGCGCCTCTGCCCGCTGTTCAGCCAATGGCAGCGCCCCAGGCTGATCTCAGCCAATGGCAGCGCCTCTGCCTGCTCCTCAGCCAATGGCAGCGCCTCTGCCTTCTGTTCAGCTAATGGCAGCGCCTCTGCCTGCTGCTCAGCCAATGGCAGCGCCTCTGTCTGCTGCTCAGCCAATGGCAGCACCTCATGCTGATCTCAGCCAATGACAGCGCCTCTGCCCGCTGTTCAGCCAATGGCAGCGCCCCAGGCTGATCTCAGCCAATGGCAGCGCCTCTGCCTGCTGCTCAGCCAATGGCAGCGCCTCAGGCTGGTCTCAGCCAATGGCAGCGCTCCAGGCTGATCTCAGCCAATGGCAGCGGCTCTGCCTGCTGCTCAGCCAATGGCAGCACCTCAGGCTGTTGCTCAGCAAATGACAGCGCCTCAGGCTGTTGCTCAGCCAATGGCAGCGCCTCTGCCTGCTACTCAGCCAATGGCAGCGCCTCAGGCTGTTGCTCAGCAAATGGCAGCGCCCCAGGCTTATCTCAGCCAATGGCAGCGCCTCTGCCTGCTGTTCAGCCAATGGCAGCACCTCAGGCTGATCTCAGCCAATGGCAGCGCCTCTGCCTGCTGTTCAGCCAATGGCAGCACCTCAGGCTGATCTCAGCCAATGGCAGCGCCCCTGACTGATGTTCAGCCAATGGCAGCGCCTCAGGCTGATCTCAGCCAATGACAGCGCCTCTGCCTGCTGCTTAGCCAATGGCAGCGCCTCTGCCTGTTGCTCAGCAAATGGCAGCGCCCCAGGCTTATCTCAGCCAATGGCAGCGCCTCTGCCTGCTGTTCAGCCAATGGCAGCACCTCAGGCTGATCTCAGCCAATGGCAGCGCCTCTGCCTGCTGTTCAGCAAATGGCAGCGCCCCACGCTGATCTCAGCCAATGGCAGCGCCTCTGCCTGCTGCTCAGCCAATGGCAGCGCCTCTGCCTTCTGTTCAGCTAATGGCAGCGCCTCTGCCTGCTGTTCAGCCAATGGCAGCGCCTCTGTCTGCTGCTCAGCCAATGGCAGCACCTCATGCTGATCTCAGCCAATGGCAGCGCCACTGCCCGCTGTTCAGCCAATGGCAGCGCCCCAGGCTGATCTCAGCCAATGGCAGCGCCTCTGCCTGCTGCTCAGCCAATGGCAGCGCCTCAGGCTGGTCTCAGCCAATGGCAGCGGCTCTGCCTGCTGCTCAGCCAATGGCAGCACCTCAGGCTGTTGCTCAGCCAATGGCAGCACCTCAGGCTGTTGCTCAGCAAATGACAGCGCCTCAGGCTGTTGCTCAGCCAATGGCAGCGCCTCTGCCTGCTACTCAGCCAATGGCAGCGCCTCAGGCTGTTGCTCAGCAAATGGCAGCGCCCCAGGCTTATCTCAGCCAATGGCAGCGCCTCTGCCTGCTGTTCAGCAAATGGCAGCGCCCCAGGCTTATCTCAGCCAATGGCAGCGCCTCTGCCTGCTGTTCAGCAAATGGCAGCGCCTCTGTCTGCTGCTCAGCCAATGGCAGCACCTCATGCTGATCTCAGCCAATGGCAGCGCCTCTGCCCGCTGTTCAGCAAATGGCAGCGCCCCAGGCTGATCTCAGCCAATGGCAGCGCCTCTGCCTGCTGCTCAGCCAATGGCAGCGCCTCTGCCTTCTGTTCAGCTAATGGCAGCGCCTCTGCCTGCTGTTCAGCCAATGGCAGCGCCTCTGTCTGCTGCTCAGCCAATGGCAGCACCTCATGCTGATCTCAGCCAATGGCAGCGCTTCTGCCCGCTGTTCAGCCAATGGCAGCGCCCCAGGCTGATCTCAGCCAATGGCAGCGCCTCTGCCTGCTGCTCAGCCAATGGCAGCGCCTCAGGCTGGTCTCAGCCAATGGCAGCGGCTCTGCCTGCTGCTCAGCCAATGGCAGCACCTCAGGCTGTTGCTCAGCCAATGGCAGCACCTCAGGCTGTTGCTCAGCAAATGACAGCGCCTCAGGCTGTTGCTCAGCCAATGGCAGCGCCTCTGCCTGCTACTCAGCCAATGGCAGCGCCTCAGGCTGTTGCTCAGCAAATGGCAGCGCCCCAGGCTTATCTCAGCCAATGGCAGCGCCTCTGCCTGCTGTTCAGCAAATGGCAGCGCCCCAGGCTTATCTCAGCCAATGGCAGCGCCTCTGCCTGCTGTTCAGCAAATGGCAGCGCCTCTGTCTGCTGCTCAGCCAATGGCAGCACCTCATGCTGATCTCAGCCAATGGCAGCGCCTCTGCCCGCTGTTCAGCAAATGGCAGCGCCCCAGGCTGATCTCAGCCAATGGCAGCGCCTCTGCCTGCTGCTCAGCCAATGGCAGCGCCTCTGCCTTCTGTTCAGCTAATGGCAGCGCCTCTGCCTGCTGTTCAGCCAATGGCAGCGCCTCTGTCTGCTGCTCAGCCAATGGCAGCACCTCATGCTGATCTCAGCCAATGGCAGCGCCTCTGCCCGCTGTTCAGCCAATGGCAGCGCCCCAGGCTGATCTCAGCCAATGGCAGCGCCTCTGCCTGCTGCTCAGCCAATGGCAGCGCCTCAGGCTGGTCTCAGCCAATGGCAGCGGCTCTGCCTGCTGCTCAGCCAATGGCAGCACCTCAGGCTGTTGCTCAGCCAATGGCAGCACCTCAGGCTGTTGCTCAGCCAATGGCAGCACCTCAGGCTGTTGCTCAGCAAATGACAGCGCCTCAGGCTGTTGCTCAGCCAATGGCAGCGCCTCTGCCTGCTACTCAGCCAATGGCAGCGCCTCAGGCTGTTGCTCAGCAAATGGCAGCGCCCCAGGCTTATCTCAGCCAATGGCAGCGCCTCTGCCTGCTGTTCAGCCAATGGCAGCACCTCAGGCTGATCTCAGCCAATGGCAGCGCCCCAGGCTTATCTCAGCCAATGGCAGCGCCTCTGCCTGCTGTTCAGCCAATGGCAGCACCTCATGCTGATCTCAGCCAATGGCAGCGCCTCTGCCCGCTGTTCAGCCAATGGCAGCGCCCCAGGCTGATCTCAGCCAATGGCAGCGCCTCTGCCTGCTCCTCAGCCAATGGCAGCGCCTCTGCCTTCTGTTCAGCTAATGGCAGCGCCTCTGCCTGCTGCTCAGCCAATGGCAGCGCCTCTGTCTGCTGCTCAGCCAATGGCAGCACCTCATGCTGATCTCAGCCAATGGCAGCGCCTCTGTCTGCTGCTCAGCCAATGGCAGCACCTCATGCTGATCTCAGCCAATGGCAGCGCCTCTGCCCGCTGTTCAGCCAATGGCAGCGCCCCAGGCTGATCTCAGCCAATGGCAGCGCCTCTGCCTGCTGCTCAGCCAATGGCAGCGCCTCAGGCTGGTCTCAGCCAATGGCAGCGCTCCAGGCTGATCTCAGCCAATGGCAGCGGCTCTGCCTGCTGCTCAGCCAATGGCAGCACCTCAGGCTGTTGCTCAGCAAATGACAGCGCCTCAGGCTGTTGCTCAGCCAATGGCAGCGCCTCTGCCTGCTACTCAGCCAATGGCAGCGCCTCAGGCTGTTGCTCAGCAAATGGCAGCGCCCCAGGCTTATCTCAGCCAATGGCAGCGCCTCTGCCTTCTGTTCAGCCAATGGCAGCACCTCTGCCTGCTGCTCAGCCAATGGCAGCGCCTCTGTCTGCTGCTCAGCCAATGGCAGCACCTCATGCTGATCTCAGCCAATGGCAGCGCCTCTGTCTGCTGCTCAGCCAATGGCAGCACCTCATGCTGATCTCAGCCAATGGCAGCGCCTCTGCCCGCTGTTCAGCCAATGGCAGCGCCCCAGGCTGATCTCAGCCAATGGCAGCGCCTCTGCCTGCTGCTCAGCCAATGGCAGCGCCTCAGGCTGGTCTCAGCCAATGGCAGCGGCTCTGCCTGCTGCTCAGCCAATGGCAGCGCCTCAGGCTGTTGCTCAGCAAATGGCAGCGCCCCAGGCTTATCTCAGCCAATGACAGCGCCTCTGCCTGCTGCTTAGCCAATGGCAGCGCCTCTGCCTGTTGCTCAGCAAATGGCAGCGCCCCAGGCTTATCTCAGCCAATGACAGCGCCTCTGCCTGCTGCTTAGCCAATGGCAGCGCCTCTGCCTGTTGCTCAGCAAATGGCAGCGCCCCAGGCTTATCTCAGCCAATGGCAGCGCCTCTGCCTGCTGCTCAGCCAATGGCAGCGCCTCAGGCTGGTCTCAGCCAATGGCAGCGGCTCTGCCTGCTGCTCAGCCAATGGCAGCACCTCAGGCTGTTGCTCAGCCAATGGCAGCACCTCAGGCTGTTGCTCAGCAAATGACAGCGCCTCAGGCTGTTGCTCAGCCAATGGCAGCGCCTCTGCCTGCTACTCAGCCAATGGCAGCGCCTCAGGCTGTTGCTCAGCAAATGGCAGCGCCCCAGGCTTATCTCAGCCAATGACAGCGCCTCTGCCTGCTGCTTAGCCAATGGCAGCGCCTCTGCCTGTTGCTCAGCAAATGGCAGCGCCCCAGGCTTATCTCAGCCAATGGCAGCGCCTCTGCCTGCTGTTCTGCCAATGGCAGCACCTCATGCTGATCTCAGCCAATGGCAGCGCCTCTGCCCGCTGTTCAGCCAATGGCAGCGCCCCAGGCTGATCTCAGCCAATGGCAGCGCCTCTGCCTGCTCCTCAGCCAATGGCAGCGCCTCTGCCTTCTGTTCAGCTAATGGCAGCGCCTCTGCCTGCTGCTCAGCCAATGGCAGCGCCTCTGTCTGCTGCTCAGCCAATGGCAGCACCTCATGCTGATCTCAGCCAATGGCAGCGCCTCTGCCCGCTGTTCAGCCAATGGCAGCGCCCCAGGCTGATCTCAGCCAATGGCAGCGCCTCTGCCTGCTCCTCAGCCAATGGCAGCGCCTCTGCCTTCTGTTCAGCTAATGGCAGCGCCTCTGCCTGCTGCTCAGCCAATGGCAGCACCTCTGCCTGCTGCTCAGCCAATGGCAGCGCCTCAGGCTGTTGCTCAGCCAATGGCAGCACCTCAGGCTGTTGCTCAGCAAATGACAGCGCCTCAGGCTGTTGCTCAGCCAATGGCAGCGCCTCTGCCTGCTACTCAGCCAATGGCAGCGCCTCAGGCTGTTGCTCAGCAAATGGCAGCGCCCCAGGCTTATCTCAGCCAATGACAGCGCCTCTGCCTGCTGCTTAGCCAATGGCAGCGCCTTGCCTGTTGCTCAGCAAATGGCAGCGCCCCAGGCTTATCTCAGCCAATGGCAGCGCCTCTGCCTGCTGCTCAGCCAATGGCAGCGCCTCAGGCTGGTCTCAGCCAATGGCAGCGGCTCTGCCTGCTGCTCAGCCAATGGCAGCACCTCAGGCTGTTGCTCAGCCAATGGCAGCACCTCAGGCTGTTGCTCAGCAAATGACAGCGCCTCAGGCTGTTGCTCAGCCAATGGCAGCGCCTCTGCCTGCTACTCAGCCAATGGCAGCGCCTCAGGCTGTTGCTCAGCAAATGGCAGCGCCCCAGGCTTATCTCAGCCAATGACAGCGCCTCTGCCTGCTGCTTAGCCAATGGCAGCGCCTCTGCCTGTTGCTCAGCAAATGGCAGCGCCCCAGGCTTATCTCAGCCAATGGCAGCGCCTCTGCCTGCTGTTCTGCCAATGGCAGCACCTCATGCTGATCTCAGCCAATGGCAGCGCCTCTGCCCGCTGTTCAGCCAATGGCAGCGCCCCAGGCTGATCTCAGCCAATGGCAGCGCCTCTGCCTGCTCCTCAGCCAATGGCAGCGCCTCTGCCTTCTGTTCAGCTAATGGCAGCGCCTCTGCCTGCTGCTCAGCCAATGGCAGCGCCTCTGTCTGCTGCTCAGCCAATGGCAGCACCTCATGCTGATCTCAGCCAATGGCAGCGCCTCTGCCCGCTGTTCAGCCAATGGCAGCGCCCCAGGCTGATCTCAGCCAATGGCAGCGCCTCTGCCTGCTGCTCAGCCAATGGCAGCGCCTCAGGCTGGTCTCAGCCAATGGCAGCGCTCCAGGCTGATCTCAGCCAATGGCAGCGGCTCTGCCGGCTGCTCAGCCAATGGCAGCACCTCAGGCTGTTGCTCAGCAAATGACAGCGCCTCAGGCTGTTGCTCAGCCAATGGCAGCGCCTCTGCCTGCTACTCAGCCAATGGCAGCGCCTCAGGCTGTTGCTCAGCAAATGGCAGCGCCCCAGGCTTATCTCAGCCAATGGCAGCGCCTCTGCCTTCTGTTCAGCCAATGGCAGCACCTCTGCCTGCTGCTCAGCCAATGGCAGCGCCTCTGTCTGCTGCTCAGCCAATGGCAGCACCTCATGCTGATCTCAGCCAATGGCAGCGCCTCTGTCTGCTGCTCAGCCAATGGCAGCACCTCATGCTGATCTCAGCCAATGGCAGCGCCTCTGCCCGCTGTTCAGCCAATGGCAGCGCCCCAGGCTGATCTCAGCCAATGGCAGCGCCTCTGCCTGCTGCTCAGCCAATGGCAGCGCCTCAGGCTGGTCTCAGCCAATGGCAGCGGCTCTGCCTGCTGCTCAGCCAATGGCAGCACCTCAGGCTATTGCTCAGCCAATGGCAGCACCTCAGGCTGTTGCTCAGCAAATGACAGCGCCTCAGGCTGTTGCTCAGCCAATGGCAGCGCCTCTGCCTGCTACTCAGCCAATGGCAGCGCCTCAGGCTGTTGCTCAGCAAATGGCAGCGCCCCAGGCTTATCTCAGCCAATGACAGCGCCTCTGCCTGCTGCTTAGCCAATGGCAGCGCCTCTGCCTGTTGCTCAGCAAATGGCAGCGCCCCAGGCTTATCTCAGCCAATGGCAGCGCCTCTGCCTGCTGCTCAGCCAATGGCAGCGCCTCAGGCTGGTCTCAGCCAATGGCAGCGGCTCTGCCTGCTGCTCAGCCAATGGCAGCACCTCAGGCTGTTGCTCAGCCAATGGCAGCACCTCAGGCTGTTGCTCAGCAAATGACAGCGCCTCAGGCTGTTGCTCAGCCAATGGCAGCGCCTCTGCCTGCTACTCAGCCAATGGCAGCGCCTCAGGCTGTTGCTCAGCAAATGGCAGCGCCCCAGGCTTATCTCAGCCAATGACAGCGCCTCTGCCTGCTGCTTAGCCAATGGCAGCGCCTCTGCCTGTTGCTCAGCAAATGGCAGCGCCCCAGGCTTATCTCAGCCAATGGCAGCGCCTCTGCCTGCTGTTCTGCCAATGGCAGCACCTCATGCTGATCTCAGCCAATGGCAGCGCCTCTGCCCGCTGTTCAGCCAATGGCAGCGCCCCAGGCTGATCTCAGCCAATGGCAGCGCCTCTGCCTGCTCCTCAGCCAATGGCAGCGCCTCTGCCTTCTGTTCAGCTAATGGCAGCGCCTCTGCCTGCTGCTCAGCCAATGGCAGCGCCTCTGCCTGCTGCTCAGCCAATGGCAGCGCCTCAGGCTGGTCTCAGCCAATGGCAGCGCTCCAGGCTTATCTCAGCCAATGGCAGCGCCTCTGCCTGTTGCTCAGCAAATGGCAGCGCCCCAGGCTTATCTCAGCCAATGGCAGCGCCTCTGCCTGCTGTTCTGCCAATGGCAGCACCTCATGCTGATCTCAGCCAATGGCAGCGCCTCTGCCCGCTGTTCAGCCAATGGCAGCGCCCCAGGCTGATCTCAGCCAATGGCAGCGCCTCTGCCTGCTCCTCAGCCAATGGCAGCGCCTCTGCCTTCTGTTCAGCTAATGGCAGCGCCTCTGCCTGCTGCTCAGCCAATGGCAGCGCCTCTGCCTGCTGCTCAGCCAATGGCAGCGCCTCAGGCTGGTCTCAGCCAATGGCAGCGCTCCAGGCTTATCTCAGCCAATGGCAGCGCCTCTGCCTGCTGCTCAGCCAATGGCAGCACCTCATGCTGATCTCAGCCAATGGCAGCGCCTCTGCCCGCTGTTCAGCCAATGGCAGCGCCCCAGGCTGATCTCAGCCAATGGCAGCGCCTCTGCCTGCTCCTCAGCCAATGGCAGCGCCTCTGCCTTCTGTTCAGCTAATGGCAGCGCCTCTGCCTGCTGCTCAGCCAATGGCAGCGCCTCTGCCTGCTGCTCAGCCAATGGCAGCGCCTCAGGTTGGTCTCAGCCAATGGCAGCGCTCCAGGCTGATCTCAGCCAATGGCAGCGGCTCTGCCTGCTGCTCAGCCAATGGCAGCACCTCAGGCTGTTGCTCAGCAAATGACAGCGCCTCAGGCTGTTGCTCAGCCAATGGCAGCGCCTCTGCCTGCTACTCAGCCAATGGCAGCGCCTCAGGCTGTTGCTCAGCAAATGGCAGCGCCCCAGGCTTATCTCAGCCAATGGCAGCGCCTCTGCCTGCTGTTCAGCCAATGGCAGCGCCTCTGCCTTCTGTTCAGCTAATGGCAGCGCCTCTGCCTGCTGCTCAGCCAATGGCAGCGCCTCTGCCTGCTGCTCAGCCAATGGCAGCGCCTCAGGCTGGTCTCAGCCAATGGCAGCGCTCCAGGCTGATCTCAGCCAATGGCAGCGCCTCTGCCTGCTGCTCAGCCAATGGCAGCGCCTCAGGCTGGTCTCAGCCAATGGCAGCGGCTCTGCCTGCTGCTCAGCCAATGGCAGCACCTCAGGCTGTTGCTCAGCCAATGGCAGCACCTCAGGCTGTTGCTCAGCAAATGACAGCGCCTCAGGCTGTTGCTCAGCCAATGGCAGCGCCTCTGCCTGCTACTCAGCCAATGGCAGCGCCTCAGGCTGTTGCTCAGCAAATGGCAGCGCCCCAGGCTTATCTCAGCCAATGACAGCGCCTCTGCCTGCTGCTTAGCCAATGGCAGCGCCTCTGCCTGTTGCTCAGCAAATGGCAGCGCCCCAGGCTTATCTCAGCCAATGGCAGCGCCTCTGTCTGCTGCTCAGCCAATGGCAGCACCTCATGCTGATCTCAGCCAATGGCAGCGCCTCTGCCCGCTGTTCAGCCAATGGCAGCGCCCCAGGCTGATCTCAGCCAATGGCAGCGCCTCTGCCTGCTCCTCAGCCAATGGCAGCGCCTCTGCCTTCTGTTCAGCTAATGGCAGCGCCTCTGCCTGCTGCTCAGCCAATGGCAGCGCCTCTGCCTGCTGCTCAGCCAATGGCAATGCCTCAGGCTGGTCTCAGCCAATGGCAGCGCTCCAGGCTGATCTCAGCCAATGGCAGCGGCTCTGCCTGCTGCTCAGCCAATGGCAGCACCTCAGGCTGTTGCTCAGCAAATGACAGCGCCTCAGGCTGTTGCTCAGCCAATGGCAGCGCCTCTGCCTGCTACTCAGCCAATGGCAGCGCCTCAGGCTGTTGCTCAGCAAATGGCAGCGCCCCAGGCTTATCTCAGCCAATGGCAGCGCCTCTGCCTGCTGTTCAGCCAATGGCAGCACCTCAAGCTGATCTCAGCCAATGGCAGCGCCTCTGCCTGCTGTTCAGCCAATGGCAGCACCTCAGGCTGATCTCAGCCAATGGCAGCGCCCCTGACTGATGTTCAGCCAATGGCAGCGCCTCAGGCTGATCTCAGCCAATGACAGCGCCTCTGCCTGCTGCTTAGCCAATGGCAGCGCCTCTGCCTGTTGCTCAGCAAATGGCAGCGCCCCAGGCTTATCTCAGCCAATGGCAGCGCCTCTGCCTGCTGTTCAGCCAATGGCAGCACCTCAGGCTGATCTCAGCCAATGGCAGCGCCTCTGCCTGCTGTTCAGCAAATGGCAGCGCCCCAGGCTGATCTCAGCCAATGGCAGCGCCTCTGCCTGCTGCTCAGCCAATGGCAGCGCCTCTGCCTTCTGTTCAGCTAATGGCAGCGCCTCTGCCTGCTGTTCAGCCAATGGCAGCGCCTCTGTCTGCTGCTCAGCCAATGGCAGCACCTCATGCTGATCTCAGCCAATGGCAGCGCCTCTGCCCGCTGTTCAGCCAATGGCAGCGCCCCAGGCTGATCTCAGCCAATGGCAGCGCCTCTGCCTGCTGCTCAGCCAATGGCAGCGCCTCAGGCTGGTCTCAGCCAATGGCAGCGCTCCAGGCTGATATCAGCCAATGGCAGCGGCTCTGCCTGCTGCTCAGCCAATGGCAGCACCTCAGGCTGTTGCTCAGCAAATGACAGCGCCTCAGGCTGTTGCTCAGCCAATGGCAGCGCCTCTGCCTGCTACTCAGCCAATGGCAGCGCCTCAGGCTGTTGCTCAGCAAATGGCAGCGCCCCAGGCTTATCTCAGCCAATGGCAGCGCCTCTGCCTGCTGTTCAGCCAATGGCAGCACCTCAGGCTGATCTCAGCCAATGGCAGCGCCTCTGCCTGCTGTTCAGCCAATGGCAGCACCTCAGGCTGATCTCAGCCAATGGCAGCGCCCCTGACTGATGTTCAGCCAATGGCAGCGCCTCAGGCTGATCTCAGCCAATGACAGCGCCTCTGCCTGCTGCTTAGCCAATGGCAGCGCCTCTGCCTGTTGCTCAGCAAATGGCAGCGCCCCAGGCTTATCTCAGCCAATGGCAGCGCCTCTGCCTGCTGTTCAGCCAATGGCAGCACCTCAGGCTGATCTCAGCCAATGGCAGCGCCCCTGACTGATGTTCAGCCAATGGCAGCGCCTCAGGCTGATCTCAGCCAATGACAGCGCCTCTGCCTGCTGCTTAGCCAATGGCAGCGCCTCTGCCTGTTGCTCAGCAAATGGCAGCGCCCCAGGCTTATCTCAGCCAATGGCAGCGCCTCTGCCTGCTGTTCAGCCAATGGCAGCACCTCAGGCTGATCTCAGCCAATGGCAGCGCCCCTGACTGATGTTCAGCCAATGGCAGCGCCTCAGGCTGATCTCAGCCAATGACAGCGCCTCTGCCTGCTGCTTAGCCAATGGCAGCGCCTCTGCCTGTTGCTCAGCAAATGGCAGCGCCCCAGGCTTATCTCAGCCAATGGCAGCGCCTCTGCCTGCTGCTCAGCCAATGGCAGCGCCTCTGCCTGCTGTTCAGCCAATGGCAGCACCTCAGGCTGATCTCAGCCAATGGCAGCGCCTCTGCCTGCTGTTCAGCAAATGGCAGCGCCCCAGGCTGATCTCAGCCATTGGCAGCGCCTCTGCCTGCTGCTCAGCCAATGGCAGCGCCTCTGCCTTCTGTTCAGCTAATGGCAGCGCCTCTGCCTGCTGTTCAGCCAATGGCAGCACCTCAGGCTGATCTCAGCCAATGGCAGCGCTCCAGGCTGATCTCAGCCAATGGCAGCGCTCCAGGCTGATCTCAGCCAATGGCAGCGGCTCTGCCTGCTGCTCAGCCAATGGCAGCACCTCAGGCTGTTGCTCAGCAAATGACAGCGCCTCAGGCTGTTGCTCAGCCAATGGCAGCGCCTCTGCCTGCTACTCAGCCAATGGCAGCGCCTCAGGCTGTTGCTCAGCAAATGGCAGCGCCCCAGGCTTATCTCAGCCAATGGCAGCGCCTCTGCCTGCTGTTCAGCCAATGGCAGCACCTCAGGCTGATCTCAGCCAATGGCAGCGCCCCTGACTGATGTTCAGCCAATGGCAGCGCCTCAGGCTGATCTCAGCCAATGACAGCGCCTCTGCCTGCTGCTTAGCCAATGGCAGCGCCTCTGCCTGTTGCTCAGCAAATGGCAGCGCCCCAGGCTTATCTCAGCCAATGGCAGCGCCTCTGCCTGCTGTTCAGCCAATGGCAGCACCTCAGGCTGATCTCAGATAATGGCAGCGCCCCTGCCTGCTGTTCAGCCAATGGCAGCACCTCAGGCTGATCTCAGCCAATGGCAGCGCTCCAGGCTGATCTCAGCCAATGGCAGCGGCTCTGCCTGCTGCTCAGCCAATGGCAGCGCCTCTGCCTGTTGCTCAGCCAATGGCAGCACCTCAGGCTGTTGCTCAGCAAATGACAGCGCCTCAGGCTGTTGCTCAGCAAATGACAGCGCCTCAGGCTGTTGCTCAGCAAATGGCAGCGCCTCTGCCTGCTGTTCAGCCAATGGCAGCGCCTCAGGCTGTTGCTCAGCCAATGGCAGCGCCTCTGCCTGCTGCTCAGCCAATGGCAGCGCTTCTGCCCGCTGTTCAGCCAATGGCAGCGCCTCAGGCTGATCTCAGCCAATGGCAGCGCCTCTGTCTGCTGCTCAGCCAATGGCAGCGCCTCTGCCTGCTGTTCAGCCAATGGCAGCGCCTCTGTCTGCTGCTCAGCCAATGGCAGCGCCTCTGCCTGCTGTTCAGCCAATGGCAGCGCCTCAGGCTGATATCAGCCAATGGCAGAGCCTCTGCCTGTTGCTCAGCCTCTGTCTGCTGCTCAGCCAATGGCAGCGCCTCAGGCTGATCTCAGCCAATGGCAGCGCCCCTGACTGATGTTCAGCCAATGGCAGCGCCTCAGGCTGATCTCAGCCAATGACAGCGCCTCTGCCTGCTGCTCAGCCAATGGCAGCGCCTCAGGCTGATCTCAGCCAATGGCAGCGCCTCTGCCTGATGTTCAGCCAATGGCAGCGCCTCAGGCTGATATCAGCCAATGGCAGAGCCTCTGCCTGTTGCTCAGCCTCTGTCTGCTGCTCAGCCAATGGCAGCGCCTCAGGCTGATCTCAGCCAATGGCAGCGCCTCTGCCTGATGTTCAGCCAATGGCAGCGCCTCAGGCTGATCTCAGCCAATGGCAGCGCCTCTGCCTGCTGCTCAGCCAATGGCAGCGCCTCTGGCTGATATCAGCCAATGGCAGAGCCTCTGCCTGTTGCTCAGCCTCTGTCTGCTGCTCAGCCAATGGCAGCGCCTCAGACTGATCTCAGCCTATGGCAGCGCCTCAGGCAGATCTCAGCCAATGGCAGCGCCTCAGGCTGATCTCAGCCAATGGCAGCGCCTCTGCCTGTTGCTCAGCCTATGTCTGCTGCTCAGCCAATGGCAGCGCCTCAGGCTGATCTCAGCCAATGACAGCGCCTCTGCCTGCTGCTTAGCCAATGGCAGCGCCTCTGCCTGTTCCTCAGCCAATGGCAGCGCCTCAGGCAGATCTCAGCCAATGACAGCGCCTCTGCCTGCTGCATAGCCAATGGCAGCGCCTCTGCCTGCTGCTCAGCCAATGGCAGCGCCTCAGGCTGATCTCAGCCAATGGCAGCGCCTCTGCCTGTTGCTCAGCCAATGGCAGCGCCTCAGGCTGATCTCAGCCAATGGCAGCACCTCAGGCTGATCTCAGCCAATGGCATCGCCTCTGCCTGCTGTTCAGCCAATGGCAGCACCTCAGGCTGATCTCAGCCAATGACAGCGCCTCTGCCTGCTGCTTAGCCAATGGCAGCGCCTCTGCCTGTTCCTCAGCCAATGGCAGCGCCTCAGGCAGATCTCAGCCAATGGCAGCGCCTCTGGCTGTTGCTCAGCCAATGGCAGCGCCTCAGGCTGATCTCAGCAAATGGCAGCGCCTCAGGCTGTTGCTCAGCCAATGGCAGCGCCTCTGCCTGCTGCTCAGCCAATGGCAGCGCCTCAGGCTGATCTCAGCCAATGGCAGCGCCTCTGCCTGTTGCTCAGCCTCTGTCTGCTGCTCAGCCAATGGCAGCGCCTCAGGCTGATCTCAGCCAATGGCAGCGCCTCTGCCTGTTGCTCACCCTCTGTCTGCTGCTCATCCAATGGCAGCGCCTCAGGCTGATCTCAGCCAATGGCAGCGCCTCAGGCTGATATCAGCCAATGGCAGCGCCTCTGGCTGTTGCTCAGCCAATGGCAGCGTCTCTAGCTGTTGCTCAGCCAATGGCAGCGCCTCAGGCTGATCTCAGCCAATGGCAGCGCCTCTGCCTGCTGCTCAGCCAATGGCAGCGCCTCTGTCTGCTGCTCAGCCAATGGCAGCACCTCATGCTGATCTCAGCCAATGGCAGCGCCTCTGCCCGCTGTTCAGCCAATGGCAGCGCCCCAGGCTGATCTCAGCCAATGGCAGCGCCTCTGCCTGCTGCTCAGCCAATGGCAGGCTGATCTCAGCCAATGGCAGCGCCCCTGACTGATGTTCAGCCAATGGCAGCGCCCCTGACTGATGTTCAGCCAATGGCAGCGCCTCAGGCTGATCTCAGCCAATGACAGCGCCTCTGCCTGCTGCTTAACCAATGGCAGCGCCTCTGCCTGTTCCTCAGCCAATGGCAGCGCCTCAGGCAGATCTCAGCCAATGGCAGCGCCTCTGGCTGTTGCTCAGCCAATGGCAGCGCCTCAGGCTGATCTCAGCAAATGGCAGCGCCTCAGGCTGTTGCTCAGCCAATGGCAGCGCCTCTGCCTGCTGTTCAGCCAATGGCAGCACCTTTGGCTGATCTCAGCCAATGGCAGCGCCTCTGTCTGCCGTTCAGACAATGGCAGCGCTCCAGGCTGATCTCAGCCAATGGCAGCGGCTCTGCCTGCTGCTCAGCCAATGGCAGCGCCTCTGCCTGTTGCTCAGCCAATGGCAGCACCTCAGGCTGTTTCTCAGCAAATGACAGCGCCTCAGGCTGTTGCTCAGCCAATGGCAGCGCCTCTGCCTGCTACTCAGCCAATGACAGCGCCTCAGGCTGTTGCTCAGCAAATGGCAGCGCCTCTGCCTGTTGCTGAGCAAATGGCAGCGCCCCAGGCTTATCTCAGCCAATGGCAGCGCCTCTGCCTGCTGTTCAGCCAATGGCAGCACCTCAGGCTGATCTCAGCCAATGGCAGCGCCTCTGCCTGCTGTTCAGCCAATGGCAGCGCCCCAGGCTTATCTCAGCCAATGGCAGCGCCTCTGCCTGCTGCTTAGCCAATGGCAGCGCCTCTGCCTGTTGCTCAGCCAATGGCAGCGCCTCAGGCAGATCTCAGCCAATGGCAGCGCCTCAGGCTGTTGCTCAGCATATGGCAGCGCCTCTGCCTGTTGCTCAGCAAATGGCAGCGCCCCAGGCTGATCTCAGCCAATGGCAGCGCCTCTGCCTGCTGTTCAGCCAATGGCAGCGCCCCAGGCTTATCTCAGCCAATGGCAGCGCCGCTGCCTGTTCCTCAGCCAATGGCAGCGCCTCAGGCAGATCTCAGCCAATGGCAGCGCCTCAGGCTGTTGCTCAGCATATGGCAGCGCCTCTGCCTGTTGCTCAGCAAATGGCAGCGCCCCAGGCTGATCTCAGCCAATGGCAGCGCCTCTGCCTGCTGTTCAGCCAATGGCAGCGCCCCAGGCTTATCTCAGCCAATGGCAGCGCCTCTGCCTGCTGCTTAGCCAATGGCAGCGCCTCTGCCTGTTGCTGAGCAAATGGCAGCGCCCAAGGCTTATCTCAGCCAATGGCAGCGCCTCTGCCTGCTGTTCAGCCAATGGCAGCACCTCAGGCTGATCTCAGCCAATGGCAGCGCCTCTGCCTGCTGTTCAGCCAATGGCAGCGCCCCAGGCTTATCTCAGCCAATGGCAGCGCCTCTGCCTGCTGCTTAGCCAATGGCAGCGCCTCTGCCTGTTCCTCAGCCAATGGCAGCGCCTCAGGCTGATCTCAGCCAATGGCAGCGCCTCTGCCTGCTGTTCAGGCAATGGCAGCGCCTCTGCCTTCTGTTCAGCCAATGGCAGCGCCTCTGCCTTCTGTTCAGCCAATGGCAGCGCCTCTGCCTGCTGCTCAGCCAATGGCAGCGCCTCTGCCTGCTGTTCAGCCAATGGCAGCACCTCAGGCTGATCTCAGCCAATGGCAGCGCCTCTGCCTGCTGTTCAGCCAATGGCAGCGCCCCAGGCTTATCTCAGCCAATGGCAGCGCCTCTGTCTGCTGCTCAGCCAATGGCAGCGCCTCTGCCTGCTGTTCAGCCAATGGCAGCACCTCATGCTGATCTCAGCCAATGGCAGCGCCTCAGGCTGTTGCTCAGCATATGGCAGCGCCTCTGCCTGTTGCTCAGCAAATGGCAGCGCCCCAGGCTTATCTCAGCCAATGGCAGCGTCTCAGGCTGATCTCAGCCAATGGCAGCGCCTCTGCCTGCTACTCAGCCAATGGCAGCGCCTCTGTCTGCTGCTCAGCCAATGGCAGCGCCTCTGCCTGCTGTTCAGCCAATGGCAGCACCTTTGGCTGATCTCAGCCAATGGCAGCGCCTCTGTCTGCCGTTCAGCCAATGGCAGCGCTCCAGGCTGATCTCAGCCAATGGCAGCGGCTCTGCCTGCTGCTCAGCCAATGGCAGCGCCTCTGCTTGTTGCTCAGCCAATGGCAGCACCTCAGGCTGTTGCTCAGCAAATGACAGCGCCTCAGGCTGTTGCTCAGCCAATGGCAGCGCCTCTGCATGCTACTCAGCCAATGGCAGCGCCTCAGGCTGTTGCTCAGCAAATGGCAGCGCCTCTGCCTGTTGCTCAGCAAATGGCAGCGCCCCAGGCTTATCTCAGCCAATGGCAGCGCCTCTGCCTGCTGTTCAGCCAATGGCAGCACCTCAGGCTGATCTCAGCCAATGGCAGCGCCTCTGCCTGCTGTTCAGCCAATGGCAGCACCTCAGGCTGATCTCAGCCAATGGCAGCGCCCCTGACTGATGTTCAGCCAATGGCAGCGCCCCTGACTGATGTTCAGCCAATGGCAGCGCCTCAGGCTGATCTCAGCCAATGACAGCGCCTCTGCCTGCTGCTTAACCAATGGCAGCGCCTCTGCCTGTTCCTCAGCCAATGGCAGCGCCTCAGGCAGATCTCAGCCAATGGCAGCGCCTCTGGCTGTTGCTCAGCCAATGGCAGCGCCTCAGGCTGATCTCAGCAAATGGCAGCGCCTCAGGCTGTTGCTCAGCCAATGGCAGCGCCTCTGCCTGCTGTTCAGCCAATGGCAGCACCTTTGGCTGATCTCAGCCAATGGCAGCGCCTCTGTCTGCCGTTCAGCCAATGGCAGCGCTCCAGGCTGATCTCAGCCAATGGCAGCGGCTCTGCCTGCTGCTCAGCCAATGGCAGCGCCTCTGCCTGTTGCTCTACCAATGGCAGCACCTCAGGCTGTTTCTCAGCAAATGACAGCGCCTCAGGCTGTTGCTCAGCCAATGGCAGCGCCTCTGCCTGCTACTCAGCCAATGACAGCGCCTCAGGCTGTTGCTCAGCAAATGGCAGCGCCTCTGCCTGTTGCTGAGCAAATGGCAGCGCCCCAGGCTTATCTCAGCCAATGGCAGCGCCTCTGCCTGCTGTTCAGCCAATGGCAGCACCTCAGGCTGATCTCAGCCAATGGCAGCGCCTCTGCCTGCTGTTCAGCCAATGGCAGCGCCCCAGGCTTATCTCAGCCAATGGCAGCGCCTCTGCCTGCTGCTTAGCCAATGGCAGCGCCTCTGCCTGTTCCTCAGCCAATGGCAGCGCCTCAGGCAGATCTCAGCCAATGGCAGCGCCTCTGGCTGTTGCTCAGCCAATGGCAGCGCCTCAGGCTGATCTCAGCAAATGGCAGCGCCTCAGGCTGTTGCTCAGCCAATGGCAGCGCCTCTGCCTGCTGCTCAGCCAATGGCAGCACCTCAGGCTGTTGCTCAGCAAATGACAGCGCCTCAGGCTGTTGCTCAGCCAATGGCAGCGCCTCAGGCAAATCGCAGCCAATGGCAGCGCCTCAGGCTGATCTCAGCCAATGGCAGCGCCTCTGTCTTCTGTTCAGCCAATGGCAGCGCCTCTGCCTTCTGTTCAGCCAATGGCAGCGCCCCTGCCTTCTGTTCAGCCAATGGCAGCGCCTCTGCCTGCTGCTCAGCCAATGGCAGCGCCTCTGTCTGCTGCTCAGCCAATGGCAGCGCCTCTGCCTGCTGTTCAGCCAATGGCAGCACCTCATGCTGATCTCAGCCAATGGCAGCGCCTCTGCCTGCTGCTCAGCCAATGGCAGCGCCTCTGCCTGTTGCTCAGCCAATGGCAGCACCTCAGGCTGATCTCAGCCAATGGCAGCGTCTCAAGCTGATCTCAGCCAGTGGCAGCGCCTCTGCCTGCTGCTCAGCCAATGGCAGCGCCTCTGCCTGCTACTCAGCCAATGGCAGCGCCTCTGTCTGCTGCTCAGCCAATGGCAGCGCCTCTGCCTGCCGTTCAGCCAATGGCAGCGCTCCAGGCTGATCTCAGCCAATGGCAGCGGCTCTGCCTGCTGCTCAGCCAATGGCAGCGCCTCTGCCTGTTGCTCAGCCAATGGCAGCACCTCAGGCTGATCTCAGCCAATGGCAGCGCCCCTGACTGATGTTCAGCCAATGGCAGCGCCTCAGGCTAATCTCAGCCAATGACAGCGCGTCTGCCTGTTCCTCAGCCAATGGCAGCGCCTCAGGCTGATCTCAGCCATTGGCAGCGCCCCTGACTGATGTTCAGCCAATGGCAGCGCCTCAGGCTGATCTCAGCCAATGACAGCGCCTCTGCCTGCTGCTTAGCCAATGGCAGCGCCTCTGCCTGTTCCTCAGCCAATGGCAGCGCCTCAGGCAGATCTCAGCCAATGGCAGCGCCCCAGGCTTATCTCAGCCAATGGCAGCGCCTCTGCCTGCTGCTTAGCCAATGGCAGCGCCTCTGCCTGTTCCTCAGCCAATGGCAGCGCCTCAGGCAGATCTCAGCCAATGGCAGCGCCTCTGGCTGTTGCTCAGCCAATGGCAGCGCCTCAGGCTGATCTCAGCAAATGGCAGCGCCTCAGGCTGTTGCTCAGCCAATGGCAGCGCCTCTGCCTGCTGCTCAGCCAATGGCAGCGCCTCAGGCTGATCTCAGCCAATGGCAGCGCCTCTGCCTGTTGCTCAGCCTCTGTCTGCTGCTCAGCCAATGGCAGCGCCTCAGGCTGATCTCAGCCAATGGCAGCGCCTCAGGCTGATATCAGCCAATGGCAGCGCCTCTGGCTGTTGCTCAGCCAATGGTAGCGTCTCTGGCTGTTGCTCAGCCAATGGCAGCACCTCATGCTGATCTCAGCCAATGGCAGCGCCTCTGCCCGCTGTTCAGCCAATGGCAGCGCCCCAGGCTGATCTCAGCCAATGGCAGCGCCTCTGCCTGCTGCTCAGCCAATGGCAGCGCCTCAGGCTGATCTCAGCCAATGGCAGCGCCTCTGCCTGCTGCTCAGCCAATGGCAGCGCCTCAGGCTGATCTCAGCCAATGGCAGCGCCTCTGCCTGCTGCGTAGCCAATGGCAGCGCCTCTGCCTGTTGCTCAGCCAATGGCAGCGCCTCAGGCTGATCTCAGCCAATGGCAACGCCTCTGCCTGCTGCTTAGCCAATGGCAGCGCCTCTGCCTGCTGTTCAGCCATTGGCAGTGCTCCAGGCTGATCTCAGCCAATGGCAGCGGCTCTGCTTCTGCCTCTGTCTTCTGTTCAGCCAATGGCAGCGCCTCTGCCTTCTGTTCAGCCAATGGCAGCGCCTCTGCCTTCTGTTCAGCCAATGGCAGCGCCTCTGCCTGCTGCTCAGCCAATGGCAGCGCCTCTGTCTGCTGCTCAGCCAATGGCAGCGCCTCTGCCTGCTGTTCAGCCAATGGCAGCACCTCATGCTGATCTCAGCCGATGGCAGCGCCTCTGCCTGCTGCTCAGCCAATGGCAGCGCCTCTGCCTGTTGCTCAGCCAATGGCAGCACCTCAGGCTGATCTCAGCCAATGGCAGCGTCTCAAGCTGATCTCAGCCAGTGGCAGCGCCTCTGCCTGCTGCTCAGCCAATGGCAGCGCCTCTGCCTGCTACTCAGCCAATGGCAGCGCCTCAGGCTGTTGCTCAGCAAATGGCAGCGCCTCTGCCTGTTGCTCAGCAAATGGCAGCGCCCCAGGCTTATCTCAGCCAATGGCAGCGCCTCTGCCTGCTGTTCAGCCAATGGCAGCACCTCAGGCTGATCTCAGCCAATGGCAGCGCCTCTGCCTGCTGTTCAGCCAATGGCAGCACCTCAGGCTGATCTCAGCCAATGGCAGCGCCCCTGACTGATGTTCAGCCAATGGCAGCGCCTCAGGCTGATCTCAGCCAATGACAGCGCCTCTGCCTGCTGCTTAGCCAATGGCAGCGCCTCTGCCTGTTGCTCAGCAAATGGCAGCGCCCCAGGCTTATCTCAGCCAATGGCAGCGCCTCTGCCTGCTGTTCAGCCAATGGCAGCGCCCCAGGCTTATCTTAGCCAATGGCAGCGCCTCTGCCTGTTCCTCAGCCAATGGCAGGGCCTCAGGCTGATCTCAGCCAATGGCAGCGCCCCTGCCTGCTGTTCAGCCAATGGCAGCGCCCCAGGCTTATCTCAGCCAATGGCAGCGCCTCTGCCTGCTGTTCAGCCAATGGCAGCACCTCAGGCTGATCTCAGCCAATGGCAGCGCCTCTGCCTGTTCCTCAGCCAATGGCAGCGCCTCAGGCTGATCTCAGCCATTGGCAGCGCCCCTGACTGATGTTCAGCCAATGGCAGCGCCTCAGGCTGATCTCAGCCAATGACAGCGCCTCTGCCTGCTGCTTAGCCAATGGCAGCGCCTCTGCCTGTTGCTCAGCAAATGGCAGCGCCTCAGGCTGTTGCTCAGCAAATGGCAGCGCCTCTGCCTGCTGTTCAGCCAATGGCAGCACCTCAGGCTGATCTCAGCCAATGGCAGCGCCTCTGCCTGCTGTTCAGCCAATGGCAGCACCTCAGGCTGATCTCAGCCAATGGCAGCGCCTCTGCCTGTTCCTCAGCCAATGGCAGCGCCTCAGGCTGATCTCAGCCATTGGCAGCGCCCCTGACTGATGTTCAGCCAATGGCAGCGCCTCAGGCTGATCTCAGCCAATGACAGCGCCTCTGCCTGCTGCTTAGCCAATGGCAGCGCCTCTGCCTGTTGCTCAGCAAATGGCAGAGCCCCAGGCTTATCTCAGCCAATGGCAGCGCCTCTGCCTGCTGTTCAGCCAATGGCAGCACCTCAGGCTGATCTCAGCCAATGGCAGCGCCCCTGCCTGCTGTTCAGCCAATGGCAGCGCCCCAGGCTTATCTCAGCCAATGACAGCGCCTCTGCCTGCTGCTTAGCCAATGGCAGCGCCTCTGCTTGTTCCTCAGCCAATGGCAGCGCCTCAGGCAGATCTCAGCCAATGGCAGCGCCTCTGGCTGTTGCTCAGCCAATGGCAGCGCCTCAGGCTGATCTCAGCAAATGGCAGCGCCTCAGGCTGTTGCTCAGCCAATGGCAGCGCCTCTGCCTGCTGCTCAGCCAATGGCAGCGCCTCAGGCTGATCTCAGCCAATGGCAGCGCCTCTGCCTGTTGCTCAGCCTCTGTCTGCTGCTCAGCCAATGGCAGCGCCTCAGGCTGATCTCAGCCAATGGCAGCGCCTCAGGCTGATATCAGCCAATGGCAGCGCCTCTGGCTGTTGCTCAGCCAATGGTAGCGTCTCTGGCTGTTGCTCAGCCAATGGCAGCACCTCATGCTGATCTCAGCCAATGGCAGCGCCTCTGCCCGCTGTTCAGCCAATGGCAGCGCCCCAGGCTGATCTCAGCCAATGGCAGCGCCTCTGCCTGCTGCTCAGCCAATGGCAGCGCCTCAGGCTGATCTCAGCCAATGGCAGCGCCTCTGCCTGCTGCTCAGCCAATGGCAGCGCCTCAGGCTGATCTCAGCCAATGGCAGCGCCTCTGCCTGCTGCGTAGCCAATGGCAGCGCCTCTGCCTGTTGCTCAGCCAATGGCAGCGCCTCAGGCTGATCTCAGCCAATGGCAGCGCCTCTGTCTGCTGCTCAGCCAATGGCAGCGCCTCTGCCTGCCGTTCAGCCAATGGCAGCGCTCCAGGCTGATCTCAGCCAATGGCAGCGGCTCTGCCTGCTGCTCAGCCAATGGCAGCGCCTCTGCCTGTTGCTCAGCCAATGGCAGCACCTCAGGCTGATCTCAGCCAATGGCAGCGCCCCTGACTGATGTTCAGCCAATGGCAGCGCCTCAGGCTAATCTCAGCCAATGACAGCGCGTCTGCCTGTTCCTCAGCCAATGGCAGCGCCTCAGGCTGATCTCAGCCATTGGCAGCGCCCCTGACTGATGTTCAGCCAATGGCAGCGCCTCAGGCTGATCTCAGCCAATGACAGCGCCTCTGCCTGCTGCTTAGCCAATGGCAGCGCCTCTGCCTGTTCCTCAGCCAATGGCAGCGCCTCAGGCAGATCTCAGCCAATGGCAGCGCCTCTGCCTGTTCCTCAGCCAATGGCAGCGCTCCAGGCTGATCTCAGCCAATGGCAGCGGCTCTGCCTGCTGCTCAGCCAATGGCAGCACCTCAGGCTGTTGCTCAGCAAATGACAGCGCCTCAGGCTGTTGCTCAGCCAATGGCAGCGCCTCTGCCTGCTACTCAGCCAATGGCAGCGCCTCAGGCTGTTGCTCAGCAAATGGCAGCGCCTCTGCCTGTTGCTCAGCAAATGGCAGCGCCCCAGGCTTATCTCAGTCAATGGCAGCGCCTCTGCCTGCTGTTCAGATAATGGCAGCACCTCAGGCTGATCTCAGCCAATGGCAGCGCCTCTGCCTGCTGTTCAGCCAATGGCAGCACCTCAGGCTGATCTCAGCCAATGGCAGCGCCCCTGACTGATGTTCAGCCAATGGCAGCGCCTCAGGCTGATCTCAGCCAATGACAGCGCCTCTGCCTGCTGCTTAGCCAATGGCAGCGCCTCTGCCTGTTCCTCAGCCAATGGCAGCGCCTCTGCCTGTTGCTGAGCAAATGGCAGCGCCCCAGGCTTATCTCAGCCAATGGCAGCGCCTCTGCCTGCTGTTCAGCCAATGGCAGCACCTCAGGCTGATCTCAGCCAATGGCAGCGCCTCTGCCTGTTCCTCAGCCAATGGCAGCGCCTCAGGCTGATCTCAGCCATTGGCAGCGCCCCTGACTGATGTTCAGCCAATGGCAGCGCCTCAGGCTGATCTCAGCCAATGACAGCGCCTCTGCCTGCTGCTTAGCCAATGGCAGCGCCTCTGCCTGTTGCTCAGCAAATGGCAGCGCCTCAGGCTGTTGCTCAGCAAATGGCAGCGCCTCTGCCTGCTGTTCAGCCAATGGCAGCACCTCAGGCTGATCTCAGCCAATGGCAGCGCCTCTGCCTGCTGTTCAGCCAATGGCAGCACCTCAGGCTGATCTCAGCCAATGGCAGCGCCTCTGCCTGTTCCTCAGCCAATGGCAGCGCCTCAGGCTGATCTCAGCCATTGGCAGCGCCCCTGACTGATGTTCAGCCAATGGCAGCGCCTCAGGCTGATCTCAGCCAATGACAGCGCCTCTGCCTGCTGCTTAGCCAATGGCAGCGCCTCTGCCTGTTGCTCTGCAAATGGCAGAGCCCCAGGCTTATCTCAGCCAATGGCAGCGCCTCTGCCTGCTGTTCAGCCAATGGCAGCACCTCAGGCTGATCTCAGCCAATGGCAGCGCCCCTGCCTGCTGTTCAGCCAATGGCAGCGCCCCAGGCTTATCTCAGCCAATGGCAGCGCCTCTGCCTGCTGCTTAGCCAATGGCAGCGCCTCTGCCTGTTCCTCAGCCAATGGCAGCGCCTCAGGCAGATCTCAGCCAATGGCAGCGCCTCTGGCTGTTGCTCAGCCAATGGCAGCGCCTCAGGCTGATCTCAGCAAATGGCAGCGCCTCAGGCTGTTGCTCAGCCAATGGCAGCGCCTCTGCCTGCTGCTCAGCCAATGGCAGCGCCTCAGGCTGATCTCAGCCAATGGCAGCGCCTCTGCCTGTTGCTCAGCCTCTGTCTGCTGCTCAGCCAATGGCAGCGCCTCAGGCTGATCTCAGCCAATGGCAGCGCCTCAGGCTGATATCAGCCAATGGCAGCGCCTCTGGCTGTTGCTCAGCCAATGGTAGCGTCTCTGGCTGTTGCTCAGCCAATGGCAGCACCTCATGCTGATCTCAGCCAATGGCAGCGCCTCTGCCCGCTGTTCAGCCAATGGCAGCGCCCCAGGCTGATCTCAGCCAATGGCAGCGCCTCTGCCTGCTGCTCAGCCAATGGCAGCGCCTCAGGCTGATCTCAGCCAATGGCAGCGCCTCTGCCTGCTGCTCAGCCAATGGCAGCGCCTCAGGCTGATCTCAGCCAATGGCAGCGCCTCTGCCTGCTGCGTAGCCAATGGCAGCGCCTCTGCCTGTTGCTCAGCCAATGGCAGCGCCTCAGGCTGATCTCAGCCAATGGCAGCGCCTCTGCCTGCTGCTTAGCCAATGGCAGCGCCTCTGCCTGCTGTTCAGCCATTGGCAGTGCTCCAGGCTGATCTCAGCCAATGGCAGCGGCTCTGCTTCTGCCTCTGTCTTCTGTTCAGCCAATGGCAGCGCCTCTGCCTTCTGTTCAGCCAATGGCAGCGCCTCTGCCTTCTGTTCAGCCAATGGCAGCGCCTCTGCCTGCTGCTCAGCCAATGGCAGCGCCTCTGTCTGCTGCTCAGCCAATGGCAGCGCCTCTGCCTGCTGTTCAGCCAATGGCAGCACCTCATGCTGATCTCAGCCGATGGCAGCGCCTCTGCCTGCTGCTCAGCCAATGGCAGCGCCTCTGCCTGTTGCTCAGCCAATGGCAGCACCTCAGGCTGATCTCAGCCAATGGCAGCGTCTCAAGCTGATCTCAGCCAGTGGCAGCGCCTCTGCCTGCTGCTCAGCCAATGGCAGCGCCTCTGCCTGCTACTCAGCCAATGGCAGCGCCTCTGTCTGCTGCTCAGCCAATGGCAGCGCCTCTGCCTGCTGTTCAGCCAATGGCAGCACCTTTGGCTGATCTCAGCCAATGGCAGCGCCTCTGTCTGCCGTTCAGCCAATGGCAGCGCTCCAGGCTGATCTCAGCCAATGGCAGCGGCTCTGCCTGCTGCTCAGCCAATGGCAGCGCCTCTGCCTGTTGCTCAGCCAATGGCAGCACCTCAGGCTGTTGCTCAGCAAATGACAGCACCTTTGGCTGATCTCAGCCAATGGCAGCGCCTCTGTCTGCCGTTCAGCCAATGGCAGCGCTCCAGGCTGATCTCAGCCAATGGCAGCGGCTCTGCCTGCTGCTCAGCCAATGGCAGCGCCTCTGCCTGTTGCCATTGGCAGTGCTCCAGGCTGATCTCAGCCAATGGCAGCGGCTCTGCTTCTGCCTCTGTCTTCTGTTCAGCCAATGGCAGCGCCTCTGCCTTCTGTTCAGCCAATGGCAGCGCCTCTGCCTTCTGTTCAGCCAATGGCAGCGCCTCTGCCTGCTGCTCAGCCAATGGCAGCGCCTCTGTCTGCTGCTCAGCCAATGGCAGCGCCTCTGCCTGCTGTTCAGCCAATGGCAGCACCTCATGCTGATCTCAGCCGATGGCAGCGCCTCTGCCTGCTGCTCAGCCAATGGCAGCGCCTCTGCCTGTTGCTCAGCCAATGGCAGCACCTCAGGCTGATCTCAGCCAATGGCAGCGTCTCAAGCTGATCTCAGCCAGTGGCAGCGCCTCTGCCTGCTGCTCAGCCAATGGCAGCGCCTCTGCCTGCTACTCAGCCAATGGCAGCGCCTCTGTCTGCTGCTCAGCCAATGGCAGCGCCTCTGCCTGCTGTTCAGCCAATGGCAGCACCTTTGGCTGATCTCAGCCAATGGCAGCGCCTCTGTCTGCCGTTCAGCCAATGGCAGCGCTCCAGGCTGATCTCAGCCAATGGCAGCGGCTCTGCCTGCTGCTCAGCCAATGGCAGCGCCTCTGCCTGTTGCTCAGCCAATGGCAGCACCTCAGGCTGTTGCTCAGCAAATGACAGCACCTTTGGCTGATCTCAGCCAATGGCAGCGCCTCTGTCTGCCGTTCAGCCAATGGCAGCGCTCCAGGCTGATCTCAGCCAATGGCAGCGGCTCTGCCTGCTGCTCAGCCAATGGCAGCGCCTCTGCCTGTTGCTCAGCCAATGGCAGCACCTCAGGCTGTTGCTCAGCAAATGACAGCGCCTCAGGCTGTTGCTCAGCAAATGGCAGCGCCTCTGCCTGTTGCTCAGCAAATGGCAGCGCCCCAGGCTTATCTCAGCCAATGGCAGCCTCTGCCTGCTGTTCAGCCAATGGCAGCACCTCAGGCTTATCTCAGCCAATGGCAGCGCCTCTGCCTGCTGTTCAGCCAATGGCAGCACCTCAGGCTGATCTCAGCCAATGGCAGCGCCTCTGCCTGCTGTTCAGCCAATGGCAGCACCTCAGGCTGATCTCAGCCAATGGCAGCGCCTCTGCCTGTTCCTCAGCCAATGGCAGCGCCTCAGGCTGATCTCAGCCAATGGCAGCGCCCCTGACTGATGTTCAGCCAATGGCAGCGCCTCAGGCTGATCTCAGCCAATGCAGCGCCTCTGCCTGCTGCTTAGCCAATGGCAGCGCCTCTGCCTGTTGCTCAGCAAATGGCAGCGCCCCAGGCTTATCTCAGCCAATGGCAGCGCCTCTGCCTGCTGTTCAGCCAATGGCAGCACCTCAGGCTGATCTCAGCCAATGGCAGCGCCCCTGCCTGCTGTTCAGCCAATGGCAGCACCTCAGGCTGATCTCAGCCAATGGCAGCGCCCCTGCCTGCTGTTCAGCCAATGGCAGCGCCCCAGGCTAATCTCAGCCAATGACAGCGCCTCTGCCTGCTGTTCAGCCAATGGCAGCACCTCAGGCTGATCTCAGCCAATGGCAGCGCCCCTGCCTGCTGTTCAGCCAATGGCAGCGCCCCAGGCTTATCTCAGCCAATGGCAGCGCCTCTGCCTGCTGTTCAGCCAATGGCAGCGCCCCAGGCTTATCTCAGCCAATGGCAGCGCCTCTGCCTGCTGTTCAGCCAATGGCAGCACCTCAGGCTGATCTCAGCCAATGGCAGCGCCTCTGCCTGCTGTTCAGCCAATGGCAGCACCTCAGGCTGATCTCAGCCAATGGCAGCGCCCCTGACTGATGTTCAGCCAATGGCAGCGCCTCAGGCTGATCTCAGCCAATGACAGCGCCTCTGCCTGCTGCTTAGCCAATGGCAGCGCCTCTGCCTGTTGCTCAGCAAATGGCAGCGCCCCAGGCTTGTCTCAGCCAATGGCAGCGCCTCTGCCTGCTGTTCAGCCAATGGCAGCACCTCAGGCTGATCTCAGCCAATGGCAGCGCCCCTGCCTGCTGTTCAGCCAATGGCAGCGCCCCAGGCTTATCTCAGCCAATGGCAGCGCCTCTGCCTGCTCTTCAGCCAATGGCAGCACCTCAGGCTGATCTCAGCCAATGGCAGAGCCTCTGCCTGTTGCTCAGCCTCTGTCTGCTGCTCAGCCAATGGCAGCGCCTCAGGCTGATCTCAGCCAATGGCAGCGCCTCAGGCTGATATCAGCCAATGGCAGCGCCTCTGCCTGTTGCTCAGCCTCTGTCTGCTGCTCAGCCAATGGCAGCGCCTCAGACTGATCTCAGCCAATGGCAGCGCCTCAGGCAGATCTCAGCCAATGGCAGCGCCTCAGGCTGATCTCAGCCAATGGCAGCGCCTCTGCCTTCTGTTCAGCCATTGGCAGCGCCTCTGCCTCCTGCTCAGCCAATGGCAGCGCCTCTGTCTGCTGCTCAGCCAATGGCAGCGCCTCTGCCTGCTGTTCAGCCAATGGCAGCACCTCATGCTGATCTCAGCCAATGGCAGCGCCTCTGCCCGCTGTTCAGCTAATGGCAGCGCCCCAGGCTGATCTCAGCCAATGGCAGCGCCTCTGCCTGCTGCTCAGCCAATGGCAGCGCCTCTGCCTGTTGCTCAGCCAATGGCAGCACCTCAGGCTGTTCTCAGCCAATGGCAGCGTCTCAAGCTGATCTCAGCCAGTGGCAGCGCCTCTGCCTGCTGCTCAGCCAATGGCAGCGCCTCTGCCTGCTACTCAGCCAATGGCAGCGCCTCTGTCTGCTGCTCAGCCAATGGCAGCGCCTCTGCCTGATATTCAGCCAATGGCAGCACCTCAGGCTGATCTCAGCCAATGGCAGCGCCTCTGTCTGCCGTTCAGCCAATGGCAGCGCTCCAGGCTGATCTCAGCCAATGGCAGCGGCTCTGCCTGCTGATCAGCCAATGGCAGCGCCTCTGCCTGTTGCTCAGCCAATGGCATCACCTCAGGCTGTTGCTCAGCAAATGACAGCGCCTCAGGCTGTTGCTCAGCCAATGGCAGCGCCTCAGGCAAATCTCAGCCAATGGCAGCGGCTCTGCCTGCTGATCAGCCAATGGCAGCGCCTCTGCCTGATATTCAGCCAATGGCAGCACCTCAGGCTGATCTCAGCCAATGGCAGCGCCTCTGTCTGCCGTTCAGCCAATGGCAGCGCTCCAGGCTGATCTCAGCCAATGGCAGCGCCTCTGCCTTCTGTTCAGCCAATGGCAGCGCCTCTGCCTTCTGTTCAGCCAATGGCAGCGCCTCTGACTGCTGCTCAGCCAATGTCAGCGCCTCTGCCTGATATTCAGCTAATGGCAGCACCTCAGGCTGATCTCAGCCAATGGCAGCGCCTCTGCCCGCTGTTCAGCTAATGGCAGCGCCTCTGCCTTCTGTTCAGCCAATGGCAGCGCCTCTGCCTTCTGTTCAGCCAATGGCAGCGCCTCTGCCTGCTGCTCAGCCAATGGCAGCGCCTCTGCCTGCTGCTCAGCCAATGGCAGCGCCTCTGTCTGCTGCTCAGCCAATGGCAGCGCCTCTGCCTGATATTCAGCCAATGGCAGCACCTCAGGCTGATCTCAGCCAATGGCAGCGCCTCTGCCCGCTGTTCAGCTAATGGCAGCGCCCCAGGCTGATCTCAGCCAATGGCAGCGCCTCTGCCTGCTGCTCAGCCAATGGCAGCGCCTCTGCCCGCTGTTCAGCCAATGGCAGCGCCCCAGGCTGCTCTCTGCCAATGGCAGCGCCTCTGCCTGCTGTTCAGCCAATGGCAGCGCCTCTGCCTTCTCTTCAGCCAATGGCAGCGCCTCTGCCTTCTGTTCAGCCAATGGCAGCGCCTCTGCCTGCTGCTCAGCCAATGGCAGCGCCTCTGTCTTCTGCTCAGCCAATGGCAGCGCCTCTGCCTGCTGTTCAGCGAATGGCAGCGCCCCAGGCTGATCTCAGCCAATGGCAGCGCCTCTGCCTTCTGTTCAGCCAATGGCAGCGCCTCTGCCTGCTGCTCAGCCAATGGCAGCGCCTCTGTCTGCTGCTCAGCCAATGGCAGCGCCTCTGCCTGCTGTTCAGCCAATGGCAGCACCTCATGCTGATCTCAGCCAATGGCAGCGCCTCTGCCCGCTGCTCAGCCAATGGCAGCGCCTCTGCCCGCTGCTCAGCCAATGGCAGCGCCTCAGGCTGTTGCTCAGCCAATAGCAGCGCCTCAACCTGATTTCATCCAATGGCAGCGCCTCTGCCTGCTGCTCAGCCAATGGCAGCACCTCAGGCTGTTGCTCAGCAAATGACAGCGCCTCAGGCTGTTGCTCAGCCAATGGCATCGCCTCAGGCTTTTGCTCAGCCAATGGCAGCGCCGCAGGCTGTTGCTCAGCCAATGGCAGCGCCTCAGGCTGCTGCTCAGCCAATGGCAGCGCCTCTGCCTGCTGCTCAGCCAATGGCAGCGCCTCTGCCTGTTGCTCAGCCAATGGCAGCGCCTCAGGCTTTTGCTCAGCCAATGGCAGCGCCGCAGGCTGTTGCTCAGCCAATGGCAGCGCCTCAGGCTGCTGCTCAGCCAATGGCAGCGCCTCAGGCTGATCTAAGCCAATGGCACCGCCTCTGCCCGCTGTTCAGCCAAGGGCAGCGCCCCAGGCTGATCTCAGCCAATGGCAGCGCCTCAGGCTGTTGCTCAGCCAATTGCAGCGCCTCTGCCTGTTGCTCAGCCAATGGCAGCACCTCTTCCCGCTGTTCAGCCAATGGCAGCGCCCCAGGCTGATCTCAGCCAATGGCAGCGCCTCAGGCTGTTGCTCAGCCAATGGCAGCGCCTCAGGCAAATCTCAACCAATGGCAGCGCCTCTGCCTGCTGCTCAGCGAATGGCAGCGCCTCTGCCTGTTGCTCAGCCAATGCCAGCGCCTCAGGCTGTTGCTCAGCCAATGGCAGCGCCTCAGGCAAATCTCATCCAATGGCAACGCCTCTGCCTGCTGCTTAGCCAATGGCAGCGCCTCTGCCTGTTGCTCAGCCAAAGGCAGCACCTCAGGCTGATCTCAGCCAATGGCAGCGTCTCAGACTGATCTCATCCAATGGCAGCGCCTCTGTCTGCCGTTCAGCCAATGGCAGCGCCTCTGCCTGTTGCTCAGCCAATGGCAGCACCTCAGGCTGTTGCTCAGCAAATGACAGCGCCTCAGGCTGTTGCTCAGCCAATGGCATCGCCTCAGGCTTTTGCTCAGCCAATGGCAGCGCCGCAGGCTGTTGCTCAGCCAATGGCAGCGCCTCAGGCTGCTGCTCAGCCAATGGCAGCGCCTCTGCCTGCTGCTCAGCCAATGGCAGCGCCTCTGCCTGTTGCTCAGCCAAAGGCAGCACCTCAGGCTGATCTCAGCCAATGGCAGCGTCTCAGACTGATCTCATCCAATGGCAGCGCCTCTGTCTGCCGTTCAGCCAATGGCAGCGCCTCTGCCTGTTGCTCAGCCAATGGCAGCGCCTCAGGCTGATCTCAGCCAATGGCAGCGCCTCTGCCCGCTGTTCAGCCAATGGCAGCGCCTCAGGCTGATCTCAGCCAATGGCAGCGCCTCAGGCTGATCTCAGCCAATGGCAACGCCTCTGCCTGCTGTTCAGCCAATGGCAGCACCTCATGCTGATCTAAGCCAATGGCACCGCCTCTGCCCGCTGTTCAGCCAAGGGCAGCGCCCCAGGCTGATCTCAGCCAATGGCAGCGCCTCAGGCTGTTGCTCAGCCAATGGCAGCGCCTCAGGCAAATCTCAACCAATGGCAGCGCCTCTGCCTGCTGCTCAGCGAATGGCAGCGCCTCTGCCTGTTGCTCAGCCAATGCCAGCGCCTCAGGCTGTTGCTCAGCCAATTGCAGCGCCTCTGCCTGTTGCTCAGCCAATGGCAGCACCTCTTCCCGCTGTTCAGCCAATGGCAGCGCCCCAGGCTGATCTCAGCCAATGGCAGCGCCTCAGGCTGTTGCTCAGCCAATGGCAGCGCCTTAGGCAAATCTCAACCAATGGCAGCGCCTCTGCCTGCTGCTCAGCGAATGGCAGCGCCTCTGCCTGTTGCTCAGCCAATGTCAGCGCCTCAGGCTGTTGCTCAGCCAATGGCAGCGCCTCAGGCAAATCTCATCCAATGGCAACGCCTCTGCCTGCTGCTTAGCCAATGGCAGCGCCTCTGCCTGTTGCTCAGCCAATGGCATCGCCTCAGGCTTTTGCTCAGCCAATGGCAGCGCCTCTGTCTGCCGTTCAGCCAATGGCAGCGCTCCAGGCTGATCTCAGCCAATGGCAGCGGCTCTGCCTGCTGCTCAGCCAATGGCAGCGCCTCTGCCTGTTGCTCAGCCAATGGCAGCACCTCAGGCTGTTGCTCAGCAAATGACAGCGCCTCAGGCTGTTGCTCAGCCAATGGCAGCGCCTCAGGCAAATGTCAGCTGCCATTGGCTGAGCAGCAGGCAGAGGCGCTGCCATTGGCTGAGATCAGCCTGAGGCGCTGCCATTGGCTGAGATATGCCTCAGGCGCTGCCATTGGCTGAGATCAGCCTGAGGCGCTGCCATTGGCTGAAATAAGACATAAGACATAAGACATAAGACATAAGACATAAGACATAAAACATAAGACATAAGACATAAGACATAAGACATAAGACATAAGACATAAGACATAAGACATAAGACATAAGACATAAGACATAACACATAAGACATAAGACATAAGACATAAGACATAAGACATAAGACATAAGACATAAGACATAAGACATAAGACATAAGACATAAGACATAAGACATAAGACATAAGACATAAGACATAAGACATAAGACATAAGACAAAAGACATAAGACATAAGACATAAGACATAAGACATAAGACATAAGACATAAGACATAAGACATAAGACATAAGACATAAGACATAAGACATAAGACATAAGACATAAGACATAAGACATAAGACATAAGACATAAGACATAAGACATAAGACATAAGACATAAGACATAAGACATAAGACATAAGA